>OZ024893.1:1545000-2145000 GCA_964017195.1 Siderastrea radians | reverse complement strand
CATACATACATACATACATACATACATACATACATACATACATACATACATACATACATACATACATACATACATACATACATACATACATACATACATACATACATACATACATACATACATACATACATACATACATACATACATACATACATACATACATACATACATACATACATACATACATACATACATACATACATACATACATACATACATACATACATACATACATACATACATACATACATACATACATACATACATACATACATACATACATACATACATACATACATACATACATACATACATACATACATACATACATACATACATACATACATACATACATACATACATACATACATACATACATACATACATACATACATACATACATACATACATACATACATACATACATACATACATACATACATACATACATACATACATACATACATACATACATACATACATACATACATACATACATACATACATACATACATACATACATACATACATACATACATACATACATACATACATACATACATACATACATACATACATACATACATACATACATACATACATACATACATACATACATACATACATACATACATACATACATACATACATACATACATACATACATACATACATACATACATACATACATACATACATACATACATACATACATACATACATACATACATACATACATACATACATACATACATACATACATACATACATACATACATACATACATACATACATACATACATACATACATACATACATACATACATACATACATACATACATACATACATACATACATACATACATACATACATACATACATACATACATACATACATACATACATACATACATACATACATACATACATACATACATACATACATACATACATACATACATACATACATACATACATACATACATACATACATACATACATACATACATACATACATACATACATACATACATACATACATACATACATACATACATACATACATACATACATACATACATACATACATACATACATACATACATACATACATACATACATACATACATACATACATACATACATACATACATACATACATACATACATACATACATACATACATACATACATACATACATACATACATACATACATACATACATACATACATACATACATACATACATACATACATACATACATACATACATACATACATACATACATACATACATACATACATACATACATACATACATACATACATACATACATACATACATACATACATACATACATACATACATACATACATACATACATACATACATACATACATACATACATACATACATACATACATACATACATACATACATACATACATACATACATACATACATACATACATACATACATACATACATACATACATACATACATACATACATACATACATACATACATACATACATACATACATACATACATACATACATACATACATACATACATACATACATACATACATACATACATACATACATACATACATACATACATACATACATACATACATACATACATACATACATACATACATACATACATACATACATACATACATACATACATACATACATACATACATACATACATACATACATACATACATACATACATACATACATACATACATACATACATACATACATACATACATACATACATACATACATACATACATACATACATACATACATACATACATACATACATACATACATACATACATACATACATACATACATACATACATACATACATACATACATACATACATACATACATACATACATACATACATACATACATACATACATACATACATACATACATACATACATACATACATACATACATACATACATACATACATACATACATACATACATACATACATACATACATACATACATACATACATACATACATACATACATACATACATACATACATACATACATACATACATACATACATACATACATACATACATACATACATACATACATACATACATACATACATACATACATACATACATACATACATACATACATACATACATACATACATACATACATACATACATACATACATACATACATACATACATACATACATACATACATACATACATACATACATACATACATACATACATACATACATACATACATACATACATACATACATACATACATACATACATACATACATACATACATACATACATACATACATACATACATACATACATACATACATACATACATACATACATACATACATACATACATACATACATACATACATACATACATACATACATACATACATACATACATACATACATACATACATACATACATACATACATACATACATACATACATACATACATACATACATACATACATACATACATACATACATACATACATACATACATACATACATACATACATACATACATACATACATACATACATACATACAAACAAACAAACAAACATAGAAAGCGAAAAACTTCACGCTGACTAAGACCCTATGTTTTCAACATAGGTCAAAAAGTTTAATGTGTGGTTCCAGGAAATATCCCTACCCACCCCACGGATGGTCATTGGAAATTACAAGGGGTAGGGGGTCACAGAGGGGTCGGGGGGGGGGGGGGGTTCAAACTAAAAAAAAAAACATCCTTTGGTGCCACATGGATATTTTCTGGAACCACACAATAACACTAATAGCTCACCTGGGGGACATCCAGCATGAACTGATGTCATCTTCTTTATTAAGGGGCAACTAAAATCACAATGGACAAACATAAGCTAATAAATCTAATACTTTAACTCTCATTTATGTCAGATGCTTACCTCTATTAGTTCAGTGTATTCCAGAGTGGGTCTCAGTTGGTCCTGGAGGTAAATTAATTAAACAAACAAGTTAATTGTTTCAAGTTTGTTACCGCGCCAGGGCTCGACAAAAACTTGAATTCCAGCTTGCCCTTCGGGCAAGCAAGTCACAGAATTTGCTTGCCTGACCCATTTTCCCACTTGCCCGTGTTTAAAAAAATTTCTCATGCTCATTAATAATTCATGAAGCATGGACAAAGATCTAAAGAAGTGTTTAATGACTGATCGCTCTCTTTCTGTTGAACGTTTTGGGAGATTGTTCACATTTACTATCCTCCTTTCGATTTCATAATTTGGTTCTAGTACGTAACATCTATGTTTACTGACTGAATGCACTAGGTTTAAGCGTGGATCAAAGTTTAAAGAGTTTTATTTTTAACGCACATATAAGAAGTACGTATTAGTTTAAGATTAAATGAATTAGAAAAACCCTCGAGGAAATTTGGAAGACGTTGTCGGTTAAACAAAACATTGGTCTGAATGTGTAACAGACCACGTTCAAAATGCACATTCAGGGCTCTAGCCAACTTAGTCACAGACTAGTAGAAAGTACGTTTTGGCTATTAAGTTTTGCGCTTTCAGTAGCCATTTTGGCTAGTGAAAACTTCAAAGCACTAAAGCACCAGTTGGAAACCAAACTAAATATTGCTTCTGATGATCGGATCCCAAAAGCAAATTGAGTGAGCAGAAACTAAAACTTATTCCGTAGAATGATATCATAATGTTCGTATGATACTTGTTTTGTCCTCTCGATGTTTTTCCCTACTAATTTTTGTCTCAGATGGCAACGTTTTCTCCATCATTTCTACGTTCAAAAGAAATTAGCCGTCTTCAGAACGTTTCACCATACATTTTCCTTGAAAGGTCTGTTAGCGCGTTCATATGATATTTGTCTACACGTTAGTAGGTTCACACAATTCTTTAGTCTTTTATCAACTTTTTTCCATATTTAATTGCTACGTTCGTACAATAGTTTCTCTTCTCAGCGTTTCTCTCTACGTAACGTCTTCACAACGTTTCTCCGTATGTAAGAAGGTTCGTCAATTTATTGGTCTAGCCTTCTCAACGTTTCTTTGTACATTAGCACATTCGCAAGACATTGTTCTGCTCTTCCTAAGGTTTTCAGTGTGTTAGTACGATGTCGACACTGCTTAGCGTTTCTCTGTACGTTAGTATGTTCATACGGTATTAGTCTTGTCTTCTCAACATTTATCCGTACGTTAGTGCAATTTTAGTTTCTCCGTAATTAATTGTCCCACTGTAATAGTTCAGTTTGTCTTTTCGGCGTTTTTCTGTACGTCACACACGTTCTTACGGAATTAGTTTTGTCTACTAACGTTTCTCTGTAAGTTCAAGTAGTTGCGTATTTATTAGTCTCTGTATCTTGGTACGTTGGCGGCGTTTCTCCCTACTGTAGTGCATTTGCAACCAACGTGTTTGATATGACTTCCCAAAGTTTCTCCGTACCTTAGTAAGTTCGAATCAATGTTTCTCCGCACTTAAATACGCTTATAATTTACTAGTCTTCTCTTGTACGTAGACGTTTTTCCGTACGTGAGTTGAGTGCTGTATCAGTCTTGTCTGTTTGACGTTTCTCCGTACCTTACAACGTTTGTACAATGTTAGTCTTGTCTTCCCAACATTTCTCCGTACGATGAAATACTCATATTGTACAGGTATCTTATCGTGATCTTCAGCGGCTACAAGTTACAAGCTTTTGATTAGCTAAACAAACATAATCTGAACAACAAAGGCTTCAAAATTAATTTTAACAACAGTCACACATGAGTGTCTACTCAGCGTAATAGACACATATAGAGACAGGTTGCGAATAGAGATTTTTTTGAGGATGATCTCACAAAAAGGAACATAGAATCACTGCCAATCAAGCAACATAATTATATATCAAGATTGTTGTGCTTTTCTGCTATATTTTCCAGCCCTGAATATTGATGAATTCTCACTACATGTAACTAAAACCAGGTTTCATTTCTCTTGACATGTGTAATGGAGGTATAGGGTTCTGATTGTAGCAACCATCCAGAGAAAAGCTATCTTTATCAATTATTTATCCAGAGAAAAACTATTTTTTATCTCTTTTTACATACAGTTTAATAAATATTTGTTTTTTGCAAAATGGCAATGCATCTCACCAGCTCATCCTCTGACTTGTGTTCAAGCTTTTGCATTTCAACCTTGTGTTTTCTGTCAGCACCTTTGGACTACAAATACATTATAATACTATAATTTACTATAATTCAGAAAACTATAATAATTTATAAATTATTATTATTATTATTATTATTATCATTAAATTGCCTCCAACCATGCCCAACACTCTTAAATTTACTGACCCCTGATTGGTACAGATGGACAAATCAAAAGAACCTGTAAACTGGAATTGCATCTTATTTCTACCTAATCATTTGCAACACGTGGGTGAAAAAGTGAAAAGAATGGCTCTTTTTATATTACTATACTATTCAACATGATTTAAAACATGATGGGTGAAGTAAATCATGATTGGTGACTACCTTAGTTGATGAATTTATTATCTATACAGGTCATTTGCCTTTTTTGGGTTATATCAGATCAAAAAGTCCTAGAAGCTTCAATGCTCTTAATAATTTAAAAAAACATGTGTCAGGAAAAAACAGGAGATTGTGCATAGCACAATTTTGAAGCTTCTCTAGTCTTATTCAAACAATGAAGAGTATGACTCACTTTGAACACCTTGACTTGACAGCCAGAACTGTGGACTGGAAGAGCATCTGTTGATGAGCTGGGTGCAAATGAATCAACCTGTAACCTGAACGGAACACCACTTTCTCCACCTGAAATACAGTTTTTATGTGTTACAATGCTATTTTTTAATATCACTAAAAGTATTAATGTTCAAACCCTACCAAACAATGTAACCATGACTAATTGTCTTACCACTCTTTCCTTTTGTAAACTCTGAACTGACACAGTTGATCTGGATAGAGAATGAAAATAAACCTTGAGAATTTTTTTTAAAAGAAAATAACACTGTATCACAGACTATGATTCATCATCAATATCTTAAATCAACACAAATAACAACAAAAACAACTTTGTGTACAGACAAATCCTCAGGTGGTTGTAGTTAATTAAGGAAGATGGAGACTATTTATTTAGAGTCAAAATACTATGCCAGGACTCCACTAAAACATGAATTCCAGCTTGCCCTTTAGAAAAGCAACCTCAACAAATTTGCTTGCCTGAGCCAATTTCCTTTTTTCCAGGTTTAAGAAATTCTCAACTCTTAAAGCTTGTAAATCTTCTAGGACCACGACTACTTACAATGACATAAAGTTTGGATTCCTTGTTTGGATCCCACTCAAATTCATAACAATTAAGTAAGCTTCCTTTACTTCTGATGTTGTAAATACCACTTGACATGGGAACATCTAAAAGATAAATTCACCTTATGATGAAACAGGAAAATCCAAGGACTTTTACCAACACAAAAACTAACAGTACTATACCTAACTTCCAACACTTAACAGGAACAAGAAAATTGCTGTTAGCAGAAGGAGGAAATTTCAGATTCACGTACCTATTAACAAATGACTGTTCAATCGTGACACTGCAAAACAGGTAATTATGAAGAACAGCTCCCCTCAGCTGACTCTCTATGAAGAGAGAGTTTGTTTCCATTGTACAGTGTAATTATCAGAGATATGTTTTCGGTGAGAGTTTTGTCAACTGTTTAAAAAGACCTTGTCGTGTTTATAAGATTAGTTTACAGTGAAATAAAGTAAAACTTGTCATTTGTCGGCCAACAGTTGGACAGTCAGGGGAGGGGAGCTCTTCTTCACAATTACCGCAAAACAGTTTCTAAGGATAAGTACTTGGGGACAGAAGGAAAGTTGCTGTTTATTCTGATAACCAAACAAAAGTTTAGATCAACTCAAGGAAAAAAAGTGGCAGTTCTCTTTTGCTGCACAGTCTGCAGAAAGATGCTGCCTATCTTCCCGCCATGCATCCTATTAGAAACCTAGTAAATGATTAGCCTTTACTTCATGCATTTGGTACACTGCACATGATCAACAGTCACCTATTTCCAGGATTCTGTCTGCTGGCCTGTTGTTCTTCCATTCCTCATATTTCTCAGATTCTTGGACTTGGAGCTTCCTCTCATAAAAACAAAGCTTGACAACACTCTACAAAATTGAGGAAAGACGAGACACCATGTACAATATTTTCTTGAATAAACATTTGTTTCAGCTGGACACCTACATAAAAAAAATAAAATAAATATATATTCTAATTCCGGCATTCAGGTCAACTTCGCCTCTTACACGTATCTCTTACTTTGCTCACAAGCACACATTCAAACTACCGATTTGTAAAACAAATACTTTTAGGTTTAAAAACACTTTTCTTAGTATTATCAGTATTGATGTTTCCCTTTTTGTATTATATTATAAGTTATATTTTACCTTTTTTATAGTAGTGCATATATTCATGTATATTTTTAATATTTACACTGTAAAGTACCGGTAGGTCACATTTCAGCCGGCCCGGGGGCTGCAATGATTTTACTTCTTAATAAAGCCATCTATCTATCTATCTCTCAAAGGTCAAAGTGACAGTACAGAAGTAAGCCCTTAGATAGGGTGGATGAGGTTAACGGAGGTTCTATCAATGGTACTTCTGTTCACATTTACACCATGTAAAGAGCTTTGGGAAAAGTCCTCATGACTTTTTCAATTTTTTCTTTTTTTTTAAGACGCCGGCCACCCAAAACCTAAATTTTTTACAAATCTTATTTTTTGGCCAGAAAAGTTGCTTAATATGACATTTTAGTGGCCCAGACCAGTAAACAGAACCATCAAAGGAAGATGTCTTGACATCCTACCTTGACATATTGCCCCTCAAACTTGACTGCTTCGGCTGGAAGACATGATAACTCCACCAGATACGACTGTCCTGAAACATCACACATGATTCCAAAATCAAAGAACAATCACCTGGGTGTCAGTAGTGGTTACAAGTTTCTTTGAGAACACCGTACATGCACACTTTTTTGTGCGAAAGATGTGATATTCAACGTATCACAAGAACCTCCATCCCTGATGAAACTGAACCTATGGCCTTTGGTACAGCAGTGGGATGCTGTAATTACTGAGAGCTCATGGCAAGCTTGACATATTTACTTTAAGGTTCAATATGACACATGTCCTACATACTGCTGGTGTCAACGATGTGGAAGTGTTCTGTGTACAGATGGTGATGGGGAATCAGATTTTTTCTTTAATTTATCCCATGTTTGTAACATGCTGGTACAACTTTCTTAATTCATGACCAAGTTTAAAATTTATCATCTTTCTTTCTGTATCAACATTATTTATGTTTAAAGACACACTTTGACAGATCAACTGTTACATTCAATTACTCATTGTCACTGAACGGAGATGGGGATAATAGTGGGTCTGTCAAAATGTGCATAAAATTAGGCCTTGTACATGTTACAGCATTTTTAAAGAGAATACCTTGATTAAGATAGGTAAGTGAATCTTCTTCAAGTTTCTTTGTTGGGGATGTTGGAGCTCGCAGAACATGCAAGAAGCTACTGTTTGGAATACAAACACACGCAAAAAAATGACTGTCATGTAACACAGTGATAACATAAGTCACTCAAAGAATTAAATTAAAGAATTGAAGCTATTTTTAAAGAATAGAACACTTTGAACCACAATCACAATTTTATTTTAATATGGTTAAGGTGTAGCTTTAGGTGCCGTATGGTCAACAGACGTTCCCTTTTCCTCCTAGACCACTCCTTGCACCATTTATGATCGACTCTAACAGTCTTGCCTGACAAAGTGTGACCACTTCTACTTAAAGAAAATTCTGATTGGAAAATCGACCATCACAAAAGTGTGCAAATTAATTAGAAGTTGTCACACCTGTGCGCACCATTCTGTGATGACGAAATCACCTACATTTAAGCAAAAGCCATTTGATAGTATATTGTTTCAACTGAGACTATTTGACAATCTGTACTCAGATGTGCAATTTAGCATCCCTGTCTGTTTTCCCAAGGCCAAAAAAAAACACAACTGAAACTCAGGATGAAGAAGTCAGCTGCTCTTGTAAAATAAAGTGACAGAGCTCCGTTAGTTACCTGCTCTCTGCACTTCTCCCAGATGATATTTGCGATGACTGGGCCATAAGTCCTTCCTCCTTAACTGTCTGCATAGAAGAATTCATGGCTGATGAGGATGTCACCTCTACAGTTACTCTGAGACAAGGTCAAAAACCCCAGTTAGGTGGTAGTGGTTGTTTTTAAGGGGTCAGAATTACAGTTACATTGAGCCCTGTTCTCTTTCCAAATTAAGCTGAGTAATGTTTTTCAGTACAGTTCCTGGACCAATCAATGTGCATACGGATATACATAGATCAGTTTGTAAAAGAGAAGTATTGTAAGGATTTGTAAGGAGATTCACATGAAGTCTTACCAGTCTGCGATTATATTAGCCTTAGCTACAATGTAGTCACTTTCTCAGATTTCATGACAGATTAGCCCAGCTCCAGCCACTTTAGATCAGTGTATTGTACCATGTGACTCGTCTCCATTAAAAGCAGTTCAATACATCAGGGCATCCTATTCCCCATGATATTTCTTGTACTTACTCAGATACAGAAGATGAATCCAGGTCTGCTGTATCCATATTCTGAAAGACTGTCGACTGTTCATCCTTGAAAATGGGCAAGTTTAGAACATCGCTTTGAAGGGAAAGGAAACAAGTTTCAGCTTTAAGAGCAGCCAAATATTTAGTACAAAAAATGGGTACATAAACACGTAGGCTAATGTAGCAAAAAAACAGCACTCGCCATTGCAGCCACTCACACCACTTATACACAGTCATTGACACCACTGACACACAGACATTGTTATCTCAGACATCCTCTGAAAAAGGTTGAAAACCAACACATTGCATATATCATTAGTTTTGTTCCATTGTTTTCAAACATGATCAGTGATCACAATTGTGTGACAGTTTGCCAACAAATAAAATTGTATATCATCAATTTATTTTTGTTGCCTTATTTTTCAAAAATACACAGAAAAAGCTAAAAGCAATAACAAAAGAAAAGCAGCATTCTCAAAACATTTTGTAATAACCAGCAGCATAACGGGAGCTTGTGCCATATGCCATAAGGGCAGGGTTCCCTAATACCTGCTGGGGATGGGGGGAGAGAACAGGTGAGCAGGAATCAGGAGAACTGGGGACGGGAAGCAAGATCGCTAAGGTGAAAGAAAGCCGGAGAAAATTAATATAAGGAAAAAATTTCATAAGGTTGAGTAAAATTTTGCAATGGAAAAAGGGTAAAGAGGCAGGAGCCAATAAAAAAGGAGTAGGAACTGGGATTGAAGGGTAGAGAAAGTCCAAAGATTAGACTCATCTGCACCCTGGGGAGCAGGGAGTTGGGGGAGGGGGAGGGGGTGGGGCACAGGAGTCCAAGCTTCCTCCTTTCTTTGAAATCCAGTTCCCATCTCTTATTTTTTGGCTCTTGCCCTTTGTTCTTTTTCCACTGCAAAACATTCCACAAAATGGTCTGTAATTGTTTTTTGATGTTTGGGCACTAATGTTAAGATATTGAGGAAAAGGCCTAGCTGGTGAAATATCAACAAATTGTTATAGTTTAACAGTTTTGTTGACAATTTATAATAGTATGCATTTCTTTTTACTGGCAGTAGTAATTATCATAAGTGTACAAGTTTTGTTACATTGTAAATTCAAAGTTGAGATGTCTTTAGTTGAAATGGCTTAATTATGAATAACGACTGAAAGGCCAAAATGTGGTGTATCAAATGACAGGATGCAAAGCTCACACAAGATTTAAATTTTCTAAATTTCAAGATCATAACATCATTTAATAATGAAATTCTGATTTCCATCCCTACTTTTCAAGGAGGGCTTTCTTTTAATTTGCAAAATTGACAAATTCCCTGTAAAGAAAGCACGCTACATTTGGTCAAGTTACAAAGTACTAATAAACATGTACAAACGAAATTTGTTGATACGGTCTTCTTTAGTCACGAAAGCTTGCAACCAGTATTATTTTCAAAGTAACGTTGGAATTACATATGTTCCCATGTTTAAATCAATCCCTACCTCATGTTGTAAGCTCCTTCTGTCCCAAATTCATTGCCTAAGCCAGAAAGATTCAGCAGTTCTGAAGCTAGTCCACTGTCCAACCCTCCGTCCATATCGTCAATTCGCCAAGTTGTGTTGCTCGCCATAATGGCGATTTATGCACTGTTTAGCCTCAGGAACGCATCAATTGGAAGTAGTGAAAACTGTGGTCCCTGAGCTAAAAAAGACACAAGCATTCAAAGCGAGAAAAGACACAAAAACGCTATGCACTTCCTAGAGTGACAGGTCAACACGGTTGAAAGGAACTTGCACATGTTGTTCGAGTGAGGAGCCTGGAACGAGACTAGCCTCGACTTCATGCTTACCTGTGCGGGAACTCTGAAAAGTGACATAAAAGGCAGCCCAAGCAGGCCCAAGCTCGAACGATAAGAGATTTGTCATTTTATAGTGTTTATTTCGTTTCTCGTAGGGCCAAAGGCAGTACTAAATTAAAGCGCGGTATAGTCTTAACGAGGTATGTGGGATCAGGGATCAAAGTGCTGCTATACATGGACCATAGCAAAAAATCAGAATCAGTAATGAAAAGTACATCCCGTTACAACCCCGTATATCGGATCAGTAAAACGTAAAATATAGTTACGTTCTAATTCGCTACGCTCAAACGAACGTAAATTATTTTCCCCTTAATTACTGTAGAAAACATAATAACAACAGCTTGATGGGTGGATGCTCAGGCAATCCAAACTGACGTCTATTCGTCGAGCAACAATATTTAACAGACACAGTTATAGCTTATTACAAGCTGATGAGCACGCTGGAGAGGGGAAAAAGAGGCACCGGCCGAACATAGGACAAATTACGGCAAGATTTCCGCACAGCCCCATACTTCATTATGCATGCAGTTCTTTGTTTAAAGAAAACAATAGCGCGCA
Source organism: Siderastrea radians (assembly GCA_964017195.1). Taxonomy (NCBI): domain Eukaryota; kingdom Metazoa; phylum Cnidaria; class Anthozoa; order Scleractinia; family Rhizangiidae; genus Siderastrea; species Siderastrea radians. The sequence goes on along the minus strand of OZ024893.1, from coordinate 2,132,897 downwards.
TTTGTAATGTGCATTTCTAATGACTCCTTTTGTTCAACAAAGTTTATATTTTTTTTCTAAGTCCATATGGGCTTAGAAAAAATCAGCGGATTTCGGGTCAGAAATACGGAAAATCAAGCAATTTTTTTTTAATTTTTGCACTTTTCCCGTGTTTTTTAATCTGTTTCGAGCTTAAACTTTTAGAAAAAATGCGTATTTAAGTCGTCAGGTTAGCGATAAATGAGGTTATGGACAGCGCGTATTTTGTAAACGAAAATAACAATTTTTAAAAATAAAAGGTTTTGAGCCCTGTTCTCTTTCCAAATTAAGCTGAGTAATGTTTTTCAGTACAGTTCCTGGACCAATCAATGTGAGTAGTAGAGTGGGCCCGTTTGGCTCCTAATGCTGGCTTCTGATTGGTCTAGAGCGATCACGTGACCAGAGGATGACGTCATGTCATTTCCGGTGGGGGAAACCGCTGACCAGTGGGTAAAAAGGATCGCGGGCTCATGGAACCGGAAGTCACGTGGTTTAGAAGGAGAAACCGCTGACCAGTAGGAAAAAAGGGATTGCGGGCTCAGGGAAGTCACGTGATTTAGGAAAACCGCTGACTAGTCTGAAAAATCGATCGTGGGCTCAAGGGGAAGGAAACCCGCTGAGAAAACGCGGGCTCAAAGTCCAAAGTCCAATGTTGGGAAGAGGGGTGGTCCTTGAAAACAAAACAAAATAAAATAAATCATATTTATTGTGATAGGTTTTACAATAACGGTGGTTTTCCTGAGTGTTCCTCCTTAATGTTCGATCACAGTGATCACAATTGACGATCTTGTTTTGGGATCTCTCACTGGTAGCCATAGGGGTAGGTCTTGAAGGTGTGAGGATCGATGACTCGTTTGTCATACACCAACTTGTACCATTTATGTTGGGGTTGAGTCAGCAAGGTGTAGTTTGTTGGGTTGCGTACAATTTGGTGGGAGTTTATCACCTGGATTTCCCGTGGTTTGGTAAGGGGGTTCTGGATTTCATCTTGGACATTCTGACGCATGATGTCATAATTCAGTTGCGCGTGACCTTCGCTGTTGAGTCGGAAGCCTCTGACCTTGCATTCGACCTTTTGGTTATTCGTAGCATAGCCATAATTCTTGGGTCCTCCGCTGACGAATTCTTCGATGTATTCATCATCATCTAATTCGGAGGCGAAGTCCCCTAGATAGGAACCCAAGGTAGGTTGGATTTGAGTGGGTGTTTCCTCCAGGTAGATGACGGAGTCGGTGTCAAAGTAGAGGACTCTTTCCCCTAAGGCTTCCAGGGCGGCATAGAGTTTGAGCCGGGCGTGGCAGGTGGTGAAGCAGGCTACAAAAATGTTGAGGTTGGGTGAGACGCGGATGTCCTCTTTTTGGTTTTGGTAGTGCACCTCCACCATGTCGTCATTAATAACGCTCACGTGACGTACGTCCAAGGAATCTTTATCCAAGAAATCGTGGAAGGCCTTTGGATCATGAAAGGCTTGAATTTGGGTCTTGTTAAGGCGTTGTCCAAACTTGCCCCACATGGAGTTGAGCATGAGTTTTGCTAGGGTACGCAGCCCCGGGTTGTAGTCGATCTTGTCGTACTCTAACTGGATGCCTTCATGCAGGAAATACTGTTCGATGTAACGTTGCTTTTCTTCTTCTGTCATGTCATCCTTAGGCCACCCACTAGCTTCTTGTTTGATTTTCAACCATGTGTTGACATAATCGGCGAAGAGGCCCTCACAGGTTTCTTCAAAATGCCAGGCTTCATAGATGTATTGAACTTGGTACCCGAGCTCGACGGCTTTGACTAATTCGGGAGTGCACCAGGTACTGGTGAGGGCGCGTTGTTCGTCGGGGTGAGGGCAATGATAGGATCTGTCCAAAAGAGGTTTGGCCATTTCTTCTTCCACACAACGGGCACAGAGTGGAAAGAGCAGTTTGTTGTCATGACGGTAAGGCAGCACGGGATGGTACAATTCACGGGGAGGCAGGATTTTGCATTGGATGAGGCCAAAGTACTGGTGGATGTCCGTGTGACCCGGGGTGAAGATGATTTTCGGATGTCCTTTGGGGTAGGTGGAGGTCTTGTTGACCCACGGGTACAAGGAGGTGACATCGATGTAGTGAATTTTTTGGCCGGGGGTGATATGATGGTAGAGTTTGATGGCATTGGTACGACCTCCACAGAAAGCCTCCCGAGGTTCAAGTGGTTGGATGAAGTTGAGTTCCCGGACGAAGGCGTGGATCTCTGGCTGGGTTTTTAGGACGTGCTCCCATTCACATCCCCACATTTGAATGACGTTGTACCCTTGGTCGGTAAGCTGTTGGACTTTGTCTTGGGTGGCGTCATAGACGTCCAGCATGGTCCGATCATGGTTGCGGGGATGTTTTTCGTAGCGATGGGGAAAACAGGTCGGGCATCCGTGGGTGAAACAGCCTTGAAATTCGTAGACGGTGTGGGTGTGGGGGCAATAACCATCCACATGCAAGTTGGTCCCGGGGATCTTATACTCGCCTTGATTTCGGGCATGTTGGATGTACTGTGGGTTTGGATTGGCATTGGTCAGTAGATCAGCGGGGGTAAGATCTTGGAGGGCGCGTTGACGTAGTTGGTGATCGCACCAGGTTAACCATTGAATGGCTGGGAGGGAGTGGTTGATGTTGTTGTTTCTCCACCCGTTATGACCGATGGGTTCACTGGCAATACTGTTGGGGATCATCCGGTTCATACGTAAATCTCGATTACAAGCCGAGGCAATGGTGACGTGATCGAAGGGATTGAAGCCGGTCAAGTCTTCAAACAGGCGTTTGAAAGTCAGACATCCTTGTTTGAGGAGTCGTACATCCGATTCACAATAGGCGAGCAATTCTTTCTGAAAGTCAAACACGACGTTCTTGGCACGCTGCTCTTGATGCCAGGTTTCGAAGGCTTGTCTTCCTTCGAGTGTCATGGCCTCAGGCATGTAGTAATCGCGTGAGGGGAGGATGCCCACGTAGTGTTGATGGTTAGGTATGTTGAACTTGTGGGGGAAATACCCTTTGCAGAGTTCGGTCAAGCCAAAGGTTTTGGGAAAGGCGGAGAGGGGCATCTGGAAGAAACTCATTGAATCGATGAACCGGATGCGGTCATGTTTGATCTCTAAGAGTTTACACCCGTTGCGGAGTTGTTGGACGAGGCGGTTGTCCCCATAGTATTCTTGGATGATGAAGTACCCGTCGTACCCCTGAAAATTATGAGCGATGACATTGACTTGACGGGTATCGTGGAGGGTCAAGGTATCCAGCCATTCCAGAAAGTCACGGATACAGGTGGGACCTGGGAAAGGCTTGGGTTCATCGTTGTCTTCGGTTTCGGCCACGACGAGATTGGCAAGGTGTTTTTCCTGGGGTTGCATGGCTTCGATATCAAAGAAGACGTGTAAGGGTGGCAGGTCGTCCTCGTCCTCGGAGGAGGCAGGGGGTTCGGCGGCGGCGGCGGCACCTCGTTTGGCGCGAGGACCTTTTTGACGGGTCCTCTTTCTCTTCTTTTGGTCTTGAGGTTTGGGGGCTCTTTGTATAAAACAACGGTGGTGGTCGGCGTGGACGTATTGATGACAAGAAGGGCAATCCACGTGGAAACAACGGTGACGTTGAATGCGGGACAAGCCCACATTTTGTTGATAACAGTCAGGGCATCGGTATCGTTGACAGCACACGGAGGTCTGGAGGCCCGTGGTGGGTTTGCCCGCATGGGTCTTGCTGGAATGGGCTTCGAAACACGCGGGTCCGAAAAAGTCCCGATGACACGACTCGCAACGTTGAGTGGCTTTCAGGTGTCGGGGGTACGCATATTGAAAGTCGGGACAATCTTTCTGTCGACAGGCTCCACACAACTTGGTCTTGGTGCATCGATGCAGTCCCTCGGTGTTGTAGGGTTTCCAACAATCCGCACAGACATAACTGGACCCGAAAAATCCCGGCAATTTGGTGATGACATCATAATGGTCTTGGTTGTGCAACAGGATCAGTTGTTTGTCAGAAAGGGGACCAAACGTCGTGATGTGAAACGATCGCTGTGCATCCACCAGGATAATTTGGTAACCGGTGAGGGAGGGGGCCTTGCTGAAAGCCGTTAAGGCGTCATAGCTGCAAGGACCGAGGGGTACCTTGGCTTCATTCTGGAGGTTCCAAGCGAGGGTTCTTTGCAGTGGACCCTTGCCCTCCTGAATGGCTTTCCGTTTCGGGTGCTGGTCCACGCGAGCTTTGGCGACCACGAGGGCTCTGGCACAACAGAGCTCATCATCATTTTGGATGCGGATGACTGAGGTTTTCTTGGTTGTCAACATGGCCATGGTGGGATGCCCTGGTTTCCCACGACGGGGTTTGCCGGTACCTTGAGGAGCATGATGAACTTGCGTGATGGACACTTGAAAGGAGTCATCCATTTCAAATTGTTCGTTGCTGTTGAGGGCTTGGGCTAAACGCTGGAACAGAGCTTCCACCCGTTCTGTGTCTCGACGCCATTCACCTGCACGTAATCCCCACCCCTGAAAATTATTGTGCAGGCGATCGGAGGCGATGGTAAAGTACAGACGATCTTGATCGTGGAGGTCGGGGGTGGTGGTTAACACTTGATCGACGGCTCGACGTAATCCATCTTGGAGAGCTTGGGTTATATTTTGGCCTGGAAGCAAGTTCCCCCTTTGTCGTAACTGGGTCTTGAAATGACGTTCTTGTACCCCCATGCGATCACTCTTCCGATTCACAAAAGGTTCTAAGTCAAATTGGAAGGTAACGTGTTCAGAGGGATCCAATCCACCCCCGCTTTGTTCCCATTGGTCCAAGGCCTCTTGACAAATCTCATCACTGTCTCCTAGCTCTTCGGTGGAAATCAAAGGTCCCACACAGGAATGGGTGTCGTCTTCCGAATCACTTAAGTCCAATCCGAGCATGGCTAAAACCTCATGGTGAGCGAGGCCACTTGGCCCCGCCACATTGTCGTCTTTGTCAGAGGACATGATCAGATAAACTGACTGGAGATCGGGGTTTGTTTTTTATAGAGAACCAAAATGTCACGTGGGAGGGGAAGGAGCCAATCACTAAATAGGGTGCCCCCTAGAGAGGGGGTGTCCTAGGGAGGGGTGGGACGGGGTGGGGGGACCCCCCTCCCCCCTCTCTAGTGAGGGTCCCTGCTGTATGACGGGAATGAATGAGAGACTATAAAACAGATCGCCCCTCGCGGTCAGTCATCTCAAGATGGACTCTCACCATGAGAATTTGTTAAAAGAGTTTGAGGTATTTGAAGTGAATGCTATCTTAGATGAAGTGAAGAAGTGGAGTATCGACGATGAAGACATCCGGGAGTTTGGGGAAGCGCTGTTGGAGGAAAGGAGGAAAAGGAGGCAGCTCGCCCAAGCAGCCCAAGCAGCACGCCACACCTACGTGCAAGAGCACTGGAACCCGGGCTGCTACCCCCAACTCAACACCGAGTGGTACATCCGGGGCCTTGACTTCTGTTGTGACTACTGGCGGTATGAGTTTAAGCGCCCGCACACACCTCCGCCAGCACCGCCCCCCTCGCCCGAGGTCTCCCGTAAGCGAGGACCTCCGCCGCAGCAACCGACGACGCACGACGTACCGACCAAACAACGACGACGATGACTCTGACCCAGACGACGTTGACGACAAGAAGGACGAGGACTATGACCCTGACGACGACGACGACGACGACGACGACGACGACCCAGACGAGGACTTGAACGACATAGACTATGTTGCCGACCCTGACGACGAAACGACAGAGTTACTGACGAAAGACGAACAACGACGGAGACGGAACGCCATCAAAAAAGCTAGGTACAATGCCCGCTACCCAGAGAAAGCCCGAGCGAGGAATATTGTGAAAAAAGCCAACTACCGACACAAGTACCCTGAGAAAGTGCGTGCTGCCAAAAAACGATACGTAGAACAATATCGGGATCGAGTGCAGGAGTCCAAAAGGCGTTATGAGGAGACGCATAAGGAGGAACGGCGTGCCGCCAAAAAACAATGGGCCCGAAACAACCGAGCACGTCGTGCCGAATCCGATCGGAAGTATAAAGAGAAACATCGGGAACGTATCAGACTCCGAGATCGAGAGTATCGTCAAAAGAATCGTGCACGAATATTGGCGTACAGAAGGATGTACAACAGAAGTGAAAAAGGATGGGCGGCTCGTCGGACTTATTATGCTGCGAACCGAGAGAAGCTGCTGGCGCAAGGAAGAGAGTACTACTGGGATAACCGCGAGAAGATCCTGGAGAAATCAAAAAGGTACTACAACAAAAGGAAGAAGGACGTGCCTCGTCCCAAACCACTGCGGGTGGTATTGACTGATTGTAGAACGCAACCTTCTCTGGAAATGTATTTGAATGACTTTTGTGCCTCCTTACCTTCTGTAGAGAGACAGAAAACGGAAGAGAAAATCAAAGCATTAGGACCCTTGAAACTGACCATTCCCTTGGAGGACTTTAAGAAATCAACGCCTAAAATGCCTGAGAACTTTGAGAACTTGTCTTTTTGTGAATCATTTCTTGAGGATTATACTCTCACGGATATGGATTCGGGGGGTGTGACTTGGGCCCCCCTGACTTGGACCCCTCTGACTTGGAGGACTTTTCGTCTTTGTTGCAGAACATATCGCCTGACGAGTGGACCGAGTTACTGAGGGATGTGGAGGACTCTTGTTCCTTTGATCTGGAGGCATTGGTGCCCCCCGAAGACCTCGTTCATGACATGTCACCCGACGAGGGGGTGGATTTAATGTATGATTTAGTAACGTAAAACATTTTCGTCTCAGTATTTTGGCAGAACATGCCATCGTGACATTGTGGTAGAACGATCAAAGAGACAGTGACATTTTTTTTTTTTTTTATCAACGTGGATCATTTTTGTCTACATCACAAGGAGTTCTCCAGAATCCTGTTTGAGAATCCTGTTTTTGAGACAGTACAATGAACTTGGTCACAAGGAGTTCTCCAGAATCCTGTTTGAGAATCCTGTTTTTGAGACAGTACAATGAACTTGGTCACAAGGAGTTCTCCAGAATCCTGTTTGAGAATCCTGTTTGAGACTCAACACGAACTATAGAAGACTACCGAACTGCAGAATAACAATACCAATCAGACATTGTCATTTTTTATTTTTCAACAAGGTATAGGGGGTTCTCCAGAATCCTGTTTGAGAATCCTGTTTTTGACACTACATCTTTGTTTGAGACAGTACTAAGGAACCAATCAGACATTTTCATTTTTTATTGACACAACATGTAACTGGGGGGTGTCATTAAAGTTTTACAATTTTAAACGTTTCTTGGCTTGCATGATTTTTTTGACCACCCGTTCCGTCTTGGTTTTCTTGCCAGGTAATTTATCAATGGCTTGGATCATCTTGGTATCGGCTTTCCATTTATCTTGCAAATTCTTGGCACGGCTGTAATCAATGTCGTGTTGTTTCGCAATCCGGTCCAAGCGATTTTTACCGGGGTCCCCACGTTTCAGACGTTTGGCTAAATGCGTCCCAGGGCCCATGTATTGATAGCCAGGCCAATGAAATTCTTTGCCGGTTTTAGCAATCCATTTTTGGACATCCAAGGCCCCTCCGCGTTGACGGCGTTTCACGCCCCTTCTCCTCCTCCTCCTCCTCTGGGTGGGCATGTTTTATTCACTGTCGTAATCCAATCGACGTCGTAACTTTTTGCCTCGGTGCCAATCTTCCCAACCGGGTAAGGGTTTCAATCGTTCCACTTCACGGGCGGGTCCTTTGCCTTTGCCTTTGCCTTTGCCTTTGCCCCAAGGACTCTCGGCTAACTTTTTTTCCAAGGTCTTGCGCTGTTCTCGAATGGCTTCTAAACGCGACCGGATATCCCCTCGACTGGTGGAAGGGGTGGCTGCTCCTTTGCCTTTCTTGGTAGCAGGGGTAATGGGAGGTTTGGGGGTGGACGGACTTCCTTTTATCATGCGCTTCAACCATTGTTCCACGGGTCCGGTCACTAAATCCCCGGCCTCTTCCTCTTCGTCTTCGCCAGGAGGTGCACCCGGGGCGCCCACTCCCACGCCTCCGGGAAATTGACGAATGCGTTTGGTTAACTTGGTTAATTCTTGACTCAACGGTTTGGTTTGAGCATTGACCAGGGCCGGGGGCAATTGAGGGTTGGCTAACAAGACATGTTTTTGAGCGGCGAGCTTGGCGGCTTTGTTCAACAAGGCATTTTCGGTGAGTTCTCCTTTGTAATATTGAACGAGTTGTTCCAAGTCCTTGTGGGGAATCATGTAGACTGCATCCATGGGGGTTGACTACACTCGGAGCAAAGTTCCCCGTCTTCTATTTGACGACAGCTCTCACAAAGACGGGCCTTTAAGATGTGCCTGTACTCTCGATACAACAGGTGATATTTATGCTTCCAATAATGACACTCGTCTTTCCACCGGTCGGTGGCCCGATTGGCCTCTTGTAACAGGGTGATCCATGTGGCCAGGGTTAACGGGTCGGTCGAGCACATTGACATAACACCTCGTGAAGTCCTTGAAACAAGCCGCGTCCTTTTTGTTGAACCAACCACGCCCGACGTTTTTTGACGGAATGTCGACGACGTCCCAAATCGCGTAGCACCCTTTTATAGGGTTGAAGTTTAGACAGCATGGGGGGTGTGACGGGAATCTTGTTTTTTAAAAAGTTCAAGACCAGTTCACTCACGGCATTGATTTGATCGGCATTGGCATGTTGTAACAACTCTTGACGTTTGGAACCGTTGGCTTCTTGTAACATGGAGCGTAAAAACGGCAATTGACGTCGAAGGCGTTGCATCGTTTATCGGTGACGGCGACGATAGCGTTGATTGGCTTTTTGGATCGTGCGTTTTATACGTTTATCCGTTTCCAAGGCCACGGCTTTCCCCAATCCCGTCAGGGCAGGGACCAATAGATTTAAAAAACCACCGCGTTGACGACGTCGTCGTCGGCGTCTTCTCTTCAAGGATACCATGAGTGCGACAAGACACGTTGAAGGGCTTTGTTTTGTTTGATGAGGTCTTGCGTCTCTTTATAGCCTTGACGGGTATTGCGTTTCAAATCGGACCACCAACCCCCACCTCGTTGTCGTCGTCGGTAATGTTGTACATTATCGGTAATGCCTTTTAAGGCTTGCCCGCCTAATTTGCCTAAAGCCAGTCCAAACCCAGGCGCGGGGCCTGAGAGAAACATACTCATGCCATGGGCAATTTTATCCACCAAACGGGGTTTGCGACGCATTAAAGCTCCTCCTCGTTGTTTCCTTTTTCTGCGTCGTCGTCGTCGTTGGACGGCCATGGTTCTAAGAGTGTCGGACTGGGAGGGAGCGGCTTTTTATGGATCCAGTAGTCTTTGGGTTTCAAGGGACGAGGACATCCGTCTACATAGCATAGGGCTTCCAAAGGTTGGTACACAAAATGACGATGGTAATCTTGGACACATCGTTTGGGTAACGGAGGGGTGAAATCCACAATGGTGTCATCCAACGTTTGCATCTTGATTAAAAATCCTTCCAGGTCCTCCAAGGGGACACCCCTCACATAGGTTTTCAATTCGGTCAAGGCTTTGGCATAGGTGGTAAACGCAAATCGACTCATGGTCACTTTAAATCGGTATTGTTTAAAATCATTCCATCCTTTGACCACGGTGCCCACCGCCGCCAAACACGCTACCAACGTACTGTTGTCCAAAAGGGGGCCGGCAATCATGCCCGCGGCCATCAGGAGTAACGCCATGCCATTGAACAAGGCATTGATCCACTTGTAATGATTCAACATTTTGCGATAACACCACCATTGTTGATGGTAAAAGGCATACAAGGAATCCATCCGTTGTAACAATTCCGGTGGGAAGGGGATGCCAGGACGTCGAGATCCATTCAATAACGACACGACGGTTTTCATCCTCACGGCGAGACCCGGGACGACGAGGTTTGTACGCTCGGGGCTCCTCCTTGTTTATAACTGGTCACAATGCTATTGGTCATGGTCACATTAGCAATTTCCCGTCCTTGGGCCAATTGTTCTTGATCTTGTAATAGCATCCGCAAACGTCGTTGTAAATCGGCTTGACGCAAGGTACGAGGTTGTCTACCAGACCCCCCAGACGATCCAGGAGTACTGGAGGCAGGTGAAGTGGGGAAAAGGCGTCGTCGTCGCCCCCGTCGTCCACCACCACCTCCTCCACCGCCTCCACCTCCACCACCACCTCCACCTCCTCCACCACCACCACCAGCACCACCACCACCACCACCAGCACCACCAGCACCACCAGCACCACCAGCACCACCGCCACCACCGCCACGTCCACCGCCACGTCCACCGCCACGTCCGCCTCTAGTCCTGGGTCCTCGGCGTCCCCTACCATCGCCACCACCACGTCCACCCCCATTACCCCCAGCCCCCGCGGCTGTTCGAGCACCCGCCGCCCGGGGTACGCTAGGAGGCGTCGCAGGCGTTCGAGCTCCAGAAGACTCCGGGGTGGTCTGGGGACTTTGGAATGGGGGTGAATGGGATGCTCGACTTCCTACCCCCGCGGGGGAAGAGGCCTGTGCAGGGGGTACATCAGTCACATCGGGCCAACTCGCGATGACGTCCGCAGAGGGGATGGATTGCATAAACTCATAGAGGGGATCAGGGGGCATTTCCTCCATGGCGGCGTCGATAAGGCCTTGGTCTCCCGAGAAATACAAATCTTGCCAAGCCCTTGGGGACATGACATTGCTGCTGGACGCCCCGACCCCAGCTGGGGCCACGGTATCGTACGATTGCGGAGGTTGACGGTCCTCCTCATCCGCCATGGTTGCTCTTTTTCCGGTTCCAAAAGTGGTGTTGTCCCTTTATACTCGCTTTTGATAGGTGCGCGTCCATCCTTCGTCTTTTAACAGGTGACTCAACACACGTTGTTGATCGGAGGAGGCCGGATGTAAATCTAACACCAAATAGCCATACGGACGTGTGGTGGCTTGATGAAACGTCTCCAAGGTGTCTTTCCAAGTGGTCGGAAACGATTGCAGCATGACATTGCGTACCCCTAATTGATCCCGGGGATTCTTGAGCGCCACAATGTAATGCGCATTGCGGGATATACTTTTGGCATAGCGCCCCACGGGAAACATGTCTTGGCACAAGTAGAGCACCGTCACTCCTTGATGATGTGAATGTTTAGTGAATAAATCCAACACGCGTTTATCGTGACTCCCTTCATCCATTAAATCATCCAAGACGAGGACCCCCTGTCCTTGAGGAAACCATTGCACCAACGCGTCATGATCGGGAATCCCTTCGTGAAACACTACCCCATGATCTTGCATGCCTCGAAATCGATCTTGCCACGCGCCATAACAATAATACACTTGCGTTGGGGGACTTTCAAACAACTCGGGGTTGTCTACCAAGAGTTTTTCCGTAAACACCGTTTTGCCACATCCCGAGGGTCCTACCACCAAGATAGAGGAGGGAGTATGAAAACGAAACGGTTTCCCCGTTTGCATGATGATGATACTACCCAGGGGAAAAAAAGGCACCTTTTTATTGGAATCGGTGGGACTCGAACCCACGCGCGATCCCCCAACACCTGTTTTTTCGGGGGATCCAAAGGCTCTACCGACTGAGCTACGACTCCGACACACTTTTTTTTTCCAACACATTTTATTTAATCATTCCGTTGATGATACGGATGACAACAGAGTTGATACCATCTGGCTTCTTGGCCTACAATCAATTGTTGAACGCGTTGACCGGCTTGATGGTCATTGCTTACATAATCATGATCCGAAAACTCATTTAAAAAGTCTTGCAAGGTCCGTCCACGGGCTTTGGCTTTCAAGTACAACAAGGCGTAATCCCCACAACTCTTGCTTGAAATGGCTTGGAGGGACTTGCCATTGGTCACCACATACTTCCAATGTTTCACCATCCAAGCTTGGAACGGGGCGGCTTGCACGTACGTGTCCATGGGCAAAGCATAACTGTCGAGGATTTCACACACGTTTCCCTCGGTCCACACCCCTAACCAATGTTGTCCGGGTTGATCGTGCGGGTCGGTGTTCACAATGTACCCTTGGGGTGGGGTCTTGACAGGCCTCTTGGGTAAACGATCACAGGCCACCGTTCCGTAAAAGACCGGTTTCAAGTGGGGGTCGTCGCGAGCTAAATAATCCAATTGCACATTATTCAAGGCCACGTGTTCCATTTCTTCAGTGTTGGTAAATGTTGTACAACACGGCTCCGTTGCGGTCAATCTCCAGCAAGTTCTCAAATTCTCCATAGACGAGCACGGTTATATTGACACCGGGGGCGGCTCCAAATTCCAAGACCAACTGTAAATCGCCCGTTTGCTTGGGGTTGAGGTTTTGACTGTCGGCACAGCCATTGGCCACATTGTCAAACATGTACAAGGTACAATTTTTCGCTTGACCCCAATCTCCTAGTTCCACCATATTGCCTTTCTTTTTACACCAAGCCCCACTGGCTTGCAGAAAACGGAAGTAGCCTAGATTATCTCGGCTGCCATTGTTGTGCACTAACTGCAGGGTTTCATAAGGGTATTCTTCGCCTTTGACAATCTGTTTAATGGACGTCAGTCCAAATTTCTGGAAACAGAACGGATCTCGGGTCACGTCTCCATTGAAGGCGCGGCTGTCCAACAACCCCACAATCAATCGGTCCGGTATTCTGTTTTGAAACAGGTTGGGGATATCAAAGCGGACCAGGTTGTCTTGCATGGTGAAGGTCCGGATTTCACTGCGGACGGTCGGGTAAGATGCCACTTGGCCTTCATTGTGTCTTTTTTCAGACAAACTCTGGTAGATGGCGTCATTCAAACGCAGTTGGCAGAGATGAAACCGTAGTTTCACATCGCCTTCCATCAATCGACCAGCGAGAGCCACTCCATTGAAAAACAGGCTGGGGCCATTGAAATGAAATTTCATCTTGATTTCGATGCCAGGCACTAACAATTTGCCGGTATGAAACACTTCCAAGTGGGGGGTAAACACCAGACTGTGGGTGACACCTCCTGCATACTTGGCGGTTTCGGCTATCATGGCGGCCAAGGCTCCTTTGTGATTGGCACTGAGATTGGTCCAGGCTGCATTAGGGGTACCAAAGTCTACGTTGGCAGCAGTCCATTGGGGTGGGAAATCCACTTGATTGAACCATCCTTGGGGTCCTAACACGGTCTTGCCATCTTCTCGGTCATAATTCAGCAAGGTTTCCAGGTACGCTTTGTAATGATAGGTGTCGGATTGTGGACTGATCAACGTGCCATTCAATTGCAAGTCAATTTGTTTGATGATGGAATGGGCCAAATTGTTGACGGGCCACAAGTTTTCATCGGCCACCAAGTTGCCATTGGTACTTTTCTTCAATCTCAATTCCATGGTAAAGTAACTGCGTCCCAAATCCACAAAATCGTCTAATCCAGGAATGATGAATTCCATGGGATTGATACCCGTGGTGGTGGGTTGGATGGTGACCATGCGATAGGCATTGATGCTAATGTCGGTCGGGGGCACCTTGAAAATCCGTAACGCCGGGTTAACGGTCCCTTCGGAACGCTCGTGAGCCGGGGCGGTTTGTGTACTCACGTCAGGCATGTTTAACGTCGTCGAGTGGTGGTACGTCGTCGCCGTGAGGGGTTTTTATACCGTCGTCGTCGTGCTAAACGTTGTCTCAAATCAAACCCGGGCAGTCTCATCACCTCGGGACTCAACCAACCGCCACGTTGTCGTCGCATCAGTTTCCAAAACGGATACAGCCCACCCCATTGAGTCAACCCTCGATTACTGCGAATCCGTCGAGGTCGTGAATGCACGGGATCCATGTTCACACGCCCAAAATATCACGCGCCCGTTTGGTTTGTTTGGGAAATAAGGCACTGGCGACCCGCACGGCGTCTTTCACGCTCTTATTACTCAACGCTTTCTTGGCTTGTTTGGTGATTTCCTTTTTAAGGGCGTCTTCGGCTTTGCGTTTGATCCCGCGTGTCAAACCCGTTGTCAAGCCTCTCTTGATATTACTAGGCAGTTTTAAAGGATTTCGCGTCCTTATAAGACCTTGCAACCCCCCACGCAAGAGATCCGTCGCCAACCCTTTGCCTTGTTGATCATACCACTCGTCGGTTCGAAATCGTGTCAAACTTCCCCCACGCATGGTGTCTTCTTCACCAGGGATGCCTTTTGTTGTTTTTCACAGGGGGCTCGTCTCTTTTTATACTCACATGAGGCTGCACGTAAACGATTCCCCCGCATAGCGTTTTCGTTTTCCTTGTCGGATTTCCTCCATGCGTTTCAAATGCGATTTTCTGGCATTCTTTTTCGCCAACTTTTCTAGCCCTTTGGTGATGGACCAGGCAGTTTTAGGAATTCCCGCAATCACTGCGTTGATCCCTTCCCCCGCTTGGGGAGGTTGTTTTCGGCGTCGTTGTCGTCGTCGTCGTCGTTTCGGAGGCATGATGTTTGACTGGGGGTTCCTTCTCGACTCTCTTTTTTATGCCTTTTTGAAGTGCAAGGTGACAATGGTATGACCGTCGCCAAACTTGACCAAGTCTCCTCCGGCACCAATCGTTTCAGCCACTTGAACGTGAATCATTTCCACCACCTCGTTACGAAGAGACATGTATTGAATGTGCAACGGTTCAAAATACAGGGTGCCACGTGCTTGTCGCTTGTACTGGATTTCACGCAACAAATCAGTCACGCGGTTGCCTACCATCATACTGCCTGCCACGTCGGAGTACACGTGCAACGATCGTGTGGGTTCCCCCACCACGGCACGAAATGCTACATTCAAGTTGGTGAAACGCCAACCACAACTCATACTCAATTCCATGTAGTCTTCCGCTCGACTGGTGGTCCAAAACACCGGGTACCCATCCTTATCGGTGATATCCTTCCAATCATTGTTCTTGGTCATGTCGGGGATTTGATCCCCCAGGAAGTCTTGTTGTAAGTTCGGGCCCAAAATCCATCCGCTGGTGATTTTATGTAACCATCCCATCTTGGCAGCTAACTTGGTATGAACGGCAAACGAGGGCGTGCGAACGGATCCATCATGAGAGACATTCGTGTTGTCAATGAGCAGATCCTCCCCTTCCCAACGAAACTTGACGTACGTGTGTTTGCCTTGATCGTCCAAAAACGTGCCCCCTTGGATCACCGATTCCCGTCGTTTCTGTTCCACATGAGTAATGGCGGCTTTCATAAAACTCACCCCGTCCACCACCCAATCCCAGTCGTTAATATCGTCAATTTTGGTCACGGCCGCTCCATATTTGTTATAGGTCCCTCCGTCTTGACTGGGGGCTTTTAGGTGCCATTTGATGCCTAAGACGTGTTGTCCTTTCATCACCAACTGATACAAATTGACGCGCGCATCTGGTAAAGAAATGGCACTCAACCCCACTTGCCATCCACCCCCTGTGAGTTGTAACGGTTGAGGTAGACGAATCTTGAAGTTATTGGCTTGGTTGTTGGGAAATTCCCGTCGGTTGGAATGACTGGGTAACGTCACGTAGAACGACATCTTTGTCTGCTTCACACCACCACCTCCCTTTTAAAGTGGAGGGTCAGGAGGGTATGCCCTTCGCCAAATTGGGCGAGATCCCCATTGATTTCAGCCATTTGCGTTTCCACGATTTCCACCACTTCATTGCGTACCGGGACATATTGAATATGACGCGGTTCAAAGTGCGTGGTTTCTTTGGGTTGGTACTTGATTTCTCGTAAGAGATCCGTGATGCGACCCCCTACCATACTACTGGTCCCTACATCACAATACACGTGCAAAGGACGCACCGAGGGAAATTCCAACGAGGGCCGAAAGGTCGCGTTCAAATTCACAAACCGCCAATTACAGGTCATACTCAAGTTCATATAATCCCCATCCACTTTCCAAAAGGCGGGTTTATTGCTGCCATCCACGACATCCGACGGTGTAGGAATCGTGTCCGAATGAAATTCTTGTATGATATTGGGTCCCAATCGATATACTCCCGTCGACACTTGTTCAATCCATCCCATTCTCAAGGCCAAGGTTCTACCCCATTCCACGCGGGCCACTTGTCGTTTGTAATCCACATTGACGGTATTCAACACCAAATCCCCGTCGGAGGTCCATTCAAAGGTCGGGTACAATTTGACGCCATTGTTCTCTGCCCATTTGTTGAGGGGTTGGGTTTGTTTGGCACGGCTTTGCTCGTAACGGTAAATCAATTGATGAAACAAGTGCGATCCCGTCGACGAGGCCAATTCCTCTTTCATATCCCGACCGTAGGTAAAGAGTTCGCGACGTTGATGCCACCAGACATCGTTCCCTTGATCGTCTTTGTCATGCACGCGTTCGTGCCATCGTACATACAACAGAGGGTGGGATTCGCCCACGCCTCCTTCTTCCGCCACCACCGGAATGGTGGGTAAGGATAAACTCGCCATACCCACCATCCATCCGCGTCCCATAAATCGAATGGGTTTCGGCAACCGGTTTCGGAACAGATGGGCTTTGTTGCCCGGAAACTCCTTGGTACTCGCATGACTCATCAACGTCACGTAAAACGACGAATTGGGGACGAACGTCATTGTTTAGCGGCGTCGGCGTCGTTTGCGCGGTCGGAGGGATGTCACGTCACCACGAGCAATCCAACTATTGTACTTGTCGGGCCACCCTTTCCACTTGACCAACCAACGATCTTTTTGACGCTTAAGTACCTTTTCGATGCGAAACACGTCGGACACCTGGACTTTTTGTAAATCCTCCTCGTAAAACGTGCCTTGGATGGGGGTGTCATCCCATTCGTGAATCTTATAGGTGGGCACGGGGCCCGGGATCACACGATGCACCACAAACACTTCTTCGGTCCAACCGGGGAGATAGCCTTTTTCAAAGGTCCGATGAATCGTGTTGAGACGAACCCGATCCCCGACTTTGAATTGGGGTTTTTTCCGACCTTTCAATCGTTTGCTGTACAATCGTTTCCACACGGCTTCTTCATTGTCCCACGTCACGTCTTCGGGGGGCATACCAATACTTCGATGACGGGTGGCATTGTACCCTTGTACCAACTGGGGTAAGACATTGTCAAAGCGTAAGGTGTTGGCCGTGGTCAAATAACGGTACAACCGTTCTTTCAAGGTCCGATTAAATCGTTCCACCACACTGGCTTTGGCATCCCCTTCGGTGGAAAAATGGTGGATGTCTTGCTTGTCGACCCATCGTTGAAAGGTCCGATTGTAAAATTCTTTCCCTCGATCCGTTTGCAATCGGTTGGGGTGACGTCCTCCTTGTCTCACAATCTTCTCAAAGGCTTTGACGAGGGCCACCCCGGTTTTGGTTTTCAACGGTTGGACCCACGCGTACTTGGACAAGACATCCACGACGGTCAATAAGTAGCGTATACCCCGATTATGTTTAGCCAACCGTTGCACTTCCACTAAATCCGCGGCCCATTGATCGTCCAACCCTCCCACGATCACGGGTAAGGTAGCAAAACGACGACGTCGGGGTTTATGCAAGGTGTAGCCCACATCCTGTTCCAAGAGTCGTTGGGCTTTTTTCAAAGGGAGACCCTGGGCTTTGGCAAACCGTTGCACCCCGCCTAAACTCCCCGGGGTGCTAGGATCGTGGTAACGGCTTAACCATTGTTGCGAGACATTGCTTTTCTTCTTCGTGGACGACGAGACAGGGCGTTTGGTTCTCTTCAACTTTGTTGTTGTTGACCAGCGTTGAGTTTTCTTTCGAGGGGCCATACGTTCTGGCATTCATCCCATAAGGTCGGTATGGAAGGGATGGTGTGGGGATGCGCCTTTTGAATGATTCGATACCATCGCCAGGCGTCCGGATGCGCTTTTAACCATAAAACAAACACCACCCATCGATACAGGTTGCGGTCGACGTGGGTTTCTTCAAAGATGTGGAGAGGGTGCGTGTCCTCGGGACAGGGAGGAATCGGGATCTTGGCCCCGGGTTGGTGATCATATAACACTTGGCACAGGGTTTGATGGCATTGCCAATCCACCAGGGACAACAGACCCTCCCACGCATAAGACATCCACACAGCAGACTCCATGGACTAAATAAAAAAATTTTATTCCTACTCCTTTTTAAAACCATTAAAAGAGACCTAGACGACCATAAGTGACGGTCTCCAGATCTTTCTGCCAGTTCTCCACACTGTCACTGTACTTGGGGGGTGGTGGCGCTGGGGCCACCATCATTTCTTGACGGTTCTTGAGCTCTTGAATTTCTCGCAACAATTGTTTCTCATAATCTGTCAGGGGGCGATCCTCTTTCCTGGGGGCACGAGGAGGCGGGCCTGGGATGTCCACGCCCCGCTTGGGATACCCTTGAGCATCCCGGGTAGGTATTTCAGCTTGTTGGTCGGCTTTCTTGGGTGGGTTGTCATGAAACCAACTCCAGTACTTGGGACCCAAGGGTTGATCGGCCCATCGGAAGAAGCCACACGT
This sequence comes from Siderastrea radians, assembly GCA_964017195.1. Lineage (NCBI taxonomy): Eukaryota > Metazoa > Cnidaria > Anthozoa > Scleractinia > Rhizangiidae > Siderastrea > Siderastrea radians. The sequence goes on along the minus strand of OZ024893.1, from coordinate 2,114,418 downwards.
TTTCTTGGAACAATTCAGAAACAAGCGATCGGGGTTCTGGGTCGAATGGCTCTGTTGCAGCGTGGCGGGTTCACGGCAAAAGCACTGCAAACAAGTCCACATGTCCAACACTTCTACATGAGGTTGACTATACACCGCTTTCATATACTCCAGGGCTTGATCTTGACCACAAAATAGCAAACAGGGTTGGATGGGACATTTCACATACTTCCATCCCTTTTGAGATTCTCGGGCCTCCAAACGCACGTCATGGCAAGGGCATACCATATAGTCCACCTTTTCCTTGTTGTCTTTGATTTGATGATGGCCCACCTCATTGTCATACACGGTCATCAGAGTGAATTGTGGGGTAGATTGCTCCGCCATGTCATTCAATTCTTTCATCATATCTTCCACCGCCGCTCGGGTATCTTCCACCACCTCCCCTACCACCGGATCACAGTCCACGGGCGTCATCGTTTGAATAGTCTTCTTCTTCTTCTTCCCCGAAGGAAGGTCGCTTGGCTTTCTCTTCCGATCGACTGACATCGTGCTCACGATTTTCACCCCTACCACCGAGGCCTTTTTATACCCATACCCCTACGCTCTCATTGGTCAGCTTGTTATGACCTTATAAGGACGTCTCCTCTTCCCATTGGTCAGCTTGTTATGACCTTATAAGGACCTCTTGTCTTCCCATTGGTCAGGTGTTCCTATTTAAGGAGCTCCCTTGCTCCCTGAATCGTCATTCTCCCAAGCCATGCCCCCAGACATCATGATCGGAGAACAAGATCTCGGTGCCTTGGAACTGCAAGTGGGTCATGGACATGTGGTCTACACCGGGGGAGCCAAAGGTACGGATGCCCTCGTCGAAGAACAGGCCAAACACTTTGGGATGCAACTCGAAGTCCTGGTCCCACCGAACCATCCTCGAGCCACGTTCATCACCCCTTCTACGGTGGAAGTGCTGATGTTGGCCAATCCCCATCTTCACCAGGCAGCGGAGAAACTAGGGAAAAAAATGCCCAGTCATTTTTACACCCTGCAATTGCTGCAGCGCAATTATTTATTGGCCAAGAAAGCTCATACCATCTATGCCTTTGGCATCTTGGAACCGGATCATAAACGCGTGAAAGGGGGTACCGGTTGGACCGTGCAATTGGCCATGGATTTAGGCAAACCCGTCTATCTCTTTGACATTCCCAGTCAAACGTGGTACCGTTCGGACCATTACTACCAAGTCAACGAGAATGCCGCCACCCTAGTCACTGGCAGTCAATTTGTTCCTTGGGGACCCAAAAAGCCCACCCTTCATCAAAGCAGTGCCGTGGTAGGATCCCGGGACGTGGACGAGAAAACCCGAGCCGAAATTCAAGCCTTATTCAACCGCACCTTCTGTCTCCCCGAGAACATTGATCAATTACGTATGGAACTGGAAGACTTTCATTTGTAATTTTTAATTTTTACTTTTGGAATTTGTACATAGTCCTTTTTTAGTTTTTACTTTTTTCCAATTGTAGTTTTTTCCAATTGTAAATAGGAACGCCCGCGTGGCAAAAGAACACAGACCACCCTTTGTAAAAAACATCAACTCTTCTTTTTAATTAAAAATTTTAAAAAACTGACATCACTGGTTTTGCACGTTCATCATAAATAATGTCTCTTGACGCACAGCAGCCTTGACTCACAATAAACTCAACAGAAATCAAAATGTTCAACGAAACAAAACACGTCGCACTTGCTCCCGCATCCTCTCTCTCCTCTCCCGCTCCATCCTTTTGAACTCCTCCCTTTGGCGGACCACTTCTTTAAAAAAAAACGCAATTTCCTGCCATCGGTCCGCTGCATGTACTCGTGGCAGGTGATTCAATAAATAATGGTCCAACTCGTTAAAATCTTCCAAACTAATAATCCAAAACCGCTCGTCCATGGTGTATGCCAGGCGACGACAAATAAACGGGATAATACGAGTAATCAGGACCTTGTGTAGTTTCTTTACAATCTCTGGGTGTGGCCCACCGGGGTGTCCATTCTCTGTTTCCACTATGTACAAAACCAACATGCGGATGAAGGCCGCCACACGATATTTATTGAGGGGGCGCCACGCTTCTTCCCTCCTTTCCAACACTCGTCTCGTATGGCGATCCAATGGGTTCCTCTCCGCTCCCGCTCTCCTCCTCAAGTACTCGGGCCCGCCCACATTCATCTCACTGGCTAACGAGCCCAACGGCCTTCTCGTTTCAGACATTTTTTGTTTTCCTCAACTCACATAAGTCAAGACAGCACGAACTCAAAGCTAGGAATGGCGTCCTGTGGCCTCCCTTAACTTATATACCCCGATCCGCGCAATGCCTGATGGTCTATCTAAGGAGGGGTGAGGGGGGTCCCCCACCCCGTCCCCTCCCAAAGCATGATGGGGTCTTTCTCTCATTGGTCCCTTCCCTCCCACGGGACCCTTTTGTTTCTCTATAAAAACCCCCCATCTCATTTCACACTTCAACTCATGGATGATCCAGAAGCCCAACAAGTGATTGATCCTTTCGCCTGATGGCTCAATACAACAGAAACCTGGTGGCTCCAAACAACACAAACCTGGAGGGTCAAAACAACAACGCATGTCTGTTCTGTTTGCAACCTGTCACCAATAATACCATATTGCAATGCTGTGGGAGATCTTGTCATATCGACTGTGCTCTCACCTGTCACAAGCCATCCACAAAGCGACGTCCCATCTTCAAATGTCCAAATTGCCTATACCGCTTTCCTCTTGACGTCCTTGAAATCAACCCTATTCAACCATGGAAAGAAGACCTGCTGTTTGCTGCGCAAGTCAGGGTCGTTTGGAAAGACAATCCTTTATGGTTTGCCCGTTCTCATGCCATCGAAAACCTCGTCAGTGAAGGATACTGGGGACGACTCCTAGGTGCTGTTAATCATGCCCGTTACACCATCTACTATCTGGGTCAAACCAAAAGCGAAGTCATTCCAAACATGAGAGCCTGTTTGACTCAACGACTAAACCCAATGAGACCACCACCCTGCTCTAGAAGCGATTGGAAATATTAGGAATGAAACAACCAATAAAGTATGTTCAATAACATTTTGTTGTTGTGTTTTATTTATCATCTCTACATAACAGGGTTTTCCTATGTCCGTTGACTTTTTCTGGACAGTTCAAGGGTAATGATCGTTCTGCCTTGTTTGAACGGAGCCGGCTGTCCATCCGCTGTTTGAATGTCCACGGCAATGCTGTCAAAGATGGTTTGGCCCAGAGGAAAATACATTCGTTGCCTGGTATCAAATTGATGCTTGATCACTGTGATCAAACATTAAGGAGGAACACTCAGGAAAACCACCGTTATTGTAAAACCTATCACAATAAATATGATTTATTTTATTTTGTTTTGTTTTCAAGGACCACCCCTCTTCCCAACATTGGACTTTGGACTTTGAGCCCGCGTTTTCTCAGCGGGTTTCCTTCCCCTTGAGCCCACGATCGATTTTTCAGACTAGTCAGCGGTTTTCCTAAATCACGTGACTTCCCTGAGCCCGCAATCCCTTTTTTCCTACTGGTCAGCGGTTTCTCCTTCTAAACCACGTGACTTCCGGTTCCATGAGCCCGCGATCCTTTTTACCCACTGGTCAGCGGTTTCCCCCACCGGAAATGACATGACGTCATCCTCTTGTCACGTGATCGCTCTAGACCAATCAGAAGCCAGCATTAGGAGCCAAACGGGCCCACTCTACTACTAATGTGCATACGGATATACATAGATCACCTTGCATACGGTGAAATTTGAATTAACCAATCAGCATTCAGTAGGCGGGAAAAACTGTGGTGTCCTGACGTCCCGCAGATTTTGTGCTCTTCGCTTCGATTTCTGCGTGATCAGCGAAGTTTATACTGTGGAAGTGCGGTTTTATTTCAGCGTTTTCTTCAAATTTACCGCTTGCCTTACTTCAGTTTATTAAAATTCACATCTGTTTGCAATTCTATGGACTGGATGAACAACCAGGATCGTTTCAAAACTGTTTTCTGCGGCGAGAGACTTCGCTAACTGGACTTGAATGCGAAGGAGGTGGTAAAAGGTAAAAGGTAAAAGTTTTCCTCTTGTCCTACTGAATATTATTTTTCACAAGAAACTTCACCTCCCTTTCACTCTCCTTGTCCTCGTTTATCACATGCATGGATGTCCGCTAACTGAGCAGCTCTGAGTAGCGTTGGATACAATCCGTCTTCTGTCCTTGTAAAGAACTTCGGTCACTTCATACTTGTTTTAATTTCATCGTGTACTTTATGTCTGGTTTTAATTCACACCAGCTTCGAGCTGTGCCTGCAGCTGTGATTGCCTGCTGTCAAAATTGTCATTGCATCTCAACGAGATTGGTCTTATCGGTTAGGGAAAAAATGTTCTGGCATCAGATCAGAGATGCATCATGAATGTCTGACAAATTTGATCTAAAGCCGTTGTATGGTTGCACTACACAGCTGATTCTTCAAACTGGAAATAGACAAGTTTGTACAATTTTCCACATACCCGGAGACGAATGAAAAGGCCTTTTTGGAATTTGGAGCTTCCTTATGTCATCGTAACAGCAAAAAGCTCGTAGTCAAAAGCCGCAGAAAACTAACTCTTCTCAAAAGGCAAAACTCACCTGAAATTCAGGCCAAGCGAAAACAACATGCGGACCGCTGTGGAAACGACACTTTCGCTTGCTTTATTCACCACGGAAAGTAAAAATAATTATTACTTAGCCCATCTTTCTAAGTGAATAATTCACTCGACTAACTTGGATTGGAACAGTAATTGCAGGAACATTGTTTATTTAGGCAAATATTGATATGTCTATTTTCTCGCTTCAATTTCCACGCCAGGTGCTTTAAAACTTGCAATCAATCGACTTTTACAGACAGAAAGCAAAGAGAGGAAAATGTGTAATTTCTCACGAAATTTCAAGAAGATTTAAATTGTTATAATTAAAAGGAACAAATTTGAGAACAACTCTAGGATTCAGGCAGGAGGAGTTTATTCAAAATGGAGAAATGAAAGTAACTTTAAAAGAGCAAAATGTAGATCACAACGGTCATGCATCAGTTCGCAGTACCGCAAGAGATTTGGAAATATAAAACTTTGCGTTACGTCGGATTCGTTGCAAAAAGGAAAAACCGATAGCTACAGGCGACTCTAAGAGATGAAGTTGTTCTCCAGAAACCAATTAACAAATTTATGATCCGGCTGTTTACTTTAAGATTATTTCTTGGGTCGTAGTTGCATTAAGTTATGTAAAGCGCCTTTCGAAACTTGGGCGGCTTAAATCAGAAAATGGGAGAGTGTGATAATTTTTTCTTTCTCAACAAGCACTCGTAATGCCATTCAACTTGTAACGACGCTAATGTCACTTCAACTTTAAGTCCAGATCATGCAAAACCGCAAAAATTCTTACTGGAATTAGCATTTTTGTAGCTCTCGTGATGGCTTTGTTGTTTCTCTGAATTTGGTCCCAGTGAGAAGTAGGGCAGCTCGAGTCAACTCTTCTGATATAAGGAATAAATTCTGGTGTAATATTACGGTTTTAGTCATCGTCTTGTCGCTCTTCATACCCTTCAAACAACGTACACTTTTAATCCAACACAAGCAACCCAAAACAAACGCCAGCGGCTTCGGTCTTCGTACTAGTTTTTACCTTTGTTGCAAGCGCACCTACCCCTTAATGCAAAAGTGTATGAGTAGAACAACAGGAAAAGAAAACTTTTTTCGGCAAAGTCAACTCAATCTTCGCGTCAGTCGCTATAAACTCTTGCTTTTGCTTACAAACCGCAAAATACTGGAGTTTCAGTTGTAGCATTCTGAACCGTAACCGGAAACGAGAACCCAGTGCATCGTGCATTTCGCAAAACACCGACAGGAGCCCGACAGGACACCTTACAGGACACCACGGTTTTGACTGCCGCTCGTACCGCGGGCGCAGTTGCCGTATGCAAGGCAGTTTGTAAAAGAGAAGTATTGTAAGGATTTGTAAGGAGATTCACATGAAGTCTTACCAGTCTGCGATTATATTAGCCTTAGCTACAATGTAGTCACTTTCCCAGATTTCACGACAGATTAGCCCAGCTCCAGCCACTTTAGATCAGTGTATCTGTCCAATATCAACTCGGGCCAGTGCCCCCTCTCGCTGTTAACTTTTGATGACAAGCGTCCCCTATTTCTAAGTTCCACTAAAGAAAAAAGAAGGCACGCAAAACGATGATCAAAAACGGAAAAGAACAACTCAAATTCTTGCTATGAAAACGAAACAAGACTAGGAACAACCATAAGCAAAACTAAAACTAATCCACCGAATCTTCTACTACCCAATAAAGAATTAGTTTTCCTCCCATGCTCCAACGCGTTTGCGTGGAAATACTTAGAGTCCACTATTAAGCTGCAGTCCTTAGCCCAATGTCCTGAGCGATTGCACCGGTAGCAACGGTTGGGGTTTGCAGCGTATTCTGGACGGCCTAAAACAGCCACACACACAAAATAAACAAACGAACAAGCATAAGCCATGAAGAAAATTTTTTGGAAATAAACTCTGAACAGGAGGGTGGGCGGGATATCAAAAGGCAAACGCTAGAGTGGAAAGCGAGAGCGAGAGGAATTGATTAACTCTTGCAGAACCTTAAATACCAGAACTATCCAATCACAGATTCCCTGGAGACACGCCTTAAGGCGTGTACTACAATAGCACAAACATAACCTGCTAATGAACTGTACCAACTCAATACCAGCGGAAAATACATAACAGGAGTAATCTTGCTCAGAGTTCGTCTGCCTGTGATCTGAAATCACAAGCCCGGTCGGGGGACGGTGGTGTACGCAAACTTCTATGTGGGCGTGACTGGAAAAACCCGTGATGGGCAGAATCTGTAAGGCACATGACGGGTTTGTCCGTCAGTATCAATGCCTACAGGAAGTTCCTTTCGCTGGAGTTTTGTCCCGGTTCCTACCATTTTAGATGTTAACGCCCTAAGCGGTACCAAGCCACGAATTTTTACTCCGTTTTTAAAAGGTACAACTGGCACTCCGGGCGGGACTGGGGGCAGCATAACCTCTGCGCTAGGCATCTAGGATTAGACTTTAAGGTCAGACTGCAATTTCGTTTCTTTTTTTTCTGTTTGGGCAAACGGGGATCAAAAATTTTCAGGCTTTTGTTGTTAGAGATCAGAATTTTGAGTAGAAAATGGGATCAGTGATTCAAATAAAATTTGAAAGTAGTACTCATACTCAATCCCTTTACTGTAACCAGGACCACTTGGACAATGAAAATTGAAACAAACTGCAGAGCAGAAAAGACTTCTCACTTTAATTTAATTTGAGCTTAGCAGCTTAGTGTTATATGGCTGTTGTACCTTTGATGTCCACATCAAATAGATTCCGTAATACGGAAGCTTATAGGTGCCATCCGAGATCCGACATCCGACATCCAAGATCCGAGATCCGACATCCGAGATCCGACATCCGAGATCCGACATCCGACATCCGACATCCGAGATCCGACATCCGACATCCGACATCCGACATCCGACATCCGAGATCCGAGATCCGAGATCCGAGATCCGACATCCGACATCCGACATCCGAGATTCGACATCCGAGATTCGACATCCGAGATCCGAGATCCGAGATCCGACATCCGACTTAAGTGGTCAGCGGAGAAATTGGCAGACCGCCATAATCAAGATGGCGGAATCGATGGTGGAGATGTCAGAGTCTATGGCGGAGGGATCACCTGGAAAGGTACGGAGTGATACTCAGAAGTTACGCTTTTTAGAATCGTTTGGTTTTCTTAAACAGAGAGGTCGTTATCTTCCACTTTATAACATACTTAATTTTCCTGTATATTTAACGCCATTTTTAGTGACTTCATCACAGGCCATCACTCATCAGTACTACGTAAACGTGTTTTGATAGGATGGAACCCATTATATTGTATTAATAGTGATTTTCGAGATACGAAACTTTGCAAACGTTTATGGTACTCTTAACTTTTGGTTACAGCGAATGCCCCAGTAGAATTCTGCATTCTTTATTTCTTCTCAGATCGTGTATGTTCACTTGCGAATCACCTGATCGAACCTGATCTGTGTGATTGCAGTGCTCGGCAGTCTGAGATTTTTAATTTATTCTATGTACCTGTAAATCTACTGCATGTGTTTTTCTTTGTATAGAGTCATTGCAGATGATTATTTTAAATTGCAATCCTAACCGTTTCTGGCACAAACATCATACATGCAGTATGTGTGTCATAGAACTTGTTTGGTTTTGAGGCGTATCATAGTTTTGAGTACCTTATTCTCACTTAATTTCGCGAGTATTACATTTCGCGATTTGGGAAAAATCACAAAATTTAATACTCACGAAATTAAGTGAGAATAAGGTATGTGGACCATTTAAGTTATAATGCAACAGGGGGCATAAGAGGGGGGGGGGGATGGGGGGAGATAATGGACAGTTATCAAAAAGAAAATTCCTGCTTGGCATTTTTAGAAGAAGAAAATACTCTGCAAGGTAGGACCGTGTAGAAATATGTATTGCAAAATGGGTTAGAAAAAAAAAACCAACACAACAATGATATTATCCAGTTAAGAAATCATTTGTGTCAGGAATCAAAAATACTGTTTATGCAATACTTTCAAGTTTTATACCATGAAATATCCCACAAATGACTAAATTTTTGTTAGTACACACATGGGCCTTTTCACAGTATACCATGAGAAAGCATTGCATAACTAATTTATCCCATGTCACTTAACATCATGAAAAAACCTCAACATCACAGTCTAACTTGAAGAAAGCCACTTTTGATACTACTTAGAATGCCCAAATGATCGACAGCTTGTCCTACCTCTGTCTACTTTACCTGCATCCAGAAGTAGATGGCAAGACAGCTGTTGAATGTTTCTGAAGGCATTTCAGTAAGGCTTGTTGTTTGAAATGTCGATCCATCTTGGTCTTCGTGACACTGCTGAACTGTTTGTTTTCGTTGCTCTTGATTAATAATCTCTGGAGTTTTTTGTGAAATACTGCCCATTGGATACCGTAAAATAAGCAATGGGTTTCAAACTCTTTGATTGGTTGTATTCTCTATGGCATGGGATAAATAGTATTGCCGAATCCCACACACAGTACTGCCAATACTGCCTCTAACAAGACAGAAAAGTAAACTGTGCTCCCTCTCTTTTTGTTTGCATGCAGTGATCTGATCTTGCATTCAGTTAGCATTATTGATGATTTAAAAAAGTTGTGAAAGGTCAAGGGGGTGTTGTGCTGTGATGCAAAAGTGTCACAGACCAGTTGGTTAGACTGAAAATCTAGATAGACCAAAAGACAACAGCAGTAAACAGGTTTTTAATGTTATATTTTACAAATCTGATTACTGTAAAAATTGGTAACTTTAAATGAGAGACTTTCACTAGGCATGAGATCATAGTTTTGAACTGTCAGGCATCTCACAAATCTTTTATGAATTGTAGAAAATAATTATTGGCTACCAGAACAGGTGCACAAAACCATTAAACATTTTGCTATTTTTTGGTGATTACTTAAAAAAACAGAATTTGATGTCAAAGGGTTACAGATAGGAAGTTCAGAGAAGGACATTCAGTGCTAGATATTTAGCCCGCCTGGAATCGTGCCAAAAATATCTCAACTAAGGTTTTTATTTCGTTTTAAACTACTTGTGTTTGCAGAAAATGTCATCCTTAAGCTAACTTAGTTATCTTGATTGCTTAACAATTCTATATACATATAGAATACTTTCAGGTGGTTAAAATGAAGCATTTGGTTAAAATACTGTACACGTAGAGTGCTGGTTATGTAGTGTATTTGATACCCTTCCTGGCTGCTGGGCATGTTGCACTGTGAAAAACTGTATGTAAACACTAGAATTAACTTTCTATTTCCCCCAAAGGTTTCAACCTTTCTGAAATCTATTGGAATCAGTCAGGATGTTATTGAACGTTTTGAAAGGGAAAAGGTAAGAAGAAAAGTTGTTAGTCAATAAAAGATAACATTACTATACAAATTCATTTCTTACATTTCACCTAGGAGAGTATTCAACAAAGTTTTGTATGGGGAGGCCCTGTCTCGAGGTCCAACGCCCTTACCCTTTTATATACCTTTTTTGACAGAAAAGCTTACCCCTTTCACATACCTTCTATTGGCAAATGGTACTCCTTTCACATACGTGGTTTAGAACTGTACATTCCTTTTAACTGCTGTAAATGTATTGTCTATTAAATATGAATAAATTGCAAAACCAATAAATTTTCTTGACTTTCTTACAGCCATAAAATCCTTCTGTGGCCCTTAAAGTTCATTTTACAGGCTGTAATGACAGATTTCCCTACCCTTTCATATACTTCAACTAGTGAAATCCCTACTCTTTCATTTACTGTAAAAACCTGCGAGTAAGAATCTGGTTTTTAAGAACCTGTCATGCAAAATTGTGCCAGTTAGGCCCCCTCTACACAACAAACTGTTTAGCCTGAAATTTGAATCAGGTTCTTATTAATAAAATCTATGAAAAATTCTGTACACAGGCAAATAAGATAAGTCATCATTCAGGATCCTCTTTGTAGACGTAGATGTCCTATCACTCAAACTGCAATGAAATAGTGTGCAGATATTAAAATTAATGAGGAATAAGCTGAATACCACTAAAATAATACTCTAAGCTACGAACCTTTGTACCTATTTAAGACCCTAAATAGCCTAAATGTGTGCTAAATTTACCATTTCTGTAAGAACCTGTTTATTCTAACTTGGAAAATGCAGGTTCTTACTCGCGGGTTTTTTACTGTACCTGAAGCCTGAAAAAGGTACAAATGTACTACTTTTGGGCCGAGCCTCCCCAAATAGGCCATTTTAGGAAGTACCCCCCAGGACATTTCACTGTTTTATAGTACCTTATTTTTTGGGAAGTATTGGTTTATTTTAAAAATAAAGTTAACGTTAATATATATAGTTAAAATGTGCATTACTAAGGGCCTAAATAGATAAGGTTTTTAACGTAGGTTCTAGATGATGTGTGTTAGTGATTTTTGTGTAGCTCTCCTTGGTCAACAAGAAATGCAAGAAAACGAGCAGGACTAAAGCTATTGTAAAGCATGTTTTTTTAAGGGAATTTTACTTGGAATCCTTTGACAGTCATTATTAAGTTTTTTAAATGGCTAGAACAACTGTGGGGTGGAATTTAACCTTGCTCTTTAAAAAGGGTTAAAAGCGGGATTGTTATTTCGTGATTTAGTTACTTTTAAGCTTACGTGGTATTGATTGTTGCACTTTTTACAAAAGGAGCTCCGTTTTTCTTTGACATGTTGTGTAGGTTGACGAGACGACTGTTAAGTTGTTGACGGATACCCAATTGAAAGAACTGGGGCTTACTGCTTTGGGGCATCGGATGAGATTAAGAGATTACTGCTCGAAACGGAAAAAAGTCGGTAGTGACGAGAATGAAAGGAAAGAAAAACTTGAAAAACTGCGAGTACTTATTGGAGCTAGCGCACAGTCGAAGTCAAAGCGTCAAACAGTCAAAGATACGGCTGCGACAAAAAGGCAACAGCTACGCTTCGAGTTTGGGTGGAAACACTGGTCTGATGGAAGATTTAAACAAAAGAAAGTGAACCATGGAGGCGGGAGCAGGGTATGGGATGTCCCAAGATTTGCGACCTTGGACGACTGCTTAGAGATCGCTAAGAGCCTATTTTTCCCAAGTCATAAAAGCCCAGCAGGTAATGCCAAGGATATGGCGTTTGCATTAGGCAATTATAGCGGCGACGTCATCGGTAACCTCGAAGAAAATGGCCAACTTTGCAGTTTTACCGCGGAGAGATACAAAAGGGTCACTGGATTAAATCGCCCTAGACTATACTTGTTATCAAAATCTCTCGACGACTCTGACGATGGAATGTCAGAGGATGAAATGAAAGCTTCATCACTTGAAAACTCGGGGAACGTGACCTCGCCTCCACCTATATTTGATTTAGAGGCAAGTGGTAGCTGCGAAAAAGATGCTTTAGAGTCACCTTCGGAAGGCACTACAAGTACATTAATTGGAACATCAGAAGATCGAAAAAAACTTTTTGACGAGTTGGAAAAGCAAGTGAAGGAGTCAGAGAGGATTGACCGAGAGAAGGCAGAGCGGAGGGACATGGAACGCGAGGAAACAAGGAAGAAGGCGGAAGATGCTATTCGCTTAGCAAGGGAAGAGGGTAAAGAGCTGGAGAATTTACGAAGACGACGAGAATTAAGAGTGCCTTGTGAACCACGAGAAGATGAAGAATGCGCTGTATTATGTGTCAGGCACCCGGTGCTTGGAAAAGTAAACCGAAAATTCAAGACGAATTCCACTATGAGCGAGGTTTATGACTGGGTTGGTTCCCTCAATTTAACACCTAAATACTTCAGTCTATCTGTATTACCTGGAAAGCCTATTTATCCTGACGAGACAATCGCACGTTTTTCTGGAATGACCTTGTCCATGATTGAGCAAGATGAACCCCTTCCACTATCCAGTTGTGATTATGAGGTCTCATTTTATGATGGCACAGATGAGCCTGAACTGTTGGACGATACCATTGTAGAGAGCGGCTTGTCTGAGGAGGGATACTGTGACCTGTTATCACTAAGTGATAAACCACCCGACATTTTGCTATCTGGGGAAGAGGCCTGCGCAACGGCAACTACAGCTGAAAGCTATCAGGAATTAGATGCAAAGAGAGAAGCAGAACGTACTAAACTTAAGGAAACCTATATTTCATTCTCGCGTAACGAAATTGTCGGCGAACTTTTGAAACTATATAAGGACGACGACATCCTTATAAAGAAAATTCTTCCATCATTTGAGGAAGAAAATGCATCTGGTGACGGTGTTCTTCGTGAGGTCTATTCGTTATTTTGGCAAAACTTTGTATCTGACAATTGCTTTGGCAGTAGTCAATTTGCCGTGAGGATTGTACCGCAAATGTCAGATAAATACGTAGCTTTAGGCCGTATCATCACCCACCAGTTTTTGCAATGCGGCACATTTCCTGTGCAGCTTGCTAGAGCGTCAGTGCATCACATGCTCTTTGGAAAAGTCAGCGAAGAGTGTCTTCTAGACTCATTTCTTCAACTCCTCCCACCCAAGCAAAGAGACATTTTTGCTGGAGCTCTACAAGGACAGCGTCCATTTCCCCTAGACGAAGTGATCGACGTATTGGATGACCACAATGTTCAAACGCTCCCATCACCAGAGAATTTGAGAGGCATTGTTTTGCAAATAGCTACAACGGAGTTCGTGGAAAAGCCATTTCTCGCTCTCTTAAAGATAAGAGAGGGAATGGGCCGGTTTTGGGATGAAGTATCCCCACAAAGTATCGACGCAATCTATCAGTTATGTGTTGCCACTCCATCTACAGTGATAGATCACCTGCACTGTGTACCACTTGATGCCCAGGAGGCCAAAGTGTTCAGGTGGCTCAAGCGTTATGTGAGCGAAGCTGACCCCGGTATGTTGACAAGGCTTGTACAGTTCTGCACAGCATCTCAGACCCTTCTACCGGATCAGAATATCTCAGTCAAGATGGAAAATATGCAGGAGATGGCTATGCGTCCCAAAGCACGGACATGCTTTCAAATTCTACATCTTCCGCGAAACTACTTCTCGTTTCATCAGTTGAAAGAGAATCTCGATTTCTACTTAAGCCCTTGCACTTCATGGGAATTTGAGGACTAAGTTATGTTGCTTACTTTGGAAATAAACACCTTATGAAATTTTGAAAGTGTTTGAAACGTTATGGCTTGTATGACAAAAACATACCAAGACCGCTTCTGAAAGGATGGATTGTTGAGTCTCATGGTTGTGTTCTAGGCGGACATGTCCAGTTGCTAAAGGCAGAAAATTCGTTTGACTTGGGGAATTCAAAACTTGAACTAACTGCAAGAAAAATGTTTAACTGTGACCTTGCATCTGTAAACACGAACCAGATTAGGGATTTGCTTACATTTTGTAGAATGAAGTTATTGTTGAGTTAATTAGTGTAGGGTTAAGTTGTTGCAGCTAGGCTCGTGGTTGTGCACTAAGCGTTAAGTTTGTAAACGCACTACTTAAAAGAAAGATTTTACATTTTAAGCTTGCATATTTAAATAACGTACCATAGTTATGGGTTAAGGATTTGCTTAAGTGTCAATTAAAGTTTCTGTTTCGTTAACTAGGAGCTATGTTGTTGCAGTGCCTGCATAAGATAAACACATTATAAAAGAGCACAAGGAAGAGTTTTCTTTTAGTGTGCGTCTATCGCGAACTGCCCGAGGATCAGTAGGCAAAACACCAAACGTACTTGTAGACCACATTTGCATTTCTCTACTCTACAGTGTAAAGCTGAATCAGTTACTTATACAATCGGATGTGCATTACAAGCTCGCGTCCCCGCCCACGTTTCAAATCGATGGTGGGTAGAAGTGTGAAAGGGAAAGTGGAAAACTCTTGTCTGTGTTCCCCACCCACCCACCCCCACCTTTCAGCAAAACGTACCCGCCTAGAGTCATCTTTTTTTATGCCTTCGCCCTAGCAGACTTCAACTTCAATCACTCAAAGTTTCAAACAAGTAAACGTTTTGCACAAAACGTCGAGTTGAAGCTGTTTACAACACTTCAAACAAATATTTTCTCCGTTTTAATATGTCTTACCATTATACAAGCCCTATCAGCCCTAAATATCGTCGTCCTCTATCGGTCGATAATCGATATCACTTCTTCACTTCCGGGTTATGACTGACATATCTGTCAGCGTGATCTAATTGCTGTCAGCACAAGGCAGCTTCCTCTTAGTCCTATTTCTGCCCTAAGATCTCGACAACTCAACTTTGAGGTTATCTGTTTCGCATTTTGTTAGCAGTTCCCAGGCTCCGCCGCGTAGCACCCCACGAAGCGAACAAAAAATGTAAGCCTAAATTGTTAAATTTTGTGAGTGCAAAGAATTCCTTCTGACTACATGCTGTTAAACAAAGTAGATTGAGATGCATTTGTTATAGAGTTTCTTAGCACTCACATGCACAGTCCTGGAATCTGCGATTTCGTGGTTTCACATTCGTTGTGTTGACGTATGGGGTTGAGGTCGAAAGTCGGACACAAATGCGAAGAAACGTTTGCACAAAAACGGCAAGTTACTCATTTGTTTTAGTGAGGAATCGCAGAAGAAGGCGATGTTCCTTGTGTCTCAAAGTGCCATGGTTCCATGATCAAAATCCCGAACACAATCGATGATATCTTGTCGCGAGGGGACAATAATTTGTTCTAATGTGCCTCCCGACAATCAACTGCATAATCGTCTTCAGTAGGTAACCTACCCAATGTAATTCACTCCTTTGTCTAATCAACTGTCCCTTAACTTGCCTAACTAGGCAAACTTATCGAAACAAGCTGAACTATAATTTGCCCAAGGAGGCGGCAAATAAAAAAAAGTGAATTGGCCAGCTAGGCGAACAGACTGAATTCTTTGCCTCAGTAATAAGGCGAATGAAACAAGATAGGTTCTACGCAACCTTTGAAGGACATTTACTCCATGTTTTACCCACGCGAAAATACAAGAAGCCCAAATAAATAGATTATTTACTGCCCGTCCTAGCCCTCTATCTTTCTACATGGGGTAGCACTTCACTCCCATTATGGAACCCCTACCTAGTTTATATACTCGACGTCGCCCACAAAGTCTTAGTCAAGTTAAATTTAACTTTTTTTAAACGACTAACTCCTGTAAGGAGATTGAGAGCTAGCCGTTTGTGCGAGCAAACCGAGCAGGTATATAGTTTGGTATCGTCGGATAAACTACATACAGCACAAGTAAATCAGCGTTCCTCCCAAGATTACGTAAGGAGCCTTACTCTAGCAGTAAAATACTTTACTAAGACGCTTGAGTATTGTTACTGACTTGTTTACATACATAGATATATAGTAATTCAAAGACAAACTCAGGTTTTCGCTATTGTTTATATATAATATCTTGTCAGTTATCTAGTGTAGTTACAGTTTCCTCAGGAGATTACCACTGATATTTAATGAAGTCCTTGTTTGTTTAGTTAAGGTTTCTGTTAACCAGTCCATAGGAGTGAAGTCACTTGGCCTTGCACGCTTCACAATGTAATGCATTTTACAACTTGTCAGTTACTGTCAGAGCTGCCGCATCAAACTACCCCTTGTAAAAGGGTTAAAAGAGTGAAGTACAAATTTTCGGCCTCTATGACGTTTTTTGGTTCTGTGAGGGAATTCTCCTCCATCAGCATCTGAAAAACATCTACGAATTCGTTTTCACATCCAAATCGACTTTGACCTTCACAGAAAGCTTCCTCGACAACATCCAGAGTATCAAGATCCACTAATGTCTTGTAGTCACTTGAATCTTTGAAGAGAGCATTACAAAGAGTAGATTTAATGAAAGAATTCAGTGCAAAAGGATGAAACTTGCGAGCAACACCCAACCTGGGGATCCATAATAATGTTAGTAGTATTAAAGAAAAATATAACAATTGTCGCGGGATTATTTCCTTCATCTACCTAATAATAAAAAACTGGTGCTAATCTCGTGCCCAGTTTTCGGCTCTGTTGCGGGAAGAGGGCCGGGTACTTCGTAAGAAAGTAAAATAGGGGGAACTCAAGCGACAACGACAGCGACGGCAACGAGAACGGCAGAAAAGCGACGAGAACGGTAGAACAACAACTTTACAACGTGCATCACGCTTTTTTGTACATTTCTTTGCCATCACTACACGACTACGACGTGAAACTTCCTAATTTCACGTTTTAAGGAGGAAGTGAGCACAAGACAACGATTTTCGTTTTCTTTTTGTGAAATAAGATACAGTCCTTTAGAATCCAACTCCTAAAAAAATCGCCAACATTTCACAAATTAAAAGAGTTAGAACAAGAGCGAGGAAGTTTGAACCAGCGCGAATTCCCTTTTCCGGTGACGTTTTCGCTGCCGTTGCCGTCGTAGTTGCTTAAGTTCCCTAATGTCAAGGCAACGCATGTGGACTGAAATAGAGCTGTGCTTCCCTTTCAGACATTTTATCTCAACCTTAAAGAACTGCTACACTCAGTCTTTTTGAGCAAAAATATCATACAGTGAACTGAGCTAACTTGTTTACATAATATTTGAAATCTATTGCATTTATGATGCCATTTCTACTCTCTTCAGATGTATGAATTTAAGCAGTTAGCAATTAATGCAGTGAGACACCCTACTTGTATGTTCTGGAATGAAAAAAAGTACATCCGGTTTCCCAGGTGGTGTTTCTTGATTCGGATACGGTCTGATCCTGTGCGTGTTCCAATGACGAGCCACACGGTGAAGTTCTGACTGCAGCAGTGGCATAAAGGAAAACTTCAAGCAAGCCCTGCAAAAGGTAAAAGATTCGTTTAGTTCCATTGCATGTGAAAGAGACGAGAAAACTCCCTGGTTTAGTGATTAAACCGGGCATCAGTGTTCTACACTAAGTATGTGAAAGGGGTACCATTTGTCAATAGAAAGTATACAAAAGGGTTATATTTTAGTGTAAAAAATTATATATAAAAGGGTAAGGAGCAGAGCCTGCCCGTCTAAAACTTTGTCGACTCCCCCTGCCCCCCCCCCCCCCCCTTTAACCCGACGGTAAGCGAGTAGTTTAGTTATCCTAGTTTAAGGGTTCTATTGTATTATGAAGAAAAAACAATCATCGACTTTCCTTAACAGTAGGCCAATTTACTAGCTATAGGATGCTGTGTGCAACATGAAGTCTTGAAATTCCTGTATAAGAACTAAAGCAATGTAAAACATTACATCTGTACTGTTTTATAACTTAGTTTGGCACAATTGAACACCTAGCAATCAATCAGTTTATATGCACGGTCAGGTGGTAAATAACGAATAAAACCTTACTCCCGCGTTCTGGGATCTGACGTGCAAATACACTGCACTTTCAGCTATATACATTTGAGCTCGCTTTCACCACTTCGTGAGTGCTTCCCTGCCCAAAATCATCTACTTAATCCACCTTTAAGACAAACACGCTTTTTATTCTCCCTTTTTAATGATCAATGTAATGTCACGGGACTAACCTCACCTATAATTATATGAAGTTTCTTGATGATCCCCCCCCCTCACCCCTCCATCCACACACACACACACACACACACACACACACACACACACACACACACACACACACACACACACACACACTCCCTGGCTTCAAAAGTATTTCAAATAGCACTGAATGCAGTACAACAAGCATGGAAATATTTGATGCTCTCCATCCATTTAGAAAGTTATTTTGATAAAGGCTGCGACTTAATCATTCCAAACTTAAGGGATTAAAGCCCACTATACGTCTTGAAATTATCATATTACTTACAAGCACGAAATGTGAAAGAGTAAATGGTTTAAATTCATCGTACAGACCTGAAAAGGATACGACTTCGCTGCACGTTTCCTAATGAAGGAGCATACCGGGGTAATACACATTCGCAACAATGTAAAATGATAAAAATATAAAAGAAAACCAGAATAGTCCGCATTATTTCCTTTCAAATCTCACTTCGTAGGTCGCTTGGTCCCAGGCACCACACATCACGGCCATACTTTCAAATGTCGGATGTCGGATCTCGGATGTTGGATGTCGGATGTCGGATGTCGGATGTCGGATGTCGGATGTCGGATGTCGGATGTCGGATCTCGGATGTCGGATGTCGGATGTCGGATGTCGGATCTCGGATGTCGGATGTCGGATGTCGGATCTCGGATGTCGGATCTCGGATGTCGGATGTCGGATGTCGGATGTCGGATGTCGGATGTCGGATGTCGGATCTCGGATGTCGGATGTCGGATCTTGGATGTCGGATGTCGGATCTCGGATGGCACCTATAAGCTTCCGTATGAATCTATTTGATGTGGACATCAAAGGTACAAGGATGAATGCTGAATTATGTCCTTATTACAGAGTTAAAGATTACGAATTTTGGTCCCCTACGGAGCAAGTCAACTGCTGCCAACTAATAGAGGTATCCACATGGAGTTGTCTGAAAGGAAAGGTTCAACTGTACAACACTCCCGTTCTTCAGAAGTTTTTAATGGAACTGCTCATTGTGAGGGTCCAACATAGGCTTCTTCAATCCCGCATCCCGCCACTATTTCTCACTCCATCCCGCCACAATGAGCATTTTCATCCCGATCCCGCCTGGTTAAACCCACGTTGCTGTATCTCACCACCATATTTCAACTGATGGACAATTTACAGCTTTTGCAGTTTTGATAATATGCTCTCGTTATGCAGAAAAGCAAGGACATACTGCATATTTAGATTACAAAACCGTATGTCCCTCGGTGTGTTTATAAGTGAGACTAAAAAAAAACATTTACGGAGGACTGAACTGAGTGGTCACTCTTTTTCTGAACATTTTTGCTTGGATTACTATTCAATTTTATTGTTGAAAAGATACGCACGTCAATTCATCATCATGATCATCAATCATCAATTCCAGCGCAAGCGAAAGTAACTGTCAGCAGCGACACGTACTGGCCGTTTCTAAGAGGCAGTTGATCTCCTGGTTCAGGCTTTACCCAAAATACGATTCGACTGTTTAACTGAACAGACCCGCCAAATCGGGATGTTGCGCCCGTGAGAAAATCGACATCTCGAGCAATTTGCAGATTCCCTAAAATGCTTTCTTCTTCCATAAGACCTTCACCCGCACAACTTTCTTCATCGCTACTCGAGTCGAATTCTGTTACTTCGTCTTCAACAGTACTGTGCTGTTCACCCCGGTGCGGCGTGTCTCCGGTTCTGCCACTAGTCGTTGACTGAAGACTGATTTTTGTCTCCAACCTGGACTTCCTTTTGATACAGGTAATATGGGAGTGTTCCACCCTTTGCCATGGTGGTTTCCTGGCACACACTTCTCTGTCGCACAGAAGACCCGTGCACTCTTGCCCACTCTCACTGGAGGTAGTGGGGTGGATGGTATTTTAAAAAAGGCCCATTGTATAGTTCTCTCGGGACCTGAGTACCATGATCATGACTCACGGCTTGTGTAATAATAAGCCGACCATTGGGGATCGTTTAAGCCCATTTATGGGAGCAAATAAGTCGTGTGACTCGTAACTTAAGCTAACTTGTGATCCCGCGCATATCCGACTCATCCCTTATCCCGTCTACGAAACGTTCTCGCCGTCCATTGAGGTTAATGAGCATTTAATGTTGATGATTTTGAAACATCTGCTCAAACTTTACCGGTAAGTATCAATGCAAGTTGAAAACTCATGCACTTGTTCGGCCTCTAACTCTCATGCCCTGCCACTGAATCTCAAAGACTTTGAAACCTCATTGACTCTCGATTTTGTTTGCCTGGAATGAAAGCCCAGGCCAAATGGGAAAGAAAGTTTCAAGATTATTGTTAGTTCTTTGATCTGAAGACTAAATAATGGTATTCCATTAAAATTTCTGAAACTTAGTGTAAAACAGAAGAAAGGCAACCCTTGGTAATTGATTTCTTTTGTTTGAATTGAAACAAAGAACAAAGAAATATTCAAACTTGTTAGACGTTGCTCCAGTTTGAGTGTGATGGGCATCAAACCCGATGACCATGGACAAATATTGTATCAAACTGCATTTTATTTTATGCTATGTCACTGTCATGGATTGCAAATTCAGAATACAGCCACACCTTTTCATTCTCGGCCACTAAGGGAATTCAGAGAGCAACTAAAGTTCACCCTCAGGAATTCCACTGATGACATGCTAGGATATCTATCTGACATCTAGACAGCAGTCAGCTAATGCCCCTAGCAGCCAGGAACAATGAGACATAATCAAATTTGAAGACTCATGACAAATAACTTAAAAAGGATGTTCTCCTGTACGTATCTTTTTCGCGTAGTATATTTTGACATCATTAAATAATCAAGGTAGACATGCCCAACAGTTTACTAGTCAGCAATAGCTTCTTTCTCCTCAAGATGCACATTTCCTTCTTGAGTGTTGGTTTCCATTTGACCTACATCTTGGAGCTGTTGGTCAATTTGTTTTCGAAGAGTTAACAGACTTGTGTGATCCAGCTCTTGAATCAAGGTAAGGACTGCTGACAAAATGTTCTGATTCTGAAAAATAAACAAAATTGGAAAGGCTTGACACTGCTGTGTGGACAGGCTAAAAAAATTACATTTCAATTTACTGGTATTCACGAACAAGCACACAACAGTACACTGACTCGAGGGTTATAAGAGGTTTCTGTTCCCTTTTTTTGGACATTTGTTGTTGACATGGCTGCAGTAGTATTGGACTGATCTTCCAATAACAGTGGCTTGAGCCCCAACTGGGCACGAAGTTTACTGCCAAGAAATGAAGAAATAACAGTTACTACTGATGAGAATGTTGTTACAAACTCCCACCTTTACAAAATAAGTAATACAGGTATAGAACGAGTGGCTATGTTACGTCCAATTGACAAACTTATGCCAAAGCTGCCAGGCTTTGTAGATTGGATGCAACCTGTATGTGAATTATAAATGATTTTATCACAAAAAATAAAAATCTGATAATAAAATAAAAATAAAAAAATATATAACCATATTCTTATAAACGCTACAACACTGCAGACTCCACAAGCAAAATCTTGCATCTCACCAGATTTCACAAAACATTTTTAGGATGAGAATAAATAAAGTTTTGGGCTTACTTGGTTTCGTTTACTAAACTGTCATGTGATGAGTCAGGATTATCAGTTTCTGTTGATGAGAACAAAATGTGGCAATGTCAAGAGAACAATCCAGTTCGAAACAACATGGTTATGCTAAAGTAAAACCAAGGACACTTTCCATTCAGTCAAAGATTCTGATTGTATTTGGAAAATTTTAGGCAGTAAATGAAGGGGCAATTTCTGATCACAACACTTGTCTGGTATTTCCTTGGTACTTTTATGCTTTTTTTTTATTTGATTCACCACACAAGCGCTACACCTACATGTACCTACATTAGAAGCCTAAAAATCAACCAACAGGCTCACTAGAATTGGGCTTCCTTGTTGGATTAGTTGCCTCAAAACTTACCTTTTCTGTTTCATAGTAAAACTGATCACACCTACCTGCAGAAGGTTGTGGACTATCATCTCTCACTCCATCAATTTTAAGAATATTCTGTAAAAGATCAGAGTGCAATTCAGAGATTTTCTAAATTTTTGAAAACTTGTACTTTAATGACTTTTCATCCAAACATTCTCAAACTTGCTACAAATACTACTTCCAGTTGGTTTGTTATTTATTGTTTTCCATGGTGACTATGATTCAGTCCCAGGCCCCTTACTTGCTATTAAAGTGATGAATGCCAGGGGGTGGGGGGGGGGAGGTACCAAGGTATGTTAGTGACGGAGAGGTGAGCAGCCTTTATTTGGGTTTGAAATAAGTGATCTGGGACTTTTTTGGGGTGAGGAATTTTCTGGTGGACTTACTTTGGGTAGAAAGATTTAGGTAGCATACCTCTGGGTTCTACTAAAATTGCATGGTTTCATTTACAAACGCAATTATCTTTTTTATTTGGATAAAAAGGAATTTTTTAGGTTTCATTCTGGGCTGTTGGACTTTTTTAGGGTCCAGTGTTAGCCTATTCGGACTCTTTGGGTGTACAAATTTGGCCCCATTTGCACCTCCTTATCATTAATATATCTGAGTACCCCCCCCCCCCCCCGGGGGTGAATGAGATATGAGGAAACCATTGGGGATTAACCTAATAAAGTGGTGGAAGGTAATCGTACAATGTACTAGCATTCTTTTTGAGAGGTGTGGGGATAGGGGAGATAACTAAACACACTCAAGTTAAGTGAAGTGCCTGTGCACCTTGTGGGAAACCACCTGCAGACAGACTGTGATGTAATGTTATTCGTGATAATGGTACCTTATCTGCAGTGGCTGTAAAGTCACAGTGAACTGGAGTATCTTCTGGAGTGAGAATCTCCTTTCCTTCTCTTGTTGCCTCTAAGACCTCTGCTTCCTCGACCACTAACAACATTGAGATTCAGATAATTATTTCAAATAAGCCAGTGTTCAATAAGAAAGCAAATTCACTGGCAACATGAGATAACCTTGCCTAAGATGTACATATTAGCTTACCTTTTGTGTCAAGCTTAGTAAGTTTGGGTAAATTCTTCAGTACTGTCATTCTGTAATGCTCTTGATCAGCACAAGGATTATCAGAAAGCCACAACACTCTCAGTTTAGGAAGGTTCTTCAGACAACCTATTTCACTGAGATCTCTGATGCTGTTTCTCCTGAGATAAAGCTCTCTCAATCTGGGGCCTGATGTAGGAAGACAAGAAAGAGAAGCAAGAGACACAGCACAAACACAACCTTTGTCACTTAGTCTATTCTTGTGCACACAGTCACTCATTTTTAAGGCTATTAAAATAGATTCCAAACAATGCTTTGGTATCCACTACAAATTCCAAGTGACAGTTTGATGTTGAGTCCCACAACTATATAGGGGTGGGTGGGGGACCGGGGTGAGAGCCCGGGAGAAATGGGGAGGGGGGGTGGGAGAGGTCTACAAAGGTGGAAAGAGAGAGGATAGGGATCAGGATTTCCAAGGAAATATATCCAGCAATAGAAAACACACAATCAGCTAGGAACCTCCAAGAATGGGATAATGACTGGAATTTTACAATAGTGAAGTTTTATCAATTGAAAGAATCTGTGTTATTCGAGTGAAATGTCGTTTACTCCTTTGAGTTCCAGCACTCTCACTTGTGTTTGTAGTAGACTCGGTAATCACACTCTCCTTTAATATTTAATATATAAATTAATCCCATACCTTTTGTGTAAAGACATCCATCAAAGCAAGGTGACAGGATTTAACCCAGGTATCATGGGAGAAGGGGAAAGGGAGGGAGGGTAGGTCCACTCAAATTAGTAAATAAAATTGTAAAATTATTACTAGTTTTTAAAAATCATGAATGGTACAATAAGCAAAATCCTTCAAGCTGGTTATGTTGTTTACACTGCAAGGCAAAACAGAACATGATATTTCAAAATAAAAGAATGACATTTTTACTGGAGTCAAACATGAAATAAACAGATCAGCAAATCTGCACATTTCAAAAACCAACCTGAGACTTAGAACTTCCACGTTTGGCATTTGCCGCAAAACTGAGATCTGTAAAAAACAAAATGAACTAACTTAAAGGCGGTGTTACACTGTTGTTCAATGCTTTGTGTAAGCTTAAATCGTTTCACAATGCCTTTAATCTTCTTTAATCTTTAATAAGTATACTCCTAAAACAGTGAAACTATACTAGGAGTTTAAAAGCAAAAATTAAATAAATAAGTAAATATATATGAAAACGCAATAATTGATATTAAAGCTGCAACGCAAGGTGCATGAAACATTACATGGTGAAACATACCTTGCAAAAGATCAAATCAGTGCGATAAAAGTTACAAAAAACAATAGCAGAAAGTCAAATAAAGTTCTACTTTCTGCAACGGTTGCAGCAACTCGTCTGATTGCCCGTTGCTGCAAGACCTTAAGCTTATTGCTAGGCACATCTTGTTACGTTTCAAGTCATCCAGCACAACTTCAAGTTCTATTTTAGTATCAAAATATTGGTCAAAAGAGAAGTACAGTAGTTAGGCTACTTACGTCGTTGAGATCGCTTCCCCTGTCAAAAGAGAGAGAACATGAAAATATGAAACTATGACAACAAAATTAGGCGTCGTGCACTAACTTTAATACTGCTCTGCACGGAGACAAGTGCCCAGATTTATGATTTGCTTACCAAAAATTAAGATTTTTGACATTTTCGAGAGAGGAGGCTCTGGCTCTTGATAAGATCTGCTGTTCTGATAACCTAGACATGTTGTATTTCAATTTAAAACTGCGATCGTTCGTTCTTCTTGTTTTGACTGTAGATTTCCGCCATTTTTCGAGGTCTACTGGAGACGTCCGCTGGCCACAAAAGTTTTAAGATCGGAAGTAATCGGAAAACTTCGTTAATGACGAAGGTCTCCGAAGATTTCCCGAACTTTTGCACATTGTTATTTTCGGGCAGGTTCCTCAGCAGTTTGTGAGCTGTTTTGGGTGTTTTTCGCAAAATGGATTCAGCCATGTGATAATTTTTTAAACTGGAAGGCTCCGAAAATGTAGCATAGTTCGTAAGCTCATTAATTTCAAGGCACTGTAGTAAAAGGGTGCGCTAAAGAAAATAGATAAGCGGAGAAAACCGTAAGCTATCTGTCGTACTTTCACATCATGGCTGACACCAGGTTGTGATTTTTGACGAAAATCATGTCTAGCTTGCTCGAGAACGGCAGTTCTCCTTCTGAAGTGGACAGCTTAGACTTGGACGAAGTAAGTTATGCTGCGATTTTTCTGAAAAATCAATATACCTTCATTTGAACGCTATGCTGTTCTATTTTTTTTTGGGTAAACTTTGTAAAAATCTTACGTAAGACTTGTCCCCCGCGGAAATTTCTATATCACATTCCTGTTCAGACGTACACTTATGTAAAATTAGTCTGATTTCCTGTTGTTTTTACTCTTAAATATTTTCATATCCCAAGATTTAGCTGAAATATGATCTCTATGGTCTGTTTGACCTTGAGTTATTCATTTAGGTTATAATTTCCTTTTAAAAAGGTGCAATTTGATTTGGCATGGTCCAGAGAGATTCATGTATTAGGGTCTATTCGCAGTAGCAGACAAATAAGGAATTGTCTTCGAAACAAAAAAATTTTGTGGTGACGATTTTTGTTTTAAAAGCTTTTATCCGCACTCAAGACTATACAATTTGTCAACATTGCACCTCATTTGATCACTTCATCATCATCATCATCATCATCATAAATGTTATTTAAGTGTCTTATAACATAGAGGGCAAAATTACTGAATGCTGATTGGGTGAGACAGAGGGCATTTTTTCTTAATTTTCTTTCGGACGAGGGCAAAATTACTAATTCGTGATTGGCCAAGCGCCAAAATTACTCACATTTGATTGGCTGAGCGGGAGAGCGCGCCATTTGCATTTTGCAGGCGTCTTGAAGCGAAAAACGCATTTTGAGTTGTTCAAGACAAGGATCGCTTCAAAGTTTGACTTTTAACCGAGAAGGTTGGTAAAAATGGTATGGAAATCGGGTGTTTGCTTGAAGAGGAATTCGTAAAGGTGAACCTATACGTGTTACGGGAAACAGCAAATTGTTATTTGTTTTAAAACTACTGAAAACTTACAGCGACGTGGTCGATAGTTTTTCCAGCGAGAGGAAGTTTTGCAACTCAGGTGAATAAAATTTACTTAGTTAATTGGGTTATAAGTGTGTTTTGTCAATGAACTAGAATTGTATTTATCTCTTAAGATGTACATAATGGTCAGTCTTTCTTGTTCTGTGTGCGCTGAACAGCAGTTAAAATGCTTGTTTGGTGAATTGTTTACGAGCGGGTACTTTTATAATAATTATTCTGATGGCCGGCTGATTGTGTTTTAACGTGCATGGAAAGTTTTCCGAAAATTTTGCCCTCTGTGTTATAAACAAGTAATCGCATTCAGTCCTCGTAGAATTAAGGATAAATTTCACTTGTATTTTCAAAGTTTTCACAAATTGCCCTCGTCGCTGCACGACTTGGGCAATTTTGTGAAAACTTTGAAAATACGCGTGAAAATTTATCCTTAATTCTACTCGGCCTCATGCGATTACATATACAAAAATAATAAATAATCAGATATTTGAACTGTGGATAAAGATAGAATTATATGAAGATCAACACAGTGAAGGTGTTTCAGCTGCACCGGTGTTGCAAAGGTCATGGGTTCGATTCCCGTTCAAGCCTGAATTTTTTCAGGTTTCTTCTTTTCAACTGCTTCAGTTGAAACACCTTCACTGCGATGATCTTCATATAATTCTAAATTACAGATAATTCACTAATTGGGAACGCTATAAAAAATACTCTAAAAGAAATCACTTGTCATCCAGTGCTTTCCTTTACATTCTGCTTTGTCCTGGCACTGCTGCTTGTGTACCTTTGGTGCCTTCAGACACAGGACTGCTCAATTCAGCAATCCTGTGGAATATCAAGTCCCTGCCAAACTTCACCCAGCAAAGTGCATGTGGTCATTTGTCATACGCAGGAAAATTCCACCATCTCACTTACAACTTAGGCCTCCTCATAAGGAAACCAAAAGTGTGCCATAGGACTTAGGTTCCAGGAACCACCTGGATTCATCTTGATTTTCTGTGGGATTTAGGTTTAGTCAATTTTTGTCCAGTTTTTGCCTGTGGCAAATATTGTTGGCAGTGCTTTTGAAGATCTTCTCATCTCTAACAAATTCATCAAGTCATGACAAACCATTCGTGTTTCTTAAGCGTTGGTGATGATAAAAAATTGTGTCTAAACGACCAGTTTTTCCACTAGTGCAGGTAGGCCCTAATTTCCTCTCAATTTGGTACCATACAAGATCGTACGTTAAATTCCAGGTATAGGTGCAAAGTTGACAAGCAAGACCATTGCACTCTGTTGACTAAAATTTTTTCCAGCCATGAAATATATTGAAAGTTTTTTTAATATTAATTATATGAATTTTATTATTCTGTGCCTAGGATCCGAGCCCAGAATCCAGTATTGTGTCTGAGCTCATTGACGAGGCCATTGTAGGACTTTGTTTTGACATCCACCGCTCCATCAAACGTGGCGTGTATAGTGTTCTTGAGCAGTCAGAGGAAAATATGTTAGTGTCAACAACTAATTTCTTTAATATTTCCTTTATGCCTCCCACCCCTCCCAGATGACATACTATTCCACTGCTAGGTCACAGTCCCCCTTAACCTTAAAACCATGACTTTGCATATGCCTTTTACAATTTAGTACTGACAATGCTTTGCCATCCTCCAAAACAGCATCATCAAATGACCATATATTGGGTATTTTGGGGAAGGTGAACACACAACAGTAAATTTCTTTTTTCTACATGAAGTTGAACATTGAGCGTACAAATTTAGCTCTTGGATAATTCGGTGTGATTAGACAAATTGAACTAATAGTATAATTGCATAGTGTATTGTGAACTTTTCTATTTTGCTGTGGTGTTTAGGTAAGGTCCCTATCATTAATCCTGCATTTTTTTTGTCTTTCATGTATTTCTGATGGCCAGTATGAGACAATTTGGTGAGTGTTTCAAGTATCGTTAATAATATGTAAGATAATTTTGACCTGGGATCACAGTCTCTGTTTGCTAATAAGACGTTAAATATTCTGTTCTTCACAGCAGTTTCATTGAGGTAAAAAGATAGATAAAACTGGTTTTCAGAAGTAGGTCAGTAAGGGATTTGCAGAGGTCAAACTACTACCTTGTAATTAAACTGCAATTTTGCAAATCTCGGCAAATACATTTATAAATATCTCAGAGAAATCACCGTACTTTGTTCTCCTGAAAGATAGACAACTCAGGCTCTTAAAATCAGTTATCTGTAAGCCAGATAGTCAGTTAGTCGGGCTAAGGAATAGATGAAACTGGCAAAGAGAAGTGAGGGAAAGATGTGTACCCCTGACTTTTCTTCGCTGATTTTTATTGGCCAGTTTCCCATTCCTTCGCCCCGACTGTCTACCCCTAGGTCTCCACTAATGAGAATGAGATGTTTGGATCTGGTCTCAAACGTGGTCATTTTACATGAGGTTAACTGCATCACAATCATTGCGAAGCAATTCTATCCAAACTTTTGTTTCATTTGTTTTACCAGAAGTGGTGGAATGCGAGGGACTGGACGTGTTTGGTCAGATGCCATTGAAGAAACAGATTGAGTGTGTCTGTCCTAACTGCCAGAGAAACTTGGCTGCCAACAGATTTGCACCTCATTTAGAAAAGTGCATGGGAATGGGACGAAACAGTAGCCGATTGGCCAGCAGAAGGTTGGTGATCAACATACTGTTTTTCTCTACTATGTCAATACCTTATCATGTTAACACATTAGAAGAAAAAAGAGAAATCATCAAACTCGCATCTGGAACCATATAAAAGGTCTGTTGGGAGGAGAGGTGATGAGGAAGTGTTAGCACTCACTTCCACCAGTGTCACCCAAATTTGATTCCCAGCCTTAGTGTCAGAATTATGTGGGTTGGATTTGTGGTCAATTCTTATAGGTGCTCCAAGTGTTTATGACCTGGTTTTCTGCCCTCCCAAAAAACCAGTATTACTAAATTTTAATGATGATCATGGTTCCAAAGGCCACAGGTTTGTTAGTTGTCTGACAGCCATTAATTAAATAGAACTCCTGTCAAACTGAAAGTTGATTCATTTTATGCAGGCCATGGTAATAAACTTCTCTGGTGCAAAAGTGGCCCATTTTCTCCAGAACTATGTCTACCCTATTCTCACAACTACATGTAGCAAACCCACATGCAGGCCTCAAATGTCACATCAAATATGAAGTGAGAAGTGTTGGGTTTTTAACGGGTGTAAAATGACAAAAAAAAACTTAGAAAAGAAAAGCCTTTTTGTGTGACTGTATGGCAACACCTGGGTCACAGCAGGTGAAAACGTACCATTCTAAACCAGCCTTATCCTTAAGATTATGTTATTAATTGTTTTTAGAACTAGAATGGTAAAACTCTTGCAGTAGTGTAAAAAAAAGCTTATTTTGAATTACCAGACTTGCAACCACAGGGAAACTAATTGATGGAGAAGACGATGATGATAATTATTTTGATGATGACTGGACTTGGAACTCAGACAGAAAACCAGGTCTGTTGCCTTCTAACTGTCAGTGCATATTGGCAAGATATGTTTACAGTGGCTTAACCCTTTGGCACCCAAGGCAAATGCCAAGTTTTTCTAAATTGGCAACGATGAACTGGTAGAGCCCATGTGATATACCATTTAAAAGGTTATGTCTAGGGTGTGCTGTAAATCACACTAACAGGGATGGAGGATGTCTCAGATTAGACTGAGAAGTGTCCAAAATGAAAAAAGAAAAACGTTTAAAATTTTCCTATTCCTCGTACATATTGGGTATACCCCTAAACTATAGCTAAATGTGCAGCTCTCAGTGCACTGCTTGTTGTCAGATATCAACTTGAAGCTAAAATTACAAAGGGAAAATGTTCCAAGAGTTGGAGGGGTGGTAAATCAAGTCTCATATAGGAGAGGGGTTCAATTTTATGCATTCAGTGTGCAGATCTTGCCAAGATCTTTTGGTTGTGCAAATTTCACACAAATTGACCAAATATTGAGCATATAATGGCATCTTGTGCCATACGGCACAAGATGCCATATGGCACATTGGGCTTTAAGGTGATTCCCTTCAATTGCATTGCACATCCTTTCTGCACATCATTTTTTGCGTGATTAGCGCGCGCACGAGCGCGCGCACCTTCGGAACTTGATAGGTTTTCTATAAAAGCTGAGCAGTTCAGAGAAATAACAGATCGTTTTCTCCTAAACGAGCTCGGTGACCTCCATTTTTTAATACATAAATTCGAATGACATTCGGTAGAGTACAATATATTGCCATTTCAAGAAAAGTTAAAAATTCTGCTTTGAGATATTTTTATTTAAATGCGGAAAAGATCATGTCTTTAGGTACAGCAGGGTATGTACGCACGCGGCAAATTCTTTCATTTTTTTTTATATCCTTAATTCCTGTTCAATTAAAGTTGTATACAATGCAAGA
Organism: Siderastrea radians; assembly: GCA_964017195.1. Lineage (NCBI taxonomy): Eukaryota > Metazoa > Cnidaria > Anthozoa > Scleractinia > Rhizangiidae > Siderastrea > Siderastrea radians. The sequence goes on along the minus strand of OZ024893.1, from coordinate 2,083,746 downwards.
TAAATGTCTACTTTGTTGAACTAACCAATATTTCAATACAAGTAATCACTTTTTAAAGCAATTATAGTTCTAATTTCTGATTACTAGGGTTTCTCAGGAAAACCTTGCGGGTCATCTATTCGCTATCAATGGCTATCCATGTTGTACCAAAACAAGCTCGGTCACCCCTATTTTTTATTACATTTTTGAAATGTTCTAAACATAATTTTTAGCTGGACCAAATCTTAGAAAATTTTAAATATTCCTTCTGTTTCGATGGGATCACCTAAAGGGTTAAGGACGGTGCCTCCTAATACAGACGTATTTTTGGAATCCAAAAAGAAAAATCTGGGTAACCATGGATTTTTCACAGATAATTAAGCAGCTGTAATTCCAAAAAAGCACTAAAATATGTTGTAAAGAATGTATGGCAGTTTCTTTTCAACTTTAAGCTCAATTATCTCTGAAAACTGCTTGGTTACCCCCAATTTTCTCTATGGATTCTGGTAGCCCTTGCTAAGATCTGCTTTTCCCACACAGTCATAAACCATGCAAAATTATTATTGTATTAGCGGGCAAATTCCTAAAGAAACTTGAATATCCCGAGATGCGCAGAATGTATGCGCAGTAACAAAAGGAGGCACCGTCCTTAATATAACAGTTTAGAATTTGACTGCACTTTTGCTAATTCACCCTACCACCCTAAAACAGCAGACAATTAAACACACCTTATTCAGAGTTTTGGTGGTTAATACGTGCAGAACTTTTACAAGTTACATAGTGTTTTTCCAAACCCCACAGGGGCGAGGAAAAATGTGAGCAGTCAGTAAAATGGCCATGTGCATTATCAACCAAAACACAGAATAAGAAGTTTATTATTACAGTGCATTTTGTTTTTGCTTCGTTCTCCTTCCATAAAAAATGGTCGAACCGGGTTTGTACAGTGTAATGCGATGGTACATTTTCCGCGTTCTTTTGCCCTTGTATGGTAAAATGATACAGCTGTGGAATAGTAATCACTGGTGATGGTGGTGGGAATCCCTAAAGATTATATCTTTCAATGAAAGGGTTGAGATACATGTAGCTCTAATTTTGTAACAAAATTATATTTGTTTTCCTCAGGCAAGAAGAATAAGAAAGACAGGGTAAGATAACAAATCAAACAAACTTATATCCAAAGTTTTTTTGTTCACAAACAGGCCCCATAATTTCTTTCAACATAATTATTTTTCAGGGAAATTCTCCAAGGAGAGCTAAAGCTCCCAGGAGAAATGGTAAGTAGAAGTTCAAATAATGTTTTATATTTCTAACAACAAGCCTTACTTGTAAAAGCCACTGTCTTTAATGAGCAACTGACACCCTTAAGGCCTATTTTTAGGTCAGTTCACATCAAAGCTTACTTCTTCAGAAATATATTTGTTCATGGTGAGATCCATTACTTTTGTAGTCTTGTTTCTGTTTGCTTTTTGGTGTTTGGAATATTTTGCTAACAGGGTTACTTTGTAGCTTGCTGCTCCTCTTTATCTTTATGTCACTAATCTTTTAGCAGGTATATGACATTTTTTTTACTTGAACAATGGAACCCTACCTTAAGGCCATACCATCAATACACAGGGGTTTCAATAAAATTTGAAGTAGGCAGCTCATCTGAATAGAGTAACCGACTGTATCAACTAGGGGTTTGAAACAATCTTCCTTTAATTACTTTAATTTAGGGCAAAAAGTAGCCGACTTTTCTGAGCGAAATAGCCGACGCTTTTCGTCGGCTGTCGGTGCTTATTGAAAGCACTGAATACAGCCACCTTATGATTACAGGCTTTACGGCCGCTTGCTTTTGTCCCACACAAAAACTTAACCAATCATTTTCTTATGTAAAAGATCTGCTTAATCCATTCACTTCATTAAGTCATTATTATTATGATACCATCATTAATAAGCCGGATTTTCATGTTGTATGTTCCTGACCACTGTACCACACTTCCCTTCATTCTTTGAACTTTTTTTTCAACAGCCTTTCTCAAAATGAATGCAAACTGATCTCTTGGTTAGCCTTTCAGTCTTTGAATCTGAAGCTCAGCTTTTTGACCCTGGTCTTTTCCTTAGAAAAGAAACTTTACTCAACATTGTCTCTCTCCACCCAAGTGTATAACATGTACCAGTGAACCATCAGGAAAGGAAAAAAATTTGGCAAAATGCTGGAATTAACCTTGCAATGGACTACTATGTGGCATGAAATTTTCATGGGAGTTAAATTTTGCAGATTGCTGATTTTTTGTGTTTTGCGGGAACAAATTTTTCGTGAATTTGAATTTCAGACTTTATCATTGGGAACAAATTTTTGTGGAAAAACTTCCTATCTGGGCTGGGAGAAACAGGCAGTCAACTACTTTTTGCTGTTTGGCAGGAAATGGTCTTGTCCGCAGTTGTTATCAAATTTACTCAGAGACCGCAGAGACGATTCATTATGTCCCAATTGTAAAAAGGAAGGTCATAATATTGTTTTCTCAGTCAAATTAATTCCGCTTTTACCAAGCGGTAAAACGCAGTTAATGGAACGTGACGCCCTAGGGGTGGTAGGTCAGGCAGGCTTTGCCAAAAACAAATAGCAATAGTAGTAAGGGGCAGCGATATGGGTCATTGAATCAAAAAGGCCTACCCCCCCAATTTTTTGGACCAATGAGCGACTAGTGCCATTCCTTTTTATCATGTGATCCCGGTCAAAGGAATGGACCAATAAGAGAAGGGGTCAAAGGTCATTCAAGATGGCGGATGGTGGAGGTCAGATGATTTGGGGTGGGGCAACCGCTGACCAAGAGCCAAAAAAGGATCGCGGGCTCATTTCAAGATGGCAGATGGTGGTGTTGTGATTTTTGTGGGGAAACCGCTGACCCATGTGGGGGGAAATCGCGGGTGCAGCTGGACGAAAAAAAAAGAGAGACTTTGTGGTTTTTATTCTTTGGCTTTTAATAACAACAACAACAACAACCTTGGGCGGTCGCACCAACGCAGTGAAAACTATCACAAGGATGGATATGTCTGTAAGAAGCGCGTCAGGACAATCATGTGGCTGACGACAGGAAGCAGACCAAAAGTTCGTGGTATGTTGATGAATCTATCGTTTCCTCGATCGTGCTGATTTCGAGTTGCTGGAAATGGACCCAGACTCTTTGTATATGACTGGTGACTGTCACGAGGGATGTGTACAGAGACCGCAACAATGTTCGTCGGGTGGGATGACACACCCTGCGTCTATACAACGTTGACAGGTGATACTGCCCCAATTTGTATCCCAAGGGGTCGGTTTCCAAGTGGTATCGGTATCGATGGGTAAGACTTGTTGACAAATCTTGCAGGGATCTCGAATATCGTCTCGCTCACACCAATGGAAAGAAGGGAAGTTGTTGGGAAGTGGATCGTCGTCGTCGTCTTTATGGTGGATATTGGTATCGAGACCTTGGAACCATCGATCGAGTGCCCGTTGTTTGACTTGAAGGTCTTGATTTTTTTCTTGGTAATCACCCGGGTAATAACAACCGGTATGAAAATGTCCTTTGCACCAAGCGTTGACAAAAGCGTGGGTGTCGATGGAGGTTTTGGGTGAATTGTTACAGAGAAGAAGTCCTTCGGTGGTTCGACGTTGTTGAAGGATGGCATCGATGTTCAATGGGACAAAATGTTGGTAGATGGTACATGGAACGGTGGGATTTTCTTGATGATAACGGGAATGGGCCAAGACGACTTCTCCTTTGTATTTTTTCTTGCCGATGTTTTGCGTCGGATGATAATTCAGTGGCATTTCTTCGAGGAGAAAATGCGAGTTGTCATCTCGTTTGTCTCACCGCGTTACAGTCAGCACATCGTTGGACTGTGGAAAAAAGAAATACAGAGAGTGAGTAAAAATAAATCAAATAGTCTTTCGGGTAGAAAATGATTTTTTCACAACAACGCGGGGCATGAGAAAAACATTGCGAGCTAAACAGAACCGCGGCGGTTCGCAAAAGGTTTTATTTTTTGAGGCGACAAAAAAATAGTTTCATTTCAAAAAACAAAACTAGTAAACGAGTATTATAAGACACCGTGTTTTTTTAATCGAAAAGTTTGTCGTTGTGGGAAAAACAGGCTAAACACTTAAAAAATATTTTTTAGCCGGCAGCAAAAAAACAACACTTACCTCGTGTTAAGCTTTCGCTGTTTTCAAAAAGCCGCTCGCTTTCTTCTCGGAGAAAAATACGAGTTGTCATCTCGTTTGTCTCACCGCGTTACAGTCAGCACATCGTTGGACTGTGGAAAAAAGAAATACAGAGAGTGAGTAAAAATAAATCAAATAGTCTTTCGGGTAGAAAATGATTTTTTCACAACAACGCGGGGAATGGAAAAACATTGCGAGCTAAACAGAACCGCTTCGAACCAGAACCGCTTTTTCGAGGCGACAAAAAAATAGAGCCATTGGAAAAACAACGAGTATTATAAGACACCGTGTTTTTTAATCGAAAAGTTCCTCGTTGTGGGAAAAACAGGCTAAACACTTCAATATTTTTAGCCGGCAGCAAAACACAACACTTACCTCGTGTTAAGCTTTCGCTGTTTTCAAAACATCCATTCGGCGGCTTTTACAGATAGAAATCTCCCACTTTTTTCGCTGAAATCTTAGCTGTCATCGTTTTGTTTGTAAAGCCGAGGGTTGCTGGGGTAAAGCGATGAATAAATCTGTGAAAAAACTGTCGTAAATCTCCCTGACCTTCCTCCATCTTGAAAAAAGTGAGAATTTGGGCGTAAGTTTGCTGGTTATATAGCTAAACAGTATGACCTTATTTGGTTAGGATTGGTTGTGATTGGTCAGTCCCAGTCAGGCCATGGTCAAGGTCCAAGGCCATGGTCAAATTGCAATCAGAAGCAGAGTTCATGTCTACGCGGGCGGCAGCGGCGGGCGCGCGCGCGGGGAATCGGCGGCGGCGCGGGGGCCAGGGCCAGGGCGCGCGCTTTAGCGCGCTAATCCGTGCACGCGTGCGGTGACGTAAGCCACATGCCATCGATCTCGACGTTTGATTTGTTTCAGGGTCATGGGCATTTGGTATTTGATATTGCCGCACGTGCCTTCTTTGACTGCACTCCAGCGTAGTTCGCGGCAATAGTATTGGTTCTGAAGGTAAAATCCTTCAAAACCAAGGAGGAGACATACTTTGTGAAGGGACTCGGTGGACGGCATCTTGCGGAATGAAGGGCGAGGCGAGGGGAGGGATGGGTTTTTCATACTTTTTTCTAGGGTAGAGACACAATAACAAAACATTTTTTTCTAACAAGCTCGTTTTTTATTCATGGCAAGAACAACAACTTTTTTTTTCTATTCTTCAATCCAACCCCGTGGACAGGTTTAATACGGGGTGAAGGAAACAACTTTTCTAACTGATGGTACAATTACTACTATTTAATCTCCACTCCACGATAAAAATACAAATGTCTATGGTAAAGCACTCAACAACTGTTCCATGTGTTTTTTTCCCGCTTTGTTCCACATATTGCGACAGGGACGGCAATGGATACGATGGTAGGCCTTGGTGGTTTCAAACTCTATCAGCAACTACCAAATGAATACAAATAGAACATAAGTTTCCAGGTCGATAAAAAAGTCACAAGTATCCGCGAGTTGGCGCATCATTTGTAAAGAGATTCGAACGACATAGAGATCGGAGGATTGTTCATTCATTTGGTTTTCAAGACGTTTAAATTCCTTGCAAACGGGACCACTCAAGGGATGCCATCGATACCATTCTTTTTTTAATTGGGTATGGACCTACGCATAAAAAAATAATTCAGAAGCCCGCGCGGGAATATGAAATGAAAGGGTTTTGATTCAAAAGGTATGTCTTACGTCTTTTAAACGTTCGCGATGAAGTTGTCCAGCGCGTAAGTCTAAAATGTACTCCTGGATTTCGGGTGGGAGCCGATCCCAGCGTGTTTCTTCAGTAAACGTTTTGTGAAGGGACTCGGTCGACGGCATCTTGCGGAATGAAAGGCGAGGGGAGGGACGGGTTTTTATACTTTTTTTCTAGGGTGGGGAGTAGAGACACACAATAACAAAACAACATTTTTGTAACAACAACAAAAAAAAAATGATTTTATTCAATAGCGATAAGAACAATCACTTTTTTTCTATTCTTGAATCCAACCCCGTGGTTTATACCAAACAATGGGTGCAGCAGAACCTTGCCCTCGTTGGACAGGTTTAATACGGGGTGGAGGAAACAACTTTTTTAACTGATGGTACAATTTATCACGACGATCGTGTAAACTCTCTAACGTTTCTTGGCGTCGCTGAGTGGCATCTTCTTTCCCATAGGTCATTCGATCTTGTTTCTTGGGTCGAGGCATCAAGAGTTGATCGATTTGTTTGTCTTGATCTTTGATAGCTTCAGTGTTACGATCGACAATGGCCCGTTTTTGTCGGGCTTTTTGAATGGCTTTAGGGTCGCCTTGCTTTTCTGCTTTGGTCAAAGCCTCTTGAGCTCTAGCTCGAAACCCTTCAAATTCACGTGCCATGGTCTCGTCACGTTCCACCGCTTCTTGAAATGATGTTGCTAGAGGAGGACGGGTGGTCGACACAGGGTCCTCGCTTGGTGGAGACCAGGGAGGTGGGGGTGGCATGCCTGGTTGAGGAAACATTCTTTCCAGTTGTTGATAGCATTGAATTTGACGTTGTTGTAAGGTGGCTCGTCGGTCTTGTCGCCACAAACTCTCGTCGTCTTCTCCGTAGGTGTTTTGTTTGTCTTTGTCGGGTCGATCTCCTTCCAAGGCATCTAATTCACTATCTTGCGCCTTGATTTCGTCAATGTTGCGATCGACGATAGCCATTCTTTGCCGCGCTTTTTCGATTCGGGTGGTGTTGCCGGATTTCATGGCCGCTGTTAGATCGGTTTCGGCTTGCTTTCGAAACGTCTCCAAATCCTGATCCATGGTTTCCTGTCGTTTGACGGCCTCTTCAAAGGAGCCGGGTAGGGCATTCCTAAAAGGAACTTGAGGTGGTGGTGGTGTTTTGGTCAATGAACGCGGGGTGTCCTTAAACACGGACTTGATGGTGCGCGGTTGTATGTTCTGTAACTGACGTTGCGAGCGAAAGTAGTCACTGCTCCCTAACCCATAATCAGGGACCGAGGGAGGTAGAGCGCGCCCTTCCCTTTCTTTCATGTCCTCCATGATTTTCATCATCTTATCCACGTGTGGGGCATGAACTAGCTCATCCACCAACAACCGACGTTTCCAAAATTGCGCCATCCCCTCGTCCGCTGCTTGTCCCCCTGCTTGCGTGTCTTCGGGGGGTTTGGGTACCAGGATCATCTCTTTGGCATATTTCTCACTCATTTTGTCAAGGCGTTCAAACCAGCACGCACAAAAGGGAGAAGACGTTTCCCCAACGACAGAAGGAGGGCACGACGTTCGTACAAGGGGGTTGTCAGTCCACTGAGCCGTCGAATCTCTTTTATATGCTTTTTCAAGGGCACCTTGACCTCCGTGGGGATGGGGATCACCCCGTCGTACACGTTGCGGATCAGATCTGTCAAAGCCCGTAATTCCTCGGTACTGGCTTGTTGTATTTGTCTTCCCCATCCATTCGATGTTAAGGTCAGTAAAAAGGGTTGGTGTGTCAACACTCGCCAAGACGTGTTGCCACCCCCTTCTTGTTTCTTGTTGCTTTTCGGTTTTAACACACTCCCTAACAACGCGCCTAGACCTGCCACCACAGGCACCATCCCCGCCGCCATCCATCCTTTTTTACCCATCTTGCCTCTCAGTTTTCCTAAGGGAGCCCGTGTCTTTGTCTTGGCTTTGAGACGAGGTCGAGTCGGTCGAGCTGTGAACCCATCGTTGAGTCGTTTGGCAGCGGCCGAAGAAGGGTTAAAGCCTTGATTGGGTGGATAACGACGCCACGCACCTACCGGGGGAGCCATGATTTTATCTTTCTTTTTTCTGACAAGATGGCTTCTTCTTTTATAGACGTCGTGGCGGCATACGATGTTGCGGTGGCATGCGTCGTTGTTGAGGCATCAACGAATTTAACAACATGGGTGCTAAACTCATTCCAGCCATCAGAGCTAGAGGGCCGAGGCCTCCTTTTTGAGAGCGTCGTTTTCTGGCACCCACCCGCTTCTTGTTCTTCTTCTTCTTCTTTCTCTGGGGAAACACCAAACCTCCTTTTTGGGATGGACGAGGAAGCTGATAGTAGGTGTTGGGTGGGAGGTGATTGGGTAAGCCAATCATACGCGAATTGCCTGGTAAATCAAACGCGCCGGCTCCTCCTTGTCCTACCAGTCCCGGCATGAAATTTCCCAACAAGTTGCCCACAGCTTCTGTGGCCAAAGGGGCCAGGGAATACAACGCCATCTGTTGAGCAAAAGGGCCCAACCCACCTTTCTGTCGTCGAGATGACACCGGCATTTTTTCTTCTTCTTTTTGTTGAATGTCAAGAAACTCGTGGACTTTTATACCTTTTGTTTGCGAAGAAGTTGTCCTACCAACGTACCCAGTAATGCCAAAGGGGCCGCCGCCGCGGCCCCTGCCAATTTCCCTGTCAAGGTGGTGGGGGTCAGTTTGTTGCGTATTTTCCACAAGCCCCGATTCACGCTGCGATCCAAGCGCTGCGGTCGACGTTGACGTCGTTTTTTCCGACGACGACGACGTTTGACCAGAGCAGCAAGGTCTGTTGTCAATGGGCTGGCATCTTGAATATCCACATCGTACTCATCGCCTCGTAAAACAAAATGGGTGCCAGGCATGCCCGGTCCCCAAGGGGCTTGCAACGAACGAGGAAGGCGTCGAAAAGCCGAACGACGAAAGGTGGGTAACACGGTCGTAGTCATGGTGGGTAGACTTCGTCCTCAACGGTTCATGTCTTGCTTTTATGTTTTTTTTGGGCCTGTTTGATCACGTGCGATAAAATACCCCCCACCACAGGCGCCATGATCCCAGCGGCCACGCCCCCGGCTAACAACCCTCGACGTGTTTTGTTGGCTCGTCCAGGTAACCCTTTTTTGAATAAGTGTCTGGTTTCAAAGGTCACTTGTCTCTTTTTTTCCCCGAGAGATTGTTTGAGGGTGGGTCGAGGATGCTGTAAATGCCAACGAATCCGACGCGTCGTTTCTTTCCATCGTTCTTGTTGATGCCCCATGCGTCGTTGTAAATCAGCTAATGGTTGAGTCCCATGGGAACTGGATGGGCGACGGGTGCCTCCTCGTTGCCAACCCATTTTTTTTTTTTACTTGCGTCGACTTCGTTGCGCCGGTTGCAAGACGGTGATAGGGGAAGATTCGTCCACCAACAGATGGGTTTGGAATCGAATGGCCTCGTCACTTCGCGGATGATTGTCAATCAATAGGTAACCGTACGGTTTGGCTGTGGCATTTTTATAGAGTTCCCAAAACGCTTGACTGTCGCCCATCCAACGATTGCCCAACGCTTTGACGTAACGGGTGTCGGCGGGATTTCGAAATAACACGGTGTAATGGTAATTGCGATTTTGAGTGGCTTGTTCGCGACCTCCCGGATACAGGTTCTGCATCAACGTGATGGCAAACAATTCCAAATGATGCGTCCCCCGCGTTAACAGTTGGGTGACTTGGGGGGATTGCACTGCTTCTTGCATTAAATCGTCGAGAATCAACATGCCTGGGCGTGCCTCGGGGGGAAACAACGTTTCCAAATCGTCGGGTAAGTTGGGATGAAAGATCACTCCTAAGGCTTGAAAGTCATTAAAAATGGGTTGCCAAGGGGAACCATAACAATACACGATTTTTTTAAAAAAACAAGGCGATCCATCCACTCGTCGAAAGTACACGGGAGCATCCCGCACTAAACGGTAGAGCCACGTGGTTTTGCCACTCAGCGAGGGTCCCACAATTTGCATGTTGCCAGGCACCCGCAAACGCGGGTCGTACTCATCAGACATGATTTTACAAAGGCATTTTTTATTGTCATCCTTTATATTCTTTTTTAGGAGCCTTCTAACAACAACAGAGGCTCATGTTTACACATAACAGGCATGGTTTTGACGCCGAATACAAATTTGAGGGCGTCCATTCGCTTGAAATAACGGTCGATGCTTCTGGGAAGATAAATCAAATAACTCGTGCATACGTTGAACGACCGCGGTGTCGTTGTACAGGGCATCGGTGGGCGAAAAATAATGGACAATCTTTTGTAAAGGGGTGCCACGGCATCGGTGATACAAGTAGTACAGGACATAATCCCCACACACGTCCGTGCTCCATTGTTGGAGGACCTGAGGGTTTTGTTGAAAGGTGTCAAAGCAATGCCATTGGGGGTAGTAGGTGTCAGGTGTCATGGCATAACTGTCAAAGAACTCGCCTTGCTGGGGTCCCGTCCAAAACAGACCCACCCAATGTTGTCCTGGCAGGTCGATGGGATCGGTGTTGGCAATAGCACATCGCGGGTACGGGGCTTGGCATGGCACTTGATCGGCACCATACACGTCCAAGAAATAGCGTCGAATATAGGCATCTTGTTGACAAATGTTCCGTAATGTCCACGTATCGTGCATGGTGTTCTTTACACACTTCCTAAGGGAATGGGGCCTTGCACGGTGCCACGGTTGTCGACTTCCAACAGATGTTCGTCTGTATTATAGAAAAACAGGGCTTGAAGGGTAGGATTGCCACTGCTAAATCGCAGGCGGATATCCACCAACATATGTAGCAAAGGGGTACTGGATTCCCCACCATCTTGGACAGCCGTCAGGTCAAAGGGGACAATGAAGAAACCTTCATCAAAGGTATCGGGATCCAAGAGATAAGCATCTCGTTTGTTTTTGCCTGAAGCATTCAGCAAAAGGTCATAGATTTCATACTTGCGGGTCAGATTCAAACTGGCTTTAGGGACGGGCACCCCATTGGCCGTACATTCCACGGACAGACCATTCATGCGTGTAAAATTAAAAGGATTTTTTCCAAAATCTCCTTGGTAACGTTCGTCCTCCACCAAGACCATCCAAAACAATCGCGGGGCTCTTCCTCGAAACACATCATTCAGATCTATTTGGGTCTGATTGGCTGGCAATTGATAGTTGTCACAGCGCATGCGGCGAAACGGGAAGGTCAGGGGGTTGACCACACTGGTGGCTTCCACTTGTTCTTCCATGTACTTCACAATGCTTTCTCTGGGAACACGGTAAAACACGCGGATGAAACATTGAGAGACCAACACTTCAAACGACACTTTGTTACTCGAGGTGGCGGCTTGGCCAGTTCCATCATCTTTGTATTTACGGGCCATCAGAGCAAATTCCGGGGTATTGAATTCAATATCAAATTCCACTTTGGTGTTGGGTGGCACATTCTGTTCAATCTGGGTGAAATTACTGGGAATGGGGGTCACGTTGAATTCGTATTCGCCTGTGCTATTCACCAAGTTCTGTTGACGAGCGATGCCGGAGGCATTTTGAGTGGCGGCATCCTCCAACTTGCCACCCCATTTCTCCATTTGTCCTGCTACATCTCGGTACCATCCTTGACGTTTCAGTTTAGACATTTCGTCCCACGGGTCGGTTTCCAACAGAGTTTCAAAATATTGTCGGTAAGCCAAATTCACCCCCGAAGCAGATTCGGTCTCGGCATTGTTGACTTTGCAACGCACTTGACGGATGCAACTGTACCCAAAGTTATTGACGGGTCCAATGATGAATTGGGTGGTGGTGCTGTGATAGGCTGGTGCTTTGGCATCGGCTAGTTTAAATTTGACTTTCAAATGCAGTTCCATTTCCCGTGGACAGAAGGGGTAAGGCCGATCATCGATCCGAAATTGCAACGGGGTGGACGACGTCGTCAAAGGTTTGATGTCTTCAAACTGCCATTTGTATTCCGTGGCATCGATAGGGCGTTGAGGACGATAGTTGTAAGGCCCTCGGTCCTCCTTTAAACTCAAGGTGGTGGTGTCCATGGTGCTTGACGTGTGGCGTCGTCTGTGAAAAACATACCTCGTGTCACTCCTTTATATGCTTTTTTCTTAGGGTAACCCCTGAAAACAGTGACTTCGACGCGGGCGGCGACGACGTCGTCCCATGCCGACTTGGGGGCCTGAAATCACGTCGGGTAACACCCCAATGGGACGTTGTCCCGCTCGACGAAACATTCGATTCAAGGTGGTCTGAGGATCCAAGACCGACGAGCCTGTGATGTACTTGGATCGTTTCCTCTTCTTCTTGGAACCACTTGCTCCACGGCCACGTTGGGCTGCTTTCTTGACGAGTTCGGTGATACCCCAAAATCCTCCTTTCTGTCGACCCGCTCCACGGCCACGTTGGGCGGCTTTCTTTTGAAATCCCATCTTGATCAAATCCCCAATGGGTTCAATGATGGGCCCTAAAAATCCCCCTGTCTGTTTGCCCATGCCCCTCTGTGAGGAGAACAAAGAAGCTAACAAAGGGAGGATGCCTCCTTCTTGATACGGGTCGGTGCCTGCTCGGTACGTGTTTCCACCAGCGCCGAGTTGGCAGCTTGACACATGACGTCTTTGCCCACCGAGGTAGCGCCTTGGCCAGCTAGAGCCCAGAGGGGCGACCACCCTCCTTCTTGGTAAGGTGGGGTGCCTTCCTTGTACGTCTGACCCCCGGCTTGAAAGGGGGGACTGACGTCCACCCAGTCGTGGAAAGCAAATCGTTTCTTCATCACCATGGTTCTCAATCACAGCAGGGCACGTCGACGAAAATACAACGTGGCCGTCACTTCACGGCCTTGGAATGGTATGGGACGTCCTAAGTTGTCCCTTATATCGATTTTGATGTCGCGAAATTGCAATTGACTCAAGGGGTAAAAAATCAAGTGAGGGATGGTCACATCTTCCAGGCGTTGTTTCTTGGTGTTGACTCCATGGGTTAAGATGACTTTGGCCATTTGGGATCCTATGTACACCGGTTCGATGATGTCGCAGTGCACGTAGATGTTTTGGAACGAGTTTTTCGAGATGGTGGCCCAGACACTGGTCTGACTGTGTTTGGCCATGGTATGACTGCGGGTCAATTCCACTTCCGTGGGTCGACCATTAGCATCGCGTTGGGTGATTTCTACCGTCGGATGGCGTTGATTGGAACGGTAGTAAAAGGGCACGTTCCAGGTCTCCCACTCCAAGTAACCCAAGACGCGAGCCAACCAGGCCGGGATGTATACCGAGAATTCTGCATCGGGAAACGTCCAGGTGTAAAATCCTTTTCCATCCAATGCCACTTTGAGAGACGTGAAAGACGCTCTGTCGTTCTGAGGGATGTTGGCTTCCATGACTCCCATCCAACCTTCCACCACGTCTTGGATGGTCACATACGCCCCCGCGGGAAGATACATCGTCACATTGAACGTGCTGTTGTAATGCACCCGAAACGGGACTTGCCGATCTAGGATATTGTGCCACGTGTGGGGTAACAACAATTGCACTAAACCCACTTCCCACGAAGAATCCAACTTCCACATTTCGGGGAGACGTAGCCGAAACTCGGCGGGGTGGTTGTTAGGAAACACCTCTTTTTGGGCATTGCTCTCCAAGGTCACACGACGTCCTCCTTGAAAACTCATGCCGAGGGAGGTTAAAGACGTGGGCATAGGGCCGCGATGAAAATACAGCAACAAGCCGACCAGCCCGGTGTAGAATGGAATGCCTCGATTGTCGGCGTTTCTTAAATGCACTCGCAGTTGATTCAAATGGCGGGTGGGAGCGGCCAAGGCGCGAAAATCCAGATGTTGAGGATAGTACGCACACGTTTGGCCATAGGTCTGACTGGGTAAAGGCACGGTCCCCAAGACGTGACGTTGTCGACCTCCTGTGACACTCAATTCCACAATATCCAGTTCCACGTAACATTTACTGAAATCCACGTTCGACAAGACGATGTCGTTGCCCAAGGGGGTCTGCAAATTGGGTAAGAGTTGTAAACGTCCCGTCACCGACGAGGCCCCCACCACTTTGTCTAAACCGTGCGCAAAGCGCGCGCTCTTGAGAGGCGCCGCTTGCAATCCCCACCGGCCCGGTTCCAGGCTGACCAATACGAGGGGCGATGCCCCTCGCATGTGAGGAGTAAAGGGGCTGGGGTCTTGAATCCAGGCCCCCATGTCAAAGACCGCTCTTTTTTCGAACATGAAATGAAGGCGTTCGAGGGGAATGTTGAGATGGATGCGGACGCCTCCTAATTGATAGTCTTCCTGAATGATCCCCCCGTGATCCAGGTCTAAGCGCGAGATTACCCAATCACCTTGCGTCCCGGCCCCCGTGTCAGCATAGGCGGTCTTGTGAGCTACGATACGGGTTTGGCCAGGACGGGTGGGATCCGGTTCGAGAAATCCCATGAACAGAGCCAACGATTCCCCCAAGTCGTAATACCCTTCGGCCCACATGTCGATGGCATAATGGGTGGTAGGTCGAGTGGGGCTATCCAGGAGGGTCCAGACATACTTGACTTGATCGGCTCCCATCAGCGTCAACGTGGCGTCGTTGATGTATTGTTTGATTCGTGGAAACGTGGTGGGTAAACTTCCAAAACCATGGGTGGCGAGATACGTATCGACAAGGTCGCGGCGAAAATAATCCAGTTTCGGGTCGGTGGGAAAATTCATGTCGGTGGTACCGGGCGTTTCCATGTGCAGTTGACCATAATGATGCGTGCCACCGGACAAGGTGGGAATCACGGGCACCTTGAGTTGTTCGACCAAATCTTCCAAGACGTGGCCTACATGCGTAAAGTGTTTGTGAGGAGACAATTGTAAGGTCCGGAGAGGGGGACCCACTTGAGACAAATCCTTAACATCGTAGTGAAAATCTTGCGGCGATTTAAGAACGGCATTGCCATAGGAATGGGTGTAAACGAGACTCAAGAGAGCCACTTTCCAATCTTCATGTAACGTCAACGGTCGTTCGAGTTCTTGACGAAACGCGGCTCGTACGGTGGTCACCCCCGGTTCCAAAGGATGCGTGCCTTGATCGGCACTGTTCAAGTACAAGACAAAATCACGTGGGTGGCTCTCACTCATACTGTTTCAACGCGCGGGTGGGAATCCACGAACGATAACTGGGAGCCACTCCTTGCCAAGTCACCAACACTTGACGCGAGGGACCCCGTCCCTTGTATTTAAGCTTTTTCTTGACACGCCAATGGTTGGGCCAAGGTTGTACTTTTTGCAGTTGCGGTTCGTAAAAACGACCAGGTACTATTTCCTCTTGCCATGTTTTCAACTTGTAATAATTCACCCCATCGTACAGGGAACGATGACGCGCGCTCACCACGTACACGTCTTGACTAAACGTCCCGCGATAACTCTGAGGTCCAAAGGCACCTCGCTTGACGCGTTTGGAAGTACGTACAAAATCGCCCACTTGAAATTGATAAGGGGTCAGAGGGGCCGTGGGTTTGTACAGACGACGCCAAATCACCGATGCGTTGTCTGGGGTGACATCCGCGGGAGCCATCTGAGTGGACAAATGAATCCGGGTGTTGTACATTTGCACCAGGTCTGGCAAAGCTTCCAAGTACTTGGGGGTGTTTTGAGCGGTCATGTACTTGTAAGTGAGTTCTTTCAACGTGCGATTAAATCGTTCCACCACCGCTGCTTTGGGTTCCCCTCGAGTCGAATAATGCTGAATGTCATAGTCGTCCAACAATTGTTGCACATGCTTATTGTAAAATTCTTTGCCCTGATCGGTTTGTAAGTAGGTAGGACGGCGATCTGGGTGGGTTTCTAACACGTACTGCAAGGCATCCCGGATGGCCGTGCCTCGTTTACTTTTTAAGGCGACCACCCAAGCGTACTTCGACAAGACATCGATCACCGTTAACAAATAACGGGTACGTTTGTTGGCGGCAATCAATTGGCGATCTTGCATTTCCACCAAATCCGCTTGCCAGGTACTATCCAAATTCGGATCGACCACTGTTTTGGAACGAGGAAACCGGACGCGGCGCGGGCGATGTAATGTGTAAGCCGGTTCACCTTGCAAATAGCGTAACGTGGTTTTCTGGGGAATGCCCAGGGAACGACCGGCCTCCAAAAGAGATTGGGTGTTCCCACTCAGGGCGTAGGGACTGTCGTCCCCTAGATACAAGTATTCCAACGACGAGGGTAATGAAGACGCTTTTATGACACCGATTTTCAATGGTTTTTTAATGCAAAATCAGGGTTTTTTATAAGCTTGTTTCTTCTCTAACAACGATACGTTCAAACGGGGTGGGGCACAAAGATCCACACTGTCCCCGGCCACTGGCACGTGCTTGAAACGCGCGCGATACTTTTGAGTATAGACATCGGGTACAGGTGGTGCAAAGTCGGTGATGGTGTCGTCCAAGGTTTGCATCTTGACCAAAAAGGTATCTTCATCAAACGGAAGGCCTCGCACGTAATTGCGTAGTTCAGTCAGGGTCTTGGCATAGGTGGTGAAAGCAAAATGACACATGTCCATTTTGATGGGATATTTTTTAAAATCGTTCCATCCTTTGAGAGCCACACCCAAGGCGGCCAAACAAGTCACCCATAAACTGTCTTCCATCAGGGAACCGACCACCATCCCGACGGCGGTCACCACCAGGGCTAAGGCGTTCAAGGAAGCGTGAAGCCACTTGAAATGAAAATACCTTTGACGGTAACACCACCATTGAGAATGATAGAAGGCGTACAAGGCATCGAATTCGTACAAGAGGTCAGGTTCCACCGCGGCGGTTTCCCAATGGGTCCCCTCTAACAGAGACACAGAGGTCCGAGAGGTCATGGTGCTTCTTTTGGGAAAGCTGGGATGATCTTGCTTAAATGTCTTTTTTGGATTCCGTCAAGGGTTCCGTCAAGGGGTCCGGCGAGGGGTCTAGAGCGGAGGGGGGTGATGGTACCACTGTGTCTCCGGTGTGTTTTCGTTTGGTTTTCTTGGCTTTGGGTTCCTTCCCCCTTCCTTTTTTTGAGTCTTCTTCTTCTTCGGCATGTTTCTTGGGAAACGCCACATCAAAATCCTGCGGCCAGGGGATCCCAGTGCTCTTGTAAGCGTATTCAAATTGATCCCACGCTTGACACAATTCCATGGTTTTCATCAATAAGAGTCCTAGGGACGTCATCAATTGAGTTCGTGCGATCAGACTTAATTCGGGGGAACCGGCCACGATCAGCTCGGTCATGCGATTACTAAACTGTAACAAATTGTACCCCAAATTATTCAACAAATGTTGCAACTGACGCTCTTCCTTGCCACGGAGCGCCATCCTACACGTCTGGTCTCCACTACGTCTAAGGGAAAATGAACGACAGGGACTGGGACACAGGTTTTTATAGGTATGGGGGACCCTCCCAAAGATATTAGAAAAAAATATTTTTTTTATTGTCTCTACCCTGCCCAGAAAAAAGTATTAAAAACCCGTCACTCCTGCATCGCGTTTCAAAACTTGGTTTTTTATTGTGAACAAGTGCACAAACAATTTTGTAGACAAGTTGCCATGACTACTACTACTGTTATTGTTGAAAAATTAAAATACATGTTCTCCACAACAGGAGGAGTGGAATCGTTTCGAGCGAGTGGAGATCAGCATGTCATCCGTAAGACGCTTGTTACGTTTCTGATATTTTTTTTAATGAGAACTTGGAAGAAGATGTGTCTTGTCTTTGTTTTTTTCGGTTCTTGGGTTTCAAGGGTTTGTCGGCCCACTGAAAGAAAGGACATCGATCCTCGGGTGTTTCTTTGCATGTGAAATAAGGGCGGTTGGGGTTGGCTTGGGATCGGCTGATGCGTAAGACTACGGGTTCTTCACAGTCACACACCAGGGTTCTTTTGAGATAATCAGGGTGTAGCTTTTCATCAATGATCTTGAGATAAGTGGCGATTTGATCTTGATGACAAAAGAGGCCACATTTCTTTTCTTGGCATTTGATGTAAGTGTCTCCTGTAGTTTGGGCTTGAAAGCAAGTTAGGTCTGTTTGATGCATAGGACAGACAACGGATCGACAAGCTTGTTCCATAGGCGGTAGTTGTACTTGATAACTAGCAGCAGGCGGATTTAACAAATTGAGAATATTGTCACCATTGAATAAGTCATCCATATTGATGAGTGGTGGTGGTGGTGGCGGCGGCGGTACTGGTGGTGGTGGTGACAATGTGGTCGTTGTAGGTGTTGACGGTACTGGTGGTGGTGAAAAAGGATCCACTTGGGGTGGTTTTTTGATTTTGATTTTTTTGTCTTTTTTGGACTTTTTCTCCGTGGGTGCAGGGGGTAAAGCAGTGACCATCTCTTCGAGTTGTTGCAAAGGTCTCTTCGTGGCCATGGTGAATTGAAGAGAGAAAGAATGAAAAAAGAACACGCTATTTTATAGGCGATGATGACGTGATGTTGACGTGATCTTAGCTAGGATTGGTGGAGACAAAAAAATAGGGGTCAACGTTCAGGTCCATCGGGTATGTCGATGCCCACCCATTCACGTTGACGTAAGGTTGCACGTGACCACCCAAAAATGTTATCCACGTCTTCATGGGTGAAACCCAACAGTTCATAGGTAAAAGCACTAAATTGACGTCGAAAGGAAACAATCTCTTCCAAAATTTGTTCGGTCACCAGATCGGGACTTGTCATCTGTACGACAAATTCAATGTCGTTGGGTTGCCAGCACGGGATCTCCACGTGATAATCTAATAGTAAACGACGCCACTTTTGATGAATGGAGTCGAGGGACAGTTCACGTATGCCTCTCTTAATCGCTTCGTGAACGCGACGTCCGTGAAGGAGCGCTTCTTCACTGTACATGGGTTGAATGGGGGGTTCGAGATCTTGTACGTTTTGATTGATGTATTGAAGAATCGCCACGATCCAACATCGTTTCCATAGACATTCGATCACTTCTTGATAAAAACGAGTACAGTAGTCAATTTGACCACTGGCAGTAAAAGGTGATTCCATGCTGACAAGAACCGAATGAACTCTAAGAAAAAGGCGTCGTGTCCTATAAAGCATAGCACCACCTAACCTCTCGTGTCAGATCGATCGTCATGGCTTGGACACGTCTCACGAAAGAATGCCTTTGGCGTTTAGTGATGCGAAGTGCCGGGATTTCGGCCGACCGATTTGATGATTTAGACACGACCGCCGATCCTCGTCAAATCTTTTTGGATCTCCTGGCAGAGAAAGGTCAAGAGAATTTTACCCCCTATTTTATTGCGTACATGGAAGGCATGCGTCATTCTTTACCCTCGCAGAACTATCGCGACGTTCGAGAATGGGTCTTCACTACCATGCCTCATGTCATCCCTAGCTATAAAACCTTGTTTTCGATGTTGCTGAGTAGGTTAGCCTGCTGTGTCTTAGACGCCGTTTGGCGTTATGGGCAAACGGCAGTAACGTAAAGTGTTGAAAGCTTATTACGATCCCAAAAATCCTGGAAGTTATGGCGGATTACAACTGGCTGTCAAAAACAACCGGCTAGCCCACAAGATTCTTATGGATATAAACAACACATTCCATACGGATCACACCAGTCATGAATTTGCCCGCTCTCATCACTTCACTTCAAACAGCCAATCGCCAAATTGACGACTTACAAGATACTATACATCACTGGCAAATCAAATACCATCAACTATACCATCAATACTTTCAACTTCAACAACAACTATGGTGTAAAAGCTGTCGATCTACTTTTGAGATAGAACAAGACATCGAACTTTGCGCAAGCTGCTCTCATCGTCTACAAAAACTAGACAACCTCCAATCCCCCTCCAGTTCGTCATGCCCACAAGTGACCACCACATCTACAGTAGAGGAGCCATCGGCATTGATGAATACGCAATGGAAACCCATCCTCCACTAAAACAAGTTCACTTTCAAGAACACGTGGTCCGTTACATTTACCAATACAATTCATGTGCACCCATAGTACAAACGTCGCCTTTGATTGATGATAGGACGGATGACGTCACACTTTTTACTATAAAAAGACAACAACTCAGAGCCAACCTTCATTCCATTCATCTTCGTCGCAAAGAACGTCACAACCACCCTTAACATGGACTACTACAAAGATCTAGACGTCAAAACGTTCAACAGTGCCAAAGATTATACGTTGGAACTTGTTAAACGAGGACTCGACGCAGGTTTCGACCTCGAAGATATTGCTGAACATTACAAAGACAAAGTCCAACAAGAAGCTTCCTCCATCGTCATCAACGATGATCACAGTCAACTCAAACAGCAAATCCAAAAAGACTTGGACAATCTAGCCATCATTGACAGAACCAACACCATTGTCTTTCCGCTAGAACTCGCCGGACAAATCTATCAACATACCAACAAAAACAAATATATGGACTACATCCTAGAAAAGAGACTAGAACGACGCCAGAAAGTCAACAAACTGAGAGAAAGCGTCCTAGAACACAACATGGACCAAATCACAGAACACGTCAAATCCATTCTCTCACACGACAAAGAAGAAGAAGAAGCCTTCACCCAACAGTTTAAGTAACACAATGTAAATACCATTCCAGTCTTGTTAATTAAAACCTATTTTTTTACCCACCAAAAATATCTCGTTTTTTCTTATCTGCGCCCACGTTTTCTCCCTCCACCTGACCCGCGGTTTTTCCCAACCCCACTCAACTCATGTATTTTCCTCTACGCAAAAACATCTTTGACACCATCCACATTGACATCCAAACAGCCAATGGGCAACCAGCTCCCTTCAAACAAGGCAACACGGTCATCACCCTTCAACTCTCTAGAAAAAGTCAACGCCACGCAACGCCTTCCTTCATTTCTTGCCCGAACCATCATGGAGGACCTGGCCAATGAAGTCAGATGCATTATACGTAATCTTAATCTCGGCAGCAAAATTGATCTCCTCCTCGAAGAAATGCCACTGAATCATCATCCGACGCAAAACATCGGCAAGAAAAAATACAAAGGAGAAGTCGTCTTGGCCCATTCCCGTTATCATCAAGAAAATCCCACCGTTCCATGTACCATCTACCAACATTTTGTCCCATTGAACATCGATGCCATCCTTCAACAACGTCGAACCACCGAAGGACTTCTTCTCTGTAACAATTCACCCAAAACCTCCATCGACACCCACGCTTTTGTCAACGCTTGGTGCAAAGGACATTTTCATACCGGTTGTTATTACCCGGGTGATTACCAAGAAAAAAATCAAGACCTTCAAGTCAAACAACGGGCACTCGATCGATGGTTCCAAGGTCTCGATACCAATATCCACCATAAAGACGACGACGGCGATCCACTTCCCAACAACTTCCCTTCTTTCCATTGGTGTGAGCGAGACGATATTCGAGATCCCTGCAAGATTTGTCAACAAGTCTTACCCATCGATACCGATACCACTTGGAAACCGACCCCTTGGGATACAAATTGGGGCAGTATCACCTGTCAACGTTGTATAGACGCAGGGTGTGTCATCCCACCCGACGAACATTGTTGCGGTCTCTGTACACATCCCTCGTGACAGTCACCAGTCATATACAAAGAGTCTGGGTCCATTTCCAGCAACTCGAAATCAGCACGATCGAGAAAACGATAGATTCATCAACATACCACGAACTTTTGGTCTGCTTCCTGTCGTCAGCCACATGATTGTCCTGACGCGCTTCTTACAGACATATCCATCCTTGTGATAGTTTTCACTGCGTTGGTGCGACCGCCCAAGGTTGTTGTTGTTGTTGTTATTAAAAGCCAAAGAATAAAAACCACAAAGTCTCTCTTTTCTTTTTTCGTCCAGCTGCGCCCGCGATCCTTTTTTCCCCCACCAGGGTCAGCGGTTTCCCCACAAAAATCACAACACCACCATCCGCCATCTTGAATGAGCCCGCGATCCTTTTTGGCTCTTGGTCAGCGGTTGCCCCACCCCAAATCATCTGACCTCCACCATCCGCCATCTTGAATGACCTTTGACCCCTTCTCTTATTGGTCCATTCCTTTGACCGGGATCACATGATAAAAAGGAATGGCACTAGTCGCTCATTGGTCCAAAAAATTGGGGGGGTAGGCCTTTTTGATTCAATGACCCATATCGCTGCCCCTTACTACTGCAATGAAGGCTTTATTCATAAATGAATACTCCCTATTCATGTAGCTAGAATAAAAGTCTTTCATGTCTAAAATCGTGACCGATACCTTGTTTTTCGTAGTCTAGAAATGTATCTTAGCCTTGTTCGCATTGGTTCTTATTTTGTTAGCTCTATTCATCGCTAGTAGTTCGCCACGTTGTGTCTACTTTGCTTATAGTACAACTTTATCTATTGGCCGAACTCTGAGACACTGTCTTGCTATATAAGCAGCAGAACATTATCCAAGTGCATTACCTTGGCAGTCTTGCACGAAAGCAACATTTGTAACGTTTTCGTTTACACCGATCATGGCACGCCCGCGCCCAAGTCAGTCTGTGAAACCCACGAAGACGGATATCCAGCAGCTATCCTCCGAAGTCCTTCACCTGCGTTTACAGCAGCTAAACCTTCCAATCACGGGCAGTCGCACTCGTCTGATTGAGAGACTCCGTTCGGCGACCGCACCTCAAGCCGCTTCTCAAGGCCGTCCACTTGGTCGCCGTTCCGCCGGACGGGTAGCCAAACCGAAGTCCACGAAGCGAGGTAAAACTCGCAAAACCCAAGCGAGCCATGGCACGTCCCAGCCGCACGATGTGGACGTTTCGGCCTCAGACGAGGAGCCCGATTCGACGTCAGTAGCTGGGTCGTCTGTAGAAGAAATGTTGTGTGCGCAGACGGAAGATATCGAGGACCAGCAACCGGGAGACATATTGTTTTCGCCAGCGCAAATGTCCGTGATCCAGGAGACCGTGTCTTCCTCCGTTCGCGAAGCGATGCTTGCCCTTCACCACCAGGACGTTTCCCCGCGGAGTATCGCCGAGCCAAGAACGCCCAGCCCATGCTTGTCTAACGTGGGGACTCCCCTTGGTCTCAACTGTCCTTTGGACAAGACGATCGAGGACAAAATACTCCGCGGTGAGTACATCGATTTCTCTTTGCTTCTCCCAGACAATATTTATCGGTCCCAGTCCCCCGCCCTGCAGATTCGGTACGAAGACTCTTCCCCAGGCTCCCAGGGTTCCCCGCTTACCTTGGTTAAGCGGAAAAAGCCGGTGATAGACTCTTTTCACAAATGGCTAGATGCCTTCACGGCTTACATGCTGGTTATCGTTGCGGCCCACCCAAGGCGTGCCCTAGAGCTCGTAAAGTATCAGCAGATAATCAGCAAGGCAGTCTCAAAATTCAAGGGTATGGCATGGCTCTCTTACGATGAGCAGTTCAGACGTCGCGCAGCCTATGATCTTAACCTACCCTGGGATAAAATTGATCTTGAACTTTGGACAGTGACTTTCTCCGGTCTCGCTAAGCCACATTGTTCTGTGTGCTCCAGCCCGTACCACCCAGTCGAGGATTGCCCTGACCAGGACCCCAGCAGAAAACCGCGCCGACAAGCCCAGGTCTGTTTCGACTTCAACAAGCTCTCTGGCTGTCAACGTCGCTCCTGTTCCTTCCCGCATAATTGCCGCCGCTGCGGTTCCAGCAACCACGCCCTCTTTAACTGCCCCAGCTCTAGAGCGACTGCCAGCCACAGCAAACCACCCACCACATCCAGCGAACGAAGCAAAAAATAAGGTGGAGCAAGTACAGCAGCACCGGAAACCCTTAGTATCTACTCCCCTAGATGTACATAAATTAGCGCTTGAATTAGCTAGTCACCCAGATCGCTCATTTGTTTATAATCTAGTTAATGCCCTCCGATACGGTACTCGCATCGGTTACCTTGGTCCCCAAAAGAACCGGGTGTCCCGTAATCTGATTTCCGCCTCTCAACATCCTGAGGTTATCACTGCAAACCTTAACAAGGAAATACAGTTGGGTAGAGTCGCTGGCCCTTTCTCCTCCTCTCCACTTCCTAATTTCCAGTGTCACCCTATAGGCGTAGTCCCCAAGAAGCATTCTATAGATTGGCGTACCATTTACCACCTCTCCTACCCCGAGGGTGACAGTATTAACGATTTTATCCCTAAGGACCCCTATTCTCTCCAGTATGTTCGTGTAGATGACGCCATTAACATAGTCCGCTCTTTGGGTCCTGGGGCCTTCATGGCAAAAACTGACCTCAAATCAGCATTTCGCCTCATGCCCATCCACCCCAGTGATTGGAACCTCTTGGGTATACACTGGCAAGCACAGTATTACGTCGACCTTTACCTCCCGTTCGGGCTCCGGAGCGCACCTTTCCTGTTCAACCAAGTTTCTGATGCCTTAGAATGGGTCCTTAAACATAATTATGGCCTTCAGCATGTCATTCACATTCTGGATGACTTCTTTATAGCCGAGGCCTCTAAGGTCGATTGCCTGGGTAGCTTTAGTACCCTGTTAAAAGTTTTTATGTCCCTTCGGGTCCCCACTGTGGCAGCTAAGACCCTGGGTCCCTCTCAAGTACTGGAGTTCATGGGGATTGTAATCGATAGTAATCGCATGGAAGCACGGTTGCCGGAGGATAAACTCGCTAGGATAAAGCAGCTACTCGATTCCTTTACAAACCGCCGCTCCGCCCGCCTAGTAGACCTCCAGTCCCTTATCGGTACCTTGCAATTCGCATGCAAGGTAGTAGTACCAGGTAGGACTTTTCTTCAACGAATCATCAACCTTACTCGGGGGGTCTCGAACCGCTTTCACCATATCCGCTTAAACAAGGAATTCTCCCGGGATATCGCCATGTGGAAAGCTTTTCTCACTAAATGGAATGGTCGCTCCTTTTTTCTAGAACCCTTTGTCACCACTTCCCCTGACCTTGAACTCTACACTGATGCCGCCAGCACCGTTGGGTTCGGGGGTTATTTAAACGGCAAATGGTTTCAAGGGAGGTGGCCCCCGCATTTGCTCATTGACAAGCACAAGGGGATTAGTATCGAATGGCAAGAACCTTTTCCTATTGTCATCGCTTGCGCGCTCTGGTATCCCCATTTTTGTGGCAAACGCCTTCAATTTTGGTGCGACAATGAGAGTGTTGTTGCTATCATTAACTCAGGCCACTCTAAAGCCCCCCGGGTCATGGATTTGGTTCGTTTCTTAGTGCTAATATCGATGAAATATAATTTTCTAGTTCGGGCCCGTCACGTCCCGGGGACTTCCAATGGGATTGCTGATGCCCTCTCCCGTTTTCAGGTCCAGCGCTTCCGGGAACTCGCTCCCAACGCCGACCAGAGTCCCTGTATCATCCCGCCTTCCTTAATGACCCTCTGAAGGATGAAGTCCTTAAATATGCTAACTGGTCCTTATCGTGGAACACAAACCGTACCTATACCTCTGGCGAAAAACGTTTCATTCAATTCTGTCTCATGAATAGACTCACGACTCCAACAGGGGACATTCTTCCAGCATCAGAGGGGACCCTCGTTTATTTTGCATCCTTTCTTGCTCGTACCGTTCGCCAAAGCACCATTAAGATCTACTTGGCAGCGGTCCGCAATCTACACATTGTTTCCGGATATGAGGACCCCTTACAAGGTCGGCTACTTCTTAGAAAAATCTTACGAGGCATTCTGCGTTACCAGGGATCCCCTCGGATCCGGCGGCAGCCGGTTACCCCCCGGGTTTTGTTAGCTATTCGCCCTATCTTAAAAAGTTGGCTGGGGCTCAGGGATTTCTCCATGATCTGGGCCGCCTTTACACTTGCCTTTTTCGCCTTTCTTCACTGTAGCGAGTTTACCTATCCGGGGACAAATAGTTTTAGCTCTAGATTTAACCTCACCACAGATTGCGTTACTTTTTATCCTAGTCTGGCTTGCCCGCAGCGCCTGCTTGTCACTC
Organism: Siderastrea radians; assembly: GCA_964017195.1. Lineage (NCBI taxonomy): Eukaryota > Metazoa > Cnidaria > Anthozoa > Scleractinia > Rhizangiidae > Siderastrea > Siderastrea radians. The sequence goes on along the minus strand of OZ024893.1, from coordinate 2,057,946 downwards.
TTAAGTCGTCTAAGACTGACGTCTTTAGACAAGGTAGATCGCTCATTATTGCACGTTGTTCCTCCTTGCTGTGTCCAGTCTCAGCAATGCAACAATATTTTCTAGTTGCCCAGCCGCCACCTGTGCCCCTCTTTTCCTTCCGATCGGGTAGTTTGCTTACTAGGTCCTCCGTCACGCACTTGCTTAGGGATTCTGCCCGCTGTGCGGGACTCCCTTATGAAAGTCTCAAGGGCCATAGTTTTCGCATCGGTGCTGCATCCACCGCGGCGGCTGCTGGTTTGCCAGACTGGCTAATTAAGGTTCTAGGCCGCTGGTCTTCAGACTGTTACCAGATTTATATCCGCACTCCAGAATCAGTGTTACTCTCTGCTGCTCCTAAAATGGCTTGTGTATCAAGTAATTTTATTTAGGGTCTATTTAGGTAGGGTTTGCTTGGGGGGATGCATGCCTTTTCATGCATCTGTGGCGGTTAAGTCTGCGTTGCGACTTCCCCCAAGCTTTTGACATTGTTTGTGTCTTGCCATTTTATACCTTTGCCTTAATCTTGTCCGATCCAGCCCGTGCGGCGCTGGGGAGATAAGAAAGGCTCTGCCAATACTCTTGTCCTAACCCCCACGGTGTGGGGGGATAAGTGAGGCTTTACTTGGTGCGCATAACTCGAAGTCGCTAATAACCTGCCACAGGGCTGCGTCCCCCTATTACGCCATACTGTTGTTGTTTATTTTGCTGTGTCACGGTCACGGGTTGCGTTACATCCTTGTATCATTGTTAAATTATTATGCAGAACAGTGACATTAATTCCGCTTTTACCAAGCGGTAAAACGCAGTTAATGGAACGTGACGCCCTAGGGGTGGTAGGTCAGGCAGGCTTTGCCAAAAACAAATAGCAATGAAGGCTTTATTCATAAATGAATACTCCCTATTCATGTAGCTAGAATAAAAGTCTTTCATGTCTAAAATCGTGACCGATACCTTGTTTTTCGTAGTCTAGAAATGTATCTTAGCCTTGTTCGCATTGGTTCTTATTTTGTTAGCTCTATTCATCGCTAGTAGTTCGCCACGTTGTGTCTACTTTGCTTATAGTACAACTTTATCTATTGGCCGAACTCTGAGACACTGTCTTGCTATATAAGCAGCAGAACATTATCCAAGTGCATTACCTTGGCAGTCTTGCACGAAAGCAACATTTGTAACGTTTTCGTCTACCCACCCTCCCTCCCTTTGGAGAAGGGTCTTTTGTTGTTTTTTGCTCATTAAACTGGGGTCACTCCTTGTGGTTCGGTTAAGTCTGCGTTGCGACTTCCCCCAAGCTTTTGACATTGCTTGTGTCTTGCCATTTTATACCTTTGCCTTAATCTTGTCCGATCCAGCCCGTGCGGCGCTGGGGAGATAAGAAAGGCTCTGCCAATACTCTTGTCCTAACCCCCACAGTGTGGGGGGATAAGTGAGGCTTTACTTGGTGCGCATAACTCGAAGTCGCTAATAACCTGCCACAGGGCTGCGTCCCCCTATTACGCCATACTGTTGTTGTTTATTTTGCTGTGTCACGGTCACGGGTTGCGTTACATCCTTGTATCATTGTTAAATTATTATGCAGAACAGTGACATTAACTGAAATTCAGTAACCTATATATGTGGAGTAAATTTTCGCAGATTTTTTTAGCAGGAGTTTCTTTTCACCAAGGAGTTATGAAAAGAGTTATGAATGCAAGTGCACAGTTAGTTTACTGTGCACCTAGGTATTGTCACATTACCCCTCTACTTCGGGAGCTTCACTGGTTACCAGTGCACATGTGCGTTGACTTCAAGATTCTTCTTATTACATTTAAGATACTTCAGGGTTTCACTCCTAGCTATCTTAAGAATCTAGTTTCAATCTTACCAGCGTCACATTATCAACTGTGTCAGAACAATAATGGTATATTGCTGCCAAGTCCACGGTTTAAATCGAAAAAGACTATGGGGGATCACTTGTTCATAGTAGCTGCCCCAATCTTGGGAAACAGGCTTCCTTTGTCAGTAAGGCAAACTAAAGACATTGACAATTTTAAGCATTCAGTCAAGTATTATTTATTTTCTAAGGCCTTTTGTTAAGATTAGTCGGTAGTTTTATTATTATTTGAAATTTGTAATAATGTATTTTTATTACCTATCTAAAATTATAATATATTTTATTACGTGTAATGCACTTTTGATTATTTTTAGAGAAAAAGTGCAATATAAGAAATAAATAATTATAATAATTACAATATTATTATTATTATTATTATTATTATTATTATTATTATTACGTGATCAAAGTTTTGCAAATCAATGGAAAATCCTCGAAATTCGCTAAAATATGTTTCCGCGCAAATTCCATGCCACATGGTAACACCTAAATATCCAGGGAGTAGTAATTATACCTTCAGTTGTCTCATGCCAGTAGTACTGTGGCCTCCTACACCACCCAGAGGTGCCATGAGGAGGACTGATACCAGAGTTAAGCGCTGCTCAATACTGACTTCCCTGTGGCCCACAACTTAACCTTTGCCTAGTCTTAAAATAGCCATGTAATATAAAATAAAAATGTAGTGTTTTGTTCAACCTTGTGACCTTTGGATTGCATGTTGAGTAAAAAGATATTACACTGTAATCATAATAATAATTTGTTTCAGGTGAGGCTGGCACTCCTCGTCCTGAGACACCAAGCTCTGTTCATAGTGGAGAATTACCTGCAACAAGGGTAACTTAAAATTAATCCCTTTTTTTATGTTCTAGGCTCAAGGAAACTTAACTTAAATTCCCTTCCCTTCAGGCAAGCATTTTAACCCAAAATCATGCATGGTGGTTTTGGGTCTTCCAATCCCTTCGATTGTGGGTATTAGAAAGTGTTACAAGTTTTTTAATTTCTCTTTCTAGACTGGAGTTACCATGGCAGCCTTTGAAGCTCTTGGAAATGGTACGTATCTCTTTAAACAGGAACTTCTTGTGTAACAGAAAACAGGTCAAAAAGAGTAGTTGGTTAATAGAAAATTTTGTTGTTTGTCTCACCAATTATTCACTTGAGATGAGGATCACTATGTTTCGACTGCTCACTGATAGTCTTCATCAGGCAATAAGATTGACTGGCTGTGTGGACCTATTTGTATCATGATGGTTGGCTGTGATTGATGTGTTTCAATCTTTTGGCCGTTTGGCAGTATTTGTGTCATGATGGTTAGCTGTGATTGGTGTGTTTCAATCCCTGATTGGCTGTGTGGTACTACATGTATTTGTGTCATGATGGTTGGCTGTGATTGGTGTGTTTCAACCTTCGATTGGCTGTGTGGCACTATTTGTGTCATGATGGTTGGCTGTGATTGGTGTGTTTCAATCTTTGATTGGCTGTGTGGCACTATTTGTGTCATGATGGTTGGCTGTGATTGGTGTGTTTCAATCCTTGATTGGCTGTGTGGTGCTACCTCGTTTTTCCAGTGAGGTGTTCCCATGACAGTCACGCAAGGATCGAGCTCTTCCCTCAATAGTCTGCTTCTATCTCGGTCTCCTTTTTTGTTTCTTGATCGTGGCATCGACGCTTCAGTAAGTCGATTGCTGAACCTATTGGTTAGTTGTTAGGGTGTTGGATGATACATGAAGCTTTTGGTTAGGTGTTATTAGATGTTATTAGGGTGATCTACATCTTAAGTGACTACTTCGTGACACAAGCAATTATAGGCATTGTTATTATTGTACCAACCCTGATGACCTGTATGACCACCTTCTTAGCAATCCACAGAATGCTTTTGTGATTTCTCTTTTTCCTTTATTTTTTCTAGGGGAGAAAAAAGCCCTTCTTTCACAGGTAAGCTGAATTTTCATCTTTATGTCGATAAATTAAGTGTATTATGTCTGTTACCATGTTACGCCCTTTACTAAAGACTTGATTTGACAATAGTTGAACTGCTGGATTAATGAAACTTCCTGCACCTAAAATAAGCAACATAAAGGAATGATTTCTTTTGTCTGTGTAATCTGCAGTAAGCTACATATTCACTTGGGAGTACACTTTGTGGGTTCATGCAATCTTTTTCTCTTCAAGTTGGGAAGGAAAATTACATCACAAGTTAAATGTGTGGTTCCAGAAAATGGAATTTTTGGAGGGTAGGGGGGGGGGACTTCAAAGTAAAAAGCATCTAAAATCACTTTTTTCCTTTCATCTTTTTCTTGCTTTATTGTTTAGACCTGTGGAGTGATCTCAGAGCATACGGCACGGATGTGTACAAGGTGAACAAAAATATTGATCTGGTCTGAGATCTGATCTGAACTTAGATAAAAACAAATATTTAAAATTTTATTAACATTTTTGTTTATTGTTTTATTAGGTCCCACCGATGCCCTCAACACTCTGATGAACAAAGGCAGTCTGTCAGGCTTTTACTTTTAGGTATACAATCACTTGCACTCTGCAGCCTTTCACTGAAAACTCATTCGCGAGTGATTTGATAAAAGCTTTCATTAAAGAGAGAAGGTCACTTGACAGGGTGGATGTTTTCAATTGGTAGATTCATCAGTATTCCAGATGCTGTACCTCAATAACTTCCACAAAAAGTACTGTACTGTGAAAAAGGTGTCTACATTATCAATTGGCAAAATAACTTGACGTCTTTTTCACAAAGGCGACAGATGGCAGATTCTTAAAGGCACCCAGAAAATGCCAAATGACGAGGCGCAGCCAGAAGTCTCTCAAAGGAGGAACAGAAGGGACCATGGGAACGAGGTTGCACTGCTGAATCTGCAACAGCTACTTGAAATTACGTTGTTGCCTACGAAAAAGCCGCACTACAAAACTGAAGAATTGTTTTGGTCGAAAAACCCCTCACCCAAATGTTTGATTCGGTGTGTAAGACGCACCTGCAACTTTTCCTTTTGATTTCTTTTTATATTGTGGTCCATGATATGCTAGCATTTACTGTATACACTCAGTATACACTTGTATTAATGAACCTCTTTTTGGTTAAAAAAAAAAAGAGATAAACAATGCGACACAATGGAAATCTGGGAAGATGGCATTGGCGAGCTTGTTACTTAGTTCCGTTTATTGATATTCAAGTTTAATTTTTCCCAAAATGATTAAAGAACAGCTTATTTAAGACATGCTGTGTTATTATAAAGTGCATGTTGTCTGAGAATAGACGATCGTATTGTTCACGCTTTATGTTTTTTACTCTACAACGATTTATCAGCAGAATGTATATACTGAAGTGAAAATACAATCCAATTGAAGACTGTTGATTTATTTTCAGGTTATGCAGAAATTGAGCCCCCTGTTGGAAGATTGCGACCTGACGGGTAATAGGCTCAAGCTAGCCTGAGAATCAGCCGACGTTTCACGAGGTCGCCACTTGAGCCCTTGCAAAACGACGTCTGAGTAACAAGCACAGAAATTCCATACTGATGACGTGCACTACCCAGACAGTCTATCGCAAAAGGACACTGAAATCTTGGTTCATGCATTTATTACCTCTAAATTAGACAGTTGTAATTCACTACTCTATGGCCTCCCTCAATTTCTGATCGACCGTCTACAAGCTGTTCAAAACTGTGCCGCTCGCCTTATACGTAACTCGTTCTAGAAAACATGATCATATCACGCCAGTTCTAAAGCAGTTACACTGGCTTCCCGTTGACAGCCGTATCAAATACAAGATTCTTTTGTTAACCTTCAAAGCTTTACATGGGTCAGCACCTTCTTACATAACGGAAATGTTACAGCCCTACAGACCATCAAGAAGCTTAAGATCTGCTTCTAAACGGCTCCTGATAGTATCTTCAGCCAAGTTGAGGGGTTATGGCTGACGATCGTTCTCATTTGCCGCACCTAAACTATGGAACTCATTACCAGAACATGTTCGCCATCACGATGATTTTGCAAACTTCAAAACTGCCTTAAAGACTCACTTATTCTGCGAACATTTTAACTAAGTAGAATTCATGCCTATAGTGTAAATATTAATAGTTAGTATTCTTATATACTTATGTTCTTCTTTAGTATAAATCTACTTGCGTTCTATCACTAATGCTGTTCTCTGATTGGCTACGCTACTCACTATCTATTCTGTTGTAGACAGTGAGTAGAGTGTTTTCCGCGCGCGGTGTGACCTATTTATATCATTTTTCAATAAAAACATGATTGTAGTGTCTGCTGTTAAGTTTTGAACGTCTAGTAGATTTATACTAAAACAATTAGATTATTCGCTCTCGATTTCTATGTGTGATAGTTGATTCGGCCTTCGGCCTCAAAAACTATCACGCGATAGAAAACTAGAGCTAATAATCTAATTGTTAAATATACATGTTTTAGTTAAGTCTTTTTATATTTTTTAATTTTTTTATATTTTATGGTTTTTATCACTGATGTAAATTTTTTAATCTATTTTAAATATTACTATTACGTTGAGCATTTGGATATGGCGCTATAAAAATGCTTATTATTATTTATTATTATTTATAGTGCTTCTGATTGGTTGGAATTTTCTTTCAACCAATCAGAAGCACTGCCCACATCTGGGTAGTGACACGTCATCAATATGGAATTTCTGCGCTCGTTACTCAGACGTCGTTTTGCGAGGGTTTAAGTGGTGACCTCGTGAAACGTCGGCTGTTTTCTCAGGCTAAGCTCAAGCCTTTTTATAGTGATTTGTATCAAAATTATCCCTCACCTATGCACACTTGACAGCTATCAAGCTTAATAACTAAACAAAATCCACTCAAACCACTGCCCATGCAGTCAAGGGAGTAGGTCACATATTTGAACTGATGACTCCAATCTCGCTGATTATGGAAAACCTGGAATAGGCATCAGAACTACTTGAGAGTAGGGCTTACTGCATCATCTGATCGTTTCGCACCAGCCAGTTAGAGAAGCTGTCAAGCAGCATCGGTTTATTCATACCCAAGTATTTCTGTAGACCTTTATAGCGCAGTGGTAAATAATTTAAAGTTATATTATATGGTACCAGTTGCTTACTTTTTTATTACCGAGCATTTAAGCGAACTGTCCATAATATTTGCTTTCAGAAATTTGATTTGTTGATTCCTTATATGAAACTGTAGCCACAGCAAAATGCGAAAATAACTACAGTGTGAACCTGGGCTGACAATCGGAACCTTGAATTTATGAAGTATTTTGGCAACGTGACCATGAACGTTTTCTTTCACCTTATATTTATTTCTACCATTCCATTATTATTATTATTATTATTATTATTATTATTATTATTATTATTATTATTATTGTTGTTGTTGTTGTTGTTGTTGTTATCGTGCTCTTGCTAAACTTGTGTTGTTGTTTGTTTGTTTGTTTTTTGTTTGTCAGTTTTTCCTCACTGTTTTTTTTTCGTCTTCATTTCAGAAGTGCCTTGGAACCTGACGATGTTATTGGTAAGAGCTGAAAAGCGTAATTCTGATTTGACAATGTGGTGGTGTACTTAGGACAATACAGTATAATACAATAATCTTTATTTACCCACGGTCAAGTCGTTACTGCAATACAATAAACCAACAAACTACGTCTAACCTAAATCAATAATAAAACATACAATAATGTATAAACTATAATTAAAAGCTGCTTTCCACGAATGGCGTGCCTTTAAATATATCATTAATAATTATTCAATTGTTGCGTTGTTAAATTTAACTCTTTTGTCTTCAGATGTTGACAGTTATGAAGACGGCGATGGACAAGCCTTGAGAGATACTCTTAACAGGTGTGAAATAATCTGCACTTATTGACTGCGTGGGAGGGCTGGATAGAAAATACTGGTTTTGGCTCGAGGTTGCGCAACGCTCTGTCTGGACGCCATGACCGAGAGCGAAATACCTTCCTGTCCAGCCGGCCCTTACTGTGTTTCATCATATCACCAGTTTCAGGTTTGATTTGACAGAAAAATTTGAAAAGGTTAAGTGAATGCTCGATAAAAGTTGAATTGGCCGCGCGCCCGGACGTTTTTGGGACCGGACGACTGTTTTCGGACCAGCTGGCACAACCTGACCGGCCTTACGCTCGTCAGCTGGAGAACTGCTTCAACGGGGCCGTACGGTGATATGATAAACCACGTTATGTGTCAAGATTGTTGTAAATCACCTAAACCTCGCTACGAATCTCCGTGTAGCTGAGGAGATCGTTCTTCTCATTTTTTTTCTCCTCGCTCCAATCTCGCCGCGCTGTTGATAGCTCACGCTCTCAGCTATTTCGCGCGCCCTCTCGACTATCAGAAAGGGACTGCTAGCAGTCTACACATTCCATGATCGTAAAAAAAATACGCAGGTTGTAAAAAGTGGCGGTAAATGTATTTCTTTTTTCGCGAGAAAACCTCTCCCTGCTTCGAAGGAAAAGAACTCAAAGACTGTGAGCAACGTTCTTTGCTTTGATAAACTGAGCACAGGAACAAACTCGAATGAATGTCTAAAACTGACTTCTTTGCAACCGCCTTAACAACACACCACTGCAAGGGCCTCTCGCTCATAAAATGCATTTTTCTTTGTTTGTGTTTTGTAGGTTATCCTGGGAAGAAGAGTCTAATGTATCAACAGGAGATGACAACTCACCAGCTGGTACGGAAATAGTGATGTTTTCTAACTTGATATTTTTGGCGTTAGTCTCTCAGAAAACCGTTATGCTGTCAAGGCGGAGAACTTTTCCAGCGAGTGATGTAGGTTGGAAGTAGAAGTATTTCTAGCCAATTCATTTCTAGCCAATCGAAGCAAAAGTAAATAATTCAACAAGCCTTTCACGACTTGAGATACTTTCAACTGGTACCAAGGGCGGGAAAGCGCGCGTAAATCAAGTCACTGATGGTTTTGTTTTGCTCCTGTTTGGTGGAAAAAACAGCGTGTTTGCTCTGATTGGCTAGGGCGCGTACACTACATGCTATGAAAAGAAATCTGCTGTTTAGTTCGCCTGTAGCTAGCAACTCTGCTTGGGGCCTGCCTCATGCGTTCAGGCCTTCTTAAACTAGGCCAGAGAAATACAACTCCAATCAGCGTAACCTCAATGTGCGTGGAATTGTGTGAAATGAGATAATCAATTCTGCTTTGGAAGTAATTATTATTATTGTACCACTAAGTGTTCAAACGATGGATAAATGAAAACGTATAGCTAGGGAGGTATATGAATGGTCACAGTTAGACTTACTTCTCTAGGGACGACGATTTGAATAGTTTTCTCTCTCAATTGGACATGCACAGCGCAAGAAACAAACTATGGCCAGGTTATTTTCACGAAGTCTAAGTTAGGCCGGGTTTAAGACTAAATCGAGGTTAATACTGGGTCTCCACAAGCCAGGTCCTGCCTCCTCCACAGGCTCTCTTTTAAGAGAGAAGAGAGAAATCGGGAGGATTCGGGGCGAACATGGGGAGCGGGGGTTGATGGGACCTTTCCCCGCCCCCCGGCTCGTTTTAATTATTAATTTTCCGCCGCTCTCCTAAGCGAGCGACTGGGGACGAGGCAGGGTTTCGACTAATTTTTTCTTCAACCCTGTCTAATCTTCCTTTATACAATTGGCCCTGTAGGTTAGTTTAAATGGTTTCTTCAGTTAGGTGTGAATGTAGAGTCAGACCCAGTAGCTATCAACATTTCCTTTTTTTTTAGCATTTGGAAGTTTGTCTCTTGCGAAAAAGAAAAGAAAGAAAAAGGCGAAACACAAGCGGCGACCAAGATGAGAAGAGACGCGGCTTGAGGGTGCCTTTGGTGAATGAATACCGTGGTGTAGTAATAAGTAGCTTCCCCGCGGTCGTTTCTAGAGGAGTGATAGTGAATGGTGGGTCGATACCTGTTTTCAAATTCGATACCATACCACCGATATTGGACTTTTTCATATCGATTCTGGAGTATACTTGTATAGTGACGTCATCGCTTAGCTTGACAGTTGTCAACAGAAACAGGTCGAAAACTTTGATTTTGTTCATGAATACAGTGACATACTTGGGACTGAAGCCCAAGTAGTAACAAAAGCAGTACTGGGGAGTTGTCGAAACAACTGATATCCGTTGTAGTATCGTTTAGCGTTCTCCGGTATCGAGAATTTGATACAGACATTCGACCCACTCTCACTCGTGCAAAACAACAAAGTGAAATGACCACATTCTGATTTTTCTCGGTTGTTTTCTGCAAACAGTGAACCAGGGCGGAGATAATATTTCTACAAAAATCGTTGTTTCTATCTGTTTACTGATCAGATATTTCTGACAACAAGGGAGAGTTCATGGGATCTCGATAGCTCCTTGGTTTTTACCACACATTGGCATGTCTATTGTGATTGCCAAAGAATTCTTTTCGGAGAAGTAAGGTAAAAGATAGTCACAGAGCACAATGGTATATAGACTGTGATTGAACATCTCGCTTTCGCACAATTGATTGCTTTCCCACATTCGTGCACTACACAGCTTGAAGCCGGCTTCTACCCCCTCCCCCCCCCCGGGCAAATTGTTCGCTTTTGGGCACTCCCACCCCACAAACGAGTGTGTGAGGAAGCAGTGCAAAGACCACTTTGAAATGGATCGCTCCGTGTGCTGGGAATTGTTTAGTCTCTCAGTTTTCATCGTATTTTCTGTCAGCTTTCCTGTTTGGCCAGGTTTTACGGAAAAATGTATGAAAACCTCGAAAGGGAGGCGCTGCTGCACTTTCCTGGCATTCAAAATAGCATCAAAACGCTTGTAATTCTGCCAAGTTTCATTGCTTTATTTGGACTGTGATCGTCACAGTACCAAGCTCCAAAAAACAGCGATCCTGGCCAACCTGGGGTTCTGACCACGTGTACCGAAACACAGGGACAGAAACAAGACACCAAGCAATAGAATACACGCAAACAATATCTAAAAAACAAAACATAGAATGTAAAGTCCTCGTGTACCGATACACGAGGGAACCTCTTGGCGAGTGGAAACAGCATGCAGCGAAAGCAACGATCGTAGTGATCGCATGGAAACCAGGTTAAAGTGTGACCGCCTTTGAAGTGATTTGCGTACAGCCTAGTACCCAGGCTTTCTCTTCCTGCTCACTCGACTTCGCGCGAAATGTGTGACGTCACCGAATTATGCCATTCGGAGACGGCACGAAATTTCGCGCAATTGAGAAAGAAAGGCTGTTGATAAGGGTGGTATCACTTCAAATGTGGTCTAGTCGGTACTTAACATTAATTGCTGATTAAATAAGATAATTTAAAACCCAGAACGGAATATGTTCATCTTGTCTGTGTACGTTTTGAACCTATGATTGCCTCTGTGAGTGCAACTAGTTTGTACAGGTGAAAAATAAAATTACAGTTTGTACATCTCTTACAAGTGTTTTGCCGTCGTGTTTGTGAAAAGTAAAACTTTGAGGTATTCAAAGTTCTTGTCGTTCCTAATTACCGGGCAACCGATAGTGCCTTCGACAGAAGAACTCTATTGTTTAATTATGGTTCAGTTTACCGCGCCCCTTTGGGAAATCAAGAGAGGTTGGGAGGCAGGGGGCCTATTACTGGGGACAGAGCGCTTATTTCTTGTACACAAACAGTTGACGCGCAGTTGACGCACTTCAGTAATAGGGATCGGGACTAGACTGCGAGTAGTCTCTAATTTTGGCGATGGCGATTGTGGGGCGGGCGAAATACATACGCACGCGCGCGAAATTTCGAGGAGACCGAACGCGAGGGGAGTGCCAAAAGCTGGAAATTTCGCGCGCGCGTGTGTGTATTTCGCACGCCCCACAATCGCTGTCGCCAAAATTAGAGACTTTTCGCAGTCTAGATCAGGACACTTGCTAAGAAACTTTTTCAGTGGGGAGCGCTGACCAGAAAGGCAGCGCTTATTTGGAGAAAGGCGCTAAATCGTATCATTACGTATGCAGATACAGACCGATTCCGAAATCAAAAAGCCTGGGACATGCAACGAAACTTGGATGTTCATATTCCGCATTCATTTTCTTGTGTACTGGAAAAGAACATGGTACTAAAACGCCCATTTTTCGTCACGGGTCCAGAAACGTTTCTTCCAATAAAAACGTCGTCCAACCCTTCCTCGCATATCAACTTTATCCGTTCTCTTCAAAATAAAAGTCTGGTATTCGAAGGTTTCTGAGAGCAGTTCGAACGTTATCAACTAAGGTTTCTCCTTATAGTTCGACCTTCTTTTCATGCACCTTTGCTGAATTCGCTCGTCGTTTTATCCGCGGATGTCATGTCTTTCCTTTTTTCGCTCCACTTCGTTGTTTCTGGGGTGTCTTGTTTGCCGTTCCTTTCTTCTGAACTGGCTTCCCGCGTTCTGGACCGACTCTTTCTCCCTGACATTTTGGCTGAAATATAAGTACAGTCAACACAGAAGAAACAGGTTAGCTTTGGCCATCCTGGTAGAACATTTTAAGGGAGACTTGAGTGAGGCTAATCCGACATTAGCTGAGGGATCCAGTTTTGACTGCTTAATCCCACTTAAGTCTACGTAGACTTTCTCAAAGAAGTCGCTGGTGTTTCGCGAGTTCATCGCCTATGTCCCGTCTTAGACTTGTGAAAAGTGGATTACTTACATTGCCTCAATGCGGCGAGCAAATTATTCTCTTACTGAGAATCTAATGTATTGCTACACTGACATGAATGTTTTGAGGTGCAACGTCGTTCCGCCATAAGCTCAGAAAACAAAACAAGACATCTTAGTTTTCACTGGAGAGTTTAGAGAGTGTGAAGCCTGATTACTAGCGACGCAAGAGTAAGACCAAGAATAACAGCGGCTTGTGTCAACGTGAAAGCGGGCCCGGCGCCAACATGTACAACAAACGCAAGGCTAAAAAATTTTCCTTTTCCTTATACTTGAACATATGCTCATGTTCATGTTGCGTTCATCTGTTTATGCTCGCAATAATGTCGTTTTCACAAGAACGGCTCTAACGCCCGCTACACGCTTGAGAAACTGAAGGTAAGCAAATCGCCTTGCGAGGCAGTTTGTTCAACTCTTTCTTCGCATGTGAAACGGGCTTTATGCTATGCTGGCTTGCGAACCAAGCTTATTTTGCAATATGTTTGATAATGTATTAAGAAAGGATTTTTGTTAATTAAAGGATTAACAAGAGAACAATAGTAGTAATTAGCCCCAAAAGATTTATTTGGTGATTGGTTACACAAGGTGATTTGGGCATTGCGTCGGCTTATTGCATGTAAACGAACTTTGGTGAAGTTTATTCAAACTTAATTCAAGTATATACATGCTTTGTAAACGAGCTGTCAGTTTATTCAAGCAAACGCAAATTAGTTTTTCCATAATCCAAACACGAAGCTTTTAGGATTTGTTTCTTCGGTAAAATTTCTGTCCGCATTGTTTTTTGCCATGTAAACCTTCATCTTTTTACTGTCGAGAAATGTTTCATCGTGAAAAATGTCTCAAAAAATTAACTGCGCTTCAAACTGTCAGCTATAAATATAGCCTTTCAAGGGAAATAAACCCCAAAACTCTTGTGAAGCCTAAAAAGCAACCTGATATAGCGCCAGAGAGTCGAAAACGTCTTTGAAAATCTACTTTACTTTTGTTCAAACGTCTCTCGGTATCTCTGAAACCACAACATCGACATTCAGTGTCCGAATGTCTTTTGTCCGAAATAGAAGACACTACGTTGACGGTGCACAAAATCGTTAAACGAAAAGTACAGTTGATCTGCAAGAAAGTACCAATTGAAGTTTCCGGGTTTTTAATATGAAGAACTTGAATTTTCAATGTTACACTATGGAGTTCATGTTACGTATGGTATATCAAGGGCTTAGAGACTGAAGTCAGTTTCTAATGATGATTACGTAGAATACGTAGAAATACGTATAAGGCGTACCTGAAAACAAACCCTGCATACTGCCGTATCCGCCATAACTCCATGAAAATCTCCCCTGCCGCATGCTTTGCAATAATTGGTGCCACAGAATTTGCACTTGAATATCTGCAAAATAAACTGGAGATCTAGGTAAGCCGGCGAAAAATCGTGCTTTCTATATAGCTGCAATTTCAATTCTCGTCAGGACCAGTTGTATCGAGTTGTTCACGCTTCTCTTTCTTAATGCAATATCGGGCTGTTGAACACACAACTATAAAACATACAAACATTTCAATATCCTTCATTTCTATAAGAAAGTTAAATTCCAATTATATCCCTTATAAGTTTAATTTCTCTTTGATTTAGCCTCCGTTTAGCCGAAATTGATGTCATTTAGGAAAGCACCTGCGATTGGGCTTTTCTTCTGAGCGTCGAAGTGAACAGACAACGCTTGCGCGAAAATCGGCTACTCATACAGATCACAAGTTTTTTTTAAAACGGCAAAGGATTTTACAACTTACTGAATAAGCACTTGTAGTCTGAGCAAGAAAGATGTTGGTCCGCTTCTGACTATTACATAATTACAAGTGAAAAATGTTTCCTACAAAACCACGGTATATACAGAGCCGGTTTACAGTATAAATACACATACCATGTTATTTTCACGGCATCCCCATCGACACATGGTTGGAAGACAACGAAGATTCTGTAAAGGACTTTAGCTGGTATGGGATGTTTATGGATCTTTTTCACAAGATAAAAAAAATTCCACCGAAAATTGACAAGGCAATTGCAAGGAATTGTTCATTTACACAGTCCGTAGAAAGCAGCTTTGATTTGCCTACACCGCCGGCCGTTAGCAAAGAAACAAGGCTATTTTCAGCTTGTCTTTGTCTTCTTACAGTCTGTAACTAATATTAGCGAATTTAATTCTATTGACAGCTTGTTTACAGTTCTTGATTATGATGCAAATGTCCGTCACTTTGTCATTTCTTACCATCTGTCAAAATTTTAAGACAACTTTAGGGACCTCCCGCTACATGAGAAGAAAGCTATCCGACTCAGTTGAACTGTCTGCGTATAGCTGATCTTTGATTTTTTTCCTAAGATGTTTTAGTATCATTGTCCTCTACCGGTGCATTCTGAATTTAGAGAAGTGTATGCAACATTTGACTAAAACAGACGGACTCAAAGTAAATTCCTTAATGGTTAAGGCTCCATAGCGGGGAGTCTAAGGGTTCCACGTATTTGCACAACTTTGTATCTCTTTTCTCAATGTCCCGTAACCCTGGGTGAATTTTCCCTAAACAATCCTGTGTCTCAATCACTCTTTATGCGGACAAATTGTTTTTTCTGTTAGTTTTAGCTCTTCTGATTTGCTCATAAGGGTCGCCTTGGCAACCTTAGCCTGCGTTCAGATGTCTCCTATTTCCTTTGCTTCACGTGGAAAAGGAAAGCAGAGGCAATAGGAGACGTCTGCATGCAGATTACGGCAACCTATTCATATACACGTTTACACATTCGATGAGCTCGTTTTCTTATCTTTGTTGCCTTTGTAGCAAATCCAGCTTAAGGCCCTTGGACACACGGTGCAACATAAACGACATATGGGAATCAATGTTGCAACATGTTTTTGTCACCTCCAATATTGCGCCCAGTACCCAGAGCTGCAGAACAAGCAAAGTTGTGAACTGGTGAGGCAGAACGCGCGCCGCCTAGTCGCCTGAGTTGGCAGGGCGCACAGCGGGGGATCCCGCCCCGCGGACCAATGATGCCCGCCTTTGTAGACCACGAGCAGTCTCTCTTTCCGCTCAGGGATAGTCGAGGGAAACGAGCGGGCGCGAACATCGCCGAAACGTGACGCGCGTGTCGAGTGTGTCGAGCCGCTAGTTCCGGCTCACTACACTAGCGGCTCGACACGCGCGTCACGTTTCAACGCAGCAGGCGCTTTTGCGCTCACTGGCTTGTTTGTTTTCCTCGACTATCTCTGAGCGGAAAGAGAGACTGCTCGTAGTCTACGGCCTTTGCAATGATACTTACAAATGGTTTCGCGAACGTAAGAAGCCCTGGCTGTAACCACTGGCAGTGTCATGTATTCGATTGTTTTTGTTTTGGGTCACGGGACGAGATCCAGGGACGATAGAGGCTGCCAGAGCGCCTTCACAAGCTGACGTCCTATCTTCGCTTGATTGCATGTAAAGTGCTAATAAACGTATGTAATTTGCGCGCTAAAGAGAACTACGTAACTGAGTAAGTGTGGTGCTGTCAGGGCATTCATGCATCCTCTCTGCTATCCTATCAGCGATTCCCGGTACCTAACTGATTTCCTGAGCATTTCTAGACATATCTCAGATCAGAGGTCTTACACCCAAAAAGTTATTTTTTTTTTTAGAAAAGAACTTTGTGGGAAATTTTTACCATCATATTATAGGGGTTTCCGCGCTGACTTCAAAATGAGTCTTTTCAGGTCACATGTCATAATAGTTAATGATTAACCAACCTTCTAAGCAAGAAAATAGGGGTGTTCATTGTAAGCACGAAATCTAACTAATGCACGGTTGGATAAGTATGAAATCAATTTTTTAATCTGTCCACAAATGAATTCTTTAGGAGGCAAACGTCGAAAATTAGTCAGCTTAGCCTCTTTTGAACTTATGTTTATGCTTTTTTTTTTAGGAAAGTAAGGTAGAAGGAAAAAAAGAGGGCAAAGATTCACTTACTGAGAAGCAGTTCAAGATTGTGAGCATTTTTTAGATTTACGACCTGGGAAATCAAGTCCTTTAATCTTGCTGAAAATTTCAAAACACTAGGTTACAATGCGCCGGAAATATCTTGCTTAAAAGTTCATTCAGTTCAAGAAATTCTGTTATTGGAGAAAAACAGTCTTAGAGATATATAAGGGAAAGGATTTTAGACAGTTTATCTGTCTAAAAATGGATGACCACCTCCTGAAACTACACCATCCCCAGACGAGTTAGTTGGGATGTTCTTTAAATGGGCCGACCCTTCAAACTCAGATCGCGGTTTCGCAGCTTTACCATATATCAAAGGTCTAACCGAGCTACTCAGAAATAATGGAATCCGATCCCCCAAACAGACCCATCAAGACCCTACAACAAGAATTTGTTTCCCCCAAATCAAGACCACCTGTTGATCAACAAACAAATGTTGTTTACAAGATTCCATGTGCCGACTGTCCGTGGAGTTATATTGGAGAAACTGGAAGGTGCTTAAAAACAAGAGTGAAGGGACATACTAGAAACACAAAAGCCTTTAAAAAAGGTTCCAACATTGCAACACACGCATGGTTGAACGACCACTCCATTGACTTTAAGAGTGCTCATGTAATCGACAAGGGAAATTTCCGCGTTAGAAAAACACTGGAATCCTGGCACACAGCAATTACAAGGGACGCAGACAATAATGCGAAACAGTTACCTAGACAATACTCAATTTTATTATGATCTTCTTATTAGCATTTTATTCCCACTAAAGTATTTTAATTTATTGTTTTTATTATAATTTCCCTTTATCACACTTTTTTTTGTAGTATATATTTTAACGATCGTGCTTTTAATTCATCACTTGTCAAAGATTGCAGACTGGCAATCGAAGGCTTGTAAACTTTTAAATTTTTAACCAGAGAACGCTCAAAAACTTATTAGTTTATCTGTCGCTCATTATCCTAAAACTATTGTCAAATTTAAGTTGCCACACTAAAATACAAGAGATTTGGGTCATGTTTTGTCGGTTAAAACTCGCACCTCAGGACTCTCTCCTCAGTCAGGTGTTTATCCATAGTGGTACCAGATGCCATTTTACAGAGAGGCAAGGGGTGGAGGGGGGGGGGGGGAGGGGGGTAATGTTCTTATTGAGGTTTGTTTGTAAGCATTTAAGAAATGTAAACAATTGTTGTTATGGCCGTTGCTATGGAAAAGTAACGTACTGTTTATTAGATTTTTTAAAATTTCACTGCTTTAATACTGGAAATCGAGTGATATTATTCGAGACAGCATTCCCAAGTGTTTAAAGGTTACAATTTTGCCATTAAAAAAAAGTAACTTTTGCAACCGAATATCACCTTTTTTGAGTATAAGACCAGCTCAAAAAAGGTTTAGCGAAAAAGTAAGACGGCAAAAATAGGGCACGCAAGGAACGACCCGGCTACCTTTCTGCGTTCGCTCCGGCGGTTCTTCGCTTCCATTTCAATTGCTCATAACGATGACGCTCGTTTGTCGCTTACGTTTCTTGTTATTACCTTCATTAAACGCCCGAAACTAAGCTATCATCAGGCTGTAGTTTCGTTTTTGCTCGCCTATAACCCAGCAGGAGCTCCTGCAACCGGCTACTAGAAAAAAGCGAAACTTACGTTAGGGCTTCCTCATGCAGACGAGGAAACATTGTTGCAAAACATCGCCACCAACACTTTTTTCTCGTTTTGCGCACACAACATTTGCTGCATTTGGGTAGACTCTGAGATATCCTTAAACCCAAATCGAAGTGTTTCTGAAAACTTGAGAACTATGTTTTTTCTCATGCTGGCCATGCAGAGAAAGTGCGGGGGTGGGGTGGGGGGAAGCTGTTTTCTATAAGCTGTGTGGTTGTGTGGTTTTTTGAGCCGTTTTGGATTTTAACCATTTCAGTCTGAGAGTCTGCAAAGCGAGAAGGGCTATGGATTTTGGAGGGGCGGTCTGAAAACGTACGGGTATTGGAAAATTACGACATTTTCACTGGAACAGGGTCCGAGTTTAGAGAATCGGGTGGGGTGCCCCTACCAAACATGAGTCACTTTGACGTCTCCACAAGCATGTGTCAACTTGGTAAAACCACAAAATAAAGCTAAACGAATCCTTTTCAGTTTCTACCAGAAACTCGCCCCAGTTTATTTTCAGCCAATTAGCTTTCTGGTCAGCGGCTCACTTCATAACAACACTGAATCTTTGGAATTTTGCCCTCTTTCCTTTCTTTTTTAGGAGGAATACATTTGTTTTGTAACTTTTCCAACCTGTTCCCTAGAGATGAGCAAGCAGCAAGCAGGTAGCATTAAAAAGCCCACCAAGCGGCTGTCAATACGACGTACTCGCTCGCCCAACAGAATGGGTTCCGAAAGGATTCGTCACGAAGGATTTGATCAAGATCGCGAAAGCTCTTTGCCGCCAGAACTTCGTTCAAGACTGTGGTCGCTTTTCGCTCAGATAGAAAGAGAATTTGAGTGTGTCCATGCTGAAAACCTTGCTTGTAAGTAGAACAATTATTATCATGTTGTAGTGATAAAAACGGCCACGTTTTAGGACTCCTGCGCAAGATGGCGCCCGATTTCAATTCTGTCGAATTTTTATTCAAACAGGGATTCAAATACCCAGAGTTTTGCAGTTACGAAAGACACATTGAGCTCAGTTGTTGTTTTTAAGATTATATTTTCACCTTCGGAACCGCTGGCTCCATTGTTTATTAAATTGTACACAGGGCTTTCAAATGCTAAGCGTGGGTAATTATTTTACACACAAAGTCGGTATCTTTAGATTTCTCTTACGCTTAATTTAGCTGTTTACATTTGTTGACATCGCGATCATGCAAAACAGTGGGGGCTTCTAATGTTTACGAATTTGGCAATGCAGCAAGACAATATGCATGTATTTTTTTATTTGCCAAACCTCAAAGATGACAAGCTGAGCTGACTGAGATAATGTGTTTTAGGTTATGAATTCTTATTGTGTTGTATGAGATTGACTACTTTTGAGGCCAAGTAAGTTCTTATATGTTGCGTTAAATTTAAAAGCTATCTCGGAGACCTGGCATTTTTCTCTCATTTTGAAGAACCCTACCATTAAATCACCTCCTTTCTGCGTAATGAATAACACATACAACATGGAAGGCAAGTTATTTCCATAAGGGATGTTTTAAGCCAAGATAAGCAAAACTCCCAATAATTGTTGTCTCCAATCCAGACTTTACAGTTAGAAGCAAGACGTAAAATACATGTTTCTTCGATGTTTTGTTTCCATTGCATCCAATTTTCTGCAGTTCTAGCTTTCAATTCTGGCATTTACAGCCATTAATAACAGTGCTTTTGCACTGAAGGGTTATCCTGTTAAAATATTTGCTTATTATTATTATTATTGTTATTATTATTATCATTATCATTATTATCATTATTATTATTATTATTATTATTTATTATTCATGATGAGTGCAAGTTGGTCAGGCATAGTTGAAAACTCATTCAATCCTCCTCATATAAAGTCCTGGTGCTTTGAGTCACTAGTCAAGAATCCCTGATCATTTCATTCTATGTTTCATTCCTTTCAGGGGTTAGATGAACTCAGTGAATTGGCCTGCTCTCAATGTATGGGTCTTCATAGCTTAGTTTGGTAGAGCAGTGCAGTGCGAATGCAGAGGCCATGGGTTTGAATCCCACTGAAGCCCCCAATTTTTTTTTCACCCTTATACACTGTTTCGTTACAAAAATAGGCGTTGCCTTTCTTGATTGAGTTTTGTTTGATTAAGACAAGTGATTAAAATCATGATGACATTTTGTTTAGACATTGATAAAAAGAGACATGTAATTGTATTGTAAGTCAGTTCAGCCGAATAGTTTCAGAAGTAGTGCCGTCCTGTTAAAAGCTAACCCGAGTTTACTGTAGAGAAGAGGCTAACCTGTTTTGGACCGTTTTGTTTTACGAAGTATACGTCTGCTGTTAAGACCCGCCACAGAAGTAAGTTTTATTGTGCTTTCAAAGTTGAAGTGAATTTAGTGTACGAGTCAATCATTGTGTTTGTCCTGATTTCGAATTATGAATGTATTTCCTTTTAGATCGAATAACTACATATTAAAGCTTGGATTTAATATTATACGGTTTGTGGTGGTCATCCTGATATCTTCGAATATCTGAGCTAACCTGTTCCATGACGCAAAACATTTCATTCGATTTCTGGGTCCTCACAAAGTGTCACTGAAGTACTGGAGCACATGGCCGAAGAAGCAGCACGCAAAGCAGCAAAAACAGACCGAAGGACTGCTAAATCAGCGCTCACAAGAAGTATTAAGTCCTTATCGCAGTTAATTGATGCGAAAAGGCCGGAGGAAGAGGTAAGAGAGAGTTTAAGTAAGCTGCAGATAGTTTTCGACAATGTTGTTGCGAAGCACGAAAGTTATGCGAGACTGATAGAAGACGACGGCGAATATGAAGTACAAGAGGGATGGATGGGAGAGTGTCACGATGACTTTATGTCAATGGAAATAAGGGCTAAAATGTACATGGATTCGTTTTCAAGTAAGGGGAAAAGTCCATTAAAGGGAAGTGCTCCTAAAGCCTCCGAAACGAACAAAACAGAAGAAAATAGCGATTCCGTGCCGGAAAACGATGGAATTCCAAATATGCAAAAGGAAGACAGCGCCCAAATTCAAAGTGCTGATCTCAATGATGAAAATGTAATTAACACTCAGTCGTCAAGTTCCGGTATTGATAAAGGCATTGAGAAAAACGAAACCTTTGTTGGTGGCCATGAGACAAATGTCATAAAGAATAATTCTGGTTCAGCTGGCGCTTGCGGTTTTAAGATGGAGAAACCCAAAATGCCAAAATTCGCTGGAGATGTGAGAGAATATGCCATTTTTCGCGCCGATTTCAAGCACGCGATAGAGTCTAAGTACAACAAAAGAGACGCAATAACTTATCTTCGCACGTGTCTGCAAGATAAGCCACTGGAACTAATTAAAGGCATAGGCTCAGACTATGACGCAGCGTGGGATTATTTGGATTCTATTTACGGGGATCCAAGATTCGTGTCCGATACGATCACACAAGACATAGTGAAATTTAGAGCGCTACAGCCGGGGGAAGATGCACGATTTTGCGATTTAGTTCATTTAGTCAAGCGAAGCTTTAACACTCTAAAGGAAGTCGGGAGTCAAAATGATATGGACAATAGTCACATGTTGTCAATCATCGAGCAGAAAATGTGTTCAGACGATCGAAAGGTTTGGTCACGAGATCTCGAGCGACAGGGAGGAAAGGCAACTTTAGAGGGTCTGATGAAATGGATGACTGTAGAGATGAAATCCCGTATGCGCGCTACTGCCCCACTGAGATCAAGCTCTCATCCGAGATCAGTCAATGTCTTTCAAGTCGGGGAACCCAACAAGTGGCACAAATGCTGGTATTGCAAAAACTCGTCCCACTGGCCTGACCAATGCCCTCAATTCGCTGCACTCAATATCGACGGACGCATCAAAGCCGCTAAAGAAAATCATGTTTGCTTCAGTTGTGTGAAACCGGCCGGAAGAGAGCATAGAATTGATAATTGCCGAAGACGCCAAAAGTGTACGAAAACCGAGAATGGAAAGGAATGTACGCACTTTCACCACCCGTTGCTTCACAAGAGCACTGCAGTAAAAATTGGTGTTGCTTCCCTCTCTGACCCACACGAGACTCTTTTGCCAGTGATAACATGCAAGATTTACGGTCAAAATGGGTTCCAAAAGCAAGCCAATACTCTCCTCGACTCAGGAGCTCAAATCAGCCTGATCCGCAAAGAAACTGCGACCACACTGGGGCTCAATGGAAAAGACACATCTGTAACAATTACGAAAGTGGGAGGAGAAGAAGAAACCATAAGAACTAAAGTTTACAAAGTTCCTGTGGCATCGCCAGACAACACCCAGATGTTCTCAATCAAGGCAATTGGAATCCCGTGCATTAGTGAGGAAGTTTCAGCAGTTCAGATTAGACCAATTGCCGAGATTCTTGGACTGGAGAACGAGAAGCTACGTAGAGGTCATGGTCCCATCGATTTACTGATAGGAATCGACCACGCCCAGATGCACACTGGACAGACAAGACAAACCGGACAGATAGTTGCAAGGAAAACACCTCTAGGATGGGTGGTTTTCGGTGGCTCGTCGGAAGATACACAAAAGAATGGCCGCTTATGTCACGTGAGAGTTGCTGCACCAGTAGAGATGTCCGATTTCTGGGCAACGGAGACTATGGGTGTGGCCGTGAAACCCTGCGTCTGTGATGCAGACAAACTGTCTCAAACAGAAAGAGAAGAAGCTAAACTGATCGAGGAGTCGTGTATTAAAGTTGGAAGTCAATGGATGATTCCATACCCCTGGAGAAAAGACCCCAATCTGCTCCCAGATAACAGAGATTTGGCAATGAAACGCCTAGAGTCAACAGAACGACGCCTGAAAAAAAGCCCTGAACAAACCGAAGCCTACTGCAAGCAGATGGCAGAAATGGAAAGCATGAAATTTGCCCGAAAGCTGTCAAAGGAAGAACAAGACGCGTATCAAGGTCCTGTTCACTACATTCCTCATCACGCCGTGCTGAGGCCAGACAAGAAAAGCACTCCTGTTCGAATTGTTTTCAATTCCTCTTCTGCATTTCAAGGACATACTCTGAATGATTACTGGAAGAAAGGTCCCGATCTCTTAAACGGCATATTTGGAGTTGTCTTACGATTCCGAGAAAAGAAAGTCGCAGTTATGGGAGACATCTCCAAGATGTATCATAGGATCCTAATTCCCGAGAGGGATCAACATGTACATCGTTTTCTCTGGAGAAACATGGAAACGGACAGAGATCCTGACATCTACCTTAAAACTGTTCTCACATTTGGGGACAAGCCTGCACCCGCTATGGCGCAAATAGCCCTGAGGAAAACAGCTCAAGAAAACAAGGTAGACTACCCAGAAGTAGCTGAAGTCCTCACAAACAACGTGTACATGGATGACATCTGCGATTCCGTAGACGCAGTACAAGAAGCCCGAAAATTAACGACAGATATCGACAAGGTCTTGAAGACTGGAGGATTCAAAGTTAAAGAATGGATTTCCAACGAGATGCTTAAAGAGAAAGAAAACAGTGACCAAGAGAAGGAGATGAATCTATTTCAAGGAAACGAGGAGAAAGTCCTGGGGACCCTGTGGAACTTTCGAACAGACGAGTTCTACTTCCGAGTGAGAACAGAGTTGCTAAAGCTAGACGACAGACCAAACCCTGTACCTTTGAAAATGACGAAGAGAATGATCTTAAGCCAGGTGGCTCGAATTTACGATCCAATTGGATTCGCTGCAGCATTCATAATCAGGGCGAAGATAGGACTGCAAAAACTGTGGCAGTTGGGACTAGACTGGGACGATGAAGTACCAGTCGCAGTTCAGAATCAGTGGATCACTTTGTTCAAAGAAATGAAAGAGTTGGACAATGTATCCTTCGAAAGATGTTTAACTGCAGAAAAAGCCGTGGATCCGCCAATGCTGTGTGTTTTCGCTGACGCATCGCAAGACGCATTCGGAGCATGCGCCTACTTACGCCAAAGAAAGGATGACAACACTTACTCAGTCAAGTTTATCGCAGCAAAGTCCCGAGTAGCACCGCTGAAACAGCTCACGATCCCGCGTTTGGAGCTACAGGCAGCCGTTCTCGCAACCCGCCTAGCCAAATCCATTCAGGAGGAAACTAGGATACAGTTTCAAGATGCTAAGTTCTTCACCGACAGTACTATCACCTTGGCCTGGATTCAAAGTCCGTCTCGCAGCTTCAAACCGTTCGTATCCTCCAGAGTGGGAGAAATTCAGAGTAACTCAGATCCAAGCCAGTGGAAGCACATCCCCAGTGAAGATAATGTAGCTGACGACCTGTCACGAGGGATTTCCGTTGATGAACTGCAGGGCAGATGGATGAATGGCCCGGAGTTCTTGTACTTACCAGAGAATCGGTGGCCGATTAAGATCGCTTCGCCAAGCCCAGATGAAGACATGGAGCGTCGACAGGCACAGATACTGACCGCAGCTGCAACACAGAAAGCTAAAGATGCTATTGATCCGTCCAAGTTCTCCAGCTGGAAAAAACTAATCCGCGTAACAGCACGAATACGCAGACTAGCGATGAAAATACGACTGAGAAAATACGATCAAGACGGAAAGGAAGGACCGCTGACCCCTGAAGAGCTTCAGCAAGCAGAGATTTACTGGATAAAACAAGCACAGTCAACCCTGCAGAGCCGCCTAGAAAGAGGTGATTTCAAATCCCTCAGCCCGTTCAAAGATGAAAACGGAGTAATAAGAGTTGGAGGAAGAGTGGACGAAGCTATCGTGTCATATGAGACAAGACACCCCGCCCTTCTTTCAAGTGATCACTGGATCTCTTTGCTGGTAACAAGACACGCCCATCAGTACGGACACACCGGGGTGGCAGCTACGACAGCCAAGACCAGGAGAAAGTTTTGGATCTTGAAGGCGAACAAGTTAAGCAAATCCGTGAAATTTAAGTGTACATTCTGCCGTGAATTGGCACACAAGGCTGAAACGCAACTAATGGCAGACCTCCCTGTTCTCCGCTTAGCACCAAACACGCCGCCATTCCACTATACCGCCTGCGACTACTTTGGTCCTTACAGCGTAAAAATCGGGAGAAACAAGACGGCTAAGCACTACGGCGTCATCTTTACGTGCTTAAACACAAGAGTTGTCCATCTGGAGCTAGCAGTTGACCTAACTACAATGGAGTTTATGCAAGTCCTAAGAAGATTCTTTTCAATCAGAGGCTACCCGGCAGTAATGCTAAGCGATAACGGTTCACAGATGGTTGGTGCCGCTAACGAACTGAGAGAGATGGTGGAAGGTCTAGATGCCAATCAATTACGCGAGTTCTGCGGAGAAAAGAAAATTCAGTGGATCTTCACTACACCAGCTGCGCCACACCAAAATGGGTGTGCAGAAGCCCTTGTAAAGAGCTGCAAAAAATCACTAAAGATAGCAATCGGCGAGCAACTTCTTACGCCTTTTGAGCTGTACACCTGTCTCTATGAAGTCGCAAATCTAGTGAATCAACGCCCCATCGGTCGCATTCCCACTGATCCAGATGACGGAGCTTACCTGTGTCCGAACGACATGCTCCTTGGAAGAGCAACACCAGAAGTACCACAAGGTCCGTTCAAAGACACAAGAAATCCACGCAGACGAGTGGAGTTCGTGCAAAAAATTGTCGACTCGTTCTGGAAGCATTGGACTAGGGATGTGTTTCCTGCCCTAGTACCGAGAAAGAAGTGGCACGTGGAGAAGCGAAACGTACAAGTTAATGACATAGTAACAGTAGCCGATCAGAATGCAGTACGAGGCAAGTGGGCGGTGGGCCGAATAATAGAAGTGTATCCTGGACCAGACGGAAGAGTTCGGAATGTCAAAGTCAGAACAGCCACAGGAGAGTACAGCCGCCCTGTGAACAAGATTGCGGTGATCTACCCGACTGAGGGATACGAATAAGGAACGTAGGATAAGGACTACGCCCTTATCGGGGCGGAGAATGTTTCGTTACAAAAATAGGCGTTGCCTTTCTTGATTGAGTTTTGTTTGATTAAGACAAGTGATTAAAATCATGATTGACATTTTGTTTAGACATTGATAAAAAGAGACATGTAATTGTATTGTAAGTCAGTTCAGCCGAATAGTTTCAGAAGTAGTGCCGTCCTGTTAAAAGCTAACCCGAGTTTACTGTAGAGAAGAGGCTAACCTGTTTTGGACCGTTTTGTTTTACAAAGTATACGTCTGCTGTTAAGACCCGCCACAGAAGTAAGTTTTATTGTGCTTTCAAAGTTGAAGTGAATTTAGTGTACGAGTCAATCATTGTGTTTGTCCTGATTTCGAATTATGAATGTATTTCCTTTTAGATCGAATAACTACATATTAAAGCTTGGATTTAATATTATACGGTTTGTGGTGGTCGTCCTGATATCTTCGAATATCTGAGCTAACCTGTTCCATGACGCGAAACATACACAATTGCTTAAATTGTGATTACAACTGTGATGGTCTTGTCTTCATTTCAATCCCTGATCTGTATGATTGGAACAAAGTAAAGGCAACATAACTGGTTACCATTTGTATACACAGAAATAACAGAAATTGTGTTTGGAAATTCAATGATACATCACATAATTCCATTTACAAGTTGTAAAAATATATAAGTGTACAGACAGTGGCGGATCCAGGAGTTTTGAAAGGGGGGTGGCTGACCTGACAGAACGATATTGGAACATTCAAAGACAAAATTGCCCCGGTGATAGCTCTGTTCCCTTTCATAATTTCAGCTTAAACCACCCCAAAGAGGGGGGGTGGCTAGCTACCTAATCCACCCCCCCCCCTGAATCTACCTCTGACAGATTGAGGTGAACCTCTTTTTCTGCTCATTTTGCTATTCCTGGGTGATTTTCTGTCTCCTGTAAAGTCATAAGTGAAGCTAAATTGTTTACTCTTTAAAATAAAGTTTTCAACAATTTTCCAACCAGATACTTTTTGTAAATTTTTTTTCAAGATTCCAGTTTGTTTGTCTTTTTCTGTTTTTTTAGTACAAGAGAGAGTTGAAGCTTTGAATGAAAAGTTGGACCTTGTGTTAAGTGGAGGAGAAAAGCTTACAGACGGAGAACTATCAGCTGAAGGCGGACCTACAAAACCTGGATATAGCAAAAAACAGTGTAAGATTATCATTGTTTATTATCTAAAATGTAGACTGGCAAAGGAGTTTTTTTTTTGGTGGGGGGGAGGGGGAGGTGGGAGTATTTTACTTTGTCATTCCTAGTAGGGTACTGGTATAACCGTGTCCTAGATAAATCAAGCCTGAGCTATTTTGGGGAATATATGACAATGCTAACTATGCATTGTCAGGGTTTTTGTCAAGATTTTGACAAATGGCTTTTTATAACAGGTAATAAATGTAATGGCTTTGCAGCAATTTAGAGAGTTTAGGTTTTACGGTAGCCTTTCAAATGTACATAGCTGATAAAATGTCCATGAATAGACCGTAAACAAAAAATGTTTGCTGGCTTTCACAATAATCCTGGATTGCAGGAAAGTGAATCACTTTCAATTTACTTGCACTTGGTTTCCTGTAAGTTATCATTGAATTATGATTGCATAGTTAATATCACAAAAGTGTTGGAAAATACAAGTGGTAACACTTTGCATGTCATGCTGTAAGTACCTGTACCAAGCATAGAAAATGGCTTTTCCTGTCTTAAATGTTTCAGGACTATACTGCTTCATTTCTTTATGATAAGTTACATCTACTAATGGCTCAATAAAGCTATCTATCTATCTACATGCTATGCAAATATGGCCATGGTAGTAAGATGTTGAAGACTGGCTTTGTAATTTTGTTGCCACTTTGAACTCATTATAATAATATACATGCAGTGTTCTTTTGTCACTGTAACTTAATAACATGCATTGTCACTGTAATCTTGTAAAATACGGTATTGCTTTAACTGCAGCTGCAAGCCAGTTTATGTCCCAGAAGATAAAGACAACTTACAAAGCGTCAACCAGTAAGGTAACAACGGTACCATCAAAACTGATTTGTCATGATCTAGACAACATTGAAGACCCATGATACACGTACATTTACGCCATTGAAATCTCTTGGTCTTTATATCCAAGACAAAGTCACTGCATTTAGACAAACATTCAACCTCTTCTCCAGTGGATCCCTTAATCTCTAAAATAATAACCAATAGCAAGGTTTTTGGCTTCTCAAATTAATCGAGAAGAATCTCCAAATATATTTGGAGACAAGTGACCTGTTATTTGCCAGGGTCTTCTCTCACTGCCACATTTAAAAAGAAGACTCTGGGGTTGAGGTTGGGCAAACATTATAAAAATAAGTCAATAATATTAAAATTAATACTGGTTTGCAATAATCTGCATTTATCTTACCACATAAACGTTAACTAACTGTTTTATGACATGTCCCAGATTGTTTCCAGTTTCAAGATACCCAACCAAACAACCAGTATTGAGTGTCACAGGACAAGAAGTTATGCTGGACATCGAGACGGTGTGTGGGAGGTGTCCTGTGCCAGGCACACACCCACCATGATTGGTACAGCATCTGCTGGTGAGTTTATGAAATAATCCTGTCAGCATAATGTATGATACCCTGTTTGGTTGGGAGCAGTTGTGTACATTGTATTCTCTTAGCAGGTTCAACTGTAGTGGACAGGGCAATTAGTTGACAAAAAGACTTGTTAAGAATAGGAACCTGGGCATGGTTGCCTAAAACACAACTCAAACTTAAGTGGAGGTACATGTAACATGGGTGTCAGAGGTTTTTCCCATTTGCTTTAGTGGAGTGCTTGACCAGAGGCCAATTCATCATTTGAAAATATAGATGTAAGAGACACAGAAAGAGAACAATACAATCCTTTAGCATGCAGGGACTGGCTGCATGAAGCCTGTGCTTATTATAATTTTCAGGTGCTTTGTGGAGGCATGTCCTGGCCCTCCAGGCTAAGGGATTGGGAAATTCTCTCATTCTTCAAAGAAAACATGGGTTACAGAAATTGGATATGGTCATTGTCTAATGAAAAGGATTATTCTAACCTCGTGTGCACCAAAATGGTACGATGATGATGAAATGCTGTAGATGGTGTACAAGTGATGTGGTTTTAGCTGGTATTAATTTTAAAATGCATCAGTTTTGTTGGTCTTTCGTTTGGCCAGATTCTTTAACTTAAACAAGTAGTCTACATTTACCTCCGGTTGCTGTCATGAGAACTTTTTACCATACCATATACAAGAACTTTTTCATCCCATTACAGACTGGGAAAGGAGGTACAATTTACCATGCATTAACACTGTCAAATATGGAAGACATTCCTTGAGATACTTTCAATTGGTCCTTTCCTTTGGTCAAAGATATCAAAAGAGTTTATACAAAGTGAAGAAAATGTGTGCAAATTCAAGGCCAAAATAAGAAAAAGAGACTTGACTGTTTTACAGGGTTGTGGAAATTAATGTAAATTGTGGAATAACTAGGTTAAGGAGTCTTTCTGGATTGGTGTTTTTTACAATAACATTTTATTTGCTTTCTCTAAATTATAATTTCAGATTTGTTTTACTTTTTAGATTTTTAATTAGTAGCTCTATAATTATGTTGTCTAGACTCTTATCTTTTATCGCTTGTGTCTCACCAATTAGCACTTTGCGCTAGATGACTTGACACTTGAGTTACTGTAAAGCTTTAACTTACCAAGTAATACTTACTTACTTTTAGCTCTTACTCTCTTCATAATTTTGCACCTAATATCGCTGTGTGATATTAACTCGTAATTTGCAGATCGTTCAGCCAGACTTTGGGATGTGGAAACTGGTCAGTGTCTGTTGAAATACTTGGGTCACAATGGATCAGGTTAGTTCTTACAATTTCTTTTCCTGTTACATGCACTATCCCAGGATTGGAGGTTCAGAGGTTGGGTAGGTGTCAGCTTGAATTATCTACCTGTTTTTCTGGGTCCATGGTGTCTACCCTAATGTTCTTTCTTTAGACAAGGCACTTTTCACAAGGCAAGTGTATAATTGGGAACTGGGGAATAAGTTATGGAGATACCATGCTGGCAGCTTCACTTTGGGTTGTCAGCTTGATACAGTGATGAAGATTGTGTGTCTAAATGATGCTAAGAGTCATGTAGGCTGGGACTTTGTGCCTTGATATGTCTAATGTTACCAGATCAGTCACAAGGAATATGCTTGAAAAAGAGCTACACCTCCAGGGTCATTTGTGTGTGGGTTGGACAACAGGCTATTCACCTGAGTGTTCTTTAAATCATTTAACAATGAATAATTATTACTAACAGGAACCCCTTTACAAAAGGAGGCTTTGGCTTGACTTTCTTGTTTTTCTAGCTCTAATTTATTCTTTTTCTATTTTCCATTATTTTACAGTTAACTCCATACGATTTCATCCAACTGATGCCATAGTTTGTACAGGTACTGCTCTGGGGAATGTTTATACAATGTAACTGTTACTGATTTGATAGTCAAAATTTTCTTCATAAAATGGGCCTTCTCTCTCAAAAAAGTCAGAAAGAACCAAACTTTACACTGTCTTATAATTCTTCACGTAGTGGGCAGAACACTTAATGACTGTGTGAAGAGGCTTTATATTAAGCCAGCTTAGTTTGTTCTTACCTGTACTCTTATAATTGTCATTAATATTTTATTGTCAGGTTTGGAAAAGATCACATTCTCTCAAATGTTTTGTTTCCTGTTTAGGATCAGGAGATGGAACATGTCACATATGGAGGGTCATGGTATCAAGTCCTGAACAGGTTGGACAAGTTTTAAACATGTTAGACAAGGCTGACGTCAAGTGTGTTAATGTTTTCCTCATTTCTCTTTCTTGTAGCGCTCCCACCCGGGCTCAGCAGATGAAGCTGATAACATAACAGATGAGGAGCTTGACGGTAAATATCTGGGATTGACTGACTACTTGTTCGTATATGTATCAGGCAATTGAGGGTGGATGCAAGTGACAATTTTGGCCAAAAATTTTAAAATGCTCTTAAGTTGCCCAGTTATTGCGTACTTTCGGCACTTTAATTCTATTTTCAGGTTTTCTTAAGTAAGATATTAATAATAATAATAATAATAATAATAATAAAAAGGTGCAAAGTTACAATTTCACATAATTGTGTATTTCACATTAAATTGCATCTGATCACATAATTCACTAATCAGCACATATTTCTTCAAAAATTGCACAAATCTAGAAATTAATAAGCAAAATTTGTTTAGAACTTAGAAAATTGAAAATTTGGCTGGATTATACTAACCTTAAAGACACAAAAATGTGTGCACAAACTAGGGAACTTCTTCTTTCTCTTCTTTTTCTTCCTCTATTTTTGGTTTATGAATTTAAGGTCACTTCAGTCCCTTTTGTGCCAAGCTCCTCTGTAAAAAAAACTGCTTTCTAGCTAAGACAATACCCATAGGGAATCATCTCATTCTACTGGGATGTGCAGTGCAGTTGATTGGCATCTTTGGGCCATATTTTGCCATTGTTTCTTCCTAAAGGATTTCCGTCATTTTATGCTGATTTAGTAGACAAATTTGCTTTCTTGATCTTTCAATGATGTTGAAATATTTGTCTGGTTTTCTTAAGGTATTGATAACCCAGATGGCACAGCTTCCACCATCCTAAAGTCGCCAATATGTGAACTAAAAGGACATGAAGGTAATGATATTAATAAAATGAACATACAGAAACATGTTGTTCTTTTAGCTATAAATTGCAATACAATTAAGTTTCCAGATGGTCCTTTGATAAAACAGTTGACCTCCACTATCATAAACCCTGGCTTCCTAGAATCCCCCACTACCTCAATCTAAGATGCATTGGTCGGTTTTTCTCAGTTATTGAGTATTGGCTATCTCAAACTCCTTAAGGATAATTATACAGAAGGGAGAAACGAAAATTTAGCTTGTCAGAAAACAGGTTGATCTGGCTGAGTTTTGTGAAAACGAGTGGCTAAATTTAGGTCACAGAAAACATTAAAAGGTCATCAAAAGTCATGGAATGTCGAAAGCTTTTAGAAGTAATTAACTTAAGATTTCTGTACACTGAAGTTTGCAGTCAAACCCTTATGCTGTTATGCACCATGTGGATGTATAGTCTCTGGTTGTGGAGGGGTGCTTGTCTCTAGTAACTTCTGCAGTATTGGTGAGTGGGTGGCTATGCGTAATTTTCTTTTAAGGTGCTGTTATTGCTGCCGATTGGTTTACATCTGGCAAACAAGTTGTCACAGCTTCTTGGGACAGAACAGCAAAGCTTTGGGATGTGGAAACGGCTGAACAAGTCCATCAGTTAACAGGTAACTACTTACAGTAATTTTCTGCAGTGCTAGAATTCATTTTTTGTATCATACAAATTTTAATTCTGATTTTGTCACCTTTGAACTTGACTACTTCTGTTAATGAAAGGTTTAATGCTGGATTGTTTTTGTTGGCAGGTCATGACCAGGAACTGACGCACACCTGTACCCACCCCACCCAGCAGCTTATTGTCACCTCCTCTACTGACACAACCTTTCGTCTGTGGGACTTCAGGACTCCATCGATCCACTCAGTCAACGTTTTCCAGGGACACTCAGAGTAAGACATCTTGATGTGTGAAGTGTGCTACCATTTGAAAGGACTACGAAAATTGCAGCCAGGAATCAGACTAAAAATGCTAAAAAAAATGTTTGACCCCGACCAAAAAACGTTGAAAACGACCGTTACAGTCGTTTCACTGATGAAGATCAACGATTTTTGATCGAAACGTGTGTAATTTTAAACGTTTGTTTTAAAAGTTTTTTAGCCAGTGTCAAACCATTGTTTAGAATCTTTATTTGGAAGGACTGCCTGGCCCAGTCAAGCCAGTCAGTTCATACAATGCCAGCAATCTTACACAGATTGTCTTTAGACGTGTGAGCTCAACATTTATTTATAGAACCTGCAGTTTGCAAGACTGGGGTGTCTGCTGCTTACTTATGCAGCATTTCACACCTGGTTTTTTCCTGAGGTGTAAATGCCCATCTCTGATGCACGTTTTGGACCCCCACCCCTCCCCCCTCCTCTTACCCCACATCTCCTCCTCAAATCTCGAGCTACCACTAGTAGATACCCTTAGGTGTTGGCAATGGCCCCTCTACTCAGCTTTACAGATAAATAGGTTGGAACAAAGTTTTTGTCCACAGACTATTCACTTGTTTGTTTGTTTGCTTACAGCACAGTGAGGTCGACTGCCTTCACAACAAAAGATATTGTTGTCAGTGGAAGTGATGATAGAACTGTCAAGGTTAGCATTATGCTAATTCGGCGCACAAAGAAAGAACTGATCAGTTGGTTATAACCGTAACTTTGACTGAAAAGCACTTGGAACTTGGCATTGCTTATTAACAAATCCAGCCAGTAAAGAGATGTTAAAGCAAATCGTTGTAGTGCAAGGTTTTAGCCAGAAGGGTACCTGGGCGTCATGCTTAGAAGGGATTCGATGAAAATTCTTTTAATCTTTTTCTTTTATGGTGAAATTGGGGAGGGGCATATACCTTCAAGAAGCCCACTCTTTGAAGTCTGGCTTTAATTAAGCCTGTTTTTAGTGGCGTATTTAAAGCTTTGAACCCTGCTGCCTCTCTTGCAGTGTATTTTTTATGTTTAAGACTGAGGTTTGAGGGTGGATCAGTGAACTTCACAGAGAGGGAGTCTGGCGGAGGGGGTGTGAGTCATTAGATGTCAAAGTAACACCTCTTTTTTTTAGGTTTGGGATCTCAAGAACATGCGCTCCCCCTTAACGACAATCAACACAGATTCCTCTGTAAACAGGTAAACCTAAAATATATATAATAAATAAGTGACAAAAAGATCAATTCCCAGTAAGAACTTGCCTTGAGAACTTATTCGCGTGCCAATCCAAACGATATGGGACTTGTACAGAGAATGCTTTCCGATTTTGGCAAGCCGAAAATCAACTCCTAGCGTTCCCACTGCCACTGGAATTCCTGGAAACTCCTGGAAATTTTCTTGACTTGTTAAATGGAAGGCAGAATGTGTACAACGTACAGTAATTCGGTAATAATTTTTGAAACAATAAAGACGTTTGGTAACACTCAAGTCATAAAGGAGTTAGGTTTAGAATCCTTTTTTTTTTTTTTTTGCTTAATAGTAGAAAACTTCCCTGGCATCAACCTGAACCGACTAGCTAGCGGCATGTCTACTCCCTATACAAGGAAAGCTTCTGAAAAGTCTAAAACATCTTTTCCTTTCCACAGACTATCAGTGTCTCCTGTAAACAATCTGATCGCACTTCCTCATGACAACAGACACATTCGTTTGTTTGACATCAGTGGAGTCAGATTAACTCGTCTGCCTCGCAGAAACGGACAGGTTTGTCTTGTCTTATGGTCAGTTTCTATCTGCACCAATTTTTGTTCATAATTACACATCGTAACACTTACTATAACTTGTCTCACGACGGTACTTGCAACAAGTTACAATACAAGCTGTAGTCCATTGTTTGACATCTTCTCCTCTTACGATTTAGTTGATAGATGAAAGGGACATCAGGTAATTGCTAAAGTTTTGGCATCCTTACTTTACCTGTACCTCCAAGACGTTTTCACTGTTGTCCAAGATGAATAAGTCACGTGTACACTAGATGCCTTAAAGTAATAAGCTTTTTAGTACACAGTTGAACACCATTGGGTTAGTCACGTTAATGAGTTGTTCGGATTAACAGGTTTTTAGATAATGACTGTGTGAGGTTTTCTTTTAACATGGGTAAACAAAATAGTGGCTATAGTAATGAAGTATCAGTGGGCTCGGTTGAAATAAGGTTCCGATGTGCTCCACGCGGGTAATATTGTTACTGTAGACTAAAATTGTTACTGTAGACATTGATTGTGATTGTCTATAATTCGGGCATGTCTCAAGCCACAAAGTCGTACAAAAGAGTTGTGAGCTGCTGTATCGAGTAAATTGACTCATAAAACGTAACTAATATTCTTCTTGTTGATATTATCAGGGTCATCAGCGTATGGTTTGCTCCACTGCTTGGGGAGAGGAGACAAACGCAAAGGCTTGTTGTAATTTGTTTTCGTGTGGATTTGACAGAAGAGTGCTTGGATGGCAGGTCAGAGAAGAGAAGGACAAATAATCGGTGAAAAAGAAGAAAAATACAGCAGACCTGCTGTCTCCTTTGTGGTCAGCTTATTTGGGTCGTCGTCAGTCATTATTTCTTCGAAATGGCAAGGCGCGTTGTGTGACTCTCAGCCGTTACCTGGCTGATCACACAACACCCCTGACTAGTTTGGTTAGACGGTTTGATTAAACGGTGTGGGGCGGGGGGAGAAGATATACGGAAATTCTCGCTTCCTGTGTACAATTTGCTCTTGTTTCCTGGCGTCCTTTTCTCAAAAGCCCTGAAACTTTTCGGGTCGATTTCGGGCATGATAACTCACACTGAAGTTTCTAAGCATGAAACTTTGTTGGAAGTTAAACATTTCTTATCTTACAGATATGTGAAAATAACAGCTTTGTAGAATGAGTTGTTCATATTTTTATAAATGGCTTGTCGGGACCGAAATGTTTTCGGGACTTTCGAGAAACGCGCCCCTCTCCCTGATACAACCTCTGCACTTTTGGTATTTCAAAATATTACCGTATTATATTGCATAATGTTTTCCTGTTGTTAGGCCTTTCTATGCTGGTATTAGAGCTATTTTTCCTAAGAGTTTTGTTTCCCACCCCCACGTTTCTCCTTGATGTAAGAGGAATTGCTCTTTGACAACTGCAAAGGGGACTAGCTTGTCTGCACACATTCAATTTGTTTTTGTAAAATTATTTAGAATAGGTCTTATTCATATTTACATGACTTGCTAGTTTAACCCCAAGCCTCGCTTTCTAAGACCACACTTGTGAAATTTCTAATCGTCGAATTCCCAAGCTGCGAACAGGAAAATGAGTTGCGAAAAAAGCAGGCTTGAAGCTGAATTTTAAGTGTGTTATGTAATATGCGTAAAGCCTATTGGACTATTGTTTTCGGCTATGTCGAAACAAGTGTAAATTGGATTAAGTTATTTTGTTGAATTGTGATAATGACAAGAGTATCTTTCGAGTATATTGGGCGGGGTGTTTTTGTGCACTGAATGTATTACATTGTAATGTATTGTAAATTTTTCTCAAGAGGTCTACGCCCTGTTGTATAAAACAGCCGTAAGATAAGTGGAGGTGTAATGCTCCTAATGTTCCGCAGGATTTTCTCTCTCTTTTTGTCATAGTCGTTAATTGACCTTTAGCTAAAGGCTGGTTTCCAGATGATCGCTACGATCGCTGCGATCGCTGGAGAAAACGTTCAGCATTCGTTGCGATCATGTGGAAACCTCTTTTTAGCGATCGTAACGATCGCAGCAATCATATAGAAACCAGCTTTTATGGAAACTGCTTAGCGATCAAAGTCGCAACGATCGCTCAACGTTTTTGGTAGCGATCGTAGCGATTATTTGGAAACCACCCTTAAGTGCTTCAGAAATCGCACGACAATGAAAATCCTTCGGCGCACTGGAAACAGTTGCACAAAACCTCCTCTCATCCAAAATTGTGTATGAAATCGAGCACTGTAGAGGAAACATCAGTTGAATCAAATATTGATCAAATGCTAGGAATGCAATAACCATCAACTCGTGAACTGAGTGTGACGTGCAAATGGATACTGCATGTAAATGGACACAGCTATTGACGAATATTTGGGATATACTGGAAAGTTTTACATATACAAGAGGAATACACCATAAGCAAGGTTGTTGGAGTATGTACAGACAACAATGATCAATAAATGTGAATGCGCTTGCAAAGATGCCTTCTCTTCATCTCTGCTCATACGTTTTGCAACCCTAGCGTAGAAACTATCCCACTATGAACCCCCGCCGTCGTAATTCGCCGTGCCTACGAATTCAGTTCCTGGGCAGTTCGGCGACATTAGACAAGTTAAACGAATTGGAATAATCGCGAAGTAGAATAAAAGAACCGAACTATACAGTTTAAATGACGGTTTCTTGTGCGTTGCCGTCGTCGTTGCTTTAAGTCCCTGTCAACTCACATCACGGTAGCGAGGTTCGCCAGATGACCATTTTGCTTTCGAACCGTTTTCGTACTAGACGCTTCACAAGAACTCTAAAGAAATATGTGTATATTTTCTGAAATATATTTTCATTATTTCATTTAGGGAGACTTTTTACTGAGTAACAATTTCAAGGAAACACGAAAACAAATGAACAATAAGAGAAACATGAAATGAGATAACAAAACATATCCAGTAATGGAGGAAGAAACAGGTGGCCCGCTCTTGCTGTTTTTACAAAAAGAGCGGCAGCTGATAATGTAACACGTTTTCAGACTTCAGACCACTGTTTGTTTGGCATTCTATACCAATTAGCTTAATTAACGATTCTCGCCTTAACTAGGGGTACCAATCAAAAGGCATATGAATAGGCAGTCACCTTAATTACCACAAATTAGACTAGTTAATGAAGTTGTTTTTCCCCTTAAAAGCGAATTTGTTCACTATGTGCCATAAACAGGGGCACCCAGCGAGAAGATTTTAGCGAAATACTTGAAAAATCATTTTCTGCTTTCTTAGATTGTTTCAGAGCTTTCCAAAGACGTATTTGTGTAAGCCAATACAGGTTGAACTGTTTGGCGAAGTGCGAGCAAGACCGAAATCATTGTTTTGCTAAACTAAAATTTCACCTTAACCTTTCCAAAATGTATGTATTTTTATTGTAATGGGAATTTTTGAATTATTTTGTCCGTTTCCACTCAAAGAGGAAATGTGATTTATCAACGAGCAAACTGGCGATACTGTTTTCGGATGTGATGCAAAGGAGAGGTGTGGAATGTAATGTGACATGTTTCTAAACCAATCAGATGGCCAATTACATCTAATTAATTAATTGGTTAAGAAATTAATTACTTGATTGGTAAATAAATTATTCAGTTTATTAATTAATAAGTTTATTCGTTTGTTTGCTGAAGAATATATCACAAAATCTATAGAAGGAAATAATTATATTCCTTATTTTGGAGAATGCGATCAGACTACACACACTATTTCTCGTTATGGTACTCTTCACATTATTTGGTTTCTTTGCACTAAACAAGTAGAGATCGAGGAAGAAACATGCAAAGGATGGGGAGTGGGGTGGGGGAGCGCTGTTGCAATACGGCAAAAAAATAAAAAAAAACAGGCAGTACGTCTACAAGCTAATCGGAAGTCTCGCACTAGCCAGAAATTAATATTAATTTAATTAATGGCTTGCGCCTTCTCACTGCTTAATAGCACTTGCTGCCTTTTACCACCGCTCACTTTGTGTCACACCTAAACGTAGACCACTCAATTCTGCTTTGGGAGGTGATAAAATTACTAATTTGATTACATGGGCGTATACGATTTCCTAAAAAGGTAATTGACCCTCGACCGACCATTTATTAAACGATTTGATATCACTGTTTAGAACATTGTCAACTCGTTTACGCAGTGAAGAAAGCTGAAAAGCCAGTGCCATTGCGTTCTTGTGGAGGTCCTATCTCAGTGAAGTACCAATGATTCGTTTATGGACGTCATATTCTCGGGAAGAGAGAAATATTTTACGATATTCCTTAGAAGAGGATACCTCAGTGATTCTCTACGAGGAAAGCGACGTCGAAAGCTCTTCGGACGAGGATTTGTCTGAACCGTTACAAACCCGGGAGGTCTACAGAGAATCGATTAATAGCCACACTGTCCACTCTCTCCGATCAACATTCGAAAAACTCAGAGTGCCACAAAGAGATGAGAGAAGAATGCATGAAAAAGAGATGCTACAAGAATGGCGACACGGTCGACCTACCTTACAACAACAAGCAAACATGCTTGAAAACTCAAGCGGCCGAGTCAGGCGTCAAGGATACTCATACCAGAAGACAGCCAGAATAGAATATTCATTCCAGCGGCAAGAGGAAAACGGTGACGTTTACCAGCTCCAAAGAAACAGCCGAGTCAGTCGTCCTGGATATTCACGCCAGCACACAGGTAGACGAGAAGATTCACTTTTCCAGCAAGAAGGATATCCTGACCAGGAGACAATAACAACAACAACAACAACACCAACACCAACTTACCAGCACCAAAGAAACAGCCGCATCATTCGAAAGAGATGTTCATGCCAGCAGGGAAACATCAGCGGATATTCGTACAATTTAGCAAATGATCGAGACCGTTATGAAGCACGCCGCCAAGTTCCAGATAGCAAAGCGAAACAAACCAACAATCGTACCAGCAGAATGTCCCTCTATATACAACAGAGCAGCCCGGAACGAAATGAATTGGGTCCACCAAGGAGAAGCCTAATGCCGGAATTTAGTAACGGAGGCATAAGACTACCACCAATACGGCAGCGCACCGGAATTCAAGAACATTCGGAGTCTCAAAGCTTTGTAGCGGGACGCCGATGTGGCCGACAAGAACTTTGTGAAAAACAGAACTGGCGTCATGTAAAACGAAATGGAGTTTGTCAAAACTCGGACGCTACTCAAAAACAATTAATATTTGTTCGAGTTTTAGCTAAACGTTTTTAAAATCAGGTATGATGTGACCTGTTTAGCTCTCAGGCTGTTGTCTTAGTAGGAGTGAGTTCCTCCTCTAAAAAATTTTGCATTGCCACGATTACTCGATTTCCCGGCCAGCAAAAATTAGACGAATGGAAATTTTAGAAGTAGCACATTTCAGAGCTAAAACATCAACACAGCCTGGCTGAAATCTTTGTTCTGATTTTGCCACATATGTTAGCTTTTCCGAGGTCTACTGACAATGTAACCAATGACTTGTTAGATAATAAGTAGCGATACTCTTGGGCCTGGCTAAAATAGGAAACATTGTTGCAGACGCAAAAGTTTCCCAGTTTAGCCGCGCGAGAAACATATGTTGCGGAAGCAAATCTGCGTCTTGGAAGCAAGGAAATGTTTCTGAATCAAGTCAAAAACTGATTTTTGCTTCACAGACACAAATTTTGCTTCCGAAACGTATGTTTCCCTTAATAATAATCATAATCATAATAATAAAAATAACTATTAATTTATTTCAGTGTCAAAATGAACTAAGCATTTCTGCCAATAGGGGACACTTATAATTCAAAGTTATTTACAATTTGAGATTTTAAAATGCCTAACAACACTTCAGAATCAATTAATTTAAGATGTAAAATATCTATCACAGGTAGAAATCCATATTACATATCTACCAAATAGTTTATAATTACAATAAGAGATGAAATTACGTTGTACATAGGCTGAAGGCGGACCCACAATCTAAATTAATTAAATTACAAGAATCTTTGGTTCTAACAATTCGTGTTTCTGTGTTTGGCTAAAAAAGTATCTCCACTTTTTGATCCACGTGGAGTACCACAAACCTGCACAAACTGAAAGTGCTGGGTCCGCATTAGGCTTGGATAAATTCTGCTCGTAAAATGGTTTATTCTGCCTCCCGGCAGTGCTCGCAAAAATTCCTTATTCTGCTCGAAATTCTGCTCAGACACCTTTATCTGCTCGAGTCTGCTCGGTACCTGAAAAATTTTAGGCCCTTCGGGCCTTATGTATTTTCACGAATATGTCAGGGAGCCTGGCCCTAACCCCCGAATACTAATTAGATATTCATTATCCGAACCAAACTTGTAATTCATCTTATTTTATATCACTAATATTAGACGAAACAGTGAATCATGTGAGTGCGTTTTAGCTAATAATCAAATTAATGACAAGTTATTTTCCATTTGTTTTTTATTTAGTTTTAAATTTTTCTTACATCTGTTATGCATATCATTAGTGCCGCTGATTTTCCCTTATTCTGCCCAAATTCTGCTCGAAAATGCCTTAATATGCCGGCAGAAAACTCGCCTCAAAAATCGCTTATTATGCTCGAAATTCTTTCGGCAGAATTTATCCAAGCCTAGTCCGCATCTTCTGTGCTGGCAGAGATAGAGTTACAAGCAATAAATCCCTCTTCTCCTAAACTTATTATAACAGACGATTTAGTCGTGATCAACTAAAGGGCCC
The DNA here is from genome assembly GCA_964017195.1 of Siderastrea radians. Lineage (NCBI taxonomy): Eukaryota > Metazoa > Cnidaria > Anthozoa > Scleractinia > Rhizangiidae > Siderastrea > Siderastrea radians. Next base: position 2,016,754 of record OZ024893.1, on the reverse strand, counting down.
GAAAAGGACCTAAAAGCTTCCGAAAGTTCTTGGCCTAGGTTTTATGTCCGACAGAAAAGATTCGGAATTTTGCGAATTTAAAGAATGATAATGCACAACGTGTAAAATTGCTAGTTAACACGTGCTCAAAGTAGAACATTTACCGTGATTTTAATGTTATATAATCACTGCTATCAGCAGTGATTATATAACATTAATTATATAATGTTTGCCATCAAATATTGTCTTTTTACTGTTTTGACGGAAGAGTCAGAAAAGTAAAACAGACCGTTGTGTTTATGTCTGTTTTTGTTGTGTACCAAAAGATAAAAACAACCTCGTTTCCAGGAAGAGGTAAGACCCTGGGAACGAGGTTGGGTAAAAACCGGGAAAGGGGGGGGAGGGGGAGCTCCTATATGAAAGGAACGGAGATGCTCGTCGAAAAATTAGAATTAAAGCCCTAAAGGAGACCAATCTGGGCGTGCCTAAGGCTTTATTTCACCCCTAAAGGAGACCATGCTAAAACAGACAATTAAGTAAGAGCTATAGTGATTTTAATTGCGCTAAAGATGTTCACAGCGTTTGGTTTTTGATATAGATATTTCTTTGCACACAACCCCTAAGCGATACCTGTTTGGGAAAAAAATATTGACTCTCCATCCCGAACACCCTAAATGAGACCAAAATCTCAATAAACACCCCCTAAGCGAGAAGACGAGCATCCCCGTCGCTTTCATACGGGAGGTCCCCCTCCCGGGGGGTGAAAGTGGTTGATTGTTGCGCTGTGTAAACTTATCCAAAAAGCAGTCAGAATTTTAGCACTTGTTGAATAGTTTTTAAAACATTATCACTTCTAGAAAAAATGAAACTTGGGGTGGATTCATTTACTGCATACGCGTATACTTGTCGCATTCTTAACGCGTACCCCGTTGTAAATAAACGTGTCGATAACCCCCAGAAAAGTACCTGTGCGAAACGCCTATTGTTGCTTGAAAACAATTACGTTCAACGTCAGGGTGAAAAGTAAGGAAAGCGTCAAAAAATGTATTTCTTGGGTGGTTTACTTGGCCTTATACCCAGGTGGGGTACTTCCTTATATACGCTCTATAGGTATGTGCCGCCCGATAGGGTAGGGTTTTTGAGGTGCTCAGTCCTTAAATAGGGTATCCTTTTCGGTGAGATCTTTAGAGGTTCCTTAGATAGGGTCACTAAATTGCAGTATCCACCTCAACGTGCAAAACGAAAAAGATATCGTCTGTTAAAACTGTACTACATGTTATAAAGTTTAACAAAGCGATTTTAAAAGGACGTTTATAGCTTGTGTTGGCGCTCCTCACCACCTAGTTACAGAATTATGAGTTATCTTGTTTCCCTTAAATAGGGTGCCATTTCTTGGTTTTGGGCCTTTAAAAGGGTATCAATTCTCGATTTTCTACCCTTAAATAGGGTCAGGGTTTGAGAACCTTGGCGGCACACGAATGTGGCAGGCACAGGTAGAGTGGAAGATAGAATAATGGTATAAAGTGAAGATGACGATGTACTTTTTTGCTATTTTGCCAGGGGGAAATATTCAATTGATAGGTTCAATTGATACTTCTTGATCAACCTATGGTGCCAGCAAACGTATTAAGGTTATCTGCAACACCGTGATAATTAAAATGCTGGAAGGGTGGGAAATTCGACAGACTGTTTATTTGCATCGCATTCGGGATACGCGTATAGGGTATGCGATTACTCAATGGCGTATCGATTTATCGCATTCAATGAAGATATATTTGCATTTTAGCCGCACGGGAAAATGCAATCCTTTCGCAAGTATTTTAGCAGGCATTTTCCTCCTTTGGAAAAAGTAATCAGAGTTGACAGCGCCAAAATAGCCAATGAGGTACGAGTGCACGCTGGAACGTGCCATTGATTTATCGTCTACCCCATACGCGTAATATAAATGCGATGCAAACAAACAGGTTGTCGGATTTTTTGCTATACCCGTATGCTGCAAATGAATCCACCCTTGATTAACCCACGGTTAACTGCGGGGCGCACAAGCCATCAGACGTGTGATGATTAGAGTGAACCGCAGGCGAGCAAATGATTCGGATGAATTTATTTAGGCGAAACTCAAAAGTCAGAACATAGCATAACAAACAGCACCACAGCAAAGTCAGGCCACTCGATGGTCACGCTACAAAATCAAAAGTTAGAGCCACCTGTACTGTAGTGCAGCTACAACATGGGTGGCTTTCGTTTGAACGGTCTCACTTTCACTGTCTCACAGAATCTAAACTTAAAAACTCGTTAACTTTGCACTTGCCCAGAGTCAAAGTTTGATTTTGGAAATGGCTGAAATGATACGTTAACTAAATTGAGTTCAGTGACATTATCAAATAAATCAAACTTCTTCATGCATTTATATTTCTATCAAATTTGTACAATGCTTTCATGGTTCACAAACATTCCAAAGCCAACACTTTTAAATACAACTTTAAACATGATAATGTTGATATATACATAACAAGGAAGAAGTCAGAAGGACCTCCAGAGTAGTAAAGGGCGCCCAAATGGCCCCCAGACTGGCTTCTGATTGGTCGAGAGCGATCACGTGCCGGAGGAACTTCCGGTGACGTCACTTCCGGTAGAAGCCCGCTGACCAGGTGGAAAAAGGGATCGTGGGCTCAGGGAAGTCACGTGATTTTGGGAAACCGCTGACCAGTGGAAAAAAAGGGATCGTGGGCTCAGGGAAGTCACGTGATTTTGGGAAACCGCTGACCAGTGGAAAAAAAGGGATCGTGGGCTCAGGGAAGTCACGTGATTTTGGGAAACCGCTGGCGAGTGTGAAAAAGGGATCGTGGGCTCAAGGGGAAGGAAAACCGCTGGAGAAAACGCGGGCGCAAAGTCCAAAGTCCAATTTTAGGAACGGGGGTAGGTATAAAAGGGTAAACCCTAAGGTGAGGGGAGTAGTCACGATGAGTGTTTACATCACTCTGCTCAGTGATCAAGCACAAGGCACGGGTCAAAAATTTACGGCGCGACTGCCTCGTTCGTATTATTTGGTGGAAGATGATTGGGAAGTGGCGTTGGTACATATCTCCCACCCGGGGTTTAATCAATCCTTGGAAGATCAAACCAAGCAGAATTGGACGCAAGAGGATAGTCAAAAACATTGGATGAAAGCAGATGTGAGATACATGCCAAAACGGGCGGATAACACGGCCCCTCTTCAAGTCACCAAACAAATTTATTTACCGCCCGGGTATTACCACAATTTGAAAGAAGCCTGGATTGCCATTGGGTACGAAATGGAAAAACAACACATGGAAGTCATGATGGATATAGCTAAAATGGATGTGGACGATCAAGCCAAACGCAAACAACTCGCCGCTTTGAACCTGGCTCAACCCTATGTGAAAATCACCAATACGGGCGTCGCCCCCGAATTAGATTCGTTGTATGTCCTCATACCGGCCAATATGGAATTTGAAATGGAATGGAAATTGGCTGGCTTGATGGGATTGGTGAAAGATGGAACGTCCACGGAACGCGTGGTCCAAGAAAAGAATTATCTGGTGAAACATATTGTGGATTACAACGATCGCCATAAATGGTCACCCACCACCGGTACTATCGCCAAATATCCCCCGTGGGGGCACGTCTCCGTCAGCTTTACCCACCCCGATTTCGATTATTACTTCTTCTTGGGACCGAATCTGAGTCGACAACCCTTTCCTACCACCCCTACGGTGAAGCCGCAACAAGGACAACAACAATTGATGATTTACACGGACTTGGTGGCCCCGAGCATTGTGGGAAATCAAGAAAAAGGGTTTTTACGTACCTTGGATGCGGGCAATACCGACCATCAATTTGATACCAGGCAACGGATGTATTTTCCTCTGGGCAAGACCATCTTTGACAGCCTTGAGATAGACATTCAAACAGCCGACGGACAGCCGGCTCCGTTTAAACAAGGCCGAACCATTGTCACCCTTCAACTCTCCCGAAAAAGTCAACGAACATAAATAAAGTATCATGGAACATCCTTTTATTAGTCCTTCATTTTTTGTTGACAATAAGTGAGAAAAACAAATGAGTCCTTTTTTACGAGAAACTCCTGATGGTTTTCCTCCGTGAAATGGCTTGGGTTTTGGTGTGACCCAAAAAGTAGAGGGTTTTCCGGTGGGGCTCATAGGGATCGCGCAGTTCTCCCCAAAATCCTTCCAGGATGTGAGCGTCTTGAATGCAATGGCCATACCACAAAGGGTTGTCTTTCCAATCGGTCTTGACATGTTCGACAAACTCCGGGTCGTCTTTCCATTCTTCATGGAGGACTTCAAGGACGGTAAGAGGAACCTGGCAGCGAGGGCATAGGGGATTCGGACCGAACCGTCGACATCTGTAGGCACAGGCGACATGACAAGGTCGCCCACAGCATCTCAACGTGGTATAATTGGCGAGAGGTGTCAAACAGATCACACAGGGGTCGGGTTGCGCCATCAAGCCAAAGGATCAAAGAGAGGATTGGTCAAGAGCTGAAATTCGATGGGGGTGATGATGCCTTCTTGACGGAGTCGGTACACTTCTTGATAAGGGAGTTGGTACCGTAAAGGTTGGACCAGGTCTAGGATTTCTTTTCGGATGTGTCCTAGACGTTGTAGGATTTTCACGGCTTCCGGGCTGACCTTATCGGCCATTCACCACTGGTAGAAGTGTTTCAACGTTAATAAGCACAATTCGTTCCGACTGAGATGTTTGGTACTGTGAAGACGAAGCAGTTCAAAATAAGAAGCTTTGAAGCGGATCTCCTCCAAATCTTTTTCCAGTCGAGTCAACAAGGTGCGTAGACGATCAATCACTTGTTGGGCTTCTGGACTGAGGACTGGATCATCCATTTGAGTGTGAAAGATGGAAGGGAGCGGTGGGTTTTTTATAGAGAAACAAAAGGGTCACGTGGGAGGGAAGGACCCAATGAGAAGGAGGCCCCATCATGCTTTGGGAGGGGACGGGGTGGGGGGACCCCCCTCCCCCCTCCTTAGATAGACCATGAGGCATTGCGCGGATCGGGGTATATAAGTCAAGGGAGGCCCCAGGACGCCATTCCTAGCTTTGAGTTCGGTCTATGTTGACTTATGTTTGTCGTGTGCGTGGAAAATGTCAGATAACGAATCTGTGGTAACGGAGTTGACAACAACGGATGAGAACGAAAAGCTACCCTTGCTCAGTGCACTGAAAGAGAATGGAGAGAATGGGCAACCCTATGTACCGGTGGAACGCGAACAGCCTGTCATGCACTTCATGCAGGGACATGCCGATCCACAAATGCGAATGCAATCGGGGATGATCCGCTTCGGCTTTGAGAATAAGGGGAATGTACTGTTCATGTTGGATTTCATTCCAAAGATCCACGGGCACAAAGAAAATTGGGTTCGTTTCCGCAAGACGTGGACCAAAATTGAGAAAGTGCAAGCCTGGAATTTGTTTCAGATGCTCCGTTTTGTGTGGGTGGATTTGTTCAACCCCGAACATTGTTTGCCACGTAATCTTTCGCATGATGAGATGACGGAACTGATTGATATGTGTGAGCATGTGGACACGTTTAAGCGTCATTACAATCGGAAACATTGTGCTCGTTTTGAGGAGATGTTGAAGGAGCTGGATTTTAATCAACGGTCGGTGAAAACTCATGAGGCCTTTCTGCGCCAGAAGGCCAAGGATTTGAAAGCAGCCCGGCAAAAACGTGTGACAGCGGAATTGGAAGCGAAGAGGAAGAGGTGTATGGAATTGGAGGAGGAAGCGCGGAGGCAACGTCAAGAATGGGAGCGGCAGTTGCAGGAGTCACAGCAGCAAATGGAACGAGAGGAAACCACTGTGGACTCCTATGAATTGATTGAAGAGGAGGAGGCTTGCGAAAGGAATTACTTGGAGTGGAAAAACTCGGCCGAATACAATATGGACTATTCTGATGATTAGACTTTGAACATGTTTGTGAGTCAAGAACATTTTATAAGTGAAGTTTTTTTATTTTTTATGTTTTAATTAAAAGAGTTCATGTTTTTTTTACAAATGGTTGTGGGTGTTGTTGCCACGCGGGTGGGGCGTTCCTATTTACAATTGGAAAAAATCTAAAAAGTGGAAAAATAAAAAGTAAAAAAAGGGACTATGTACAAATTCAAAAAGTAAAAACTAAAAACATTACAAATGAAAGTCTTCGAGTTCCAGGCGTAATTGATCAATGTTCTCGGGGAGACAGAAGGTGCGGTTGAATAAGGCTTGAATTTCGGCTCGGGTTTTCTCGTCCACCTCCCGGGATCCTACCACGGCACTGCTTTGATGAAGGGTGGGCTTTTTGGGTCCCCAAGGAACAAATTGACTGCCAGTGACCAGGGTGGCGGCATTCTCATTGACTTGGTAGTAATGGTCCGAGCGGTACCACGTTTGACTGGGAATGTCAAAGAGATAGACGGGTTTGCCTTGATCCATGGCCAATTGCACGGTCCAACCGGTGCCCCCTTTCACGCGTTTCTGATCCGGTTCCAAGGTGCCAAAGGCATAGATGGTATGGGCTTTCTTGGCCAATTGATAATTGCGTTGCAGCAATTGCAGGGTGTAAAAATGACTGGGCATTCGTTTCCCTAGTTTCTCTGCTGCCTGGTGAAGATGAGGGTTGGCCAGCATCAGGACTTCCACGGTGGACGGGGTGATGAACGTGGCTCGAGGATGGTTCGGGGGGACGAGCACTTCGACTTGCATCCCAAACTGTTTACCCAGTTCTTCCACGAGTTCATCCGTGCCTTTGGCGCCCCCGGTGTACACCACATGGCCATGACCAATCTGCAGTTCCAAGGCAGCCACATCTCCGATCATGTTGATGTTGGGAGGCATCCTTGGAATGATAACTCAGGGACCAAGGAACCCTCTTAAATAGGAACACCTGACCAATGGGAAGACAAGAGGTCCTTATAAGGTCATAACAAGCTGACCAATGGGAAGAGGAGACGTCCTTATAAGGTTATAACAAGCTGACCAATGACAGCGTAGGGGTATGGGTATAAAAAGGCAGGGGCGGGTGAAAAAATCGTGAGCACGATGTCAGTCGATCGGAAGAGAAAGACAACCCATCCCCCAGAGGGGAAGAAGAAGAAGAAGACTATTCAAACGATGACGCCCGTGGACTGTGATCCGGGGGTGCGCGAGGTGGTGGAAGATACCCGAGCGGCGGTGGAAGATATGATGAAAGAATTGAATGACATGGTGGAGCAATCGACATTGACGCCCGTGTATGAACCTCCCAGTTCGGTGGACTATATGGTATGCCCTTGTCATGACGTGCGTTTGGAGGCCCGAGAATCTCAAAAGGGGTGGAAGTATGTGAAATGTCCCATCCAACCCTGTTTGCTGTTTTGTGGCCAAGATCAAGCTCTGGAGTATATGAAAGCCGTGTATAGTCAACCTCATCTAGAAGTGTTGGACATGTGGACTTGTTTGCAGTGCTTTTGCCGGGAACCCGCCACGCTACAACAGAGCCATTCGACCCAGAACCCCGATCGCTTGTTTCTGAATTGTTCCAAGAAACAGTGTGGCTTCTTCCGGTGGGCCGATCAACCGTTGGGCCCCAAGTACTGGAGTTGGTTTCATGACAACCCGCCCAAGAAAGCCGATCAACAAGCTGAAATACCTACCCGTGATGCGCAAGGATATCCCAAGCGGGGCGTGGACATCCCTGGCCCACCCCCTCGAGCCCCCAGGAAAGAGGATCGGCCCCTGACAGACTATGAGAAACAATTGCTACGAGAAATTCAAGAGCTCAAGAACCGTCAAGAAATGATGGTGGCCCCAGCGCCCCCACCCCCCAAGTACAGTGACAGTGTGGACAACTGGCAGAAAGATCTCGAGACCGTCACTTGTGGCCGTCTAGGTCTCTTTTAATGGTTTAAAAAAGGAGTAGGAATAAAATTTTTTATTTAGTCCATGGAGTCTGTTGTGTGTGATGCGTGGGAGTCTCTCTGGTCCTTGGGGCAATGGCAATGCCATCAATCCCTGTGCCAAGTGTTATACGATCATCAACCCGGGCCCCAAATCCCGATTCCCCCATGTCCCGAGGACGCGCATCCTCTCCACGTCTTTGAAGAAACCCACGTGGATCGTAACCTGTATCGATGGGTGGTGTTTGTCGTATGGTTAAAAGGGCATCCGGACGCGTGGCGATGGTATCGAATCATTCAAAAGGCGCATCCCCACACCATCCCTTCCATACCAACCTTATGGGATGAATGCCAGAACGTATGGCCCCTCGAAAGAAAACTCAACGCTGGTCAACAACAAAGTTGAAGAGAACCAAACGCCCTGTCTCGTCGTCAACGAAGAAAAGCAATGTCTCGCAAGAATGGTTAAGCCGTTACCACGATCCTAGCGCCCCGGGGAGTTTAGGCGGGGTGCAACGGTTTGCCAAAGCCCAGGGCCTCCCGTTTAAAAAAGCCCAACGACTCTTTGAACGGGATGTGGGCTACACCTTGCATAAACCACGCCTTTGTCGTTTTGCCACCTTACCCGTGATCGTGGGAGGGTTGGACGATCAATGGGCGGCGGATTTAGTGGAAGTGCAACGGTTGGCCAAACATAATCGGGGTATACGCTACTTATTGACCGTCGTGGATGTGTTGTCCAAGTACGCGTGGGTCCAACCGTTGAAAACCAAAACCGGGGTGGCCCTCGTCAAAGCCTTTGAGAAGATTGTGAGACAAGGAGGACGACACCCCAACCGATTGCAAACGGATCGAGGGAAAGAATTTTACAATCGGACCTTTCAACGATGGGTCGACGAGCAAGACATCCACCATTTTTCCACCGAAGGGGATGCCAAAGCCAGTGTGGTGGAACGATTTAATCGGACCTTGAAAGAACGGTTGTACCGTTATTTGACCACGGCCAACACCTTACGCTTTGACAATGTCTTACCCCAGTTGGTGCAAGGGTATAATGCCACCCGTCATCGAAGTATTGGTATGCCCCCCGAAGACGTGACGTGGGACAACGAAGAAGCCGTGTGGAAACGATTGTACAGCAAACGATTGAAAGGTCGGAAAAAACCCCAATTCAAAGTCGGGGATCGGGTCCGTCTCAACACGATTCATCGTACCTTTGAAAAAGGCTATCTCCCCGGTTGGACCGAAGAAGTGTTTGTGGTGCATCGTGTGATCCCGGGCCCCGTGCCCACCTATAAGATTCACGAATGGGATGAGACCCCCATCCAAGGCACGTTTTATGAAGAGGATTTACAAAAAGTCCAGGTGTCCGACGTGTTTCGCATCGAAAAGGTACTTAAGCGTCAAAAAGATCGTTGGTTGGTCAAGTGGAAAGGGTGGCCTGACAAGTACAATAGTTGGATTGCTCGTGGTGACGTGACATCCCTTCGACCGCGCAAACGACGCCGACGACGCTAAACAATGACGTGGGTGCCCAATTCGTCGTTTTACGTGACGTTGATGAGTCATGCGAGTACCAAAGAGTTTCCTGGGAACAAGAGTCATCATTTCAGAAACCGATTGCCGAAACCCATTCGATTTATGGGACGCGGATGGATGGTGGGTATGGTGAGTTTATCCTTACCCACCATTCCAGTGCTAGCGGAAGAAGGAGGCGTGGGTGATTCCCATCCTCTGTTGTATGTACGATGGCACGAACACGACTTTAAAATAGACGATTGGGGACAGGATGCCTGGTGGTATGAAGAGCAGGAATGGACCATCAAGGCTCAAGACATGAGAAAGGAGATGACCTCGTTGACAGGATCCCAGTTTTTTCACCAATTGATCTACCGTTACCAGCAAGAACGTGCTAAACGAATCAAACCCAAAGACAAATGGGTGGGACCCGATGGCGTCAAAATGTACCCGACCTTTGAATGGAGCTCGGAAGGGGATTTGTTGTTGAATACCAAGCCAGTAGATTACAAAACCCATGTGGCGCGCGTGTCATGGGGCAGAACCTTGGCTCTGAGAATGGGATGGATTGAACAACCGTCCCCCGGCCAGTATCGATTGGGTCCGAATCTCTTGCCAGACTTGGATGGCATGTCTACCATTCCGAACCCGACGGATATCCGCGATACCAGCAACAAACCCCTCTTTTGGAAAGTGGAAGGGGATTATCTGAAATTGAGTCTATCGTGTCCTTGGCGGTTTGTCAATTTGAACGGGACCTTTCGTGTCCCGTCGGAATTTCCCTCGGTGCGTCCTTTACACGTGTATTGTGATGTAGGGACCAGTAGTATGGTAGGGGGTCGCATCACGGATCTCTTACGAGAAATCAAGTACCACCCCAAAGAAACCACGCACTTTGAACCTCGACATATTCAATATGTCCCGGTACGCAATGAAGTGGTGGAGATCGTGGAAACGCAAATGGCCGAAATCAATGGGGATCTCGTGACATTTGGCGAAGGGCATACCCTCCTGACCCTCCACTTTAAAAGGGAGGTGGTGGTGTGAAGCAGACAAACATGTTGTTCTACGTGACGTTACCCAGTCATTCCAACCGACGGGAATTTCCCAACAACCAAGCCAATAACTTCAAGATTCGTTTACCTCAACCGTTACAACTCACAGGGGGTGGATGGCAAGTGGGGTTGAGCGCCATTTCCTTACCGGATGCCCGCGTCAATTTGTACGAGCTGGTGATGAAAGGACAACACGTCTTAGGCATCAAATGGCACCTAAAAGCCCCCAGTCAAAGCGGAGGGACCTATAACAAATATGGAGCGGCCGTGACCAAAATTGACGATATTAACGACTGGGATTGGGTGGTGGACGGGGTGAGTTTTATGAAAGCCGCCATTACTCATGTGGAACAGAAACGACGGGAATCGGTGATCCAAGGGGGCACGTTTTTGGACGATCAAGGCAAACACACTTACGTCAAGTTTCGTTGGGAAGGGGAGGATCTGCTCATTGACAACACGAATGTCTCTCATGATGGATCCGTTCGCACGCCCTCGTTTGCCGTTCATACCAAGTTAGCTGCCAAGATGGGATGGTTACGTAAAATCACCAGCGGATGGATTTTGGGTCCGAACTTACAACAAGACTTCCTGGGGGATCAAATCCCCGACATGACCAAGAACAGTGATTGGAAGGATATCACCGATAAGGATGGGAACCCGGTGTTTTGGACCACCAGTCGAGCGGAAGACTACATGGAATTGAGTATGAGTTGTGGGTGGCGTTTCACCAATTTGAATGTGGCGTTTCGAACGGTGGTGGGGGACCCCACCCGATCGTTGCACGTGTACTCGGACGTGGCAGGCAGCACGGTGGTGGGCAATCGCGTGACCGATTTGTTGCGTGAAATCCAGTACAAGCGACAAGGACGGGGCACCCTGTACTTTGAACCGTTGCACATTCAATACATGTCTCTTCGTAACGAGGTGGTGGAAATGATTCATGTTCAAGTGGCCGAAACGATTGGTAGAGGAGGAGACTTGGTCAAGCTTGGTGAAGGTCATACCATTGTCACGTTGCACTTCAAAAAGGCATAAAAAAGAGAGACGAGAAGGAACTCCAAGTCAATCATCATGCCTCCGAAACGACGACGACGACGACGACGACGTCCCCAAGCGGGGGAAGGGATCAACGCAGTGATTGCGGGAATTCCTAAAGCCGCCTGGTCCATCACCAAAGGGATAGAAAAGTTGGCGAAAAAGAATGCCAAAAGAGCGCATTTGAAACGCATGGAGGAAATCCGACAAGGAAAACGAAAAAGCTATGCGGGGGAATCGTGCACCCTCATGTGAGTATAAAAAGAGACGAGCCCCCCTGTGAAAAACAACAAAAGGCATCCCTGGTGAAGAAGACAGCATGCGAGGGGGAAGTTTGACACGATTTCGGACCGACGAGTGGTATGACCAACAAGGCAAAGGATTGATGACGGATCTGATGCGTGGGGGGTTGCAAGGTCTTATAAGGACGCGAAATCCTTTAAAACTGCCTAGTAATATCAAGAGAGGCTTGACAACGGGTTTGACACGAGGTATCAAACGCAAAGCCGAAGACGTCCTTAAAAAGGAAATCACCAAACAAGCCAAGAAAGCGTTGAGTAATAAGAGCGTGAAACAAGCCGTGCGGGTAGCCAGTGCCTTATTTCCCAAACAAACCAAACGGGCACGTGATATTTTGGGCGTGTGAACATGGATCCCGTGCATTCACGACCTCGACGGATTCGCAGTAATCGAGGGTTGACTCAATGGGGAGGTCTGTATCCGTTTTGGAAACTCAGGAGAGGACAACGTGGTGGCTGGTTAAGTCCCGAGGTGATGAGACTGCCCGGGTTTGATTTGAGACAACGCTTAGCACGACGACGACGGTATAAAAACCCCTCACGACGACGACGTACCACCACTCGACGACGTTAAACATGCCTGACGTGAGTACACAAACCGCCCCGGCTCACGAGCGTTCCGAAGGGGCCGTTAACCCGGCGTTACGGATTTTCAAGGTGCCACCGACCGACATTAGCATCAATGCCTATCGCATGGTCACCATTCAACCCACCACCACGGGTATCAATCCCATGGAATTCATCATTCCGGGATTAGATGATTTTGTGGATTTGGGACGCAGTTACTTTACCATGGAATTGAGATTGCAGAAAAGTACGAACGATGACTTGGTGGCCGCTCAGAAATTGTGGCCCGTCAACAATTTGGCCCATTCCATCATCAAACAAATTGACTTGCAATTGAATGGCACGTTGATCAGTCCACAATCCGACACCTATCATTACAAAGCTTACCTGGAAACCTTGCTGAATTATGACCGAGAAGATGGCAAGACCGTGTTAGGACCCCAAGGATGGTTCAATCAAGTGGATTTCCCACCCGCATGGACGGCCAACAACACAGACAAAGCTGGACCGCATGCAGACTGGACCGCTCTCCCTGCCAATCACAAAGCAGCGTTGGCTGCCATGGTAGCCGAAACCGCCAAGTATGCAGGAGGTGTCACTCACAGTCTGGTGTTTACCCCCCACTTGGAAGTCTTTCATACCGGCAAATTGTTAGTGCCTGGCATCGAAATCAAGATGAAATTTCATTTCAATGGCCCCAACCTGTTTTTCAATGGAGTGGCTCTCGCCGGCCGATTGATGGAAGGGGATGTGAAACTACGGTTTCATCTCTGTCAACTGCGTTTGAATGACGCCATCTACCAGAGTTTGTCTGAAAAAAGACACAATGAAGGTCAAGTGGCGGCTTACCCGACCGTCCGCAGTGAAATCCGGACCTTCACCATGCAAGACAACCTGGTCCGCTTTGATATCCCCAACCTGTTTCAAAACAGAATACCTGACCGATTGATTGTGGGGTTGTTGGACAGTCGAGCCTTCAATGGAGATGTCACCCGAGATCCGTTCTGTTTCCAGAAATTTGGACTGACGTCCATTAAACAGATTGTCAAAGGCGAAGAATACCCTTATGAAACCCTACAGTTAGTGCACAACAATGGCACCCGAGATAACTTGGGGTACTTCCGTTTTCTGCAAGCCAGTGGGGCTTGGTGTAAAAAGAAAGGCAATATGGTAGAACTAGGAGATTGGGGCCAAGCGAAAAATTGTACCTTGTACATGTTTGACAATGTGGCCAATGGCTGTGCTGACAGTCAAAACCTCAACCCCAAGCAAACGGGCGATTTACAATTGGTCTTGGAATTTGGAGCTGCCCCCGGTGTCAATATAACCGTGCTCGTCTATGGAGAATTTGAGAACTTGCTGGAGATTGACCGCAACGGAGCCGTGTTGTACAACATTTACCAACACTAAAGATGGAACACGTGGCCTTGAATAATGTGCAATTGGATTATTTAGCTCGCGACGACCCCCACTTGAAACGTTACTTTTACGGAACGGTGGCCTGTGATCGATTACCCAAGAGGCCTGTCAAGACCCCACCCCAAGGGTACATTGTGAATACGGACCCGCACGATCAACCGGGACAACATTGGTTAGGGGTGTGGACCGAGGGAAACGTGTGTGAAATCCTCGACAGTTATGCTTTGCCCATGGACACGTACGTGCAAGCCGCCCCGTTCCAAGATTGGATGGTGAAACATTGGAAGTACGTGGTGACCAATGGCAAGTCCCTCCAAGCCATTTCAAGCAAGAGTTGTGGGGATTACGCCTTGTTGTACTTGAAAGCCAAAGCCCGTGGACGGACCTTGCAAGACTTTTTAAATGAGTTTTCCGATCATGATTATGTAAGCAATGACCATCAAGCCGGTCAACGCGTTCAACAATTGATTGTAGGCCAAGAAGCCAGATGGTATCAACTCTGTTGTCATCCGTATCATCAACGGAATGATTAAATAAAATTTTGTTGGAAAAAACAAGTGTGTCGGAGTCGTAGCTCAGTCGGTAGAGCCTTTGGATCCCTCGAAAAAACAGGTGATCGCGCGTGGGTTCGAGTCCCACCGATTCCAATAAAAAGGTGCCTTTTTTTTTCCCCTGGGTAGTATCATCATCATGCAAACGGGGAAACCGTTTCGTTTTCATACTCCCTCCTCTATCTTGGTGGTGGGCCCGTCGGGATGTGGCAAAACCGTGTTTACGGAAAAACTCTTGGTAGACAACCCCGAGTTGTTTGACACCCCGCCGACCCAAATGCATTATTGTTATGGGGCATGGCAAGATCGATTTCGAGGCATGCAAGATCATGGGGTGGTGTTTCACGAAGGGATTCCCGATCATGACGCCTTGGTCCAATGGTTTCCTCAAGGACAGGGGGTCCTGGTCTTGGATGATTTAATGGATGAAGGGAGTCACGATAAACGCGTGTTGGATTTATTCACCAAACATTCACATCATCAAGGGGTGACGGTGCTCTACTTGTGCCAAGACATGTTTCCCGTGGGGCGCTATGCCAAAAGTATATCCCGCAATGCGCATTACATTGTGGCGTTCAAGAATCCCCGGGATCAATTAGGGGTACGCAATGTCATGCTGCAATCGTTTCCGACCACCTGGAAAGACACGTTGGAGACGTTTCATCAAGCCACCACGCGTCCGTATGGCTATTTGATGTTAGATTTACATCCCGCCTCCTCCGATCAACAACGTGTGTTGAGTCACCTGTTAAAAGACGAAGGATGGACGCGCACCTATCAAAAGCGAGTATAAAGGCACGACACCCCCTTTGGAACCGGAAAAGAGAGTGAGCATGGCCGATGACCGTCAACCTCCGCAATCGTACGATACCACGACCCCTGCGGGGGTTGGGGCGACCACTAGCAATCAAGTGTCTCCAGGCACCATCCAAGAAATTTTGGATACAGGGGACTCAAGCTTGATCGACCAAGCCTTTGATCAAATGACCGTCGAGGACATGATCGCGTATGTGGACCAGCTGCCCTCCCCTCCTCCGTTTAGGACCTCTTCCCCCGCGGGGGTAGGAAGCCCAGGAAGTCAATCGTTCCGTAGCATACACACTACCCCGCCGTCTTCCCCGGACACTCCACTTACTAGGGGGAGCGCTGGCTTGTCGTCCGGAGCGCGAACCCCCCTTAGTCAGGGGAGCGCTCGTTTGTCGTCCGGGGCTCGAACGCCTGCGACGCCTCCTAGCGTACCCCGGGCGGCGGGTGCTCGAACAGCCGCGGGGGCTGGGGGTAATGGGGGTGGACGTGGTGGAGGTGATGGTAGGGGACGCCGAGGACCCAGGACTAGAGGCGGTGGACGTGGTGCTGGTGGTGCTGGTGGTGGTGGTGCTGGTGGTGGTGGTGGTGCTGGTGGTGGTGGTGCTGGTGGTGGTGGTGGTGCTGGTGGTGGTGGAGGAGGTGGTGGTGGAGGAGGTGGAGGAGGTGGTGGAGGCGGTGGTGGTGGTGGACGACGGGGGCGACGACGCCGACGCCTTTTCCCCACTTCACCTGCCTCCAGTACTCCCGGATCGTCTGGGGGGTCTGGTAGACAACCTCGTACCTTGCGTCAAGCCGCTTTACAACGACGTTTGCGGATGCTATTACAAGATCAAGAACAATTGGCCCAAGGACGGGAAATTGCTAATGTGACCATGACCAATAGCATTGTGACCAGTTATAAACAAGGAGGAGCCCCGAGCGTACAAACCTCGTCGTCCCGGGTCTCGCCGTGAGGATGAAAACCGTCGTGTCGTTATTGAATGGATCTCGACGTCCCGGCATCCCCTTCCCACCGGAATTGTTACAACGGATGGATTCCTTGTATGCCTTTTACCAGCAACAATGGTGGTGTTATCGAAAAATGTTGAATCATTACAAGTGTATCAATGCCTTGTTCAATGGCCTAGCGTTACTCCTGATGGCCGCGGGCATGATTGCCGGCCCCCTGTTGGACAACAGTACGTTGGTAGCGTGTTTGGCGGCGGTGGGCACCGTGGTCAAAGGATGGAATGATTTTAAGCAATATCGATTTAAAGTGACCATGAGTCGGTTTGCGTTTACCACCTATGCCAAAGCCTTGACCGAATTGAAAACCTATGTGAGGGGTGTCCCCTTGGAGGACCTGGAAGGATTTTTAATCAAGATGCAAACGTTGGATGACACCATTGTGGATTTCACCCCTCCGTTACCCAAACGATGTGTCCAAGATTACCATCGTCATTTTGTGTACCAGCCCGTGGAAGCCCAATGCTATGTAGACGGATGTCCTCGTCCCTTGAAACCCAAAGACTACTGGATCCATAAAAAGCCGCTCCCTCCCAGTCCGACACTCTTAGAACCATGGCCGTCCAACGACGACGACGCAGAAAAAGGAAACAACGAGGAGGAGCTTTAATGCGCCGCAAACCCCGTTTGGTGGATAAAATTGCCCATGGCATGAGTATGTTTCTCTCAGGCCCCGCGCCTGGGTTTGGACTTGCTTTAGGCAAATTAGGCGGGCAAGCCTTAAAAGGCATTACCGATAATGTACAACATTACCGACGACAACGAGGTGGGGGTTGGTGGCAAGATTTGAAACGCAATACCCGTCAAGGCTATAAAGAGACGCAAGACCTCATCAAACAAAACAAAGTCCTTCAACGTCTATTGACGAACCGTCCATGGTGAGGAGAAGAAGATTACGACGACGACGTCGTCAACGAGGTGGTTTTTTAAATCTATTGGTCCCTGCCATGGTAGGATTAGGGAAAGCCGTGGCCTTGGAAACGGATAAACGTATAAAACGCACGATCCAAAAAGCCAATCAACGCTATCGTCGCCGTCACCGATAAACGATGCAACGTCTTCGACGTCAATTACCGTTTTTACGCTCCATGTTACAAGAAGCCAATGGTTCCAAACGTCAAGAGTTGTTACAACATGCCAATGCCGATCAAATCAATGCTGTGAGTGAACTGGTCTTGAACTTCTTAAAAAACAAGATTCCCGTCACACCCCCCATGCTGGCTAAACTTCAACCCTATAAAAAGGTGCTACGCGATTTGGGACGTCGTCGACATTCCGTCAAAAAACGTCGGGCGTGGTTGGTTCAACAAAAAGGACGCGGGTTATTTCAAGGACTTCACGAGGTGTTATGTCAATGTGCTCGACCGACCCGTTAACCCTGGCCACATGGATCACCCTGTTACAAGAGGCCAATCGGGCCACCGACCAGTGGAAAGACGAGTGTCATTATTGGAAGCATAAATATCACCTGTTGTATCGAGAGTACAGGCACATCTTAAAGGCCCGTCTTTGTGAGAGCTGTCGTCAAATAGAAGACGGGGAACTTTGCTCCGAGTGTAGTCAACCCCCATGGATGCAGTCTACATGATTCCCCACAAGGACTTGGAACAACTCGTTCAATATTACAAAGGAGAACTCACCGAAAATGCCTTGTTGAACAAAGCCGCCACGCTCGCCGCTCAAAAACATGTCTTGTTAGCCAACCCTCAATTGCCCCCGGCCCTAGTCAATGCTCAAACCAAACCGTTGAGTCAAGAATTAATCAAGTTAACCAAACGCATTCGTCAATTTCCCGGAGGCGTGGGAGTGGGTGCCCCGGGGGCACCTCCTGGCGAAGACGAAGAGGAAGAGGCCGGGGATTTGGTCACGGGACCCGTGGAACAATGGTTGAAGCGCATGATAAAAGGAGGTCCGTCGGCTCCCAAACCCACCATTACCCCTGCTACCAGGGAAGGCACGAGAGAAGAGAGACCTTCTACCAGTCGAGGGGATACCCGGACGCGTTTACAAGCCATTCGAGAACAGCGCAAGGCCTTGGAAAAAAAGTTAGCCGAGAGTGGTAAAGGCAAAGGCAAAGGCAAAGGCAAAGGCAAAGGCAAAGGCATCTCCCGTGAAGTGCAAGCATTAAAACCCTTACCCGGTTGGGAAGATTGGGCCAAAGGCAAACCACCCCGACGACGACGTTTGCAGTACGACAGTGAGTAAAAAAAAAGATGGCTCCCCGTACCAAGAGGAGGAGGAGAAGGGGTATGAAACGCCGTCAACGCGGAGGGGCCTTGGATGTCCAAAAATGGATTGCTAAAACCGGCAAAGAATTTCATTGGCCTGGTTATCAATACATGGGCCCTGGGACGCATTTAGCCAAACGTCTAAAACGTGGGGATCCCGGCAAAAATCGCTTGGACCGGATTGCGAAACAACACGACATTGATTACAGCCGTGCCAAGAATTTGCAAGATAAATGGAAAGCCGATACCAAGATGATCCAAGCCATTGATAAATTACCCGGCAAGAAAACCAAGACGGAACGGGTGGTTAAGAAAATCATGCAAGCCAAGAAACGTTTAAAATTGTAAAAACACTTTAATGACAACCCCCATACCATTGTTGTGTCAATAAAAAATGAAAATGTCTGATTGGTTCCTGGTACTGTCTCAAACAAAGATGTAGTGTCAAACAGGATGTTGGAAATGTCTCATTGGTCCTGTTTCGGCAGTTCCCTAGTCTTTCTGTAGTCTCAAACAGGATGTTGGAAACAAATGAAAATGTCTGATTGGTTCGTTGTACTGTCTCAAACAGGATTCTCAAACAGGATTCTGGAGAACCCGTTGTGGTGTAGACAAAAATGATCCACGTTGATAAAAAAAAATGTCACTGTCTCTTTGATCGTTCTACCACAATGTCACGATGGAATGTTCTGCCAAATACGGAAACGAATGTTCTGCCAAATACGGAAACGAATGTTCTGCCAAATTACGGAAACGAATGTTCTGCCAAATACGGAAACGAGGGTTAAGATACTAAATCATATATCAAATCGACGCCTTCGTCGGATGACGTCATGTCCTCCAACCAATCATCCACATCAAAATCCTGCACATCGTCCATCACCTGCTCCCACTCGTCGGGTGCCAATAAATCCTGCAAAAATGAAAGATCGTTACAGTCAGAGGGTTCGCTGACTTGCAGGACCCCCGAATCCAAATCCAGTACAGTATGAGAGTCCTCCTCAAGGAGTTGAAGAAAGGATTCCGGGAGCGGGGTATCCACAGAGTCCTGCGATTCCGGGAGCGGGGTATCCCCCGAGTCCAGTGAGTCACAAAAGGTTTGGACATAGTCCCTCGCAGACCTCCGACAATCTGTCAGGGGGATGGTTAACGGCGTCGTCAACTTCTCCATTCTCTTTTTCGCCCGATAACGGGCTGACTTTATCCTGTTTTGCTCCCTCACCAGCTCGGGATAAGCCTTCCGACGACGGGCATACCGCTGCCTCTGTTTCTCCCTAAACTCCTCTCCCCGGCTCTCTCGATATCGTCGCTGTTTCTCCCTCACCTCCTCCCGACGGCTCTCTCGATATCGTCGCTGGTTCTCCCTCACCGCCTCCCGATGGCTCTCCCGATATCGTTGCTGACGCGCCCGGATCCGTTCCCGATTGGTTTTATAGTACTCCCTGTCTTTCTCCCTTATGCGCTCGAGATGTTGTTGTCTGTAACGCCTGTCGGCCTCCGCCCGCTGGGCTCGATGCGTTTCCCGGTAGCGCCTGTCGGCCGCCGCCCGCGGGGTTTGAGGCGTTGCCGGGTCGCGCCTGTCGTCCTCCGCCCGCGGGGCTGTTTGGGTACTTGGGGCCGCTCGGCGGGGAGCCCGTTCATCATCATCGCCTTCGTGGTACGTGACGGGGGCTCTGCGGGGGCGCAACGATATCGTCAGAGCCATCGGGAGCCGGGGGCGATGTGTTGGTTGGTAGCACCGGTCAGTTGTTGTTGCCCGCCGGGCTCTTTGGGTCCTTTTGGGGACAGCAGCGCTTTCTTGACTCTTGTAGGGGGCTCTGCGGGGACGCACTTCTTTTTCGTCCGCCATCGGGAGACGGGGGCGGTGCTGGTGGAGGGGTGGCTGGGCGTTTGAACTGGTAGCGCCAATAATCACAACAATAGTCCAGCCCCTCCACAAACCACTCACAGGTGTGCTGAGGGTAACACAGCGGGTGGAAGTAGGTGGCTCGTGCTGCCCGGGTTGCCTGAGCGGCCTCTTTGAGTTGCTCCCTCTGCTTGAGCTTCTCCCCAAACTCTGTGACACTTGAGTCCAACGCCAACTCCTCCTTGACTTTCTTCAAAATCTCCTCCACTTCCAAATCCGCTTCAAACGTTTCAAAAGTCTCCAATAGCTTGTCTTGATCAACCTCCATTTTGAGATGACTCCGCCGGCGGGGCGATTTCTTTTATAGCGGTTTATTCGTTCCCGTGATGCCCCATGGGCCCCAACTAGAGAGGGGGGAGGGGGGTCCCCCCACCCCCGTCCCACCCCTCCCTGGGGCACCCCCTCTCTAGGGGGCACCCTGTTTAGTGATTGGCTCCTTCCCCTCCCACGTGATATTTTGGTTCTCTATAAAAACAGAGCCCCGATCGCCAGCGGAGTTCATCTGATCATGGCCTCGCCGCCGCCAGAAGATGATGATGCTCGTGCGGGGCCTAGTGACCTATTACTCGACCTACAACTGTCTAGTGATGATGAAGCAGATTATCAGGGCCTGTTGGACCATTTGGAACGACAACATGCCTTTCAAACGCGACTCCTTCAACAAAGCGGAGCCGGAGATACCTCGATACAAAGGGGTGCAGGAGGGTTGGATCCCTCAATCGGGACGTTTGACTTTGAGCTTCAACCCTTTGTCGATCGGACGAGTCGTCGAATGGGGGTGCGTGAACGTCATTTCAATACCCGTTTACGTCAAAGGGGCAACTTGATTCCAGATCAAAACGTCACGGAAGCTCTCCAAGAGGGGTTACGTCGAGCCGTGAATCAAGTGTTAACCACCACGCCGGACCTCCACGATCAAGATCGCCTTTACTTTACCGTTGGATCCAATCGCCTCCATAACTATTTTCAGGGGTGGGGATTACGCGCGGGGGAATGGCGTGAACGCGGAGACCGTGTGGCAGCCCTCTTCGATCGCTTGGCGCAAGCCTTGAACAGCAACGAACAATTTGAAATGGACGATTCGTTTCAAGTCTCCATCACGCAAGTTCATCATGCCCCTCAAGGTACCGGCAAACCCCGTCGTGGCAAACCCGGCCATCCTACCATGGCCATGTTAACGGCCAAGAAAAACTCCGTCATTCGGATTCAAAACAGAGATGAACTCTGTTGTGCTCGAGCCCTCGTCGTCGCCAAAGCTCGCGTGGACCAGCACCCACAACTCAAAAGCATTCGCCAGGGAAAAGCTCTGCAAAGAACCCTGGCTTGGGATCTGCAACGGGAAGCCAACGTACCCCTCGGCCCCTGTAGTTACGACGCCTTGACGTCTTTTAGTCAAACCCCGTCCCTCAGAGGTTACCAGATCCTGTTGGTGGATGCCCATCGATCTTTTCACATCACGACCTTTGGAGCCCTTCAAGACAAACAATTGATCCTGTTGCATCACCAAGGCCATTACGATGTCATCACCAAGTTGCCAGGATTTTTCGGGTCCAGCTACGTCTGTGCCCATTGTTGGAAACCCTATGACCATGAAGATCACCATCGATGCACCAAGACCAAGTTGTGCGGAGCCTGTCGACAAAAAGAATGCCAGGATTTCCTTCATGCATACCCTCGAGGCCAGAAAGCCACCCAACGGTGCCAACATTGTCATCGGGACTTTTTTGGAGACACGTGTTTCCAAATGCATCTCGTCAAGGATTCGACCGGCAAACCCGCCAGCAACCTCCAGGCCACCATCTGTTCTCAACGTCGTCGCTGTCCAGCCTGTCGTAAACAGAACGTCGGCTTAGAGCAGATTACAAGGCATCGATGCTACTACATCGATTGTCCCTCCTGCCACGAGTACGTGGACGGCGAAACGCATCGTTGTTTTATTCAAATAGCCCCCAAACCTCAAACCAACAAGAAGAAAAGAAAGAGGACCACAAACACCGCCCCGGAGGACCAGCCTCCTTTGCATGTATTTTTTGATATTGAAGCCATGCAACCCCAGGAAAAACACATCGCCAATCTCGTCGTGGCCGAAACCGAAGACGATGACCCACCCAAGTGTTTCCCCGGCCACCATTGCGTCTGCGATTTCCTAGAATGGTTAGATACCTTGACCCTCCACGATACCCGTCAAGTCAATGTCCTGGCTCATAATTTCCAGGGTTATGATGGCTACTTTGTCATTCATCAATACTATGGCGACAACCGAATCGTCGAACAGCTCCGGAACGGGTGTAAACTCTTGCAAGTCCAACATGACCGTATCCGCTTCATCGATTCGATGAGTTTTTTCCAGATGCCACTCTCCGCCTTTCCCAAAACCTTTGGCTTGACAGAAGGCTGCAAAGGGTACTTCCCACACAAGTTTAATGTCCCGGACCACCAAACGTACGTGGGACCCGTCCCGGCCCTCGATTACTACATGCCTGAAACCCTGTCTCCCGAAGGCAAGCAAGCCTTGGAAACGTGGCATCAACAGCAACGCGACCAAGTCTTTGACTTTCAACACGAATTGTTGGCTTACTGCCAATCGGATGTACGCCTCTTGAAACAAGGTTGTCTGACATTCAAACGCTTGTTTGAAACCCTGACGGGCTTCAACCCGTTTGAGCATATCACCATTGCTTCGGCCTGCAACCGGGATTTACGCATGAACCGGATGATCCCTAACAGCATCGCCAGTGAACCCGTCCGTGGTTGGCGCAACTCCATCAACCAATCCCGAGTCGCCCTGGAATGGCTCACCTGGTGTGCCCAAGAAAATAACATTCAGCATGTCGGCAATGCCGGCGAACTTCGCATCCCCCCTGTTGGCTTCGTGGATGGCTACTGTCACGACACCCGGACCGTGTACGAATTTCAAGGCTGTTTCACCCATGGATGTCCGACGTGTTATCCAAACCGCCACGAACCCCATGTACGCCACTTTGATCGGACCCTGCAAGATGTCTACGAGACCTCCCAACAAAAGATCCAACGGCTCAAAGACCAAGGGTACACGGTCGTTCAAATGTGGGAATGTGAATGGGCTCGGCTCAAAGACACCTCCTCGGATATCCGCACATTTGTGGACCAGCTTCAATTCACAGACCCCTTGAATCCCCGCGACGCCTTCTGTGGAGGGCGTACCAATGCCGTCAAGTTGTACCATCGTGTCACCCCCACTCAAAAGATCCATTACATCGATGTCACCTCGTTGTACCCATGGGTCAACAAAACCTGTGTCTACCCGAAAGGGCATCCAACCTTCATCTCCACCCCGGGTCACACCGACATCCATCAGTACTTTGGGCTCATCCAATGTCAAATCTTACCCCCACGGGAATTGTACCATCCAGTCCTACCTTACCGCCATGACAGCAAACTCCTGTTTCCCCTCTGTGCCCGTTGTGTGCAAGACGAAATGCCCAAACGTCCCTGGGACAGATCCGCCGAATGCAACCATACCGACGCCCAACGGGTCCTGACGGGGACATGGTGTAGTCCGGAATTGGTCAAAGCCGTCGAGCTCGGGTACCAAGTCCAGTACATTTATGAGGTCTGGCATTTTGACGAGACCTGTGAGGGTCTGTTCGAAGATTACGTCAATACCTGGTTGAAAATCAAACAAGAGGCGAGTGGGTGGCCCGCCGGAGTGGACACCGAAGACCAAAAACAGGCCTACATCAAAAACTACTTCGAACACGAAGGCATCCAGTTGGAGTACGACAAAATAGAGAAGAACCCGGGGCTCCGCACGCTGGCCAAAATGATGCTCAATTCCATGTGGGGTAAATTTGGTCAACGCCTCAACAAAACCCAAGTCCAAACGTTTCATAACCCTCATGCCTTCCATCGTTTCTTGGATACCGATCGCTTGGACGTACGACACGTCTCCGTCATCAATGACGACCTGGTGGAGGCCCATTATCAGTACCAGGACGAAGACATCCCCGTGTCACCCAACCTCAACATCTTTGTGGCCTGTTTCACCACCTGCTGGGCTCGCCTACGCTTGTATACAGCGCTGGAGAAGCTGGGGGAAAGAGTGTTATACTACGACACGGACTCCATCATCTTCCTGCAAGACGAAGGCCAAGTCAACCCCACCTTGGGCGATTACCTCGGCGACTTCACGAGTGAATTAGATCCCGACGACTACATTACGGAATTCGTGTCGGCGGGTCCCAAGAACTATGGCTACCAAACCAAGCTTGGTCACGTTGAATGCAAGGTGCGGGGATTCCGTCTCAACAGCGAAGGCAAGAGCCAGTTGAACTATAACATCATGCGACTGAACGTCCTCGAGGAAATCCAGAAGCCCCTCCTGAAACCCAGACAAACCCAAGTGGTGAAAACACACCAGATCGTCCGGGATCCCAACACCTATGAACTGTACACCTTTCCAGATTACAAACGGTACCAGTTGGTGTACGACAAGAGAGTCGTGGATCCTCACACCTTTTTAACCTACCCTTATGGATACCTGTGAGAATCACAACACTCAAAAAAAAAGCAGGAACACTCAAAGAGGAACTTAAAGGAATACTTATCATTGGAACCCTCATACTAATTTTTCTCTCACTTATTGTGAAAAAAAAAGTATGACAATAAAAGGTATTTATTTTTTTTTCTGTGTTTTCACTCCAAGGATCACCGCCTTTCCTAAAATTGGACTTTGGACTTTGCGCCCGCGTTTTCTCCAGCGGTTTTCCTTCCCCTTGAGCCCACGATCCCTTTTTCACACTCGCCAGCGGTTTCCCAAAATCACGTGACTTCCCTGAGCCCACGATCCCTTTTTTTCCACTGGTCAGCGGTTTCCCAAAATCACGTGACTTCCCTGAGCCCACGATCCCTTTTTCCACCTGGTCAGCGGGCTTCTACCGGAAGTGACGTCACCGGAAGTTCCTCCGGCACGTGATCGCTCTCGACCAATCAGAAGCCAGTCTGGGGGCCATTTGGGCGCCCTTTACTACTCTCCAGTTATAAATTTCTGATCAGTTTAACCGTAGCTATACTTCAAGTTCAGATCTTTTGACGATCTTCTAATAAATTTCAGTATATGAGTACGGTAATGTGAACATCTGCTAATACTAAGTTGACTAGGAACCGCTTTCGCTTTTCTTTCACATCTGCAAGTTACTATATTCACATAATCGTTATGTATCAAACTCACAAACTACACGGTAGCTACTAAAGCAATTATTTCAGCACGCACATATCACACAAATTGTGTACAAATTGTGTCGTTTATGCTTACTTTTAAACTTAACTTAATTTACACTGCTAACCATAAAGATCGTAAATGCAAACGCAAAACATTTATGCTTTAACATAAAACTAGCCTCTTTTGTTCACTATTGTTGAAATATGTATTGCGAAGGATGGCAATAACGCTTGCTTTCCCCAGTGCATGATCAACATTTAATTGCTTCTGACAATACAAAAGAATTTTCAAGAAATTTGTGGCTGGACTGCGAACCCCACCGCTTGCGTCATTATGCGCGTCATTATGCGCGTTTACGGAGCAGTATTTACTTTTAATTGCTATTTAACAGATAACGAAAATAAAGAAATCAAGACCCAGCCAAACATTCCAACATTGTTCCCACAATGAAGGAACAAAAAGAAAATCATCTTGGGTGATCTTAGACCAACATCTTTGTTGGACGAGTGTTTTCTTTTTGATCAAAAGTTTTGCTCAGCAATTTTGTTCAGGACACAATGACGTTGGAAGGTTCAGTCGTGCGGATAACATTTCCATTTAACAAATACTTAAAATATTGGCCAATTAAATTAACAGGGGTCAAAACTTGGGGAATCTGGGCGTCCCCTATACTAAAACTCGGAACGTGACACAGCTCACACTCAGGCCAAGTGAGAACCAGAATCAACTAGAGTGGATGAGAAGTCAAGCGCTGAGGCACTCTCGCAGAGTTTGAATCTGCTTGAATTTTCATGAGACTTACGAGAGATAACTACTAGGCAGTTGCGGTCCCTCTTCACCCATAAGAGAGAGAGAAAGAGAGAGAGTAATCTATCGCGCTCCTCTGCTCATCAATTTTTATGCCCTCGCGAGAGTTTGTACTCTCCTCAACTCTTGTTTGACCAGGTTTTAAGAGCTAGGACTGTTCTGGGTTGCTTCCAGCCTCGTCCCCAGGCCTTATGCGTTATCGAGTGACTAAGGGAGGCCTGAACCCGAGCGCAATAGGTTTTTCCCGCCGAGCTCGTCGGGTGACGTCACATTCGATTCCGCGCAGAGGACGACTGGGAATGAGGCTGGGTTGCTTCTTGTTCCTGGTTTTAGTAAGTGTCGAAAAAGTGTCCTGCTGTAGAATTAACGGGAAAGAAGAACTTAAAACTAAAATGTTTATCGGCAATACATTATATAATTCGAGGCCGAAACGGAAAATGTCAAGTTTAGAAAACCACGTTTGTTCCCTGTGTTTTCAAACATAGGGGCAAGATAACTAAATTATTGGTAAATATTTAAATGCTGTCAAGGATTCAGTTCTCTTGACGATATGAACTCTGGCTAACTACTCTAGAAACAAGTAACAACGCTACAACTGTTCATTTCATATCTACTGTGTTCAAACGTTCTATCGCACTGCTGTTCTGAAGCTGACAGGAAGCCATTTCAAAGTCACCATGGCACCTCCCTCTCAGAGGGACTATTCATTCCAATCCTTTTATGCCGGTCTCTTTTTGTGTAGAATTTCACGCACGGTTGTGATTAGCTACAATCTGTCACTTTCCATCCTTGTAACAAACCGAACTATGACTGTAGGATTTGATTATTTGCGGGGTTAACAACGTCCGGTAAATAAAGACCGCGAATTGAACGGGACAAGACGATGATTTTGTTCCTTCTAAAGCTACGTACGTTGTGTCTCGTAAGATCTTCACTTCAAGCGAACTAAGTTTCTTACAGCGAAACTCAAGTCAACGAAACCGTCGAAGGGTTGAGCGGTTGTTATGGCTACCACATTGTGAGACTAATCTCACCATATTGTGAATCCCAGCGGTAAAATGCCCTGGAAACTCCTTTACTGATCTGTAGCTGGCATCTCCATCGGCCGTGATGACTCAACGCAGTTGTGACGTGAGTAAACGTCTCAGACTCGAGCCGATTTTCTTCCTTAAACTTGTAGATTTTGTGGCCAATGTCGTTCGGAAGGTAGGCTGTGCGCCTGCGATGCGCGCAGCGGAGGCGATAGAACAGTGTCACGGAATCGTCATTTACCCAGTCTCCTGTGAACGATAAGGATAAACAAATGTTGTTGAAAAGGAAAACAACCAATGTGTTTCGGTAGCACGAGGCGACCAAGGGTAGTATTGTTCTCCCAGGATGGTATGATGGTTCGGTGCAGAGTTAGCACCCGTCCCGCCCATTTCGGTTGGGTTTGCTTACCAAGAGTTAATATGGGGGAAAGTTATCTCAGCTGAACAGAACAACTTTCTTTCAGGTAAATAGGCCCTAAGGGAAAAGAGAGAAAACGATCGAAGCGACTGTATATCCAACTAACCACCTTCCGCGCCTGGTACCAGTTTATTGTTTTCCCACGTACGCATATCACCGGTTGTGTTTTATCCTCTGCTTCATGTTTTTGCATCGAGTTCTGGTTGGTTCATTTCATTTGGAGTTTCTGAATTAAGCCCTATGAACAGTAATACATGCAGAAGTTAAACAGGATCAGATTCAGTTAGACTGAGAATACGACTTACCACCAACATGAAGAACGTAAGTGACAGGGGCGACAATTTTCACGTGGAATTCTCCGTGTGCGGAAGTAACATCTTGAAATCCTGTCATAGGCTTCTCAGAGATCCAATAGCCTGAATTCACATAAAACACTTGCTTTGGGACATTCCATTCGCAATTGCATACCCTCAGGATACGCTCTGTACCGGGGGGTCCCTGTTTCCCCGGTTCCCCGGGTTCACCTTTGGCTCCTGCAGGCCCTGGGGGGCCTATTGGTCCTCTCATGCCCCTAGGTCCTTCTTTACCTCTCCATCCGGGTATTCCGTCCGTTCCATTGATCCCCGGTACCCCAGGGCTTCCTTTCCTTCCTCGACGTCCGGGTTCCCCAGGATCCCCCTTATCGCCTTTGGCACCGGGGATTCCGTTGAGACCATTTCTTCCAGGAGGTCCGCTTGGTCCTTGTGAACCCGGATGGCCGGGAATTCCTATGATGAAGGAAACATGTAGACATCAAACTCATGATCTTATACCACTGTCAGTGAGCGCTCAACTCAGGATTTCATCCACATTAACTACCTTGATAAACAGCACCACAGGAAAGTAATGCTCAGTAGCTTTCAATTGAATGGTCAGACTTTAGGATTTCATCTACAGACTCAAATGTTAGAACCATCTTGCACAGCATAATAAACAGCACCACAGGAAAGTACTGCTCAGTAGCTTTCACTTGAATGGTCACACTTTAGGATTTCATCCACAGACTCAAAAGTTAGAACCACCTTGTACAGCATAATAAACAGCACCACAGGAAAGTAATGCTCAGTAGCTTTCAATTGAATGGTCACACTTTAGGATTTCATCCACAGACTCAAAGGCTCACAACTGAAGCGAATATTAACCACAACTTACCCAAGCTCGTAATGTGTTTCCTGTATGGTTTTTGCGCGGACTTGAAGCGGTTTTAGTAAGTTTTGTGAGTTTTTCTCTAAATGAATAACAATGAATACCCTGTGAGCTGTCTCTTATCTTTCTAAAAATAGATTGTTTAGGACCGCTCGCAGGGTACCAAATGGAGAAACTTAAATTCGCCAAAATCGCCTCAAATCTGCATGGAAACCACAGAGCATTCAAAGAAATGTACAATAGAAGATAGGCAAGCTATTTTATTTCAAATATTTCGTATTTTTTAGTTCTAAAAAAGATGGTTTTATCCCACAATAATCCCTACATTACGAATATTACGTAATCACAATAAGAGCTTGGATAACGTGTTTATTAACCAATATCAAATTCTGCAAGTTTTTGGCTTAAAAGCCTTCCTACGTGATGTACGAAAAGTATCCTTCTCACTTCGATATAGTGGTTAAGTACGTGACAAAGATGTGTTTATCAAATTTTTAGAGTGATTATGCAGAAAGATAAAAGATAAAAGATAAAGGAGCATATTGTGTTCAAAAACTACTTTGATCGGTCAGTAAGTTGGGCTAGCCACAACATCAAGCCACGGTAAACATGCTGCAAACGAGCAACTGATGACGTCTTTGATCGAGAAGTATTCTCTTGCCTTCTTACAAAAGAAAATCGAATTTAGAAAGAGAAACTAAAACAGCCTTTATGCATCAATAACTTAAACATACGTTGTAGCTAAGTAACGATTGATTGTTTCACAGGGTTTTAATGTGTTTTGCCCCAAGCGAAACAGTAATTGTCCCTTACTAACAATTCCTTGTTAATTAAAAAAAACTGAAAACGTGTCACAGCTGAAAACACAGATAAAAGACGCTTGAATTCTTATTTCACGCTCCAAAGCTACCATTGCCAATACCCGCATATTTTCTTTCAAAATGTTGTAGCAATCAAGTAGCCCTTATCTCTTATATTTAAGGACTTAAGGCGGATCAAAAAAGCTTCATTGAGCAATCTTCACTTCAAAAATTTCTTAAGGTTGCAAACTAAGACGTTTATTGAAAAAAACACCGTTAAAGCTTTCACTGTCCCTTGACGCACGGCCGGTCATTTTGTAATTACCAACAACTCGTGAACACACACTTTAGTATAGATTTACGTCTTCAAAGAGAATGAAAACTGTATTCAACTTCTTTTGTTGTTCTTTCTGCTTTCAAGTTAGTTACCAACACATGGGGCTGGAACTAAGGGGCTGCTTAAATAGAGGGAGGAAGATCCTAGCACTAGGAAGATCCTAGAAGGCGAAACAAATTCTCGTTTGGTTTACATGCAAAAATTTCGGTCGGGGTGGTTGCTGGAAATCAAACAAAACTGTCGGTCTTTAGCAGCTGAACGCCCGGCTGCCGCCATAATTGTGATTCTGTCCCTAGTACTAGGATCTTCCGAGCGAAGGCAGTTTACATGGTGCTAGGATCTTCCTAGCGCTAGGATTTTCCTATCTCTCAGCTAGGAAGATCCTAGTGCTAGAAAGATCCTTGCGCTAGGGCCAAGTACAACATTTTGCATGTAAACTGAATACAGAAAACATATGGCGCTAGGATGATCCGCCTTCTAGGATCTTCCTAGCGCTAGGATCTTCCTCCCTCCATGTAAACAGCCCCTAAGTGAAACTGTCTTCCCTAGTTGTTTTTCATTTATTAAATACCACAAATTTCCTGCTAGAAGTAATCTATCACGTTGAATTTTCACTGTCCTTATTTTCACTGTCAGACATAATTATTTCGTACTGGTTCGTGCGTATACAGAGAGATTATTATTGGCATATGGACTATCTTTAATTGAACATATTTGAAAGTTACATTCAATGTTAAATTATTGCTAAAAGAGAGGCGCTGACGAAAATAAACAGAAAATATTAGAGTATTCCATACCAGTGTAGTATCTGCTCTACTGTCAAAATAATCTGTTAAATGCAGTTTGCGATATCATTTGTGTGGTGAGGAATTAACGATTAGCGTGCACGTAGAAGAAAATTACATTACACTAAGCATGCAAAACAATTTCAATGGTTTTTTTTTTTTGAAGGTGATAATGTTCTTAACTCTCATCAACTTTTTTGCTAGAGGTTGCTGTAAAAGGGTAACGGGAGTTAAGATCTTTCACTGAAAGTACTGTTCAGGGTGAATGTATAGACAGGTAACATGCTACGTGTTGTGCCGCCACGGACAGCGACCGAAAGCCCAATGTCCTCCCTGGCTCGTCTTGACGTCATCGTATTAAGCTATACAGGTCGAAAAGAGCGTGGTTGACGTTGTACTAGTTAGTTTAATTGGCCTGAACGTGTGACGTTAGCCGTTAAAGGGAATTTGTTGGATGTTTAAACAGACGCATTGCTAAGCATTTTAGCTCATTTCAGCAAGGCAATGATGATGGTTTTGGCATTGCAGGGGAGGGGAGAGGGAGGGGTCATGCTCCCACATTAAGTCAATTTATTCCCATTAAAAATGTATCAAAAACAAATATATTATCTTCGTCACACTCGGCTGCAAACTCAGTGGAAATATCATTAACTTTATGAACTTACTGCGTGTGATTCGGCCGTTGACAATCGACCAATGGAGCTATGTCGAGTATTAGGATTTCTTCCAGCTTGCTTTGAACGACAAACGTTCTCAGAACGATTCGCTTGCCGCAGTTTAGGCATTAGTGACCTTCAGATCAGACTTCGATTACAAGACTGAGTACGAATACAACTTTCGAATTTCAATCCAGCTACTCTAGCCCAGGAGCGCAGGCTTCTTCGTGTTGTTGTGCGGTAGAAAAAGAGACTCTAAGAATGATATTGGTGTGGCATACGACGATCTAAAACATGCGGACTAGGTTTCATAAAGTCGTACTCGCATTCGTAGTGCGATCTGGAGGTTTCCTGTTTTCTACCGAACACCAAGCAAGGTTTCTGATTAGATGCATGATCACCGCAAAAATTTCTGCTAATTTTAGCTCAGTTTTGACACCAAAAAGCAAAAGTTACTTTAATCTTTAAGATAGATAGATAGCTTAATTAAGTAAAATCATTGCAGCCCCTGGGCGGCCGGCTATATTGCTGCGATAAAGATAAAAGTCAACGTTTAATAATATGAGGATATTATAAAGCCTTACCATTTCTCCCAGGACTGCCTGGAATTCCCTAAAATAAGAAAAAGTGACGTGTTAAATGCAATCAAAAACAAAAATGATTTTCATAACACGGAATCTGAGGATAAATGCGATTCTTAATACAGTTATTATAAGACTGCATTTATTCATGTGGTTTGTCGGGAGTAAATCTCTGCAGTGGATAGACATTTGTAAATTGTTGTACCGGGCAAGAAGCTAATTATTGGAAATTGCACTGTTTCCATCAAATGTGGGAAGTTAATTAATCTGGTTTCTCTGGTTGCGCGTTTACTGAACGAGGCTATGAGTGCAAAAAAACTCGTGCGCGTGCTAAAGCTGTAAGGGTGTTTCAAAGGAAAAACTGAAACAAAGAATAACAGTCTAAACGGGCAAATGGCGGCGAAACGAGAATCGACTAGAATTCAGACTGTTCGAGGGCGCATGAAAGTAGGTGAAAGGGTATGAAAGCACAGAGATGTAAAAGACAACAAAGATTTAAATCTCGATACTACTTGAAAATTTGAACAGATCCAAACTCTTTGACAGCGCACGACAGTCGACGAAAGCGAACGCAAGCTTCAGATCCATCGAGAGCTGTGGCGAGAGAGAAACCCTTGTCCGACTCTTCAAGTGGAGTTGTCGTTTTATCCGGACATTTCTGTCTGGGAGGACGTGAATTGGATTTTCAAGATCAGTCACTAGCCTTAAGGTAAACGAAAACTTTTACATAACTGCTGTTTCTAAATCAATATAAGGATATGAACAAACGTATTCTAATTTGAGTTATTCCGCTATATTTAATGGTTTACACATGTACCTCTTTGTCATTTAATATCAACGCTCTTTTCGAGAAGTGCACTTTCATTTACTTCCCGCCAATTGATGGTCTACCGCTGCTGAAAAGGTTTCCATAGAATTTTCTGCTTGTTTGAACTTTTTAAATTCGTATACCAAATGATGTGAAAGGGAAATAATTGAGTCCCTTAGCTGAACAATCCTATCTCGATTTCTTCTTGGTAGTATGGTTTGCAGTAACAATACAGGCTTTAAAAAATAATGAAATGTGATTGACCACGAACAGCGCTGCTATGACAGTTGTTGTACAAATGCAAACCAAGTGTGTCAACTCAGCGGTGATGCTATATAGCACTACTTTCCATATAGTAGTCGTCACAAATTTTTAACTTATCAAAGCAAGATGACGGACATTTCGATTGTGAATTTGGAGAAAAACTAGCGTAATTCGAATCAAATTCTCAACTGTCACTTAAACTAAACAACAAGCATGGAGCTGTAGAATTTAATTACGTTTTTGTGGGTTGAAAGTGAATGCGGAACTTTTTATGTTTCATAAAGCGACATTTTTAATCAGTACATTGTACAATGGTTCAGACGATTCAGGCCTTAGGGGTAGATTAGATTTGCCGTGTATTGTAAACAAATAATAGTATAAGTTGTGCATGAAAATTAGCGGATGAATCAAGCTCCATTTTGATATTATAAATTGTTCCAAAATATTCACGAGCCGCGAAGAGGGTGAGTGCAAGCGAGTCGAATATTTCAGACGATTCTGCAATATCACTTGCGGTGTTACACTAAATATCGCTGCAACTTAAATTAGAAACTTAAACTACATGTCTGCTCTCATGCAGTGAAAATATTTTCTTTCGTGCAAGACAAAAGCCACGAAAACATAAATTCAACAGCCATTCGTCATTGTTATAACTCTAAGAAGAAACCCATGCCGAGAAGGAAAACCAATTT
This sequence comes from Siderastrea radians, assembly GCA_964017195.1. Taxonomy (NCBI): domain Eukaryota; kingdom Metazoa; phylum Cnidaria; class Anthozoa; order Scleractinia; family Rhizangiidae; genus Siderastrea; species Siderastrea radians. The sequence goes on along the minus strand of OZ024893.1, from coordinate 1,982,902 downwards.
ATCATTCCACGGCCCCTCCCCCTTTCTTCCCCCGGATCCACCCCCAGCCTCTTTACATACATGAAACGCCGCAACGGACCTTTCCAGGATATAAAATTCCCTGTCGTGCGCGACAGAAGTCACTTACACAAATTCAACAGACAATTGTAATTGTTATAGAATTGAGAAGACCTCATGCCAGGAAGGAAAAACAATTTTTATTCGCCAGCACCTCCGGCCTCCCCCTTCCCTTCCCTCGGATACACCCCCAGCCTCTCCTCCCACAGTTTCTGTTTACATACATGAAACGTCACAAAGGACCTTTTCCAGAAAAAAAGCTTGTTTATCACGTATAGTTGTACAAAGAATAAGCCTTTGTTGGTGAAGACAAAAGTTCAGAAGTTTATTTGAGAGGTCCAACCGATATTCTTCCGCAGTAAAATGAAATAGTATGAGGCGAAGCAACACGGTTGATTGATTTAGTCGAGCGACATGGTGATGTCGTGTTTATTTGCTTTTGTTAACAAACATCGCACTACGGAAGCAAAAAGCCTGTTCAAAGAAGTTTTACTTTCAGAAAATAATTGTTAGTTCCAGGAAAATCGATTAACAAGTCTCTATTTGCCAGTTTTAGCTTACTTTCGTGTTGTTTAAAACTTGCGGTGCTCGAACAACTTCCCTACGGAGCTCGACGCCAATTAGCGGCGTCAAACAGCATAATCAAAAGTTCGCAAAATTGCACTAAAACACAATGCAAAAACCGCAAATCTAGGCGCGTTAGGAAGAGCAGGATTCTAAGCAACGAGGAAAGGTGATATTTAATTCATAAATCAATCTTGACAACAATATTTTACTGCCCTCTATCATCAGTATCGACTGATACCTATATCAAACTTAAGCTACGTCATTCTTGACACCCTTCCAATTCTCTTCAATAAAATATTGCCGATTTCTTTCTTAACTGTGTTTATTTAAATTGCCAACCTTTATTAAAGTTAGAAGTTTTCGTTCATAAGCGTTGCGCAATTGCAGCTCTTTGTATTAACTGCAAAGAGAAGCCGCAATCCTACTCAAGTTGAGAGATTTAAGGTTGCCTCTCCGCCAAGCAACTTGTTCTTGCATATATATCCTCTCGAACTGTTAATAGCTCATACAAGAAACACAATCTTTCCTCACGCACTTACAGTCACTTCTTTTTGATCCGATAATTTTGCCAAATTAATTAATCTTGTTTTGTTGATGGGGTGTTAAACGAATATTCACGTCAAAAAGAACCATTACCCACGCCAAACCGCAACGCTATCAAAATGTTCCAGTGCCATTCCCGTGACAAATTTCCATCTTCATCAAACATGTGTAAGTTTGTTCTATTTTGGTTATTTCGAAGTTGCTCGCAAGTAAACAAGCTTTACAGAGTCCATTTACTGGCTGACTTAATTAGCAAGTTCATATTGTATTAGCTAGCTGACAAGTTGTTATCAAAAAGACCGCTCTCACACGTTGTACACGTTTGCAATAAGACATCGACTGAAAGATTGCCATGAGGCAGAGCATCTTTGGCATAAACAACTGGAAATGTCCACAACTGCTTTGAATATTTACTTTTCGTATAGAACTTACAAAAACATTCACCTCGACCACAGTCACTTTGCTCTTTGATATTGTATTAGAATAAAGATGATAAATAAGTTGCCTTTTATTGCCACCGACAAGCAAGGATTTTTATCTTTTTTGGTTCAGAGAGACTGACACTTCACAGGAAAGTCAGTAATCCATGTCGCAACCTTAAGGTAACTTTCTGACATTGAGACAGCGTTTGCTTGCACGTTCAAATTTCGAACGCTCTTAGAATATTAATTTTGCTCTTCAAACTTGGAGGATCCGGTTGGTAGGACTAAAATAACCAACAAGGTCAAGAGTTTGTGTTATTCTATATTGGAAGCGTGCTATGGAGTAAAAGTGGGTTGTTTCGTTAACGCATTAAACGAGGTTACGGAAAAAGCTACGTACGTATGTCAACACATCGACGAAAATCAACACAACGAAAATTTCTTTTGCTCTGCGGTTGCGTCTTCTATGCAAGACTTTGCTTAAATAATGCTTCTTTGTTTACAAAGCATGAATTTTAAACAGCTTCCCGTTTGAATGAACGAGTAATAAAATGTTTTTCTACTTACACAACAAGTTACGCTCTTGCAACGGGAATTTTCAGCCTCTTTGTCGGTCGAGTTGGTTGCTTCACACAAACTACAAGAAGAAAATGGCGGATTAGTCGAGGGCAAATGAGCGCAGAAGGGTTCTTTAAGGTTTCAGTGTGCGTTGTTTTTTCTTACTTCTTCTACACCGTAATTATAGTAGCTTAAGAGCCACGCAAGTCTTGCTTTTTGAGCCGTGATTCATAGAAGGGCTGTAGCGACATTGCGTTACGAAATGGAGCAAGGGACTTACCTTAAAGTTGGAAGTCGAGAGCATGTGGTAACCAGAAGCCAAAATATCACCACGTTGTTACGGAGTTTAGCCATCCTCGCCGAGCTTGTTGTGTAGCGTTTACAGAACACGAAGCTGTCTGAAATTAATTCACAATTCACGTTGCAGATCAGTGCCTTATTACCGTAATAAATTCACTTCAGAAATCAGCGGTGCATAACCAAAGAGCCCATAAACAAGTGCACTGAGGAAACAATACTGAATTCAATTTCTAAGACATTGTTTTCACTACAATAGGAAATGGTTTGTTCAATTACAACTGCCCTTCGCTTTCAGCTGACCTTGAACAAGCTCAGGACAAATTTTTCCTTGTAGCACTTAGCTGACCTCTAATACCGACCTTTTTAGACATGTTTAGGCATACCTACGGAGATCGAACTTGAATTTGACAGATAAATAAATAGCGTAAATGCTTCAAGAAAGTGTCCAATACTAACTACAAGTTTTTTTAATTGCTAAAAAAATGCTTGTTTTTATTCCTCGCGGAAAATGACATGATTAAAGCAATAGAAGTTTAAGTGACATTTATATCCCTTTAATCCAGGGATGAAGTTGCAATATTTGTTCACACTAAAGGGCGAATTTGACTTGACGTGCGCCGGATTTCTCGAGCGAGCTCAGCTGCACTTTGTACCTACGTGAGATAATGTACTAAGCGATAACACTTGGGTGAGAACTTTACGTGAATAAAAAGTAATAATCCGATTTAGTTACTTAGGTACATTTGGACAACACGTGGAAATTTCTTAGTTGTATGGTACAGTCTTCCCAAGTTCATCACGTATCCATCGAAATTCCAGGTTAAAAAAAGCTGTTTTTGATGTAAGTAACCAATATTAGACACAAACCAGAGACCAGATTGACATTTTTATGACGGTTATAAGCTTTTGAAACTGAATGCGTGGTTCATCGGTAAAAATAAAAAGATCGTATCTTAAGCCTCAAGTCGCGTTATGACCTGTAAGGCCTATGCAATGGCTCACTTTACATTAAAACTTTTATCTTTGAATGAGCTCCAACAGTTTGATCACTCAAATAAAAGCTGTTGAGCGGTACCTTCTTGACGTCTGTTTATATGCAGTTACTTGTGAACTGTTGAATTTTCAAACGAAGTCGCGAAGTGTAACCATTCAGATGTTATTCTGGATCAGCAGTACTTTCTTGTGGTTTTGTTTATTATGTTGTACAAGGTGGTTCTAACTTTTGAGTCTGTGGATGAAATCCTAAAGTATGACCATTCAAATGAAAGTTACTAAGTAGTCCTTTCTTGGGGTGCTGTGTGTAACGCTGTATATCTAAATGCTCTTCAAAAGTACTTTCCTGTGCTGTCGTTACTGTATAATTGATGACTGTAATTTTCAAATCTGATTGTGGATGAATGTCTTACGTATGTCGACCGTTGAAGTGAAAGGCTGTAGTCTACGCTGTTTGCAATACTGTTCAAGGTGGTTCTAACTTTTGACTCTGTGGACGAGTTCTTAAGCCTGACCGTTAAAAGGAAGGCAAAAGCCGCCTACTTCCAGGGGCACCCAACGAGAAACTTTTAGCAAAATACTCGAGATATTATTTTCAGCTTTCTTAAGCGGCCTTCACATGTCAAACTAATGTTGGCCAACTCGTGTTGGCAAACTCAAATTGGTGTGTGTGAACGACACAACAACAGGTTGGCAAACTGTTGGCGAGAATAGAAACAAGTTCTATTTGTCGTCAACAACTTGTTGTTGTGTCGTTCACACACACCAATTTGAGTTTGCCAACACGAGTTGGCCAACATTAGTTTGACGTGTGAAGTCTGCTTTAGATTGTTTCAGAGCTTTTTAAAGGCATATTTAATACAGATTGGTCTATTCGGCGTTCTTAGCTGAAGATTTAGGCCACAGAAAATTTTAGGAAACAGAATCCTATCCGCCGAATTTCCGAGCTGCTGATGGCTCTCCGAAAATTCTAGCTGACCTTTTTTGTACTCTAAACGACATATTTGTCCCTATGAAAACAACAGGAACTAATGAGTCCTCTTGTTACGAAAGTCCGAGGTGATGTTTCACTAAAGAAAATTCTCTAGCTTTCACCGCAACTGAATCCGAATATCTCAGGCGATTTTAGGCCTTCCGAACAGATATTTCCCGAAACGAACCGTTGGGTGCCCCTGTACTTCCATGTGGTACTGTTTGTTTAAGTTCAATTTTCTTCTGAACGCCTTGTATGTTTAAATTCTGGACTTGAGTGCGCTCGGTTAACATGACTTTGCCCATCGAGTCTTCCTTATGTTCGTGATACTTTCAATTATTATCTCAAGCCTTGAGTAATTTTTCATGACGACATGGATATCTTACTTTAAAATGAAACAAAAGAAAAGAACATTTATCAGCCAAATGAAAAGTCGTAAATGCTTCATAATTTGAAAGCAATTCCAGAGACAAAATAGTCTCTTGAACCAGCGATAAAATGCCAGGAAAACTCGACTACACGAGCGTGCAACTTCGTGATGCCTTTAACATCGCAAAAGTGGTTGCGTGCTTAAAATAGATTTTTTTTTATGATATTACGCAGGGGCACGGTCTCGATGATCCTTCTACCATGAAGTCTAAAGGGTGAATCGATATATGGTCACCGTGTTACAGCATTTTTTTTCGCCAGTTTGATAAGGGGTCAAATAGGTGAAAATCTGAAGGGCAGGATTATTTAAATTACGTTTTTTGGACTAAACCGTCTTTAACCCGCCAACCCGAAATTCAATCGAAGGTCGTTAATCATACATCGTGTTTCAAGATATTTCAAAAACTTAAGCCATTTTCTTCTTTTTATGGTTAAGATTAATTTTAGATTTTAGCCTTCCTATAATTCCTTTTAATTTTTAGACTTCGTTTAAATAAACGTTTCAATTATTTTGTGGTAATCTCATCAATATGAAATAATTCTACAAACTTTGAGGATATCAAAGAACTGAAAAAGGATCGAATAAAATTCTAAAATGTCTTCCAAAGGTATTCTTTTTGAATCTTGTTATAACCTGCAGTGAATTAATCTGTTGCAAACACTAAAGAGTTTACAAAGAGTTTATAAGAGAATTAGACATGTAAACCCGAGATGCAGCTAGGATGTACACAAGTGCCTTCGAATTTGCCATTTTCACAAGAAGCGGATTAAGACAAGACCATGAATTAACACGGATTAATATTAAAACGGCCAGTAACAATTGAACATGTACAGTTGTCTTTTTTTCTATTTGACTGTTTATTCTTCTGTTTAGACGTTTTTATCCGTCCGAGACGGACAACTCTCTTTTAATCAAGTCCCAGTTTCCGCACTTGTTTTAAAAGTTGGATTATTCGTAAAGGCTGGTTCACACTTGTGACATAAGCATAAGCATAAACATAAGCATAAGCATAAGAAAGCGTAAGTGTGAACCGTAGTGACATAAGCATAAGCATAAGCATAAGAAAAAGGAAACTTTTCCTTTTTCTTATGCTTATGCTTATGCTTATGTCGCGTGATCGCAAGTGTGAACCGGGACAACATAAGCATAAGCATAAGCATAACGAAACAGCAGTATTTGATGTCAGCAGAAATTCAAGCGAAAACAGTTCCCAATCCTGCTCTGATTAGCTGTTTCAAACGGGCGTCTTCTTCTTTAAACACGCTGTATTATAATGAGAAACTGGCTGAGGCCGGCCGTATTAACTACCTGAACTACCTGAAATAAATTTCTCGGTCCACCAGTCGCATTTCAAGCACAAGATTGTGATAATCTTCTTGTTGTTTTCTCTTCGTGAAGATTTCTCTTACCCAACAGGACCGCCATCTTTTTTCAGGTTGTTTTTCTTTCCGCCGTTGACGATTACGGCGCAGTAACATCAAAAGGAGCGCTTCTTCGTTTTCTTCTTCGTCCACCATTTTGAAATTACAACTCGTCTCATTCCCCCAGGATTATAAATCTGAAGCCCAGTGCGCCTGCGTATGTCGCTTTCTTATGCTTATGTCATAAGTGTGAACATTCTTATGCTTATGCTTATGTTTATGCTTATGCTTATGTCACAAGTGTGAACCAGCCTTAAGACGGCTTATCCTTCTCAAGTAGACTTCAAGCTGAAATTAACCTTGATCCGTCATGTCCGTCTGAACGAGTTTTCCGTCGCTAATATCGTTTCACAAGCCATCTGAGGCGGATAATCAATGTCATACGGATAATCGCAGGGGCTCTAGTGTGGAATTAAACATGTTAAACGGCAATTTCCCAAGCGTTCTCGAAGAATTCATCATTTCCATCCCCCCTTCCTCCCAAAAAAATGGAAAAAAAATAGAAATAACGAACAAAACAGAACAAAACAAAAATAAAAGCCTACAAAATGTTATATGGCATCGTACCCAACAAACAGAGCGTGCGAAATTTACGGTATATGAAAAAATAAATAAACAAATAAATAAATAAATAATAGACATAAAAAAACAAAACAAAACAGAAACAAAAGCCTACAAAATGTCAATTGACCTTGTACCATATGATCAAAATTTTATAAACCAATAAGTCAACGTCCTGCATAAATATCATATTCCAGAAATACTATCTAATCAGATGATGTCAAAAACCGGCCTGGAAATTAATTTGAAAACCTTAAACCATAACATGCCAGCACCCGACTTTTAAATTATTTCCAGTTTTTGAGATTATCGAAATTTTGTGAATGGTCATAATTATAACAGATTTATACTTAAAATGAATTACAAACATGTCTGAATAACTGAAAAGCCTTACAATGTAATCTATATTATTCACTGTAGATTTCTTTCCCTTGCCTGGCGGATTACAGTAAAACGTATTGTATTAAGCCACCCTCGGGGATTTTTGATAACCATGGGTTGGCTTAATATATAGATTTAGCCCAAGCCTAAAAGCGGAGCCCCCCTTTTTTGCTTTGTTTGTTTTTTTGTTTTCGTTTTTTGCTGGCACTTATTAGTTTGTGAAAATACTCTCATTCAAGTCGTTAAATTTAAAAAAAAAAAGAAAACAAGAAAAAAAGAGGAAAAAAATTCATACTTTCGCTGAGCGCCGAACCCCGCTCGTCGGCGTAATAAGCCGGATATTAGTCCATTAGGCCATGAGCGCTTACTGTCACTGTTGAAGTTAATTTTAATACTTACTTCTGTTTTCGTGACAAGCTGCCTATCAACATGAAAATGCTGGTGTTTTTCCTGGCAAAATGTGTTCGGAACGCCGTAAAAACCATGGTTGTGGACAGAAAAAACCAAAAAGCACTAGCTCTGCTATATTTGGCGTCGAAACCAATGCGAAAAGCTGCGAACTCAAGCGGTGTGCCGACCGAGTTCGCCGGACCGAACCGACGAGGCAAATTTGAACTTTTCGCCTGAACTTTATCGCCTAATTTTTTTCGCCTAAATTGAACTTTTCGCCTTCCACCAAAAAGACAACTGAGGGTTCTTTTGAACTGTTTTTTTTCCATTAATAAATTTGTTTTGACTTTTGTTGTCTTTGCTTGTTTTGCTACAACGTGGGTCAACATGCGATTTCGCGCCAAACACACGTGCACGGGATTCAGCACAGGCTTATCTCCAGTGTATGAAGTGTATTGGTGACCCTGTGGTGCGGATGGACCAAATTAGATTTCTAATTGGATCTCAAATTGGATTTCTACCTAAAAATGGTACAGCAGATCATGTCCTCACACTGAGAACTTTAGTAGATAAATATGTTCATTACCATAACGAAAAAATTTATGCTTGCTTTGTAGATTTCACTTTTGACTCGGTTTGGCATGACGGACTCTTATTCAAATTATTGCAAATTAATGTCGGAGGTTGTTTTTACAATTTAATAAAGAGCTTGTATTCAAACTCCTCATGTTCAATAAAAATTGGAAACAGCCAATCAAGATCCTTTCAATACGCAAGAGGGGTACGCCAAGGTTGTATATTAAGCCCGCTGTTATTCAATCTCTTTATCAATAACATACCATACTCATTCGAAAATACTTTATCTGATCCGTTCGTTTTACCAAATGGCACAAAATTAAATTCACTTTTATACGCAGATGATTTAGTAATATTGTCAAGATCTAAAACAGGGTTGCAAACTTGTCTTAATAGATTATCTTCCTATTGCAATTCCTGGATGTTAAGTATCAATCCTAAAAAGACCAAAGTTATGATCTTTCAGAAACGTGCTAAGAAATGTACTGAGTCTAGCTTTCACATAGACAATGAAATCATTGAAATCGTTCAAAACTATACCTATCTAAGTACGTTAATCTCTTCAACGGGTAAGAAGGCCCTCCACGCCCTTTTTTAGTCTTAGAAAACATACGAATATAAGCAAATTGTCTCCACTCCTTGCAAATAAAATCTTTGGCATGATGATTTCTCCAATTTTAACATATAACAGTGAAATCTGGGGAGTATATGTAAAACCTGATTTCAAGTCTTGGGACAGTTCGCAGATTGAAAAAACTTATCTTCAGTTCTGCAAACGTCATCTAGAAGCAAGCAATAAAGCATCAAATATGGCATGTAGAGCTGAACTTGGAAGATTTCCTCTTATTAGAGCGGTTTTCAATTGAGTGTCGAAAGTAATTCGTGTTTTACTTTGGTTTTGCTTTACTTCGCTCTGTGATTGGATAAAACCTTTCGCGCCACTTTCTCGACCAATCAGGAGTAAAACTCAAACCAATCTGTCGCGACTTGCTCGCGCTCGCACGCGTTTTCCCGCGCTTGACGCTGGTTACATGTACTTGCTTCGAGTTCTGATTGGTTCATTGGGTAATTTGTGTCTGTTGTGATTGGCTGGGGTAATTACTTTGGTTTTGGTTTTAAGACACTCATTTGAAAAGCGCTCTATAGCTATTAATCAGAAAATAATTAATTACTTTTTATATCTTCATAATAGAGCGGTTTTCACTTGAGTGTCGAAAGTTAATTGCGTTTGCTTTGGTTTTGCGTTCACTACGCTTAGTGATTGGTTAAAAAATCTCGCGCCACTTTCTCGGCCAATCAGAACTAAAACCAAAACCAATCGTGACTCGCTTGCGCACGTTTTCCCGCGCTTCGTGCCAGCTACATGTATTTGCTTCGAGTTTTGATTGGTTTACTGGATTGTCTGTGTCCTTTGTGATTGGCCAGAGTAATTACTTTGGTTTTGGTTTTACGACACTCAATTGAAAACTGCTCTAAGAGGAATGACTCTATTGTTAAACAGATCTTTTTAATGTCGGCAGATCTTCATTCCTCTGGTAAAAATAGTTTCTACTCTAGTGTTATGAGGATGTCTGAATACTATAATTTGCAAATAAAGCTATGTTGTTGTTGATGGACGGACGTACAGAGGTACGGACGGACGGTCACGTAACTATTACGTCACTAGCAAAATTTCTTGGCTTGATAGGTTACAAATTTCCTTAGCAATGGTGCTCCGCTTAAGCTGCTAGTGCAAGTACTAATCATAACTAATAATAAAGTTAATTTAACTGATTACAAAAAAATCAAGTTCCTTACACAAGTATCTTGATTCGGCTCATTTTATATAAATGGATTTCGTCGCGGAATGTAATAATCTGGTAATAATCAAAATAGTTTTTGACCATAAGTCATCCGAGAAACGAAAATGTCTCGTGTTGATTTGTATGGATGTAAAGGAAAAAATAAGTGTTCATGTTTAGGTTTTTTTTTTTTCAAAACCATTCTCAAAATAGCGCGGAATAAATAAATTAATAAATAAACACCAAAAGTAGTTATTTTCTTTTTATAACTCAAGTTTAACAAAAACGTTCGTTGGAGTTATTTTTCTCCTTACTTTCCTCATTTGTCGGTGGAAAACTGGTCCAGTGTGACTTCATCAGTCAGTTCGCCTAGAGATGATTGATACTATTAGCAGCAAGACATAACTGTTAAACGTGCCAAAATATTCAGGAAGTGATATAATGAAATACAATCCTTTGTGCACTCACTTTAGAATTCTTTTTACTGACCCTTTGAATATTAAAAACAGAAGAAACTTCAATTCCTGACCAAATTAGGTGTCGCTTATTCGCAGCAGTCAGTCCAGGGTTTATAGAAAATCGAAATTCATGTAACACGTCAAAATTTGCATTTCGTTGCACCACACGACAACAATCTGAAATCGATTGAATTTACAAAAACAGGGTTCTCTTATGGTCCTTACGTACTGCAATATAGATTACTTATAATCTCAGTAAACCTGTTTTCGAAGCAATAGGACGGACTTACGCTGTTCCACTTCGAAATGACATGAGAAATCTCGATGCCTGAAATGACAGTTACGACATGTATATCGCACAAAAAAAACCCGCAAAAAATATACACCTAATTGCAATATCTTTGTCATATAAAAATGAAAAAAGAGAAAAGGAAAAAGCCAAATAGGAATTAATTAGGCACGCTAACTAAATTCACAGAATCGCTCTAACGAGCGGCTAAAACTCAAAAGGACCATGCTGAGGCCAACTTACCTGGTGTCAACTCAATTGATACAAAATTGAAGTTATGCTATAGTGCATAAGACCTTTGAGAATTGTTAAAATCCGAGAATGTAATTTGCATGGCTAATTAATTCCTATTTGCCTTTTTTCTTTATTCTTTTTTCATTTTTGTATGACAACGTTGTTGCAATTAGGTGTATGTATCATCATTTCTAAAAGCCAATACATCGAACTTGTTTATGCGTTCAAATTTTTAAGCAAAAAGGTGGCGATCTAGACTGACTAGCTTGAGAGCACATGATAGGAAGGTTTCAGCGACGCACGGTTCGGGTTTTCAAGCTTAAAAAAGTTTTCAATAATACTTTGTACTCGCAGATCCTTGGCTTCAACAAAAGCAGAAAAGTAGCTGGTAATATCATTAATGGCGGGGACCACAAATTCAAGGACCAAAACGGTATCTTAGCAACGCAAAACATACCGTGACCAGGTTTTCGGAGAAATGATTTCTGAGCTAAAGGAGCTTTGATATTGACGTAAGTTAAGCTTATATTTAATGCGGCCTTCGGAGAACCGTTTGAACTTGCGTTTTGGTGAACGTAAAGAAAGCTACCTCTTAGTTTAACTAAACAATCACGCTTGAGTGAATGTTTTGGTTTAGTTAACTTTCTATCCACAATTACGAGAAAACTTGCGAGTAATACATCTCTTTTTTAAGTTGAACTCACGCCTGTCATGTTTTCGAACGTCGTACGTGCATTTGGCAAAGTACTGTGCACATTTACCCAAAATCAGGGTCAGTATAAAATCGATATAAGTGTCACGAACCAGCTTCTACTTACTAATAATGGTAAAGCGGTGACGTTTCAAGTAGCTGATCCACATTCGTGAGATTTTTCCATCAAAACGAGTTTTATAACGCTCATCTCTCGACTAAAACCGACCAAAAGCAGGTAAGCGAACGTTCGTTGACAAATTCATACACATTGTCATGTGATCTTGGATTGATTGACTGATTGCGTGATGTATTGGCTATTAAAAGGCTTTCACCAATACACCCATTGAAAACAAGTGGCTACGTTTAATATTAAAACGAAAGGTCTCTATTGTCCCTATAATACGAACAAAAACTGTTTATTTATAGACATATACCGAGAGCTGATTAATAAGGAGAAGCCATTCCGCAAAGACGACTTGTCTGAGAACGAATCAAGTGTTTGGTCCTCAGAGGGGCTACTGAGAATTTTTTTGTTATTGACCGCTGTGCGAAACTTTGTCAATAACAGTAGTATTAAAACTAAAATAATGTTAAGGGTCGAAGAAAATAGTTAAAAATTTCACATCTACGCCATCCAAAAATAAAAGTAAAGCATTCATAATCATTTGATTACTGGCTATATTTTTCAGGAGACAGAAAAACAGTCTTCGAAATTGCGCCATTGATATGGGTTCCGGTTTTTTGTGTGCAAACAACGCCAGCGAAATGATTGTTTTCGTTGAAAATCACTTTAGACAAGGTCGCATTTCGTTTTTAAGGTAATTTCGTTTTCAGTTTGTCTGTGAGTTTTTATATTCTTACAAAAGAGCAATCAAAAAAAAAAAAAGAAAAGAAATTCTAGAACCATTGTTAACTTTATAGTTTATATAAAGTTGTCATATTTTACTCAGTGTCTTTCACAGTTGTGTCAATTCTGAGTTTGATAAAGACACTTTTACCAGAAGCAAACCACAAAACAAAGTTGAAAGATCAAGGTTAATGCCACTCACCTAATAAGAAGGAATTCAAATTGGATATGGCAAAGTGAATACGGACTGGTTTTGCATCAAGTGAAATCCTTTCAATCGTTTCAGATAAGATTTTAATAACTGTGGTGTTGTCCAATATAAGCAAAGATAAGAAGGCGCCTGCTTGGGGGCTTCATTAGCATTTAGGTCCAACTCAAAACACCTTGCATAGATATTTTATTTGAAGTGGTCAAATACACTTTGCGCTATTTTAAAAGATTTCCTTTAAAACAACCAAAGCATCTAGTTTGCGACAATGCTTTTTAAAATCTAGACTACAAAATAAAACAGCATGGTTATGGATACATGTACATTATACCGCTTCCAAAAATAGCCTCATTAGCATTATTGGTCGAGGATTGTTTTAATGTTTTGCTATTTGTATGTAAAAACATTGTTTTTTAATCTGTTTTGCAGAGAATTTTAATTGCTTAAGATGTATTGCTTCCTTCCGTCTCCTTTAATTTAATATCCTCATTCTGTACTTTGTCGCACATTTTATTTTCAATGTTTGGATATTTTTCATTTGACTTGTACACTGTTTTTTTTTCATGTTTTGCCATTTGTGCGTAAAACATTGTTTTAGTTTGTTAAGGAGGGAATTTTATTTGCTTAAAATATGTTGTCTCTCTCCGCCGCCCTAAATTTAATCTTTGTTCTGTACGTACATTATTGTCGATTATTGGTCGCTAATTTTATTTTCAATGTCTGAATATTTTTTATTTGACGCGAGTACTGTATTGGCTAAATTTTTTTCATAGCTTTCTGTCGTTTACTCTCTATTGCTCTTTTTTTTTTCACACAAAATACTTTTTACTTGTTTCCTTTATGTTACCACAAGGACATCCGGAATGGCCATGTTTGGTTTCCTCAACTGTAAGGAACACCCCACACACCTCAATTAAATATCTGAAATGTACATCAATACCGCTCCTCGATTCTTTGATGTAATTGTTTTGAATTGAAACGAATTTTAGAAAAAATAATTTGGAAGTTTTTAAACTACAAAATTTGACCCCTCTTCCGCCAGTGTCCGAATGATACTGTCTCAATTAACTTTCGTATCAAGTTAATTAGCTCAAAGCACCTCTTAACAACTTTCGCTTTTTTTTTTCTCAAGGAATTTGGCTGTCTCTCTTATACAGTACTTTATGTTATAAACATGAATAGAAGGAAAAAGGGGAAATATTTGTTTACAAAACGCTAACGTCATATAGTGTCGTTGATTAAGAGATAAGGCGTGGGAAACAGGGTATTTTTTCAAATGTCACATACTGTAAACCGAATGTTTTCGGGATCCTTAAAATTTTTTAAGACATGATGTTGACACGATGTCCTGAAACGAACATAACAAAAAACAAAAGGAAATGCTTTCTTTTTACGTTATGCCCTCTTTTGGTTAACAAAAACGTTGTTTTTTTTTACGCTGTGATTTCATTCTCATATATTTTTTGCTCTTAGTAGTTTGATTGTTATAGAGATAAAATCTGGGTAACTCACTTCTTTACCAGTTACCGACTACTTGTCGTTCACTCAATCATTGAATCAACGACAAAAACTTGAAAATATAGTCTTAATATTCTCCTATAGGATACCTAAAATGCATTCTGTAAATTGCTACGAGGATGACGATTGAAAAAGTGTTTTATGTTTCTTTTGTATCGACATACATAGCGGTAGAAGTGTTTCTTTCTACAAAGTAAAAATTCTTCAGTAATATAGTATCGCTTCCGGACACTTTTATACTTATCTCTCTACAACATCCGAATTGTTACCTCAATTAACCTTACCATTTTTGGCAACAAATTAATTTATCAGATTAAGTGACAAATTAAAGACTGTTTGTTGTCTGATGAAGAATAGCAACCTCTCTCCGATGAATATCAATAAAGCAAGTGAATTTGTTATCACTATTTCATTGTCAATTCTCTTTCTTTTCTTTATTATATTTTTGTCTTATTCCACACGCTGTGTTCCACTTTGGCCATAACTTAAAAAACGAGACCTAAAAAACGAGCCCACGTCACCCGACCGCTGGTCTCGATGTACAATTTGACGTCAGTACGATTCAAAATCACGGCGTGCGGTGTTGAATTTTGGCCCTCTTTGGAGAGGAATTTCAGTAGGATCGGATGCACTTTAGAAGCTAAAACCACGGTCAGTAATTCAACTTAGTGTTATCTTTTTATTGGCGATTTAAAACAAAAAAACCGTTTCTGGAGTGACCTTCTCCTTTAACCACTCTTGTTTTTACAATAAATTACAACATTGAAATTAATCAATGTCCACAGGAGGAAGGTAAACAGAAATTCCCGAGGCGACAATCGGTTCTAAGGTTACCGCAAGCCCAGGATCCGAGAGAGATTGCCGCGAATTCTTAGTTGTTAGCTTTCCTTTCACAAGTTGTCCTTTATGTTTCTTGTCAGGGTTCAACGGTGACGTCTGCGATCCTAACTGCACAGCAGTGCCCGACGCTAGTAAACTGAGTTCTCCAACAGACTGAAAACGAATGAGAAATAGTAAGGCATCATTACTTACAGACATAACAGGGGTGGAATCTAATTTGTTTACTTGCAGACCATAGAGATGTGTATTCTAGTCAGAACTTACGGACCTTCTAAACCTGAAGTCCAATCCTGTTACCATAGGACGCACCACGAAAAAAAAAACACAAAACAAAACAAAACAACAACAAAAAACACCTTACACGTCACGCAGTTGTACCCATCGCGTGGTCCCTTTTTTGCTTGAGACATAGCACGTACGTTTACTTGTAGTACTAGGCTTCCTTTTAACTCCAGTATTACTCCCTACTAAAACTGACAGAAGTGACCTACTTTTTATTTCGCTGTTTCTATTTTTTTCAGTAAATTTCAACTAAAAGTCAGATATTTTAGAAATTTTTTAAAGGATTCGAAGCCGACCATGGAAGCGTGTACCTCACGCGTGTTCGTCTCCCTCTCGTCAGTGTACCTCACGTGTGTGTGTGTGAGGAAATATTAAAAAAACAACGAATCTTGTTCTCAAAAGATCTGAACTGGGTAAAAATAGAGTCTACCTGAGTTAAGGACCTATATAAGCTGGGTAAATGCCAATAATAAGCAGTAAAGTACTTACATTGCTTCGTTGTGATCTGTCTAGTTTTGGTCTTGGCCGCTTGGTTTCACAGCTGGAAATTCTGTTGTTATTTAAACTCCGAGGTGCCATGGGTGGTTTAGTGTTGACAGGACTGAACTTTAAGTTGTGTCTTGAGAGCAATTTCAACCCAGGCGAGGATTCGGGTGTGGATCTCTGTCGGGACCCTGTGCCGTCCTGTCCCGCTGATAACAGTGGGGCGAACTGGGCGACTGCAGAGGTGTGTGGAGAAATGCAAGGTTGGTCAAGCAGTGGTGGTTCTACTGCTGACACGTGGTAGGTATGGCCATGAGTGTGTGTGTCATCTCCATTGGATCTGAAATAAAGTTTGGTTTGTAGAAAATGTTAAAGAACCTTGATTTAATCGAACGTGGAATGCCACGGTTGGCTCTTTTGTCGTGTTCTGACGTCATCACGTCAAGACACAGATGTAAAGGCTATTGCCATTATCTCTCGATTTAGTACCGGGCGCGGTTATTTTAGGAAACTCAAGGGAGGGTTCTTATTGGCGACGGGGCTTATTAGGGACAGGGCGCTTATTTCTTTTCGACATAAACATCAGGGAGCGTCAAAACACTTAATGAACAACAAGAAAAGCTAAAACAGCAAGAATTGTTACAATACAAGCTCAGGGAAGTCACTTCGTCCATGGGTTCAATGTCACATCGTACTGGGGCACTTTTTGGAAAACGGGCAATTACGCAGTTGATGCTCTAGCTTCACTACAGGGGTCAGTGCTTATCGAGATAGACACGTTTTATTGGAAAAGGGCAGATTATTAACAGAAAGGGGGTCCTTTTTGGAAGGAGGGAGCTAAATCAAACCATTGTCAATAGTAATTATGATACATTACTTTTCAGGTCTGGCAGAACAGACTCACCTGGTGTGGTTATTTTGTGCCAACAAACCTGACCCACTGAGAGAAAAACTGCTTGGCAAACTTTCTGTCGAGTCCTTTCTCTCACTGAGAGCCTTTAATCTCTGGCCGGGCCTTTTTCCAGCTCCACCCAACCCAGGAGTACTGCTTGATCCAGGCACTACTCTGGAGTGTCCATTGGACTGTGTTCGAGTAACAGATGTTGTAGTGGCTACCGAGCCAACATAAGAACCATCCACAGGGCACTGAGAATGGTTGGTTAGCCAGTTGTCTATGCAGCTCATGTGGAAGGGATGCTGACATGGCAGCATTCTGGTGCATTGACGTAACTGGAAGCCCTGCAGACACACGCCACAGTTGCTGCCATCAGTGAGTAGTCTGTGTCTGTCTTGTAACACTTGTGTTGGTAGATTGTAGATGATGTTAGCTGGAAGCCCTTCCTGCTCAGTTACCTGCCTGTGGTCAAAGAGATGTTGCTGTTAATTAGAAGAACATAAACAGAAGACACTGTTCAGATGTTATTCAGGCATAGGAACCAAGTCAACAACAAAATAAGTTTTTTGTTCCTACCCATACACCCAGAGAGTGAGGGAGGCGAGCACCCCAAAAAAACAACATAGTGAAGAACAGTTGAGGAAGAGCTCCAGCAGTGCCATCTGTGCTGAAGCTTGCCCGAGAAGTCCGCAAAAGACTGGTTGAAGCGGAGGACCTTTGTTGTCAACCTTTGCAGCAGCCAGTGTTTACTGTCGCTTGCCGTTTTTTTTTGGCATTATTTTCCTCTGAGGGTAAATGGCTGTGTGGTGGGGAAAATAATGCACAAGAAGTCGGCAAGCGACGGTAAGCACTCTGCTCATGCTCACTTCACCCGCCAAATTTGTTTGCATTATTTTCCATACAGTGGATCCTATTCACAGCTTCGTGCACTACTCCCAGATAACTGGGCATTTGTTTCAACATTTTTAATGTGTGCCAGTCTACGAGTGACTTGACATGTTTTGTTTTATGAAACCAAATGTGACAATGCCAATTAAGTTATTTTGTCAAGAACAAGTCCAGATCTTTTTTTATGGGACTTGTTATTCACCTGTAACAAAAGTTAAGTTACAGGTGAATAAAAAGTCCCATAAAAAAGTTTTTCCTTAATGTTTTTTCCTTAAAAGTTTTTTCCTTAAAAATTTTTTCCTTAACGTCCTACCTGTCAAGTTGCAGCAGTAATTCATAATCAGCAGCAGAAATGTCTCGGTTCTGAAGGTCATTTATCACAGCATTTGGTAATGGAGTAATACGCGATGCCGCTCGCCAGCGCTGACTTGGTTTCTAACAAACACAAGAAAAAGGTTTGATAAATACTTCAATTACATTATAAGTGGATGAAGCTTCCACATTGCTTGAAACAAATACGACGTATGGCATTTTGCGTCATACTACGTTGACTGAGTAAGGTAACTTGAAGGTTATGTAAAACAGTGATGAATAATTTATTCACTGTAATGACAGTGACTTCCGTGATGAGTATCCAACTTAAACAAAACAGACTGGGTAACAGAAACAAAACTTGATGACTTACTTGTCTAAACTGGAAGGAATGCTGTGTGTGAGTATCCGTAGCAAAGCAGTTGTGACAGAGATGGTAATCTGCACAAACAACACATCTGTGGAAAGACACGTTTACTTGCTATTACACAACTTTGCACTAGTCTATAAAAAGTTTTGGTGCAATCATTATGGTACAATGCAAGCAGCTAATCAGTCTCATGTACTGTTAATCAGGCAGCTCATGGCTTTGCCTTAGAGATTATAAGCTGTTGCGATAAATTGACCTACATGTAGCTTGCAATTGCACTGTTCTGATGTACATACAATACACTGCACTGATATGAAGTCTAACAGCCCAATTGCAAATGAAGGTAAAGTCTATGGGGCAGAGCGATCCCTGTATAACATGTACCATCTCAGCTGGAGTCGCTTTTTAATCCATACCTGTAGCATTTTCCTGCTATAGGACACACCCTGCATTTTTTGCAGGTAGCTCCAAGGTGAAGATCTTGTCTCTCTGCTCTTGTTTTTCGCCGAGATGACTTGTGAAACTCATCCATTAATTCCTGTCAACAACAATTTTAGTAATTAATCATTTATAGGTTTTTTCTTGCACATGACATTCCACATGCCACAAGTACAAAGCACTTTGCTACCCCAACATCCCCTAGCTATCCCTAAATCAGGCTGTAAAGTGATCTAGTGCATCAGGAGACATGGTTAAATTTGTTTATATATTGTCAGCACAGTGACTTGTACTTCTGACCTGTGGAATATGACCTGCAAAAGACACGTGTCATCTATTTTCAGCAGTCTCAACCAAGTGCATATATAAGGCACAGCAAGATGAATCCATTACCACAATTTTTGATGGAAGACAAAGTCGGTTTATCATAATGGTGTCACCTCAGGTGCTTGTCTTTCTATTCTGAACTCTGAAGGGACTCCTTTTAGATGAATTTTTTCCTCCTGCCTCACCCACTTCCTTACTGGCTTGTATTGGCCATCTAAAAGTGGCTGTCAGATTTCCATACGTTACAAATGTATATGAGTGTGCCAGTTAGGCTGACCAGCTGGTATAAAACACAGGTCACATTTCACATTTCAAGCTAGACAGTGCTAGTAGTAAATACTATCCAAAAGGTCTTTTGTGATAAAGAGCTTAGGGCTAGACTGACACTGTCTAGTCTTGTTTATATATATATCAGTTGCAAGGTGACCTTTGTTGTGACCTGTGACCTGACATTGTAATAAATAAACATGTTTGTCTTTGTATACCCGGTAGTTCCTTTCTGACCAACCTGAAAAGATCCAAAGTCAACTCTACAGAGAGGACATTTAATTATGGTTTCACCAGTGGAGCGTTGATGTTCAGCCCAGACCTTCATGCACTTTACGTGAACACTGTTACCACAACCATATCTGTAAACAACAAAGAAATACAATTTCCATTGGATAGAGATCACAATATTTTGTCCTAGTGAATTCTAACTTGAGAAGTTAATGAGCTGCATGCACTTTTACTGTAGCTGCAATATTGCAATAAATTATAAAAATAATATATTATTATTTAGCAATATCACAATTATTTTGGACCTTTTTTCTGATGGCTTTCATTTCGTTTGGCCAATAAAAATGCAATGAAGTGTGAGAGATAGCGTTTTTAAATGTCAGAAAGGGAAATGCAAAACTTTTATCAGTCCAAAAAAGTCTGCCTCCAACATTTCTTACATTTTGATTGGCTGCAGTTGACTTAAAAGTCACCAGAAGGTTCTAAAAACATAAGAAAACGTTTTGCCAACAGCATGGTCTGCAAAGCTGTTAGAAAGTTTTCTTGAGGCTTTTTACAGTTCTGTCAGTCCTCAACAAGGTAAGCTGAGGATTATAAACTTGAATTTTTTTTTAGAATTAAATGACTGTACATCCTCTGTTAAGCTCTTCCTCCCTCTCATGCCCCATCCCCCCACTGGGCCTAGGAGGGGGGCTAATTTATTATAGGCCATTTTCGAGTTGTCTTGTACCTCTTTTTCAAAGTGAGGCCTTGTTTAAAACCTTTCATATGAAAATGAGTTACATTTGCATGTGAATGAAAACTCATTCATATGAAAGATATGAAAGGCTGTGCACCAAGACTCACTTTGAAAAAGGGGTACAAGACAACTTGGAAATGGCCTATTCAAGCATGTTTGGGTGAGGGCTTAATAGAAGGAGTGGGTGAATTACAGATTTAACATCATCCAACATTGTTTCAACAAAAATTTTTCAATCTGTTTGAGGGGGAACCTTATTTGCATAGTAAACGTGACCAAAGTTTTGTTGGGAAACACTAACCCTAGTATTAGCTGCAAGTGCAATCTTTCTGCAAGTATTTGCAATCTACAAGTCATTTGGAAAACTTGTTTTAAACCTTACTTGCAATAAGTAAGTGGTTCAGGCTGCTGCAAGAACTCTTCCTGACAAATAGGACACACATCTTCTGTTTCAATCTCCTTCTGTTTAAGCTTTTCTCTGTTGTCAGACAAAGCAGTGCTCCTCTCAGAGTCCTTCCTCTCTACTCGGTTTGACCTCATATGACATCCCCGCATGACCTCATTAATCTCACGCTCCACAAGTGATAGTTGAAAAATAACTAGAAATGAAAAGTTCACATATTACTGGGACAATCAACAACTACATGTAAGCCTGTGTTACAAGGTTAGGATAAATGCAGTATTTACAATATTACAGGTAAACATGCATTCAGTGGATGTTAAATAGCTATTAATACATCCAACTAAAGTAATATCTGATCTTTAACCAACCAAAACCAGGCCTCTAGTGGCTTTAGATTGAGTAGCCCCACAGCTCTTAACAACCTCTAATTTCATTGGACCTTGGTATCACGCAGCTCTATTGTTTTCGGGGCTAGGGTCCATTGTTTTGTTATTTGGTGTATTGTTTTCTCAGCAAATCAGAGAAGACCTTGTAAGAGCTGCGACATCGCCCTTTAGATTTTCTGTTATTATTAGTCTACAACAACAATGGTACGTTATTGACTAGTACTATTAACTGAATGAACTTTTCTGCATAAAATAATGTCTACACCTCAGTGATGAGTAACATACATGTATTAGAACTAAAATTAATAAACATTCAACTTACTTTGGTTTTCTTTGGGTATGCGAAATTTCTTGAGCATCACCCTAATTGATACAGATAAAAAAATCTGTTAGCAAATCATGATTATTTGTAGAGGTGGGTAAGAGAAGACAGAATCTTCAATATATTACCTGATACCCTTTCTTGGGAGTGGGGGGGGGGGAGGGGTACATTATTGTAGGGTGGAAGGGGCAAAAGAACGATCTCTTCAAGTACACTGTATTTCAATAATATTTTTTAGTGAAAGACAAAACAAAAGAAAATCCACACTCTTTGGAGTGCCACAAATTCCCTAGTACGTTTTCATGTACATTGTATAGTTCCAGAAAAAAAATCCACACCCACCCCATGGGAGGACATCGAAATTCCTAGGTGGAGGGCGTCTTAAAAGCCAAAATTTCAGAAGCAAAGTAATATGAAGCTAAACTGGAATTTATTGGGGGTATGGGAGTGCAAAACAAAAAACATTTCATGGGGGGAGAATGGATATTTTCTGGAACTACATATTTAACGTAAGACCTTCACAGACCTGCAAGCACTTGATTTCATTGCAAAACCATCTACAAAATTTACTTATGAGGGGTGTATGCATTTGCACCACTAGGACTGGAAAATGCTGCACAGCACTGCTAGAAACATGACTTTTTTGTATATCCTCATGTAATGCAATAAGGAATAATTTTGTCTTGCATTATGACTTTTTTATGTAGATCAAAATTTGTCTTCAAACTTAAGTCAAAGGTGAATCACAGTCATGTAAATTAATCAAGTGATGATCATCATGATCTTAATATTAATAATTATATTATTGTAATATCAGAATCAACAAATTTTCAATAATTCTAAATAAAATTGGCCAGCTAAAGTTTAATGTCAGATTGGCCAGATGGGAGAATACAGCTGACTCTCAGGTGGAAACGACAATGTGAGCATCACATCGCATTGTTGGCCATTGGGATGAGCACTGATGGAACTGACTGATGTATAATCCCTCTTTCTTTACCTGGACACTTGTAGATAAATAATTTACAAGCCAGGGACTAAAAAAGTACAGATCAAGGAAAAAACATTGCACAATTTACTCACCAAAGGATATGAACACAGAGCTCTTTTTCCTTCATAAAAGTCTGACAAGTACAAGAATGTTGATCACCCAAGAACACCTTACAAACAGGAAAACATCATTGCCACTGTTAACATACTAATGGCCCAGATACATGTAAAAATGCAACACTGGACACAATATTGCATGGAATGAAGTCACAGCACATGTCCACTTCTAGATCTATGGCACTATTGTGCACCAGACATGTTAGGGAAAACAAGGTGTAAAAGTTTCAGGGGTGAACACTTTGAGATCTAGAAAACTGTGGACAACATTAGTACAACAATTTAATATGCACTGTGTTCGAAGCTAAAAACGATTTTAAAGCAGTGGCTACACAAGCAATTTTTTGCTTGTGATGGTGATGCAATTTGTTTGAAAATTATCCTGATGCCAGTGCACGGTGGTGGCTACACTTGGCAACAAAGTCCGTGATTTTGTCGCAAAAAATTCAACTCATTGGATTTCTCGCGATTTTTTCTGTGATTTTTTCAGCTGTCACATTACCTGTGCGAGGCATGGCTACACATGCAATTTTCCCCGTGTGCTGGTGATATGAAAATTAAAAAAAAAATAGCATCACCATCGCAAGCACAAAATCACTCAAGTAGTCCCAGCTTAACACAAATCCATCAGTTTTTAGTGTACAGCTTTAGTTGTAAAATTTTTAGTTTGCAATATACCTGTATGTATGCAAGATCCATTGGCAACATGTACATGTGTATGCATGTAACAGGGGCATGCAGATGACTTTCAGCATCTTGCAAATTTTTTGTGGCTGATTAAAAAACTTGCAAACAATACTTTCACTGGGAAAATTGAGCTGAAAATCAACCACACACCAACTGTTCTGCACCAACTTTACAAGAAACATTATTGTACTAAAAATTGTTGCTGCGAATTGTCCCATGTAACGTTAACATTACCTGTACGTTATGTTGTGCTATGTTATGTAACACTGGAATGAAATCAAATTATGATCTACAGAATACAATTACAATTCCCCCTAGTCATTGTACTTTAAAGAGGTAAACGTAGACTTAGCTTGCACCCTCAGCACTGCAGTTCAAAGCTAATTAAAGCTCTATTGCTATACAGCTCCACTGTACTTGTCAGTGAGGCCATGTTCGATCTTTTCCATAGCTAAACAAAGCTGAGAACGCATTTCTCATATTGATATTGTCTTGAAACAGCTGTAATTTGTAAAACAAACCTTGAATTTGCGATCCAAACCATCTTCCTTCAGAAGGAAGCCAGTTGGTCCGGTCTCGCGAAGAAGATAAATTCTGGCTTGAGTCGCTTCTTCAATCCTGCTTATAACAACATCAGGGCAAGTACGTCTCCAAGGAACTCGTCGAGCCATGGCAGAGTTGTTTAGTGAAGATTATTCGAGTAACTTTCGCAGAAAATCACTAGAAACAAACTTTGTCTTCTGGCATTTGAATTTTGCAAATTTGTTTTTGCCTCATTTTCACGCTTGCCTGGCAACGATGTGGGGCAGAGGAAAACTGGAACTAGTAAAGGGAGGACACTTTATTTCCCTTATATGAAGAGGTGTTCCGTTGTTTTGGAGACGAAGGAAGCTTTGTGGGTTTTTTTGTCGTATTTTGCTTTCATTTTGGGTCGAAAATGGCTGGGAATCGAATACATTTTAAACTAGATCAGAATGCTGCAGCTTCTATTGATCAATACTTGGAATATCGAAGGTGCGTGGCTATTATTTGTAACGAAACTTTCGCAAAACTGAGCAACTCATTTTGATAAGTACCTGGGCTTATAGATTTGATATTTTACATTCACTTGCATAAATAAGTTATATTTACTGATTTTTGTGCGTAACACCAGCACAAGCTCATCTCAGTTCCTCCCTGTAGTTCTGCATTCGTTTTAAGGCATAACTGTGGTCCTTCATCTCATACCAGTACCAGTTTACACCGGTTTCGCGGTTTAGCTGGCCAGCTTATAAAATTCCAATAAGCTCAAGCTTTAGTTAATTAGCATGCGAATCCTTTGCCATAATTGCCTTCAAGTTTAATTGATGGTTAAAAACCCAAATGTGCCTTGATTCCCGTGAATTTTTCACGTCTTTTGTTACCTCAGACCTGAACTTTTAAGTGTAAGGACTGAAATGGTAAATGGAATTAAAAAATTTGTCAGACTTGCCCACAAGTCGAGCTCAGAAATTTTCTTCAGGAGTGAAAAAACAAACAAAAACAAGCAAACAAAACAAAAAAAAATGAATGCAAAGTCCTTGGGAGGAGTTCGGACTTGCTAGAGAGGAAAAGGAGCAACAATTAGGTTGTTGAGAAAGTCGGGGAAATTTTCTTCATGTTAGCTAATGAGATCACAATCATTTCTTTCCTTCAGGATTGTTGGGGATGATGATGGTGGAAAGCTCTTCACTCCAGAAGAATATGAAGAGTACAAGAAAAAGGTCCTTCCCATAAGAATGAAAAACAGACTTTTTGTTAGCTGGACAGCACCCAGTGGTATGGACTGTAAGATGGTTGGCCCAGAAACGATGTGCTTTTGTAATCACAGGTAAACAAAACTAATTATTGCTTCTATAATTTAACTAATGAAGTCATCAAAATGTAAAGCAAATGCTTTGTTTATTTCACTGATGTTAAATTTTCATTTTAAGTTCATTTTAAAAAGTTGTTTTTTAAATCTTAGGTACAAACAGCACAAAACAGATTACGAAATATTGCCGCAAACCAGACCAATCCCAGTGCCATGTCGAGCTAGTGGATGTAGATGTAAGAGTTACCACTATGTGCCAAAGAATGGCACGCAGCCAATTAGATGCCAGTGTAAACACTTTGCTGATGAGCATTCAGCAGAGGCACCTTACAAATGTTCAAAAGGCTGTGCATGTAAAGCATTCAGGAGTTCATATACTTGTGGTT
Source organism: Siderastrea radians (assembly GCA_964017195.1). NCBI lineage: Eukaryota > Metazoa > Cnidaria > Anthozoa > Scleractinia > Rhizangiidae > Siderastrea > Siderastrea radians. The sequence goes on along the minus strand of OZ024893.1, from coordinate 1,957,507 downwards.
GTGGAGAACCAACATATGCTCACAAGGTTGGTTAAATTAAGACATTCTTCTTCCCCTTGTTTATTAGAGCAGAGACGGGGCTGGGCAAGTCCCCCTCCCCCCCTGGCACTTTTCTAAAAAATCCTGTTCAATGACATTATTTTACAAACATTGACCCCAAACAGAGTACCAGTTGTGGTAATGCTAAAAGCTCCAGTAACTTTTTACTGCTGCTTTTTCAACAAATGTTTGCATCACCTTAATACAGAAAGACTCACAATAGTATATCTTTTCTCTAGACAATTGTTGAGACTAAAGAACAGCGTTTGTCCCGTGGTCACCCAGTGGGTCAGGATGTTCCCTATGCAGCTATGGGTGGAATAACTGGATTCAGTTCACTGATGGATGGCTACATGCGACTGGATGACAGTGGCATTGGTCCACCACCCATGCATATGTTGGAGCAACCAATAGGTAGGTGCACAGAAATCCCACTCTGGACCAACAAATAGATAGGTGCACAAGCAGCCGATACTGGTGCATGCAACCAGTAGGCAGGTGCACAGGTGCCAGGCTTTCTTTTTGCAACTGCATAAGTTGCGTTAATAACTGCGAGGATCTTCTTTACATTTATTTCTTCATTCTGCAGTTCAAATATATGAACTTCATATATTCATAATTTCATAACCAATACTATTTAAGGTAGGTGCACAGGCAAACTATTAGGTCCTAATAGAATCATGTTTCTGGAAGACACATGAGGGACACCTTATCCACAAAACCAAGACACTTAAGCTTAGAGCCAGGCATTAACAAATGTGATCTTGTTATCTTATCAGTAATTGCTTACTTGTCATTTCTAGTATTAGCTATTACCGGTACTCCTTACTCTGTTATTTCACATTGTAACATCATATCACAAATACAGTTTGCAATTTCTGGTCTTTGTTTCAATGGTGTGTATAATTATGATTTCTTCTTTCTAATAAACTTGATGAAGGTTGGTGTTGGCCAGTCAAGATATTGTAAAAACACCTTCAGACATTGTTCAATCAGTTGATGCAATAGTCTTTGGACAATGGTTTATGATATGCTCAGGTACAAAGGAGTAAAGGGAGCCCATATGGGTCCAACCAATTAACAGCAAAGAGCCACAAAAACAAAATCTCCTTGGTTTTTCCAGAACCCAGTGCAACCAATGGGTAGGTGCACAGACAACCCATACTGCAGCACCAAGCCTGCCATGGTGCAGCTATGTAGGTCACCCATACTGCAGCAACTGGTAAGGTGGTATCAGTTAAAAGATCCAGAAAAAGTATTTGAATCTGTTAATATGCAACATTAAATGGATTTAAGTAAGCAAATCTTTCCCCCTACCACACCCTTAGCAGAAAAAAAAATTATTTAACTATAAAGTACTGCATAAATGTTTTTTGTTGGCATCCCCTCTTCAGAGACTAATCATAAGGAAATAATGAATGTGTTTTTTGGCTAGGGCCTGGTGATCATCCATTCCTCAGAGCCCATGCGGGTGTGTCTGGGCTGTCACTAGAGGATGGGATGGGTGGTGCCACAGGGCAGGTGGCATGTAGAACTACAAAGGAAGAGGACATGGCATACTTTGAGAAGCGTTACCAAGCAAGGGTGAGTAGAATAACCTTTTTGTATGCTATGGCACTGTGTGAGTGTGAAGGGAAGAAAATTGCATCATAAAGAATAATTATTGGTTGGTGGAATTGATGCAAGAAACCTAACTGAGGGCCACCTATTGTCAAGGGTACAAGGTGACTCTAACATTTTAGTCTGTGGATGAAATCCTGAAGTGTGATTATTAAAATGAGAGTTATTGGGCTGCTAAATTTTTCTGTGGTACTGCCCCAGGGGGGGGGGGGGGTACTCCAGATTTCAAGAGTCAGGGATGATCAAAGGAATTTTTTGGGTTTGAAATTTTTCATTTGCTTGGGTAGGAAAATTTGGCAAGTATTTTTTGGGGTGGCTTGATTTAAGTAGGGAATTTTTTGGGTATTCAACACAATCTGAAGATTCATGGTTATGCTTGCGTAGCCCATCCGCATAGTTCCACAGGTGGTCTTGTTTAGATTTGTCATTCATAATCGATCAAACGAATCAAAACCTTTATTTATACACAAATGACATTTAAAGCTTAATAGCTTGAGGGGTCTTATATAGGATATAAGACAGGTCCACCATGGATACATATGAACATTGCAGATGTCCACATGGGCAGCTGTTATCATACCTTTTCACTCTCATTTGAACGGTCTTAAGGGATTTCTTCCACAGACTCAAAACGCTGTAAATGGTTTCAACTCAGAAGTCATATCATAAGTCAGTGAAGTAATGTTGTTGAAACACAAAATGTTGGTCTCTAGTGTTGTTAGAATGACTACCAGATGAGGAAAAGATAAATTCAGATGGTAAGATGAGTAAACAAACTCAAACGATCAATTTCTAATGTTTTTTTTCGTGTTATCTCATTTTATCTTTTCTGGAAATTTTTAAGCCTTGGAAACTTGGCAAGGGATTTTTTGGGGGTTAATTTTTGGTTCAGGGAGTTTTTGGGTTTTGAGTTTTGCTCCCATTCAATCATCCCCAACACTTGAAATCTGGAGTACACCCCCCCCCCCCTGGGGTACTGCTCATTATCCTGTACAAGGACATGAAAGCTACTGAACAGTACTTTCCTGAGGTAGCTCATAACATCTACTGATGATTTGCAATTCACTAGACTCTGACGATGACTTCTGCTCAGCTTGTCTAAACTTCAGTTAATTGCAAAGCATCCTTCTCAGGACTACACTCACCCAGATGATCATACTTCACTGACTTATGATGTGACTTCTGAGTTCAAACTATTTACAGCATTTTGAGTCTGTGGAAGAAATCCCTTAAGACCGTTCAAATGAGAGTGAAAGGGTATGATAACAGCTGTCCATGTGGACATCTGCAATGTTCATATGTATGCAAGGTGGACCTGTCTTAACTTAAACCTTTGACAGAATTGAACATCTTTAAGAACGCAAAGATTTGAATAGTTGAGATTTGTGGTTTGGGTTCTGCCAAGCAAGATATCTTTCTTACTTTTTTGAAATATCGTGTAATGTATTGTTGGTTCTTCAGCTGAAGGCAGAGAAAGAGCAGGCCAGACTTCAGAGATCACCTCAAGCTAAGAAGCTGACACAGGGAGGTGCTGGGCAACAGAGCACAGGAACTGCTCCCAGGAGGACTGGGCCGAATAAGGCAACATCAGCAACCAAGCCTGTTGGTTCACCCAGGAGCCCTGCAACCCAGGCAGCAAGGCAGAAGAGGTGAACGTGAAACATCAGGATGATGATGGGAGCAGTATTGACTGGAAATTGAGTGTCTATTGGGCAATCTTGTACCCAGGGTCTCTCCTCTTCCTGTCCCTTGGAGGGAGTTTAAGGAAGAAGAGAGGGGCTGAGCTCCAGGTTGAGGGATATGGATGCAAATTCAGGTTTCAGGCCTGGGAAAATGTGTGAAGGGAAGAACCTTCCTGGACATTGTATTAACGTAGTCATCTTTTTCATAGAAAACCAAGTTCAAACCAAAGTTGTCTAAGGGGCTAGTAGCTATGAAAATTTCCACGAATTGGCAGGATTTTTTGCTTTATGGTCGTGCGAAAACGCGATAACTCAGAGAATATGAAATCTTGCAAAGCGGCAATTTATGTTGGGAGAACCACAGCCATTTATGGTATTTTTTATTCAGGAACGGTGGTGGAATAACTTAACAAAAACGCTTCCGTTCAAAGCCTGCTGAGTTTGTGCATGGCCAAGGCCAAAAACTTAAAAAATAATGTAACAGAGACTGGTCGGGTACCAGAGCCATTGCCAACTTACCTACTATAATTTAACTCTCTAAAATCGAGAAACTGATACAGAAATCCACTGTTGTAAAATACTCGTGAAATTGTGTCGTAGCGAAAATTTGTTACAGTAAGATGAATAAGGCTGACATAGCTGGTTGAATTTTGTACATACGCAATTTCAAATGGTCACTAACGTTATTGTGCAGTGTGGTTTTGGCCACAGAGTTTCAGAGATGGGTTAAGAATGTGTTTTTTTTGTACCAGAAACTGAGGCATATCTTAGACCGTTTTATGCACTGGTTTGTACGTCTTATTTATTTAATATTGTTATAAAAGAGTAACAATAAAATGAAAAAAAACGAAATAAATGTACATGGTTGAAATTAATAACTATCACTAACATTGCTTGTTAACAGTACTTTTTTCACCTAATGAATGTGTTAAACAGTACAGCTGAAACAAATTGGAATACACGTAAAATAACAAAGAACAAGTTAAAATACGACAGCAAGGAATAATGAGCTTAATGTACAACAGCCCTTCCCCGTTTTGGGAAGGCAGTGTTCTTAGTTACTTTAATGGCTTATGTACTTACAATCGGCAGACAAAAATATGCTATTTATCTTGGAGAAAAAAAATGAAAACTGATGACAAAAAAATTTTACATGGATACCATGTTGTAGAGCTATGGCAGTAACATGCAAGTACGCTTAATGAAAATTACATAGTTAAAAGAGGATTCGGTCGTTAGCGCGAACATTTTCTAGAATCAATACGAAGGTTCCACTTAAAATAAAAAAAGTAGCACTCTCAGTAACTCGAACCAAGTAAAGTAACTGAACCTTACAATGAGTAAAAAAAGGCATTTTTTCCATGCTTCACTCTGTTCAGTAATTTAAACACAGAAAAGTCGAACCTATCGGGAGTAACGGGTATTTTCTTTAGCAGTCAATTGAAGTTAACTGTTTTATTTTCTGTGACACCCACCAGACTGCAAGCAGTCGTTCTTCAGCTGTTATGAGCGAGCAGAAGTGTAGAAGCTATGCAAATCTACGGCAAAAACGAGGGCACGCGTGCTTCTAGCAGTTCGTGCATTGAATGATCTCGCGCTAAAGGCTGGTTTTCACTAGCGACGGAGTCGGAGTCGTAAGCGGAGTCGTAAGAGCGCTTATGACCTAGTGAAAATCAAAAATCGGAGTCGTAAGCGGAGTCATAAGCTCGACGGAATCGGAGTCGGAAGAATCCGAACGTTTCCATTTTCTTCCGACTCCGCTTACGATACCGTCGCCTACGATCTAGTGAAAACCAGATTGTCGGAGTCGGAAGCAGAAGCGGAAGGGTAAACCAATTACAGTGCTCGTTCCCACGCTTTGTGATTGGTTCAGCTCTTCTGCTTCTGCTTCTGCTTCTGCTTCTGCTTCTGCTTCTGCTTCTGCTTACGACTCCGACAACCTAGTTTTCACTAGATCGTAAGCGACAGAATCGTAAGCGCAATCGGAAACTCTGCTTGCGACTCCGTTGCTTGATTTTCACTAGATCATAACGTTCTATGCTTCTGATTATGACTCCGACTCCGACTCCGTCGCTAGTGAGTACCAGCCTTAAATGAGGACAAAAATTAGGAGACCGCTTGCAGTCTGGACACGTGCATCTGCTAAGTAGCCGTGAGCAGTGACTTTCATTGATCATTATCCTGAATTGACAATTGTATTCTTACTTAATCATAAATTGTGGCTTTGTGACCGCCACCTAACACCCTCGGAATTGCGGTTTCCTGACGGTCCGAGTTACTGGGATTCAAGCGCAAGAGAATAACGAAAAATGTTCTACCAGCTCAGCACATTACGCGAGCTAATTATTTGGTAACATCTCATCTCAGACAAAATGTTCGGAGACGGTTTTCTTTCCAATTTTCTAAAACTCGCTCCCAGGGTCTTTATCCATTCCGGCCCCAGATGAAAACGAGGCAGCCTGTTTTCCCAGCTGCGGATGACAGATCTTACCACGGGAGTGGCGTTTACAGCCATGGGTGCCACGCAGGATCCATGCGGCACAGGTTATCAGGGCTGGTGGCTGCGGCTATCAGAGTAGTAACTTTGGTTTCACCACCTTCATACTGAGCGAGGTCTAAAAACAAAAAACATACACAGCGAAGAGATGAGTTAAGGGGGCAATATGCGTAGAGGCTCCCCCCCCCCCCAACGTTTTAGCCTTTTTCTTAATTATCTCGATGAGATTTCATTCAATCCAAAAAGTGCTAACAAAGGATCATAGTACGAGTTCCCATAAATCTGAGAGAATTTTTTTTGCGATTTTTAAATTAAACGTAAAGAAAGAGAAGGGGGAGGAAAATTGATGAATTTTAATTTATTGAAATTGTTAAGAATTAAACGTGAGTTAAAATTAAAATTTAAAGTTAATAATTAATAGAAGGACACCAAAACAGTCCACAAACAACCCCAAGTGCTCTTGCGTGGGGGTGGACTGTCTCGGGGAGTGTACAAAATTTTATTCCCTCTTTTATTTATTTCTTAAATCTTATCCTATTTCCTCAAAATTCACGTATATTGCCCCTTTGATTCCGTTCAATTGCATTGTGCATCCTTTCTGCGCATCATTATTTGCGTGATTAGCGCGCGCACGAGCGCGCGTGCATTCGGAACTTGGTAGGTTTTCTATGAAAACTGAGCTGTTCAGAGAAATAAATTGTCGTTTTCTCCAAAACGAACTCGGTGACCCCACTTTTTTTATTCTGTTTATTTGAGGAAAATACGACTCTACATGATATATCCAAATTTGAAGAATTTTTCGTTATTCAATTTTCAAATATTCCGATTAATTCACTATTACAATCTGATTTGAGTCATTTCACTGGAAGCGTGCTAACGCCCGATTTGCCTATTATTTCATTAGTTTCATTTTTACAGCAACTTTAAGGCGTTTTACAATAACATTGTTTTGCTGTCACAAGAAAAAGGCTTATATTTCATTGCTAGTAACAAATGTTAAAGTAATGGGTATCTTTGGTATAAGGATGGGTTTTTAATATTGCTGTCGAAAGCTAGCAAAGTACCTATATACTACAGCCCTGTAGCGTGAAATCAGGCACGGTGACCTCCTCTGTTTAGTTTAGTTTTTCGATGTACTAGGTGTAATTAATAACTGTGCAAAGTTTCAACAAATTCTCATTACAACTTCTTTTTCGACGGAATCACCTTAAGGCGACTCCACACGCCAGTTTGCATTCTAGACAAACGGAAGTTGGTGAGTGTTATCGTAGCCTCCATTCTCGCCAACTTTTTCAACAATTTTTGAGCACATAAACTCACTTTTGACTTGTGAAAATTTGTCGAACGTGTTATTCGTTTGTTCAGTTTCCCGAAGAAGTATAACTGTAAATATATAGGAAATGCGGTCGGAGGTGACGAAGAACGCGAACCTTAAAGAGAAGGTTATGAGGACGCTATCTTAGGCGATTTCACCATACATAAATGGAGAGAAGCTTCAAAATAATGGTTGTAAACGATACAAAACTTGCTAGTTTACTAGAGGTAATCACTCAGGTATGTTTAACTGTGTTTTTAAAATTATTTGAGATATGACGATGTGTTAAATGACTTACTTTGCAACCTTGTCATGATGGCGGTCACGGCTCCATTCACGAGTGAAATCAGCAACTCACTATCCATGTCCGTGGGCGGGTTACTAAGAGGGAGGGAGTGAGTCTCGTCTTGTTTCTGGATTAAAAAAACAAAGTGAAAAAAACAAAATTATTCAGGGGGAGGGAGTGCATCTCGTCTTGTTTCTGTATTCGACAGCAGAAGGTAAAACAGCGTTAAATTTCTAAATAACAGCGTTTGTCCACCCCGGCCGTTGTACTGTGTGTCCGACAAGAAGCGCTACCACAAAGTTTTGAATATAACAAAGGTCGTCACGTTCGGTTTTAGAAGCCTTTACATTAACCTTGCTATTAACAAAAATTCGAGTACCGTACGGCCGTTTCCTTTACACAACATTGGGCGTTACCTTATAAAGGCTTATTAAAAAGAGTCGTTGAATCGCATTCAAGTGTTGCTAACTTTCGGAGGATCGCACCATCGGAATTTTGTAGCAAGCACACAATTTTTTGGCTTATTTCAGGGGATTTTGAGGTGGTTTGTCTCTTGTTTAGCGACAGGCGACATTCATCACAACAATGCTGCGATCAATCACCAGGAAAGGCTGTCACTATGGTTACCTTCTTATGCCAGGCGATCATTTCATCTCGTAACACAGCCTTCAGAATACTCTGTACACTGAACTGAGGCTCAGCTAAGCAGCGCGCGGCAGACACGATAGCTGCTGTCATCACACCATTCACGCCGACCGGCGTAACGAACTCGGCAATGTTCGGCGTCAGTCGGAAAGGTACCGGACGGTTCGCGTCCAGTTCACCTGTAAGTTAAGACAAAATAACATCACGAATTCATTCTTCTAGCAACAATCGCAGGAAAAAATGCATTTCACATAAAAAGCACAGACTCATTCTTTCATGGATATCGACAATCTTAACAGAATTCGCAGATAGCTTACAGGAAATTAGCCTGCGTGCAGACTTCTCACATTTCCTTTCACCGCCGAAGAAAACAGGACACATTTGCATGCAGGCTAACATGAAGCCTACTCGATGCCGCAAGTGAACTTGAGTTGGGTTCCTAGCAGCTATACTTGAGTTTTGATTAGATTAGCGACCTCCACGAAAGTGTGCGAATAAACTAAAAAAGTCAAAGTTCAACGCTTCGCACTGTCACCACTGCATGAATGTATCATTTATACTTTTAAGTTAAGAACTTGTAAATAAACAAACAAGGTAACAAACACCAAAAATAGTATTTATGGTCAATCCAAATTTATCTTAATCTTCAAAATTAGTCCACTTAACTCTTGCGTGTCTTTTGCCAGTTTTTCAGGGCCTCGAGAACCAACTCTCCCCATAGAAAGAATTGAACGGGTCACACAAGTCTTTTCTCTTGCAATACAGCCTCTAAACATACGTTCTAAAGTACGCCAAGCTAAAACAAAATGTCACACAAGCTCCTTTACCTTTGGTGTCATCCACTTCAAAGCGACTGTAGGAGACAGTGAGTCGGCCCGAGTCCTGCGCGACTTGAAGCATTTCCGGACCCAGTCTCGTTAGATGCAAGGTGAACTCGGCAAAACCCGAAAGAGCTAGTTGAATAGAGAACTGGAAAGGAAAAAAGTTTTTTAGTTTGGTGATAAATTGGTGATAAAACGATGTTAAGCGAGTATCTAAATCAAGCTGTAATCTTACTACTGGGCGAAGACTTGTAACATTGTAAAAGACCTAGAAGGCTTACGGTACCTGTTTCCTAAAGGTCCAATAATCCGAAGGGTCCTGGTACGTATACTGCGCCCATTCCTTCAGGAGAATTTCTGGTATCAATCTGAGCTGCACCTCTCTCAGAATGTCCTTGAGTACCTGGTGAGTCACCTGACAGCCACGTGACTGTACGGAAGCGAGGCGCTCGTAGTACAAGGCTATGGGCGCGTCCGATTCCACGTGTTTCTTATCACAACGCTAGAAGGAAATTAAGTCGGTGGAAACGAGTCAACAATAAAAGGAAACAAACTACAAGTTTTACAGATTTTCAAGTGATTTTTCTGATAGCATCAAGGTTTTCTCCCCAACGTACCAACAAATAATACATTTATACCGTTCATAAAAGGTTCTTTAACGCTTCAGCATTTGAGTCCAAGTTGTTACTAGGCAAGAGCCCAAAAGTGGTCGCGGACTGCTGTAATTGGATCCACACATGAAACTTGGTTTAACTTGGTTTTGACTAGACGCGTGGCGTGACTGCGGTACAACTGCGGTTCGACTGCGGCCTAACTTACCTCTGTTAGAATCTCCCTGAGCGAAATAAAAGATGGGTTGTCCTGAAACAGTAAAAGCAATGTTAGTTTCGAGGAACAGGAAATGTCACGCCTTATCAAAGACTCTTAACACCATTCTGTTGCGTGATTTGTTTTTTGCTGATATGATATTGCGTGACATACCTCTATGAGTCTCATCTGAGGTGAAACAGCAACCACTCGTGGCACAGTAAACAACAGATGCCTTTTGCAGGATTCCTTTAAAAAGAAAGAGAGAGAGAGAGAGGTATGGCAATGAATTTTTTATTTAACTGTTACAGCGTGTCTATTATTGCCTAAGGCTTCGATGGATTTCACACCTTTCTTTTCTCCAAATAAAGATTTAGAAGCCGCAGAAGCTGAAGGATTCTCTCCTCTCTTCTCGATTCCGTCATACAGGCGTCGTTCACCACAAGGTAAGGATAGATCTGAAAAATAACAATAATTAGCCACTTTTCTTCCCTTTCAAAAACAAACAAAACAAAAAATCTAGTAAGCTTCTCTTGACATAGTTATAGAAGATCAAAGTTCACCAAAATCCCTCACATTTACTGCAATTTAAGCCGCGCTTGCCCCCTCCCCCCAACCCGAAACGTATGGCGTCATAAACTGTGAAAAGGTCCATTACGTCACAACTCAACATCGAAGAAATCTTATGTGGTTGTAAAATTAGGACAAAGGGACGCTGCATTTTGCGACTTAGAGCGCTTTTCAAATGAGTGTCGTAAAACCACAACCAAAGTAATTACCCCAGCCAATCACAACAAACACAAATTACCCAATGAACCAATCAGAACTCGAAGCAAATACATGTGACAGGCGCCAAGCGCGGGAAAACGCGTGCGAGCAAGTCGCGATTGGTTTGAGTTTTACCTCTGATTGGTTGAGAGCGAAGTAAAGCAAAACCAAAGCAACACGAGAATTACTTTCGACAGTCAATTGAACAGCGCTCTAAGCAGGGAATAAACAGCTTTCATCGGAAACCCAATTTTCAACGGAATGACGTCGCACATGTGCATACCTTTCCATTGTTACCCCGGATGTAAAGTCGCCTGGCAGAAAAGTTGTGTTTCTGAACAAGTTCCACTCGCGGCATAAAGCGAGCTATTCTGATGTAGTAAGGACTATGCTGTAAGGATAGAGATATATAAAACATTAATAAGAATTCCAAAAAGGTTTCCCTTGCGGTTTGCAACATGGACTGATGACGCTACATGAGGTTGGAATTACGTCATCATTGCAAACGGCGGCCATCTGGGGTCCGCCATCTTGGATTTCTTGATTTTTCCAAACCTCCGAAAACCCACAAAAGTCGACCAAACAAGAATTAAAGCCAACAAAACACACTTGAATGATTTAAAAATTTAAAAGCCACCGCGACATCTCTGTAATGTTTCATTAAAACAGGAAAATTCAAAGTGCTGAAAAAACTGCCTGTGGAAAGTTCTATCAAATTTAATCAACAATGACATGTCAAATTGTTCCCAAATAAATTTTAGGGACATTAGAAAAGTATAAACGTTCCGGGCTAAGTTGCAAATGTACTGTAATAACTAACCGTATTCGCCTTTGGCATGAGAAATTCGCCAGGAAGTTCAACTTCTGCTGTGGCTGTTGTGAAATTACTGAGGAAGCGACATCTCTCCTCTAACAAGAAGGAACTGAAACAATTGACAAAGAGGTTCACTGTTAGATTCAGTATAGCGTATACACCAGAAAGCGTTAACCAGGTTGTGGTATCATTCAAAGATTACCTCGTTTCAAAGATCCCCTATTTTTACGCAAAAAGTTTGAGGTGTGGTCAGGAGTTGTAAGAGACGGCTATATTCACAGGAGAACGAGTTAATGAAAAAACACGCAGACAAACAATCGCAGCTAAATCGCGGCCGTAAACGTGGCCGTCATAAAGCGATCTGACGGAACTTTCGAGTTAGGACTGAACTAGGTCAGTCACCAGGACTCAATTCTCTGTTGTCGTTTAAAGGATTCATTAGTTTTAACAAATTTAACAAATCTTTATTAAATTTATCATCAACAGGTTCGCCTTACTTTGGTAGAAGTTTTGCTTTCTCCTCGAGAATCTTGATCCACTTCTTTAGTTTATCAATCAGATTGTGAAGACCCATGGAACCTGGTTGACTAAATGACAAAGCAACAGTCGGAATACTAGAGTTAGAGTTAGCTGGTGGTTATAAGCGTGTTACAGCATCCTTCCTTTAGAAAAAGAAATCATATATCTTACCATTTTAAAGTCATACAAGGCGGTTCTAACTTTTGATTCTGCTTTTGACTTTGTAGTCTGCTCCTGTTAGTTCAGGTTTGCAATTTTTTTTCAAGTTAAAACCACACAAGAAATGCAAGAAATACGTTGATAATTGCTCTGTAATTTTTTTTCAAGCTGCTTACCTGAAGTCAAAATCGATGGCGAATTGTTCTTTCAATCTCTGGAAGACTGGGTCTTGGGCTGTCGCCTGGGCCCTTCTTGCCAGGGACTCGGAGGCAGCCGAGGAGAAGGTGCTTGACACACTAGAGGCCGACTCAAATCCGATCCCAAACGTGCTTACCAGCTTTTTCACAAAGCTTAACGTGTGGGGAGTGATACGGGCAGCCGCAACTGTGTTAAAAAGGAACGGAAATTTCAAAGTGGTTCTACCAGCAATTTTAACGCCACTCTTTTGGTGTAAAAGCAAATCAACTGACGGTAAAAATACTTTTCATCCAAACTTTCCATGCTACCGTCTTTTCCATTTCCATAGAGTATCCCCGACCGCTTCAAGTTCATGTGCTTTTTTGTACTTCCTATTCTACACATTTGATTTTACAGTTTCTAACCTTTTTAATATTATTTTTACAAATAAATCGTTAATTTGAATCTCAATTATTAGTTCCTGGTTAACTGGAATGCAACACCCTAGATGGCCATCCAACCATCCGAAAAAATAATGTCCAAACTTTAAAGTTTGAAAGAAAATGGTCCGAAATTTTTCGAAGTTGTCATTACAGTAGAATAATTTAAGAAGGAAAACTTACCATCTCCTCTGGTCTCAAACGCCACTTGATAACACTTAGCAAGTCCTTGACGGAGCTGCCTCAACACCTCTTCATGCCAACACTCTCTGAACCAAACCATCTGTAAGCAAAGCAACATTTTACACACACACCTTAGAAAAGTACATCTGAATAAACGCAAGGCAAGTACATAAGAGGCAGCTTTAAGGACGGTGCCTACTTTTGTTACTGAACATACGTTCTGCGCATGTCGGGTCTGGTCCTTAATAAGGAATTTGCGTACCGTATAAAGGTAGTTTTGCGCGGTTTATGACCATGTGGAAAAAGCAGATCTTAGCAAGGGCTATCAGAATCCAAGACGAAATTGGGGATAACCATGCATTTATCAGAGATAACTGAGTTTAAATTTGGAAAGAAAATGCCACACATTCTTTGTATTTTAAAGGTTTTTCAGGATTATGAATGCTTGATGATCTCTGAAAAATGCGTGGCTACCCACATTTTTCTTTTAGATTCCAATAACCCTTGCTATAGCCTCCCTTGTGGGGAGGAGGGTAATACGACTCCCCTAAAAACGACTGCGTGGGAGGCTACTCTTGCTAAGAACTGCGTTTTCCCCATAGTCATAACCTTTGCAAAAATACCTCTCTGTTAGGATGCACCGTCCTTAATCCACACAACTAAGAAAAAAAATTTGAGTAAGTAGATAATTTGCAAATGCAAGGCCCTTATAACGAAATTCAATAAATATCACATTTAATGTTTAATGTTTTAGCAAGAACATTGGGCATTAGATTTGTTCTTTATCAGTTAACATTGGAGGCTGTTCCAGCAAGTTTTTCACAAAGAGTAACCAAAGCTAAAACAAGTTAGAAAAACTAAAAGAGGTTTTAACAAACCATAAAGGGTGGTTAAGATTGGAGCCGATTAAGACGCATTACGAACGACGATCTCTCTGTAAGTTATTTAAGATGTGCCTCGGCCCATTGAGGGAGCTGTGAGAAGGAACAAGTCATGTACCTGATCCACGATCCCTTCAAGGGCTGAGAGGAGAGTAGGATGAAGGTCCCTGAGAAGGTGCATGATCTTACTGCAGCGCCACATTTGAGCCGTGGCTCGAATGGCTCCAGGGTCGCTCTGGCTGCTGGATGGGGTGCCTGTGGTGCTGGAGCCAGGGGTTGTAGAAGTTGTTGCTGAGTCCGCAGTTGAGGCTGATGTCTTTTCAGAAAGAGCTTTCGATTGCACAGGCGGTGTGGGAGTAGAGACAGTAGTGGCAGCTGATGGCGTGGTCTTAAAAAACAGTAATACAAATGTAATTAGAAAAATAAACTTAAGGAGACAAACCGGAGGAAGGATAACGATTTTCCGTGAAAACAAATCTACTTACCGTAGTGACTGCTTTCGAACTCGCTGCAGTTTCTAACAAAGAATTGAAAAAAACGAAAAAAATGTCAGGGAAAAGAAAAATTGTTACATTCATGCTTCATTAACAGTAAGATCACACCACACCACGTAGTTAGCAATACATAGTGCATTGACTATTTCACTAAACATTTGCCCCAATTTTGATTCTGTCTCTAAACTAACCAAGCGTGATTTGAGTGGCATTCACTATTAAATTCTTTAGTCTTTCGGATTCTATTCCCTTAAAAAAGATGCCAGCAAATTATGCAATAAATACTTGATTAAGCGATTTACTGTTCATAAGGTGTGATAATTACACAACAAGAGGAACTTACCAGGGGCTGCAGAGTTCACTGATTTTGAACCAACGGTGGTTGGAACGTCAGCTGTTGCAGAGGCCGCTGTACTGGTTTGTCCTGTTTCTGAACCGGTTGTACTGGTTTTAGCACCAACCTGAGTGGTACTTGGAGATGCTGTGGATGTGGTGGTGTTGCTACCTCCCGTTGAAGTCCGCTGACTTGTTATGCCTGCTGCAGCCTCCATTTTGTCTGGACGTTTGAATAAGGATGCAATGGTTTTATGGTTTATTTTCGTGAATACTCGTTTGCTGACTTACTAATTTTCTTTCAAACAGTCCTAAACTGTTTTTCTTTTTTGCAAGAGTCGCACAAGAAGTGCCAAAACAGGCAACGAAAACCATGCACATGACACTCATCGTGGGTAAACATGCATTGGAAGTAAAAGCGGGAAAACATACAAGCAGTAACAAGCGCCGGAAAACATGAAACCATGGAAAGCGCGGGAAAACTCGCAGGAGTTAAATGAAAGCGCGGGAAAACTCGCTGGAGTCAAATGACAATTGGTTTGCACCTGATTGGCCAGGATAAGAGCATCTTATGTCTGACTGATTGACGCATATTGTGGGAATGTCGCAAATACCAACTTTGCAAATGCAAAAACAATGCAAGAAAGTTGTCCTGGATACAAGACAACAACACTTACGTCTCTCCCGCTGCTCAATCTTCCACGTCAGATACAGTGTTCTGATTGGAAAGTACATGGCCTAGAAAGTAAGGAACAAAACACTAAGTTAACTTGTGAACCCTGCTTCACCGAAAACTGCTCGATAGGAACATCTCACTATTGAACAAACTGATGTGAGAACCAAAGGCCATGCCGTACTACCATCTATTCACCAAAACAACATAGAGCGGGAAAATCCTGGGTTTTCCGACGAACGTGAACTTGCCAGCGAATTTTCCACGTTTCTGCTTGGACTTGAACTTTTTATATATTTATTTTGTTTTATTTTTTACACATTTAGTAATGAGATAGTGATGTACAAAGGCAACAGCGAAATGCTTTGTAAAAATAAAAACTCATTGGCTATGGGACAAAAAACACATTTGAGTCCACGATGGGGTCTCGTGGTTCTTTAAGACTGCGTATTGAATACTTAAAGACAACACTTCCTGAACCCTGCAGGGTTTAAATTAAAGGTAACAACAAAATAGAAATACTAAAAGAACTACGTAAACAACAATTTTCTTTGATGTCTTACCTGAGGGTGAACTCGTCCAATGTTACACAACAGATTTAAGATCTTCTGACCTTCACGTCGAACCAAACATGTCAACAGCTGAGGAATCCTAACACGTGGCAAGCACACGAGCAACGATTAATACAAAAAAAAGGAAAGAAAGCAACAAGAACGTTAGATATCAGCAAAGAGAACACAACGTACCAGGGAAGCCAGTGAACCGGGGGGACACCAACACAGTATTTATCCACAGCTTCAGAGATGGATCCCTACAACACACAAATGAAAATAAAATAATTATTTAAGCACAAAAACAAACATGATGTCAAAGATTACGAGGATTTAACCATCAATGGCACTTGAAAAAGTCAGTGTAGTAAATGGTAAGCCGTATGTTACAGTTTCAGACCTTTTCATCATCAAGCGTCATCAGCCAAATGCTCCGCGCCAGGTACTTCCGGCACTTGGCCTCGTTCTGGTGTCGGCAGGCGTGAAGATAGCACACGATGGCAGACACACCCAGCTGTATGTTCCTATGGCAACACGTAAACAAAACGAAGACAATTTAAGCTGGCATCAACCGTTTTTCCTTGGTTGGGTCTGTTGGTAATTTAATGTTTTAAAAGAGAAAACCTGATTTCGTCAGTTTGGTCGATCAGCCGTTCCAACCAGCATTATCTCGATTGTAGCCTACAAGCAAGCTCAACTATTGCGTTAGCAGCTGAGTAATCTTGGTGGCGGAGCTGCGATTTACGAACACAATGGGGCGAAGAAAATCGCCGGGTGGCAAATCGTGGTCCGCCGCCAAGTTACTCGCACGAATAAGAACAAGCGAGCCTTCTCACAGATTAACTCGTTTATAACAGTTGAGCATTTTGGTCAACAAATGTCAACTATTTCTCATAAACGATTTGGAAGTGTTCAGGGCCACATCAACCAAAGAAAGTAAGACCGACTAAGGTTCAAACAATAGATCCAAGCAGAACATGACTTAAATTACAAACTGGAAGACTGCAAAGGGAAAAGCGTCACTTTCTCATTTTTTAACTTGTAAGCCTTAGCAACGAAAGAGTTAAGTTGTTTTCTTACCTCTCCAGTACAAATAGTCCATCAAGGTAGTCCCCCCATAAGGCCCAGGCCATAACGAGCGAGTCGTGCATTTGGACGGCTTGAGAAAAGGCTTTGTTGGCATCTTCAGACCTACAAAGCAAACAAAACAAATTACGCTTCGTTCTAGGAGAATAAAGGATACATGTACACTCTACTGGGTAAAGATAAAAAGTATATCCGCAGTAAAAGTTGAACCCACGCGCGGTGGAAAAGAGCACCACTGACTGCGTTACAAGGCTAGTCAGAGGCAAATCCCGGATTAAACAGGAGGTGGAGTGGGGTCATGGGATGCTGAGCTTTGCGCTCCTCGTACTGTTCCCAGATTCCCTCCCCTTCGTTGGAAGCTTCGTCTGTTTGGGATTGTAGATATTTACCGCGGTCTATTTGCGAATACTCGAATCTGATAGGCTGAAACGTTGTTTTCTATTCCCTATGGCCTTGGTAGTCAAAATTCCGGCTTTGATTTCTCACGACCTAAATATCGCTGTTTCTCGCTTAAAACCACTTGCGGGTCTACTGAAACAAACTATGATGTCGATTACCCTTACTAAGGAAACAATGTGTCATGATGCAGAGACCAGCCTTGAAACACCGACCGTCCGAGCTTCCCACTCCCCCTCTGTTCCACCCCCCACACACAAACACAGTATAGTCAACAACAATTAGTTTTCTCCCCCCCCCCCCCGCTTTTCCAGTGCATTTTACTAACTGTACCTTCCAATATACGCGAGGAACATTCCTTTAAGAGCAAAGAACTCGGCAGTCATTTCCTTGGAAAAGTACTTCAGATTTGTAGACTCGATAAGCTCAAGGCCCTGGGAGAAAAAAACAAAACCAGGTGACTCCTTGGCTGCAGTTTAAAGGTCATAAAGTACATTCCAAGTAGCTTAATCATGAGGCAAACGTTAACAAGGACCTAGGTTAAGTAGTTAACAAGTTGACAACCGGATGTTTCAATCGGCGACCAGAAGTCTCATATTCTTTAAATTGGCAAAATGTTGTTCCTCCGAACAGATAGAGAACACTCGTTTCGACGTGCGATACTTGACCTGATGAGCACCCAAAAAGAAACACAAGACTTCCAGGAGTCGTTCGTGGCCTCCAGGACGTTAAGGTTCTAGTCGCTTAAGGTCCCAAATATAGTACTAGGTAAAATAATAATAATAATAATAATAATAATAATAATAACAATAATAATAATAATAATAATAATAATAATAATAATAATAATAATATATAATCCCTAATATAGTATAAGGAATTTTATTTTACCTCCTGGAGTTCCTGTTTTCCCATGCCGCCAGCCATCTGCAGATAGCACTTCACCTGCTGTTTGATCTTCTGGAAACAGTCCACTATAGGAACACTGGGAATGGTGTGAATTCTGCCAAAAGAATTTGCAGGACAATAATTTCCAAAACACTGTTTTGCCTTGTTTTCACAAGAGACTCAAAGGGCGGAAAATTATGTGGATGAGTTTTCATTCACGCGCAACTATGGCTCATTTTTGTAAACATCAATGACGGTTTCTACTGTTGTCTTACTTTGTAAAGAGAGGCTACTTTCTAGTAACCGAAAAGGGAGGAAAAGAGGGTAATTATTATTACTCAGAAGCGAGGAGTGCGAGAGGAATTTCTCCTCTTTTCCCTCCCTTATCTGCGCCTGCCACGTAGGCTAACATTCTAAGTACTGACTTCTCTACAAGATGCCCTTGGGAAGAATCTAATTACATATTGTATTGCATGTAAGATGTCACAACGTATTCATGAAAACAAACCTGCTAAGCGAGTCCAAGCACACTCCCGTCAGGCCCTGCTTCCTTGCTATATACCCATAGTGGATGATGGCCCAAGCCGAGGCGTGGACACCAAGCATGGAGTGGTTACTCTGCTGCTTGAAAGATGCAGGAAAAATTAAAATGTGTTATAGCCCTAGTCCTATCAAGTATTTGCGAATTAGGGATGGTTACGAAAGAAATCTGATGCTTACGAACAGAAAGTACGTGTAAATTGGAGACAGACCATTTGATGTGTTATCTACTGACCGGTTCATGCTGCGATTGGCTTTCGTACGCCGCTACAATGGCCTGATAATGATGATGTCTCCACATGAACACGTCACTCCAATGAAATAAATTGTCGGACGGCATGGGAAGACGGTTACTAAAGGTAAAAATAAAAACCGTATAAGAATATAAAATCTAACAATGAAATTAGGCGGCAGACATCACCGGAAGAAGCATAGTGAACACCTTTATTTATTCAGGGAAATCCCGTCAGAGTCAAAGCAAACTTTTTACAATGCAAAAAGGGGTATAATAACATCCTAAAATTATTACAAAACAAACTTAAACTAATTGATAAAAAGATACAAGATATAAAAAGCACTAAACTCTATAAGCTCTTAAAATTGATGAGAATAAAAATATACGAATAAGGAAATGACAATTACATCGTCGACATAAGAAGCACACCCGAACACACTACGCCTGGATAAAATCTCAGAAAGAATCAAATCTAGACGACTTCAGTCTGCTGCTAGCTTACTGAGATACAAACAGAAGCAAATATTTAAACTCGTTTACCCGGACTCAAACAGGGAACCAGTTTATCTCTGGTCTAAGGGGAACACCTTTTAGCTATGGCCAAAAGTAGCTCACCCCTTCCAAAATAACGGGCGCTAAATCCGAAATTAACGAGGTTCATCACATCTGGAACTTACGTCAATGGTAATTCCTCATAGGAAAGAGAAACACAAACAAAACCTAGTGAAATCTAGTATTTTGTCCGTTTCAGAGGGCAATGCAAGCCTTAGCCTATTTTATTTCTTTGCGGAGGGATTTTAACCCCTGCTTGACTCTAGACAAATTTACGTGCTATACGTTTCTCACCGCCAAGTCTTGACAATAGCTTTCATATCATGCAAGCTGGTTGATCGTCCAACATTCGGCGGTTGAAGCCCCGTGTGAATCTGAGCTGCTTCTTGCAGTTCCATGATTTGCTGAGCTGCCTGAAGTTAAAAAAAGTAAGAAATAAAATGCAAAATTTAAAACGAAGAACTTGTCAAAAGCGCTGAGGGATTCTTCAATAACTGATGGTAAAAAAAAAATGCTCGTTAAAATGAAAATATAATAAAGGCAAAAACTTGTGTCACTTTATTCTTTCCATGACCACCTCCTCTTAAATGTCTAAATCTGTTTATGTTCTACATGCAAGCAAAGCCATATCTATGCAGGCCACCAAGGAACTAAGTAAACTCAGATATTACCTGCAACAGAGGGATGTGCTGCTGTGAAATAACAGGAGGCAGCCGTCTCCACTGGCGGATGGCTTGAGTTGTGGAGTGCTCCACAAGTTTGTCCACCTGTAACACACAATTACAATTTACTCAAACCATTCTAGAACAGGAGCCTAATGGCACAGGGTTATCTCAAGTGTATGCCACCTCATATTGGTGGGCCTGTGGTGCGGACGTACGTACGAACGTTGTTGAAGGGAAAAAGAGCTGTTCCTCCAACAACGGTCCATATGTTAAATTACCCATTTCAACATTTAACATGATACAGCGTTCAACATTTGCTGAAAAGCAGTGGTAGCATTATTTGATCATCAACGAATGTTGAACAGTGACACTGGCTTTACGATGTTGGACGTCTCACGATGGTTACTGCCGTGCGCGAATGACCAAACAAACCAAACATCTCGCAGCATCAATAAAAATTAAATTGTTTTAAAACATGGCTGGGCGATGGTTACAGTGTGTTGCCCAGTTTTCGTACACGTTTGTAATCGCTAGATCTTTTCGTCTGTGCGATAAAAATTTCTGAAATTTCTTTTAAAGATAGCCCATTTACTTACCTTCAAGATATACAACGATTGGCCGCTTGATCGACGTATGTTCAAAATTATGCCATTTTCCCTAAAACTCCTAAGTTGCCCAGTCTACGTACACCTGGCCCAGTTTTCGTATATCGACAAGACGACATTTTTCCTCGAAAACGCTCGACGCAAACTGATGTGTCAGCCACTGTCGTAAACTCCACAGTTTACACCATGCGAAAACTTGTGACGCGTTACGCATTAGACATTCCTAAGCTATTACGTGTTAGACTGCATGACTATATTTGGATAGGTTTTTTCTACACACATGCTCGATCGAGAGAAAAGGTATTACTAGGTTTTTGGATTCACTACTGTAACACGGCGTTTTACTCGCGTTGGTTGGTCGGCACAAGGAGAGAATAAACGAGTTAACATTGTACTGGAAAGGAGTGAATTTCTTCAGTGTCTCAGGGAATTTTCTGCGTTACGTTAACAAACATTCCCCACACTGAAAGTGGCGACCCTGCCAGGACACGAGTTGGAGACTTCGAGAACACAGAAAGCGACGAATTGTGGATAATCGTACAAACTTTTCGGTTAACAACAAGCGACAAGGGAACATTTGCAATCACTCATCGACAGTAGGTACATTTACACGTTACTGAGTCATTTTTGGAACTTTAACTTCGGTGAATGAGCGTTGTTGACAATCTTCGCAAACACAAGTTTGGTGGGCTAGAATTACAAGATCAAAATGGCGCCAACTGATAAACACGATCAGTTGTTAGAATTTTCGAAATTGAAGCTGGAGGAAATTTCAAAAACCTGGAAAGACTGCGATCAAGAGGACTTGGAACTTTACTACAACAAGATATGCGGACTTATTCGCAAATTGGAGATTTCAATCGACGAGACAGGGGAGCGCATGTTGGAGAGCGAACGCACGCTAGATGAGATAAAGAATTGGTCTGTGCAACAGAAGGAAGGACTACAAATGTTTCGAGAACTTCGAGGACAAATTAAACTGACCTTGGGTGAAGGACGTAGACAAGAGGAGGACGAGAAGGCTCAGCGTGAATTAGATAAACAGCGAGCTATCAACAAGGAAATCATGGAAGCGCGACTGGCCGAACAAAAGGAACTTGAAGCTGCGCAAATCAGACAACAACAACGGGAAGAAGAGTGGTTGAAAAGGAAATTGGAGATGGAGAAGGACGCCAGAGCTGGTAATGGCGATTCTCCTGGGTCATCAACGACACAGTCGGTGAAGCTTCAGCGATATACCATCACTCCACTTCAGGGCGATTATAAGGACTGGATTCGATTCTGGAACCAGTTTGAGGTTGAAGTGGACGGTGCAAAAATATCAGAAATCAGCAAATTCAACTATTTATTGGAGCTCGTAAAAGGCCAACCACGGGAGGACATACTTGGGCTTCCGCACACAGTAGAAGGCTACCAAGAGGCCAAGAAAATTCTGCAGATCACCTATGGCAAGGATTGTAAGGTGCACAAGGCGCTCATTAAGGAAATGGAAAGTTTACACAGTATTACGGACATTCGTCGACTAGACCGGATTCACGAATTCTACAACAAGCTTTCGAGAGTTGTACGAACTTTGTCTACAATGAACAAACTGCAGACAGCGCAGAGCGCCGTGTACACTTTGATGGATAAACTTGGACCAGTGAGAGAAGTTATCACTCAGACAGACGACAAGTGGGAGGAGTGGGCACTTGAACAGCTGGTTGAAGCTCTGCGTAAGTTTGTTGACCGGAACCCTCTTCGAGCGGAAGAGAAGAGCAAGCAACAAGGCGGATCTGGAGATGGGAGGCGAAATGCAGAGAAATTGATGATGCAGGGCTCACAAAGATACACCAATGCTAACAGATGTGTTTACTGCGGTTCTACAAATCATTCGTCCGTGAACTGTACAAAGGTGTTGACTGTCGCTGCCCGAAGGGACCTCATACGAAGGAAGAATTTGTGCTACAACTGCCTTGGTGATAATCATCTTGTGTCTGCATGTCGTTCAAGACCCTGCAAGAACTGTGGACAGCGGCATCATACATCTCTTTGTGAAAGAAGAATTTCAACTGTTCCTGAGCAAGGCAGCGTTCCTACATCAACAGAAAAGAACCTGAGCGCATCAACTTGGTCTACGTCAACTTTACACGCTACAGTGCGAGCACTGGTCAATGGACAGGAAGCAAGAATCATGATTGACACAGGAGCCGGAAGTTCGTATGTATGCTCAGACCTGATTACAAGACTGGGAATCTCACCAATCCGGCAAGAGACAAGATGCATTGAGCAGATGTATGGAACAGTTACAAGAAGAGTGGATATTTACTCTTTAACCATTGAGTCTGTTGTTGTGGATGGTTTTAACTTTGTTGTTGATTGTATCAATGCAGAGAAGGATGTGCTGACATCTTTACCTAATCCAAGAATTAAGGACTTGAAGCGGAAGTACCCTCGACTCCGTAAGCTACAATTAAGCGATGAAGACGAAATGGCAGATCAGCTCCCTGTACATATCATCGTTGGAGCAGCGGATTATCAGCGCATCCGTTCGACAGAACCACCAATTCTCGGGAACAATCCTGACACTGACCCTGGAGCGGAATTCACGATGCTGGGATGGATCTTGTATGGGAGGCTTATTTCAGAAGGAGATGGCGTGGAAAAGGAATTCCTTTTAAACTCAAGCCAAAGTGAATTTGAACGCTTGTGCTCCATGGATGTGCTTGGCCTGGAGGATGCAGATACTCTCAACCTCTCATTCAACCAAGACTTTGAAGAGCAAATCAAGTTCAAGAGTGAAGGGTTTTACGAGACACGGCTACCTTGGAAGCTTCCCCATGGACTACTCCCAACCAACAAGGGGCTGGCAATGGCGCGACTTTGGGGAACAACAAGACGCTTAGAGAGACATAACAGACTGGTGGAGTACAACGCCATTATGCAAGAACAAATTGAGAGTGGAATACTTGAGCCTGCTCCACCTCAGCCCACTGGAGAAATCGTGCACTACGTTCCACATCATCCTGTCATTCGCGAGAGTGCTGAGTCAACAAAAACACGCATAGTCTATGACTGCTCCTCCAAAGCCAGACAGCAATTGCCTTCGTTGAATGATTGCCTAGAACCTGGTCCAGCTCTCCAACCGCTGCTCTTTGACATTCTCCTTCGTAATCGGTTGAAAAAAAAATTATGCGTCACTGGAGACATAGAGAAGGCATTTCACCAAATTCGTGTGCATGAGGAGGATCGTGACGCCTTAAGAGTACTTTGGTTTAACAACTTGGACGAGCGAAAGGTGGTTGAGTATCGCTTTACCCGGGTGATCTTTGGTGCAGCACCTAGCCCTTATATCTTGGGTGCGACTCTCCAGAAACACTTGTCAGCATATCAGGAAGAATTTCCAGACACGGTGAAGGCGCTGCGGGATGACACTTACGTCGATGATATACAATACGGGAGTGATAAGGAGGAAGCGCTCACAAGGTTTAAGGAGGAAGCGACACATATCATGAACAAAGGGGGATTCACACTACACAAATGGCATAGCAATGTAGCTACCCTTGAAAGTACACCTCAGAACAAGGGATCAGATAGAGAGGATCAAAGGGCCAAAATACTGGGAACCCAGTGGGACAAGTCAACAGATACAATCTTTGTTGATTTTAAACCGTGCTGCGGTGCAACAGAGCCAGTGACAAAGCGGAAAATGATAGCAGCAATAAACAGTGTTTATGACATCCTCGGTCTAGCTTCGCCAGTTATGATCACCGGAAAGGTTATCTTTAGCGAAGTTTGTTTACGGAAGATCTCGTGGGACGTGCCCTCCCTGATGAAATTGTACGGCAGTGGAACAAGTGGATCAGCTGTTTAAAGGAGCATCCAACCCTTGCAATTCCGAGAAGTGTAGTTGACTACAACAAAAGGGGACTGTCGTTACACGGATTTTCAGACGCCAGCAAATCAGCAGTGTGTGCGGCCGTTTACGTTGTTGCTAAGTACTTGGATGGGTCCGTAAGTCAAAATCTTCTCGTTTCCAAATCAAGAATCGCTCCTAAGAACACATCGATTCCACGCCTAGAACTCACCGCAGCCCTTACTCTTGCCAAGTTGCTGAGTCATACCACTAAGGCACTTGACCCCAATATGTTTGCTGAGACCCACGCATGGGTGGATAGCACCACTGTACTCTACTGGTTGGAAAACAAGGGCAAATGGTCACAGTACGTCGGGAACAGAGTGGCAAAGATGCAGGATCTTGGAACCTTTGTGTGGCATTACGTCCCTACAGCACAAAATCCAAGTGACTTAGGGAGCAGAGGAATTGCTCCGGCAAGAATTGATCACTTTTGGATGAAGGGTCCTGAATGGCTGGGCAACGTTGAAGAATGGCCAGAGAAGGTAGAAGTCAAGGAGACGGCAGAGGCTCAAACTGAAGCATTACCGAGAAAGGAAGCTGCACTCCTCCAAAAGCAGGAAGACCAGAACTTTCAAGAAACTTGGACCGAAGAACTTCTTCAGAAGCACAAGTACTGGAAGCTTCTAAGGATCACAGCATTCATTAGAAGATTTATTGGCAACTGCCGGAAGGTGGCTAAAACACGTGGCCCCCTTACAACATTTGAGATTGAACAAGCGGAGCAGTGGTGGATCAAGTTAGCACAGGCAGGATGTGAGCAAAGAATCGATGTTCCCATCAAGAGAGACACACTGGGGATCTGGCGTTGGTATGGGCGAGTCCCGGACTACCACCCGATGTTCCTACCAAGAAAACACAGATTGGCGGAGTTGGTCGTGGAACATTACCATCTGATGAATTTGCATGGGGGAGTCCAGTCCACAATGAACAAGGTGCGAGAGAGGTTTTGGATCCCACAACTGCGACGTATTACTAGAAGGCTGAGGTTGAGCTGCAATCACTGCAAAAACCACAGAGCAAGAGCATTACCAGCACCACCAATGGCCGCCCTGCCATCATTTCGAGCAGAGTTTACTGATCCATTTTCCTCAACTGGAGTGGATTTCATTGGTCCATTGTACCACAAGACACAGGGGATCAACCCCGGGAAGGCCTATGTCGTGTTATTCACTTGTGCTTGCACTCGTACCATTCACCTAAGGTTGTGCACGGACATGACTGTTGAGCAATTTAAACGGGCACCGAAGGAATTTGTGGCGAGACGAGGTACCCCGCAATTGATCGTGAGCGATAATGCGAAGACCTTCATAGCGACAAAAGGATGGCTTGAGACTCTACAAGAAGACGAGGATCTCAACAACTACCTCGCATCACAGCGGATTCAATGGAAGTTCAACCTCTCCAGAGCCCCTTGGTGGGGAGGATTTTTTGAACGTATGGTTGGCATCGTCAAGTCTTGTCTTTCAAAGGTCATTGGTTGCGCATTACTCTCTTATGCAGAACTAGAGGAAACACTTCTCGATGTGGAATGCTTTGCAAACAACAGACCGTTATGTTACGTAGGTGAGGAGTTTGAGCAACAGACAGTTACACCTAACATCCTTATCAGAGGAAAACCTGCGAACTTTCTAGCAGAAGATATTGATACCTTGGATGACACAAGTGACGTCACGAGAAGATTGCGTTACTTGAAGACGTGCCGATTGCAGCTGCGCAAACGATGGGTTAAAGAGTATCTTCACGCATTGGAGGAGAGATCCAAGACGCAAGCAATTGCAAATAAGAAGGTTCCCGCAGAAGGATCGATGGTTCTAATTAAAGACTCCATTAAGAACACTGGAAAGTGGAAACTTGGAAGAGTTGAAAGTCAGATAAAGGGAAAGGACGGCGTTCTTCGGGGATTCAAGATAAGGACGGGAAACGGTTACATCGTCGAACGCCCTGTTCAGCTAGTTGCAGATTTGGCGCACAACCCCAGCCACAGAACACAGGTTTGAACCCTGAAGTGCCAGAGTTTCGACCGCGGCAGCTACCTGGACGAGCAGCAAAGAATGCAGCAAGGAACCGGATGATCGGAATTGCAATGAACGAGTTAGAGGACGATTAGAATTGTATTAAAGCTGCTTCTCAGCCCTTTAATAGGGGGAGGGTGTCGTAAACTCCACAGTTTACACTATGCGAAAACTTGTGACGCGTTACGCATTAGACATTCCTAAGCTATTACGTGTTAGACTGCATGACTATATTTGGATAGGTTTTTTCTACACACATGCTCGATCGAGAGAAAAGGTATTACTAGGTTTTTGGATTCACTACTGTAACACGGCGTTTTACTCGCGTTGGTTGGTCGGCACAAGGAGAGAATAAACAAGTTAACATTGTACTGGAAAGGAGTGAATTTCTTCAGTGTCTCAGGGAATTTTCTGCGTTACGTTAACAAACATTCCCCACAGCCACCCTGCTGCATGCTTATCGTGTTTTCTCTTTGATTTGTGAATGGAAATAGGCTTGGCGACCAATGTTTGGTGTACAAAGCAAATGGTTATTCGGGGGTGGATGTTTAATCGATCCTGCAGTGTTGATTTTTTAATTTCCCACTTTTGGGCGGTTTTTCAGATTACGCTCAATCCATCGTCTCGTACGTCATTTACTCCCTTGGCAAAGGTAGTTGACCGGTTACTATTCTGCGTATTAGAACTGTTAAGAAAAGGCCTTATAAGATTTGACGTTTTACTTCCGTTTCCGCTTACACCTTTAGAATGGCAAACGCTTTACTTCCGTTTCCGCTTCAGTTGCTTTTCTTAACTACTTTTGTAAATGCTTATTAGAATCGCGACGGAGTGAAAAAAAATCGGTAAAACCGGTAAACTAACGATATTTCAAGGTGTATGTCAACATTCTATGCATACATATCTACCTTAGTTAATTATATTGACGTTTTAGATTGTTTGTGTGGGAGTAAGTTTATTAAATATTCGTGACCTTTGCATGACCTGGATGTAAAGCGTCGCTGTTATACCACAACAAATATAATACATGTAGTAGTGTATTGTGCTTACAAGGATTGTTGTGTAATCTTTGCTAAACTTGCGACTTATTAGTTTTCGAACAGTAAAGTTTAAAATTCAGGTCTTTAACTTATTTAAAAATAGGTTTTGAGAAAGGCGCAGTTAAGTGTACGACAACTGGCACAGCAGGTCGAAATGTATGCGACGATTTTCGCCGCTAAAATTCAGGAGCAGTTCAATTAAAGCTAGCGTTGAAAGTTCTTCCATTCACTTTCCCCTTTTATCTATCATCTGTCCAAAAACCATAAACTTCCTTACAAAATTACCAACAAAACGGGCTATTTGTTCATCTACAATACCTTTACTGTGCAGTCAAAAGTGCAAATATTAGCCGCTAAACTTTTACTCACCTCGAAAGAAATTGTCCGCACTGACCTGCTTCTTCGTCAAAAAGCCCGGCAAAACCGGTAATTTATAGCTGAAATGTTTCTTTTATTTTCGGAATTCTTCGGTTGACGAAGGTTGAACGACCGACGGCGGAAAATAATCAAAGAAAGTTCTTTTTGTAGGAAAACTGGGCCCGTACGAAAACTGGGCAACATAGTGTACGGGCTTATCAAGACAGGGATAGTCAGTTTGCTGTGGGTACGCGAGTTAGAAGAGCCAGTGAAACGTAATGTTGGACGACATATCATGAAAATCAAACTAACTTCATAGAACATCATTCAATAAGTATCCAGCAACGTTGACCAATGTTGGATGGCAAAGTTAGATTTGTTTGGCCAGGCCTTGAGATTTTGGCGTGGTGAGAAAACAGGTGTACTGATCTCAAACGATTACACCGCAGGCTTACCATCCTCTGTTTGTGTCGGTCTATCAAATTAGCAAAAGAACTACCTTTGAGCGAGTCCGACCGTTTTTTTGAAAACATCGCTTTCGCGAGCCTTACATCGCCTAAATAAACACAGAAACACAAATCAAAATACCATGGCAACAATTTTATGAGTTTTTATTTCATTTTCCTCACAGTTTTAAGACTCCTAAATTTCGGCTTTAGTTTTGCTAATTTGATAAACCGACACAGCCATATAAATGCACAGCCCACCACACAAACAGAGGATGGAAAGCCTGTGATCACACGAGATGAACGCACTACACATTCGTAACACGTACCATGTTAAGATGCTGCTCGTCTGGATGGCAAATTGCGATGTAACCGCGATATAAGTTTAACTTGTAAGCGATGGATTCAGGAAAATTGACTTCAACCTACAAGTTAAAAAAAAAACGCACTTATCAAAACTATGTAAGGTCAATCAAGATATCCCATTGGATCAAAAACCTGGGGATCCCTCTGAATTTTGGGTGAAATTGTGCCGTTCAGAGCTTGAAACTATGATTTTTTGTACTTATTTTTTCCAGACCTAACCTCTAAAATCTTTTCCTAGTTTAAAATTTATGTCCTACTTCAGACCACAACGTCTCAACAACCACGTCCTTTGGGCCGCGCATACTTATATTGACAGATTATATCAAGGAGGCTCTCCCTTCCAAGTGTTATTAGGTTAGTAAAGGATAATAAAGGAGATCGTACCTGAGCGAGAGCTTCTTTCATCGATTGCCACTCTGGTACTCGCCATGCGCTCTCAAGAACTTAACAGTGAAGAAAAATGCATAATTAGCATGTCTAAATTGCATAAAATTACAAAGAACGCAACGTTATCCCGTAAACAATGCAGAGACAAGTTAACTTACCGAGAAAAGGATTTGCATGGCCCTTGGTTTTCCCAAACTCCATCAGTAAATCCCACTGACCGAGTTCCTTGGAACAACTAGAACAAGAAGGAAAACACACCTGTTATGCTTTTATTTACGAGAGGAACGCGCCCCAGTTTCCCTGGTAAAGAAAAACAAAACTGAAATTATGAAGATGTGAAATTCATACATTTGAACCGCGGAATGAAGAAATCAACGTAAAGAAGATCCTCGCAGTTATTAACGCAACTTATACAGTTGCGAAAAGAAAGCCTGAAAAAATCAGGCTTGCCGCGATTCGAACCCTGACCTCTGCGATTAGAGCAGAGATTAGAGCGCTGCACTGGTATCGCAGAGGTCAGGGTTCGAATCCCGGCAAGCCTGATTTTTTCAGGCTTTCTTTTTGCAACTGCATAAGTTGCGTTAATAACTGCGAGGATCTTCTTTACATTGATTTCTTCATTCCGCAGTTCAAATATATGAATTTCATATATTCATAATTTCATCTTCATCTTTCCCGGGTATATTACGAAAAAATTTAATGACCAGCTCCCAGTTGGCCTGTTAGCTCAATTGGTTAGAGCGCTGCACCGGTATCGCGGAGGTCAGGGTTCGAATCCCAGCAAGCCTGATTTTTTCAGGCTTTCCTTTCGCAACTGCATAAGCTGCGTTAATAACTGCGAGGATCATATTTACATTAAAAACAAAACTGTTACGCGTTGTACGGTAGCTGCTTACATTTACGACCGGTGCTGGCACTGGGACACTGAGCTGATACTGGGAGGTGATTCGGGTGAGAGAGTATCTTACTTTGACAAACATCTATACTATCATTACCTGATCCAGTGTTCTTCCCACAGATTGTATTCTGATGTTAGCTGTGGATTAGCGGGGCCGCGGTTATGTTCTTCACGGGCCTTGCCCATCACCTAGATACAAGAAAAAACATACGGCATAACATATTTGAGCGGACCAGGTACAAACAACTCTCGCCTTGTGGGTACAGAAGATCTACTGAAAATACACCAATTACGTCTTTCGCTTGGAGACTGCATTCACGCTCAACACCGGACACAGCAATATAACTTGTTCGACTCTGACAAGTGGACAATGGAGCTCTGTTCACATTTTCTGCTCTTTCATTCGTATTTGCCAACTACAGAGGTTTCTTCGACTCGGTTTCCCTCCATCTAAACTACCATGATCAAGTTTCAACTGGAAAAGCTAACTGTACAGCTGTCTGTTGCACCCTGCTATTAAGGACACCAAATCGCCGCCTAGAACTAAAATTATAGATACATTTCGTTGGAACAACTGTCTCAAGGTCACAATTCACCTAAATGTATGTGCGGCTCTCCCCCTTTACCTCACAGTGTTGAGTGAAACGAGTTTGCACGTTGCACGTTATTGTTACCAACATTGAAGAAAGGACGGGGAAAAATGTTCCAACAAGTATGAAGTTAACAAAAGGTATTTATGAAATTCTTAGTCGAGTTTACTAAATTTCTAGCTTTTTTATCGGTTCGCTGTGCAAAGGGTATTAGTAAATAACCTGGCCTTTTCCCTTGTAACGAAATTGGGTGCCGTGTGAAGTGTCACGGAGTGTAAAAGTTTTCACCGAGAAGCCAAAGTTTTGTCCAAAAATATGCAAAAAATTGGCAAAGATTACCAAAGTTGGAACTCAATGAAACTATTATTCCACCTGCGCTTGCTGGCTTGCTGGCTTGCTGGATGCTTAGTAAATAAAACCCTTCCGGCGGCTGGTATATCAGAGGATAATGCACGAGGCTGAAGGATTGTCCGAAGAATGAACAGTTGGCCGAAGAGCGAAGCTTCGAGGGCAACTATGAAGTTTGACGACAATCTGTCAGCCAAGAGAATTATCTTCCGACATTTGCAGCTAAACAAATCCAAGTTGGTTACTTTACTCGATTTTATTACACTGTGATTAGATCTGAAAAGTTAAAACCTGAAAAAGTGGCTTCCTTTCCTGGTTTCTCCCGTCAATAAAATCGGACGACGGATATCAAATCAGACGAAGGTATCGCCTGATACTCAGCGTACGATTTTGTACCACGTGATGTGTTTCGTCCAATCAGCGCGCGCGGAAATTGATCGGTGGGTTATAAGAGGTGATACATAACCTACGAGGCACGTACCGCCACCTGGGATATTTATCACTTCCTATTCAACGTGCACTCGTGGAATAATAACGAAACTTACGACAGGTGCGTGCTTACCATTTCATAGGCAGATTGAGCTTGTTCATAGAATCCCTGAGTCTCATAAGCAATAGCAGTAGCTGTTTCTGGATACCGACACCTCTGCTGCCACAAGCCAGCCCACATGTCTTCCTCATTCAGAAGTGAGTACATCTCTGCTAATGAGTCCAGTGTCTCCTGATAAATAACAAAAAGTGATTTGAGGAACTTCAGAAGTTGCAGGCTTTCTTTGCAACTAAAATCACTGCATAGATCTTTCGTTAGTAGTTTATTTATGATTATTTTACACATTACGTGTACTAAAAGCAAAAACAAAACAGCAGTTACTTTCCACACAACATCTACGTAGTAAGAACTGGTCAAGTTTGACGTAGAACAAAGGAAACAAAAGAATACGATACAACTCAAAACAGACCAAATACCTAACCAACCCTTCATCCGCAGTCGTTTTTGTCCACGTCCACTGCTGCTTACACTCAGGCTCACTATTTATCTTTTTTTGGGCAGATCAAGGGGTAATGCCCGCTACCAACGTGGCCATACTGCCCATTTGTGGCTACCCTGGTTACCCCCCTCAAAAGATCCCCGATTTCTAGAAACCCAGATACCTTGAATCCCCTGTTATCTCAAATTGAAAGCCATTTCCCTCGGGATTTGCTTACTATTTCCCTCGGGATTTGCTTACTAGTTGTCAGTCATTTACTGTGGTCATTTACTACCTTAATCTCGGTGACCTTGTTTCCACCGCTATCTCGAAAGGAAGGAATTTTTTATTTGATTAGAAAACGACCAATTACAGAATGAAGAAGATACTTTTTGAGAAGAAAGAAACCAACAACAACTCCAGAAATAGATATTAACAAACGGATCAGCTAAGCTTCATGGATGTTTGCCTTAGTATTGATATTAACTTCGAAACCACAATCACTTCTGCACGCATAACGTGTCAGTTTTCTTTACTTACATGTTGGTTGATTTCCGATGGGTCCTCTTCAAATGGCGAGAAGTCGATGACCTGTTGCTGTTGATGTGAAATCTGATGGTTGGAATGATCCTCGCACAGACTGGCATAATCCTCAAGCATGAGCCCTGAACGGTGCCACGAATTGTGAGTTTTACCGAGATACTGAAACACAGAAACAATGGTCATATGTCACCTACAAGTTAAACGCCTTTGGGTACCTTGTTGTATGATGTTGACTTCGGCAAGTCAAACGCCTTTGGGTACCCTGTTGTATGATGTTGAATTCAGCAAGTTAAACGCCTTTGGGTACCCTGTTGTATGATGTTGAATTCGGCAACTTAAATGCTTTTGGGGACCCTGTTGTATGATGTTGAATTCGGCAAGTTAAATGCTTTTGGGCACCCTGTTGTATGATATGGAGTTCCGCAAGTTGAACGCTTTTGGGCACCCTGTTGTATGATATGGGCACCCTGTTGTACGATGTTGAATGAGGCTGAACGGTGTTAAACAAAGTCTGATTACAATCAAACATTCGTGCAACAGAGTTGTACTGAATGGACGTTTGGATGTTTGGATGAGGTTGAATCCGTGTCACAGAGGTCTAAGGAAGAGTTAAGAGAGGATTAGTGACCGAAAAACAGCACAGTTTCACGGCAAAGGGCTTGAACAAAAAAAAAAATCAATCTCAAGAGAAGAAAAAGGTTAGACGAGACAGTAAACTCGGAGTAAACCCACAATCTTACCTTGAGTATACATGGCCGGATGGGAACAGAGGGGTTACACTTAGACACACCCTCTAAAATGGTGTGAACAGAACTAGGAAAAGTGTCAACTTGAACCAAATGACTTCCACTGCACATAAAAGGACTGATCTCACCCGCGAGGACCTGGAACAAACAAAATAGATTGGTCACTCCCACAACACTAAATTTTACCTAGTAATATTATAAAAAAATCTTAAGTTTTGCTTTTGCAATGGAGGTAAAGCAGTGTAAATTGAAGACTTACTTGTTGTTGTTTGTCTGTGAGCAGATTCCACAGCTGTGGGAACAGGTCTACCCAAATTGTGTGAGCCAGGTTGGAGTACCTGTGGCACATCTGAGCCATGGGACCCAGAAATGACGCAGTCTGAAAAAACAAACAAACAAAAAACATTGAAGAGGTTTCCTTCAACCCTTAATGCAAATGAATAAATTTGGTAAATTAAGAAATTCAAATAAAAGTGCTAAGCTCTTCAGTGCAAGGTTCCA
Source organism: Siderastrea radians (assembly GCA_964017195.1). Taxonomy (NCBI): domain Eukaryota; kingdom Metazoa; phylum Cnidaria; class Anthozoa; order Scleractinia; family Rhizangiidae; genus Siderastrea; species Siderastrea radians. The sequence continues at coordinate 1,923,739 of OZ024893.1, read as the reverse complement.
TACAGTGCAAAACGATGTCACAAACATATCGTATCATTCGTATTATCACCTTAACTTCCCGGAGCTTGTCGATAAATTTTCCATGTCTTTCAGCGAGTAACTGAACAATGTCAGTCTTCTTCAATCGACTGGGGTCAGCATCTTTGTCCATGGCAGCTAAAAGTTTCTATGCGGTGAAGAGAAATAAATTTTGCTGACAGTCTGCTTAATAAATCTTATTTTTTACATTAGATTTCAAGGTCCTAGAGAACGGAATTCTGAACTTCTTTTTACCGACTCAATTTTAAAAAGCAGAAATACAATGGAAAATTTCAACTTCAAATATCTGTCTCTTCCCATTTTACTCATTACACGAATTTCTTAATCTTGGTATCCATTTGTTAGCAATTTGTTTAACTGCTCCACTTTGTCTTTATGCCACTTCATACTATGCGTTTTCATCTTCCGTAACTTATGTGATAAACGATATTGCTGGCTGAGCTGAAGAATATTTTGGTATCACTTTCACCTCGTAAGAAGCTTCTGCTGCGTTTCCGATTTTAATAAACATAGAACACACCTTTTGCCTGAGCTGCATCTTCGCAACATTTATCATAAGAATTGATCTATTTAAAAGCGCGCAAATATTTTTAGGCATTTTAAGGTCAATCCCGCCTGGTTTGCCTATAAACCCCATCGTTAAATTCAAGACTCAAAGAACATGATTCAATAAATGTTTTTTTATTGGGGGTTGAATTAGACTACGAACCAATAATTAGCTAACTGTTCACATACCCCAGAGTCCTCGATCTCAAACAGACAGCGTGATGACTCCCCTTCTTTCTTGCTTCCTGCCGCACCATTGTCTGTCTCCATCTTCTCCTCTTTGGTTTCCTCAGCAGCGGTTGCCTTTTGCTGAGCACACGCCAGAATCTCCTTACTCACTTGACTATCAGAAGCCCGGATAAATGACGTCACTGAAGGAAGCATGCTGAATGTACTGGAAGGTGTCACAGGCCTCTCACTTGAAGACACAGCCAGGAGAAGCTGAAAGGGTATGGGGACAAGAACAACACTTAGGCAAACAAAACAACGTAACACTAAAATTTGACAACGGATATGAGGGGATATCATGTCACGAGACACGTTTTGACCCCACATCAAAGTCTGTTACAATCCTCCAATCCAGGTCCAACGTGTCCCCCAACCCTTGCGTCTACGCCTGTTAAAATCCTCCCCCCTCCGTCTCCGTTCGTTGGCTCACGCGCTCAATGATCTAATGAGCAAATAGCAGACAAGACTGTACCTCGATACATTGTTTGATCCAGAAATGAGGTCCCATGGCTTCCCAGTTCTAAAATAGAAGAAAAGTGTATTTCATGAAAACCGAACTTCAGAAGCAAAGAAAATGAATGAAAAAATAAATAGCAATAGCTCCTACAGGCTTGAAAATTGTGGGCAAGTCAATAAAACAGTTCATTGCTGTCATCTTACTTGTGAGCAGAAAATGTAAAGTAGACGATCGTACAGCTTCTTTTTCATGGTTTTATCAAAAACCTGTTAAGAAAGTGAAGAAAAGAGAATACTTTTAGTTCAAATAAAAAAATGTGAATCATCGTTTTGAGGAAAATCTTCTTTGTTAATTATTAATAAACATAAGAATATGAAGATCATCTCCAAAACAAGACTTTTCCCGTCCAATGCAAGCGTGAGCTAAATACGCAGTTCATATACATGATACTTTATGTATTTCACTTCGAATGCTAAAAATAGATGCATAGCCCTTTTAAAGCAAAGATTATTGTTCAAGGAAACAACACAACGACTGAGACCAGGACGCTCCAAGCAGCCACTGCCACGTAAAGAGTACTCAGTACCTTGTTTACTTCTTCAATAATAAGCTTGAAACTGAACAGTCAAGACACAAGCCCCTCCTGCCAGCAGAATCTCTTACCTCCATAAATCTGGATCGGATTTGTGGTTGGATACATCGCAGTCCAGAAAGGAATGCAGGCTCAAGTTTGGAAGCCAACTCAGTGCTCACCAGGGTCTCATCTCTGAAAACACACAAAAATACACCATGTAAGAAACACGAAATATCTAATAAAATCTTCACCTGCAAAGTGAGAAATGTTTTAAGGTTAATGAACAACTTGAAAGACTGACACGACCATGAGTAAATCCTGCTGCAGCCTTAAGTTATCATCCTACGGATGTAAAAGATATTTTAAAGCTTTTTAAGGGGACACGTCTCCAGAACGGCTACTTTCTGATGACACAAGACAGTGCATTCCCAAACCTGTAGACATAATTGACCAGCTCCAAGAACTGCGCTTGTAGTTCAAAATCTTCAGGGAATCGCTTCTCATAGTTCATCATCATCCGAACTAACAACAAAGATTTCTCTCTCAGGGTGGGTAGTCGCTGTATGGTCAGCTGCGTCTGAAGACAAGAAACACAGAACATTATTTATTAGTAAACAGCGGCTGAATCACAAAATTGTAAGCTTAATTTTGTTGGCTCACCATTTTGGTTTTAATCCAGTCTTCTACGATCTTCGTTATAGCTCGAAGAAGCTTCGAGTCCTAAACGAGAATAACGAGTTATATGAGGAAGAGGACAATAATGGGTTAAAATTAAATTGCGAAAAACACTTTTATTAGAGACGTTAGCTTTAAGGCCCAAACATTCTTTAAAACTTTCTTTCTCACTGACTTTCATCAGAATGGTCACACTTTGGGATTTCATCTACAGACTCAAAAGGTAGAACCACCTTGTAGAGCATAATAAACAGCACCACAGGAAAGTACTGCTCAGTAGCTTTCATTTAAATGGTCACACTTTGGGATTTCGTCTACAGACTCAACAGTTAGAAGCACCTTGTACAGCGTAATAAACACCACCACAGGAAAGTACTGCTCAGTAGCTTTCATTTAAATGGTCACCCTTTGGGATTTCATCCACAGACGCACACGTTAGAACCACCTTATACAGCATAATAAACAGCACCACAGAAAAGTACTGCTCAGTAGCTTTCATCTGAATGGTCATACTTTGGGATTTCATTCAAAGACTCAAACGTTAGAACCACCTGGTACAAAATAATAAACAATACCACCGAAAAGTACTGCTCAATAATTCTAAACGCAATGATCACACCTAAGAATTTCATCCAAACATCTAAACTTTGCAGTACATTACATAAAAACTAGATTCGACTTTGCAGGAGAAACAGACGAAACAATTGGGAACACTTTTTCCAATCATTTATGAGACACGAATCAACGTTCATTTTGTACTCACTGGTGATTTTTCAATCAGTGTTGTGAGGATGATGAAGAAAAGTTTTCTGATCTCAGCGCTCATTACTCCCAGTCGACCTCTGATCAACTCCAAACACAAAATCAACATGTCACTGGCGCCTGAAAGTAAGATACAAGGAAAATGTTATTAAAAGACGTTACGTTAAACTAGTAACTGTGATAAAACATACAAAATGCAAAACCGCAAGAAAGGCCAGATGTTAGCCAATCAGAATACGTGGTAAAAATAGGCAACCGGTGCCAAACGTGGAAAGACGTGCAACTAGCGGCAAGCACGAGAAAACATGCAATCGGTGCCAGAGCGTGGGAATTACGCGCATAATGGAGGCCAAGTTTTGGAAAATGTGAAACCCGTGCCAGGCACCAGAATATTCACGGGATCTACAGTACGATTAGTTTTCAACACACTCCACCTAATTACTTTAAAACAAAAAATCTTTACACGATTCAAGGAACCAACCATTTTTACAGATTTCGTACCTGTGCTTTCTCCAAGTACAGCATTGATATGATCTTTGTGCATTCGTTGTAACGCCTTGAAAAATGGAGTCATCAACCTACAAGACGACGATTTAAATACATTATATCCTTGAGTTTGATGAGGACAAATCTAAATAAAGTGTTATTTAACGTGGCACAAAAAATGCAAGCCCACAGCCCCACAGTCCCCACAGCCCGCTTTCCTTTTGGTCAGCTGACCAGGAGGAAAGCGGGCTCTGGGGACGAGATTGACAAAAGAACAAAACCAAATTAATCTATACTTTCATCTACCTAGATGTAACACAGACCTTTAAGCATGTACATGAATAGCAACAATTCTCATCACAATGCGTTTGGAACACTTCTCTCATTGTCAAATTTCACCTATCTGTATGCGCGGCTCTCCCTTGTTCTCGGTAATGAGTGAAGCAATTTTGGTTGTTGCTGTTATCAAACGTTCCAACGAATGTGATGGAAACTGAAGCAACAACCCTTGCGCAATTTAATCTCACCTATCAATGTACGAGGGGTTGTGCATACAGGCTGCCTTCAACATCATCAGAGGACCATAGAAGATAGACGTTGCTCCATTAGCAGACCTAAGATGCAAACAACATTAAAAGTTACATGAGAAAATCAGAACCGGACAGACAGAAGCGATGATCTTTGCAAAGCTCGACAACAATGGCGGCAACCAGCCACTAGATACCAAAATGACATTTTGGCCTCCAGAAGTTTGAAAAAAAAACAATACTGTCCATTTTGGCCTGGAAAAGTCCTTGAAAAATTGTCTAGCCCGCCCTAATGCTTTAGCTGTTAGTTTACTGTTACATCATTAACTTCTATTTAAGCTTGAGTTACCCATGGCTACTGAGTGGAGTGACAGTGGATCAGTTAAAGTACCCCGCCTGATATACCTTGTTTTCTTAAGTATGCCCACAAACTTCTGGTAAGCTTGCTTTATCATATTGAAGCAGGAAGAAAAATTAAGAAAGTTGAAGCCCCATCGGAGAGGAAATTTTTATTTCTCGAAATTCTGTCGCGGAATCTACTTTAACGAACTTGAACCACCTCGGTCCTTGTAATCCTGTACCTTATCCGCTAACTACTTGTTCTGTTTTGCTCTGTACAATCGTTTTATCCAATTAGTTGTATACAGTCAAGCTCTCCTTGCGACCACTCTCGTAAGTGACCAGCTCTAGTTACGACCAGCATTGTGAAACCCCGTTTGACTTGTCACTTAAACTCTGTAAAGAAAAGCTCTCGTAAGCGACCGCTCCCTTAAGCGATTGCAACCTTTGTGAATTACTAATGGACTTTTTCCTTTGTTTTTAAGTTCTCGTAAGCGACCACTCAGTCAACACTTTACTAAAAGCACTCAATTCTTGTTCAAATTTAGAGTAATACATAACACAAGTGCTAATGGTTCTTTGCCTTGTACCTACGCGGACCTCTTCTGTGATAGGCAATTAAAAACTATCCAATATTATTACTACAAAACTATTAGTAGCCATTAACATATGCCAAGCTTTACGCTAAAAGCTCTTATAAGCGACCAATCACTATTGCTTCATCATGTGGTCGCTTGCGAGAGCCCATTCTCGTAGGCAACCAGCTCTAGTTGCGACCACTTTTCTGAATTCCCGAGGTGGTCACTTACGAGAGCTTCGACTGTACTTGAAGGATTTGGCAAAATAACATTGAAATTTCCAAATTTTGGCTGCCCCGTTAATTTCAAGCCTTGGTAGTACATTTAGCAAAGAGAAGAATGACAATAGCATGAGGAAAGCACCTTTCGTAGTTAACGAGTCCGTCATAGATTACTTTCCCAATGTTTCCATACAGAGTTTCCAGTTCATCATACTTTGAGGTTTCTGTCGCTGGAAAGAGAACAATCAGGAATCGAGTATATTCAAATGTCAATTCATTGCAGAGTCAGGTCTTTTCATAATTCTAGAGGAAGATTTTAATAATACCTGAGTCAAGAGGAAATAGCGTCATAAGTCTGGCCAAAAGAGTGTGGATAGCGCGAATAACCTGCAGAGAAAAACAACAAACATGGCTGATTTGCTCATATTTTGTGAATACAGGCATATCAGTGTGTACCATACACGTTAACCCTTTAGGCCCTGGCATCAGAATACAAATTCTCCTTACTGGTCTCCATACATTTCATTCAGTACTAATTGGGAGAACTTGTTAAGACATCAAGAGAATTCATCTTTAGTGATCATTTCCCCAATTCTCAGGACCTTTATGTGTTATAATGCACTAATATGATGAGGAGAAATTTGATGCTGATCACTATTGGGGCTCTAAGGGTTAAAGACATGTTTAGTTAAGCCTGGTGCAAATAAATTTGACGAATACTCAGGTTGCCATCAACGTTCTTGAATATGAAGCCCGGCCACTTGCTAAGTAAACTGCATTCATTCTGTCACAAACATGGAACTACAACGAAAACATCTGCGGCTCATCTGATGGGAATCAAACCTTCCGCACACCAGTGGGATCGTCTAACCACTGAGCTACTGGGAGACTTGCAAGAGATAATGTCATCGGAGTAAATTTAGATTTTTTTTTAGTATAAATCATTGCTGCTCAATAACGTTATTTTACCATCTTAACACTTCAAACAGAAAAGGAATAACGTCTATACCGAGTGGGGGGATGAGCAATATATTACAACTGCAAGACCTTGTGAGTATTGTGAAAACGAAAATACATTTGTTGTGGTTCAAATTTTTCTTTGCTTTCAATTAAACCAGATTAAATTTTATTTTCCTTTGTCTTAGATTTCGGTAATAAATCCGAGACAAACGAAAATAAAAATTAAACTGGTTTGAAAATTTTTAAACCAAATAAAATTTTGAACCACAACACATTCATCTGATGTGTAATTACGAAAAGCTACGCAAAGCTTGTACTACAGATTACAAGGAGAAGCAAGCTGTTCAGGAAAATAGGAAGAAAAAAAGAGACTGTACCTTGGTGTTTTGACAGGTCATGCAGGTAGCAATGCCTCGTTGTAGTGGTTTAAACAGAGTCAAGATAGTTTGCTGTGGCTGAAAAAGAAAGACGAAGAGCATTGAGAAAATAATGTTAGAGGAATAAGTAACATATTTCATTGGGTTCCTGTCCCTCAGAATAAACTGCACATGAGCGACATTCAAGAAAAGGGACAATAAGTTACAAAACATTCTTTAAGGTGCCATTTTGATGTGACAGTTTTCAGATTCACCCTTTTTTCCGTTTCAAAATTCTCAAATTATTGTAATATTGTTTAAAGATTTGTCAATTAATCGTGTCCGTACTTTGTTTGTTGTATAATTTATCGTAACACTGTAAAAGTTGTAGCCGTGTCAATCAATACAAAAGTGTTTAGAAGTCTATTAGGCCCGTTAACACATGCGATTTTTGACACGATTTTGTCGCGCTCTCCAATGCAACTTTTGTCGCAAGTGTAAACTAGCAACTGTTTCGCTGCGATTCCGGTGCTATATTTGCTGCAATTTCCCCCAAATTGCCGCTAAGTTGCATCAAATCGCACATCAATCGCCACTAGTTTACACTTTTATCGCGAGCGCGAGCTCGAGCGGGACAATCGCATGTGTAAACCGGCCTTAAGACAACTTGATGATACTTGATAAGGCTCAGCTCAAGAGATACAAGCTACTTACCAGGACTGACAGGAGGTAGGTCAATATCTCAATCGCCGTACAAACGTTAGCATAGTTGGCGGCTGGAGTTTGATCCTAGGAAGAACAAAGTTTTATTTTAGCCATCATTACAAAACCATGAACTAAACCAAAATTATGGAGTATCCTTACTTACCACTGTAACTAGAATCTTGTCTAACCAACCAACTCGCAAATCAGTACCTGAAAGAACGAAAACAAGGTGAATTTATAAGCCCCTCCCACTGTCACAGAGAATCAATGAGCCTCTGCTGCTGTCACTAGTATTGTTAAGCCTCTTCAGTGTCACAAGAATTGGTAAGCCACTCCCAATGCCACAGAGAATTAATGAGCCTCTACTGCTGTCACTAGTATTGTTAAGCCTCTTCAGTGTCACAGGAATTGATAAGCCCCTCCTGCTGTCAACGAGAATTAATGAGCCTCTGTTGCTATCACTGTTGTTAAGCCTGTCCAAGTGTCACGAGAATTGATAAGCCCCTCCTCCTGTCTCTAAGAATTGATAGCTCCCTCCCATGGTCACCGAGAATTGACGAGTCCTCCTCTTTCTGACACTTACCTGGCCAAACATCTGGTCTCAGTGCAGTCTTAAGAAGTGCCACACATCGCCGTGACAAAGTCTCCCCAGGGGAACCCATGGTAGTCGAGGGCTCATTCACCTGCAAGGTACCATAATGAATTTTGCTCACTTCATTTTTTTTAAATTATCATAATAATTGAGGCAGATTTCATTGTTTGAATGCGCGTTTTACCTGACAAGCGATTCTCAAAAGAAAGTTGACCACAGCATCAGCATGGTGCTTCTCAAGGGGTGATTTGATTTGACTTTCTTGTACTGCTACTCGTGATACAGTGCTCTGTACATAAACAGCAACAACGTCAGGAATCTAACTCAGACTTACAGAACAATGATTGACAATAGGACTGACTGACTGACTGACTGACTGACTGACTGACTGACTGACTGACTGACTGATTGACTGCTGGATTGATTAATTGATTGATTGATCGATCGATTAAACGGCGGAAGAATAGGCGAACGAACAGATGGAGCTCAAGGGACAGGACAGAAGGACGGCCGAATGGACAAGTGAATGAATACTCGGTTGATTGCTTGATTTATTAACTGATTCAGAGTGAGTAAATGAGTGACAAAATGAAGGAATAAATGGTTGCATTCACAGATTGACAAAATGAGAACACACCTGAGACAAGGACCTTGTTTTCTTTGTTTCTGGTGTAGCAGAGTCCTCAGATGGCCGTTTGACACCTCCCACCTTCAAAAGAAATGACCAAATAAATCTCATGATTCTCTGTTAATTAAAATACCCAAAGTTACAGTGTTAACTTACCTGTGATGCTGTTACAGTGGAAGATTCGGTTTGCTGGAAAAGACAAAAGGTGTTTCAAATTGTAACATAAGCTTTGGATAAGATCAATGATTAACGAAGTTTACTTCTTCTGTTGAAATCAAATATGTTGGTAGGATTGTCACATTGTTGTTTTAAGTTAACACAACGGTCTATATTGCACGTTACTAGTTTCAAGTCTAATCCACTCATGCAACATACCATACGACACGTTACCTCTGAGGTTGTTGTTTGTTCCTGGTCATCCTTGATTCGCTGCAATTCCCACTTTAGAATCACTTCTGCTAAGTCGACAGCAAGTTTGCGGTGTTCAATAGAGGCCTTGATAAAACACATTTATTTAAAACAAATTAAAAACATGTTAAAACAAATCTGAACAACTCTGTCATACACACTGCATGCCACCTGTCTGTTAGTGTTTGTCCTTGTACAACACGGATATAGTTTTGTGGAAACATCTGTTTTCAGTTGTCCAGTTATAGGTTTTCAAGGTAACGTTTCACTCAACTGTAAATAGTTTGAACCCAGGAGTCATATCATAAGTCAGTGAAGTATGATCGTCCGGGTGAGTGTAGTCCTGAGGAGGACTGCTTGAGGTGACATTGACTGATGTTTCGACAACCTGAGCAGAAGTCATCACTAGAGTCAAGGTTTCACTCAAGCCATACAAAGCCAGAGCCAGTCAGTTCACAAACCTCATACTTTCTCACTAGATTCTCTGACACTATATCATTGAGGGAGCGAGCGAATGAGCGCAGGCTCGTTGTCGCGCTCCGCGGTCATGCACACGCTTTTCTCACGCACTTGCTTTATCATCTTTAAAAAAAACAGCTGGGTACAGACTAGGTTTGAGCTTAAACCACCCAGGAGTATCACTTCTTCTCCAGGATGGGATGCCTGTCCAATGCAGGGTTTACCTCCCAGCACTCTCATCGGTGTCCTCAACGGTTCACTGGTACACATTTATACACCTAGGTCGAGAGAGATAGTGTAGAGCAACTAGTTTTGTCTAAAGCCAGCGACACACTGGGCCATATTTTACGCTCGTCGTGGGGAATTTGATCGCCCACAATCGCTGATGATTTTCGCGGAGAGCGGACACACTTGGCGATTTCCCGGCGATTTTCCGCAGAATCGCCGATATCTGACATGTGCGATTTTCGATCGTTTGTCGCGGCGACCAAAATCGCTGGAAAAATCGCCGTCTCCGGAACGGGCACACTTGGCGATTTTTGCTGGCGATCAAAATTCGCTCCGACGAGCGTAGTGTGAGCCTAGTAAGTCACTGGTTTAAGGAAACGACACGACCGCAGAGGACATCAGCTTTCCGTTAGCTACCAGACCAACATACTTTCAATGTACTTACGTTTGCAGTGAATCCCAGTCTTTGCATGGCACTAACCATGTGTTGAATCAGGTGAATTCTCACAGGGTAATACACACGATAGTGACGAACCAGTAACGTCCTGTTGAAAAACAAAACAGTTTAAAACATCAAAGAGTGAAGAGCTATGTTACTGTGAGATCATTAAATTGTGTCTGAGTAGTTTTTAACCTCGAGTCTTTAAATTTGGCATGTTTCAAAATGCCAAACAGCCAGCAATGTGAGGCAGCTACAGTGACACGTATATCATCGCTGTCACTCAATAAAATGCGTAATCTTTTCACTCCTAGATTCAAGCATGACAAACCGTAAACAGGTGGTTTATAATACCTTAGAGGTAATGTATGAAATCGAGTGAAATCTTAATTGTGACCATTCAAATGAAAGTTACCGGGCAACAATTAGTAAGTAACTTTATTTGTTGTCGTTGACGCGGGGAGTGGTCGCCCAGTCTCCCGAGCCAGGAGCTCATGTAAAAAAACGCTGGACCAATAAATTAAGAAACATTTTCCGTGGTTCTGTTTATTAACTACAAAAGGTGGTTCCAACTTATGCGTAAAGGAATCAAGTCCTAAAGCCAGTTGCTACAAAGTACTTTGGTATTGTGTAAGGTGACTCCAACTTTTGAGTACATAGTTAAATTAAGCAGTACTTTCCAGTGGCTCTTTTCTTTAATTTTCTCAAATCGGAACATGTAGACTTTGAGGAGGGCACTAAGAGGAGGTAAATACAGGAACATTATTTAAAACTTACAGCATGTGCACTAGTTGTGCCACGGTGTGGCCTTCTTCTACGATGATCTTCTTTGTCCAGTGTGTCAACATAGCCTGTAAAGGAATAACATATTTAGTTTCCAGGAAGAACGTTCACTAAAATGTGAACTGTCCAACAAGTTGATCTCTACAAGCCCAAAATGTCCTTGCAATAGACGAGAAACTCCTTCGCACCGATGCCACCCAACGCTGGCTGACTGCTTTCACATCAAGGTCAAAGGACACTTCTCATAGCACTTCTTACAACCCTTTGCAGGTCAGCAAAGTTACCAAGCCTTTCAATCAGATATTGCTTTGACAAAGTCACCTGCCTTTTAGAGTGCTTCAATCGCGAGTTTATATGAAGGTGACACCATGTAAAATGAGAGTGCCAAGAGCATATTTTGTTTGATTAAATTTGTTTCAACTTACATTTCCATCTTCCATCCTGGCCGGCATCGCGGGTGTGAGGATGTCAAGAGCTTGTCTCACAACTCCACGAGCCTCAACGGCGTGAGCTTTCAGCAAGCTGTGAAAAACCTGTTGAACGCGGATAAGAGATCACATGTTTAAAGCGCGCATACACAAAAAGCTTCTTTCAACAACATGTTTCGACACAGCGGGCTTTTTCAACCAGTGAAGACACAAGTCTTTATTGAAACACCTCTGAAATTCAGAGTTGCATCCATTCATAAGACCATTGGAAATGGCACAACAATCACAACAAGATTAAACCTGGGGGCTTCGTCAAAGTTAAATTTCAGGCTTCTTCAAAGTTAAAATGGGGCAGCTTTATCATTTCCGTACATAATAAAGTAGCGCGCAGATATTCCCCTGTACACGCACTTTGCACATTAAATGTATCAACAAGAAAAGCTCCAGGGGCATTAGACATTGTTCTCCCTCCCCTCGGCGTGTAAAATATATTATGGTCATTCAAGATACAAGCTCTAACCAGTGTAGCGAAAGACGGAACGAGTATCTGTTTGGCCGAGCGAAAACCGGAGGTCTAGAGCAAGTGACCACAAAAAAGAAAAAAAAAACGGGTATTACTAGACCCCGTCCTGACGGCGGGGTAATAAACATGCTGGTCATTTTACCTGTAAAACAATTCTCTTGTGGATGGCAAACTTTGCAATGATGTGCGCCAGTAGTAAATGCCCATGGTACTTTGTAGATGGATCCTAGAAAGAGGCAGGAATTCACTCGATTAGTTTAAATAGGTTACGAGATACACAATTGACCAAAACAAAACCGTAGAGATTGTGATACTAATGATCAATGAACTGCAAAGACAACAACTACCACTACTACTGTGTTTGGCACCCTGAGTAGTCTTTCTCATTTTTAGTGCCCAAATCGAAAAAGTAACACAATTGTCCTAATGGCTATGAAACTGCCATCAGGTTACTTGAAATTCCATTTTCCTCGGCAATCCTTTGGGCTCTTAGTCAATTATCAAAGATTTGCACTGCTGCACTGATGTAAATGACGAATGCAAATTTTTGCAAGCTTATAATATTATTGGTCTTACCACACATTGTTTAGGTAACAGACAAGGCCAGGCAAATGTCATAAGACGACGCAACTTTATTCCTTGCTTCCTGGAGTAACAGAAAGATAAACACAGTGCTCAGATTATTATAACTAATGCTAACAGTCAAAAACCATGTGGGAGGTTCAAATAAGGTAATACCCTTAACTGGAAAATTTTGACGAAGTCAACCCCTATTCTTGTTAAAACCACATTGGAATCATGGAACTTTCTACTTTGGTGCCTGTGGATAAAATGCTACAAGTGTGACCATTCAAATGAGAACTCTTGAGTGGTTCTCTCCTGTGTGCTGTTCGCTCTTTTTTTAAATAAGTTTAGAATTTGTTCTACATTTCTATGCTCATACTCCTTGGAACAATTAACGATTGACAGTGTGTTTTTCATTTAACATTAACTTACTTGTTAGCAGCATCATGGATATGCTGTGAAGCATGTTCCACAAGTAAAGCGGAAAACTGCAACAACAGAATACGCACAGCATCCTGCAAGCATAAACATTTACAAATACATCAGTGCTCTACAAATTTGTTTGGAAGAAGTAAAGTTGATAGCTATAGGTACGACCTTCTTTTCAAACTGTCTATAAAATCTTAAAGTGTGTCCACTCAAATGAAAGCTACGGAGCAGTACTTTCCTGTGGTGCTGTTTATTATGCTGTACAAGGTGGTTCTAACTTTTGAGTCTGTGGATGAAATCCTAAAGTGTGACCATTCAAACGAAAGCTACTGAGCAGTACTGTCCTGTGGTGCTGGTTATTATGCTGTACAAGATAGTTCTAACCTTTGGCGTTTGGGTCAGTCGATGAAAACCCATAGTGTGACAATTCAGATGCAAAACGTTGAATAATGTACTTTCATGTGGTGCGGTTTTCGATTTCTTTTAAGTAGGCATTTTAGAAAATTTGTCAATTCTGCACTCAGCACTTTTAGAAAGTAAGGGCTGATTACATAAACGAAGTGTAGACATGGTTTTAGAAAGTCGTGGTCCAAACGATTTTTAAGCAAGGTCCGAAAATTAACCACACTTTGTTAGACTCTGTGTAGGTGTGGTCTTTTAGTCTGTGGATTGTCCAAGTTCCAATATATTTTTACTCCTTTTAGGCGTGGCTTATGCGAATATGGAGACCCAGAATTAACCTCGATTTAGCCTTAAACCGGGGCCCAGTTGTTTGAAAGCTGGTTAACGCTAAACCGGGATTAAAATTCAAGATTAAAGAGAGCCTTCATGGCTAATTTAAAGTGGCCGTTTAAAGGCAACTTAAGTCAAAACGTGGGGCAAAAAAGATTTAAAGGAATCCTCAAGACTTGGCTATAAGCCAGAATTATAATCTGCCGCTAACCTTAATCCTTCTTTGAACAACCGGATCCAGGTATCACTTAGACTCCCTTATGCAATCGACCCTTAAGGTTTAAACCCAGTATGTTGTACTTTCAGATGTTTAAACCCAGCATGTTGTACTTACAGATGTTCCAAAAGGATTATCCGGATCAACAACCTTGCAAACAAACAAACTGATCACATTCTCGTTACTGTCCTGTTCAGGGCTGGGCGGTCCACCTATCAATGCATCACCCTCACCACGCTCAAACGACACTTGAAACATGGGGATCAGCACGTACTGCAAGGCCTGTCAAGGGCATAATATATTAGAGTAAAACTCGCCTTTATCGCAAGAATTTTCTCCAACAATTTTGTTGTAAGACTTGTTTCCCACACATTATTGTCCAAAAAGTGGGCAAGAGACAGGTGAATACGAGCTTTACTTTCTATGAGCTTCTGCTCCTCCTAGGGTAAATTTTCTTTTGACGCCCACTTCAAGACGGTGGACATTTAAAACTTAACCTTTGTTTTCCTGTTTGGCTTTAGGAATGGTCACAATTATTGTTAAGGTGGATATCTGGTGATTTAGTATTAGAAAACAAACAGAGTTTTGTGTAGTGCCAACATGCCACAACATGCACTTTAAAAAAGGCTAGTTCGAGAAACCAACATCTAGAGAAACAGCATAGAATGCGTTTGAATCAATTTGAATTAATTTGTGAATTGCTTGAAAGCTGTTTTCTGTTTCCTTTTTTTGTTCTGGTAAAAACCTTAATCGATCACCATCTTGTAAAATGGGTGTAAAAAAATTAGTCCTCCAAGGACTATTTTCATTTGCTTCCTGTCTTTTTACTCCTAGTTTCTGTCCCCTTTCCTTCCAGAATCTTGTGCCTTTGTCTTTCCTCACAAAAATGCCACTGTACCAATGAGGGCACACTTTCAAAGTAGCAGTAAGGCGTCAATAGTTCAGAGCTTAAACAACACGTTTCTTATTACGGTTATACAAACCTTAGCTTTCAGTTCTTGAGGAAAGTTCTGATCGTGAAACAGCTCTACAAACTTGAAGAAAACAGCTCTCTTTTGTTCCACGGAGTAACCCTGAAATAAAACCAAAAGACACGACATTTATATGACATACTTTTCATCCACAGGTTGAACACATTTGTGACCATTTCGTATGCTCACTTTCACGTTGTTTGCGATGAAAACCTTTTGGTTTGTGAGTCGTATGCAAGTACCACATTATCCATTTCTTATGATGTAATAAGCTACTGGAGGACGATCTGTGCATCCTACACTACACTTTGGTTGGCTTTATATATACAATCGGACTAACCTTTGCAACTGTTTCATCTAAAAATTTCCGCAGAAAATGGAAATCAGGCACATGACGGGTGGTGAAGACACGCAGTAGCTGGAAGAGCAGTTCCACCTCAGATGCACGGTGCCTTGAGCAAAGGACAAGAGTCGGTGAACATCAACTTTCATTAGAGTAAACTCACAAAAATCCCTTCCTGATTGGTGACGATCACCATTCTGTTTAATACACAATATCCCTTCCTTGAGCAGATAAAATTTCCCTACACATACGTCACTTCTATTGCAGTTCATCGACATTCTGTGCTTTTAGCAAAATTATCCAGTACTTCAGTTTCGTGTTCACCGAGACCGCTGACCAAAAAACATTAAAAAGACGCATTTCAACAGGGTTAGTCTCGATCCACAATACCTGCCTGCAGAAAGATGCTTAATTCTAAAAAGAAACATTATACATAAATTTGGGAAAAGCTCATCTTCTGATTTGTGAATATTTTACTTCAGATTGAGACTAACCCCTGTATAAATGCACCTTTAGTTTTTTTCATTCCCGCAGTCTTGGCGAACCCGAAAATTGACTACCATATACCAAACTAGAAAGTGAGTGGCTGATCACATATCAAACGCCGCGAACTGAAGGGAATTCAAAACACAACACGTTGCAAAGTGTTTTGACATTTTTTTAAAAGTTTTGCTGTGATTGCGTCTCTCATGTGTTTGAGACATACGTTCACATCTGAGCATGATGCCCGAAGCTGCCCAAAGACAAAAGTCAGTAGCCTGAGGCCCTCCAGCACTGCTAGGAGATGTTTCATGCTTATATCTGAGAAGTGGTAAAACTGAAACGACATTTTGTTATTAAACTGGCGGGCCTACAACCAGCTGGCTTTAAGCCACGAGGAGGGGGAGGGGGGGGGGGGGGAAGGGTTGGAACTAGGATTTCACGGTATGTTATGGCGTCATGTCAACTTACTTGATATAGTTCAGCAAGCACTTGGCAAGGAGTTTCGGTTCTCTCCAACGATGAATTGGAGTTCCATCCTACAAAAGCAATAAAACAAAACGGATGTTGAAGATCCTGACAAGTACATTTAATGACAAAAGGAAGTACTTCAGAACACACTTGGAATTCTTCATTGCAAGGACAAACGGCGCTCTTTAAAAACATACTGAATGGAATTTCTTTTTTAAGTCGTTTTTTTTTATCAATCGATCTTAACATTAATTGTATGTTTTACAAAATGTAAATTATGTGGTTTCTTTCCCGTTTGTTAAAGTCATTTAAGTATTGTAGTTGTTTAATTTTTCAATGTGTTTTTGATTAATATTTAGTTTTGCCTCTTTTTTTTCCCTTTTGAAACCACTGTGGTTATTATAATAGCACGTATTTTGAATTAAAATAAAAATTATTTTACAATGTGCCGAATCTAATGAAAAGGAGCAAAGGCTATAGTCTTGGCTAATTTGTATTACCTGAAGCCGCCACATGAATCGTCCGACGATTTAAAAGGGCCTTACCGTGCAACTACTGTACCTTTTTTAGCCTCTCTTGAAAACGGTCAGACACCCATATTCGTCTTAAATGGCCAATCTAACATTAAGGAAAGATTAAACAATGCAACATAAACTAGATAAAAACTCGGTTCTTCATGACGCAAAAAGTGCAGAATGAAATTAAAAAAAATCCCTGTTTCAATACGTATGTTCTCACCAAGACCGGGTGCTCTGGCAGCCAAGAATCATTGAACTTCACCAATAACCTATGAACGTACAAAGATTAGGGTAAGAATGTCAGTTTAGGTATCCAATGAACATTTCTTACATCATGAGATAACTGCATTGTCAAGCATAGTATAGATGAATGAACGAACGAATGTAAGCCAAATAAATGAACAAACAAATTAACTAAAACAGGGTTCGCAGCCTTTTACGATTTTAAAATACAAGTATTCCGCAGGACCTTTTCTATCACTTTTAAATGTTTTCCATAACCTAAATTTGGCCTTTTATTTTCATAAACTGGGAACTACATCCATTATGTCATCCAATGATTTTCTCTTCTTGCTTTTTCGTTCACGCAAACACAACGGTTGATTATGTTTTGTACAATGAACTTAATGTTCCGTGACAAACTCAATTTTCCTTGATAAAGACTTATTTCCATGACTCTTCAGGTTTGGTTTCCACGCCCCCCCCCCCCCCCCCCCACCCCCACCCAAATAAAACAGTGGTTTAACCTGATGATTTTTATTCCTTGGTTCTGTAACTCCATCTTTTTCTGAACTGCTTGAACTTGATCGTCAGGAGGCTGATGGCAAACACAAGAGGGAAAAAACAAAGAGGAAAGGCAAAATTAAAGGCAGTTAAAGGACAGGCGAAAGGACATCAAATAAGCAGTCACATACTTGTTATGAACAGGTTATATGTCATTAAAAATGTGTTTATTGTTCATCGTGGTGTAAGATAGGTAAGATGAACGTTTATTCGTTTGTCTCACGATGGAATCGCTTTGAGTTGTTGATCGCTAGTCTTCATCAGGCCATGAGTTCGATTGTTTACGTATCGCTATTTGTAGCATGATGGTTCGCTGCTTATTAGTCATTTCGATCCTCATTATTATTCCGACTATTAGATGTTGTTCCCTCACAGGTCCGCTTTGTGGTTGGTCGGCTGTTGTGCTTTCTGATCGTAGCTTCTGGAATTTCGACTCCACTATCTCTATTAATGTTATCAGGATGAAGTCTTATATGGATAGCCTCTTTGACCCTACGTGTGTACCAGTGAGGGTCACGATCAATAAACTTAACTTCTTTCCAAATAGGAAGATGCCCCGTTTCGTTAGCGTGTTCCGAAACTGCGGAGGTTTGCGTGCGAGCAAGCCATATATCTCTGTCGTGTTCTTTTATCCTGTCTTGCATCGCTCTCCCTGTTTCCCCGATGTATACTTTGCCGCACTCACATGGAATTTTATAGACGACACCATCTTGTTTAGTTGGTTCAAGGGTGTACTTTCCCTAATTAATTTGTTTTAACCTTACAAAGGGTTTAAAGTTAAGGTTAGTAATTTCAACGAAACTAATGCATCTTACCTGCGGTATACTGAAGGTACTGTTAACAAGTTTTAGAGAGTGCGCTTCAAGTGTTTGTCTCAATGGCTTGGAGACATCCTGGCAGAGTATAAACTGGAAGAAAAGAGGTTCTCAAGCTTAACAATGTCTACAAAGCTGCATAAGAATGAACTAAGAATCAGACAATTTAATATCAAGTCATGAGGATAAATATAAATTTGATTAGCACTGTTAGGAAAAAAAAGCCTTCAGTCCTGCCAACTTATTCCAAATCAAATCATCCACCATTCGTAGTTCACTAACACTCCCTATTAGGCAATGTCAGTGCAACACTTTCTGTAGTGCACCGCCTGGATAGTCTGGTGGATACGTGTCAAATTAGGAGAAAACAGGGCTAAAAATTAACTTCAGTGTCCCTGAATTCTTAGTGGCCCTGGCCAAAATAAGGCGGCCCTCAAATTTCCTCTACTAACACACAAAAAATTTTCAAACCATTTTCACCCGAATAAATGCCCCACGGCTGTTTGGGCCCGTGTTTTTTAGGAGGATGTTCGACTGAAACGCCAAAAGAAATTTGCTTGATCTTAACTTTGTCTTGAAAGCTCACATTTGCCAATGAGGAAATAACGGTGATGTTTGTTACTGTTCAGAAATTGGTAAAATTGTTATAATCATAAAAACTTTGTTCGGTCAGTGTTGGGAATCATTCGTCTCGTTCTTGCTCGCTCTTTTCTTCACCTATAGGTTCTGACTTGGTCCTTAAACTCCCAAAGAAAAACTGGACCATTATTTTCCTAATAAGGACAAAACTATCTTGTCAACATCTATAAACTACAGTATCACGATTCTCAGTTTCTTTCGATTGCCTTTGAATTCAGCTGAATATCGAGCAGTGTTGAGTGATTTTGCCAATATTCATGTTTGAAAACTTACCGCGTAGAACTTTGGGTAAGTCTGGATAATCAAAATGGCGTCTACAAATCGGAGCGATCTAAAACCTCGATCACGAATGGCTTTGAATTTTACACTTTAGAACTATACTTTTACTACAATTGATGAACTTGGAGTTGAGGAAAGAAAGGGAAGAAAAGAAAGGCACTCCAAGGAAAGAACATTTTCTTTTACTGTTATTGTTATAATTTCTGTTTGTATTTCTCAAATCGTAGTCGCCCTTTGGGCGATCAAACCTCAACTTTTAGTGGCCCTGGACGCTTTTTAATCGCCACAGGCGACCGTGCCACCGCCAAGTTTTAACCCTGAGAAAATCGCGCACTTTATGATAAGCATCACACTCGGCGCACTAATACTACATTATGGAGGACATTTTTAAGATTGGAAGCAATCTGGACATGCTCTGTGTCAGCTAGGAGAGGGTGGTAAAAAGAACATGGGAGTAATTATACAAAATGGCTGCCGCCAACGATACTTCTTGATACGAGAACTTTCAGCAAAACTGTTTGAGACCAAAGATGGATTGCTTTGATTCTTAAGCAAGTTCTCCCACATAGCTTTGAACAAAATGGATGGCGACCAGTAAGGAGAATTTGTATTATCATAAACAGGTGTTTACTCACCATTAACAGACGGTTCACTTGAGAACCAGCAAGCTGAACCAAGAAAAAATCCACAGTTTGGGTGGGATAACGAATCAGGAACTTCAACATTGGTTTTCTCAACGGACTTCCAACCTAAAACAAGTCAGAAATGTAAAACATTTACAAAACAGCAAACAATATCATGCCGTACAGCAGCGTTTAGCTGTTAAGCTTCCACAGTGGGTGTTTGATGGTTGCCTCCCATACACAGCATGTAGTCACTGTCTACGTGAAAAGGTCTGCCATAAAATTCCGAATATAAGCCTTGGGCTTCTATTTGTTCGAAAGACTCTTAGGACTTACTTGCGAGAAGGACTTCTTTGCTTGTTTGTTTGCTTGTCTTTTTTGGAAGCGGTGCGGGGAGGGGGTCATTTTGGAGAGAACTTTGTATTTCAAAATTACTTACGCTTGACAATAAATTCAGCTTAAAGCAACTTGAAATATTCCATACAACTCCGTCACATTTCGGGTTAAAATTTACCCGATGGATTAACAGACAACCTTATTAGAAGGAGCATGTAAAATTTAGTTCTCACGCAAAGTTTGAAAAGGATGAAAATCGGCTTCAAATGATGTGTTTAAGATGAAGAAGTTTGTATTATCATCTGGATGGCAATGATTGTCTCTCAGCCACAAAAACCTGTAAAAAATCGATCGTTTTTCAAAAAGGAATACCTCCCTTAATGCTCAACATTTTCTTCGCATATTTGGTAAATTTTTTATTTGCAACGCTTATTAAAATGTCTGATAATTTTTAGTTCGCAGTTGTCATAGCAACTGAGAACTATTGGGGCTGTCCTGGCGTAAACGTTAACTTTTTGGCAGCAATCCCACAAATCATTCAAAGTAGAATCCTTCGAAGTGTAATAGGCAAGTTTTGAGGGGCTCTTAACCAAGTTTTGCGCAGTCTCTATGGAAGAAGAATTAATCGGAGTGTTTGGATCCTTGAAAATATCGTAGGTTTTGATTTGCAGAGACAGCGCAGGAAGGAATCGGAAGGAAAAGTTTACTCAGGTGCGTGTTAGAACTTGCTGCTCTTCAGTTTCGATTTACTCGTTATTCTGAACTTTCCAAATGATGTTTGTTCTTTGATGATCACCAGAAAGATTTTTGAAATCCTTGTCATTTAGCTGCAAAAATGTTTTGTGTTTTCTTTCGCTTAGCCTTTTAGAATGATCTTATTCGTGAGGTTTTCCTGACTTGAAAAGCTATTTAAATTTCATTTTCATAATTCAATTAGTAGAATGTTTACATAGGTGTAATGTTGGCATGATTTCTGACACGAACGGAAAATTTTGTCACTCTCAAGTTTTTAAATAAACTCAAACAACTTATGTACACGCAAAAACTAGCCTAACGTCTGTTTCTCTTTAATTATGTAAGTATTCTTCTACATTCATTCTATTATTATGAAAAAAAAAAGATTTCCCAGTATTATGATAGCATATTTCTTTTTCTAAACCCGTCAATCGTAGTCTCCCCGTTATTCTTTAATTTTGAGCTGCCTGTTACCTATTTAATGGTGACGCTCTCTGTCATGCAACCAAATCTCCTTATAACCCACTGATATACACTGAACAACAAAGACAGCAGAGGCAAAATAGTAGTAATATCTAAAAAGCAACTGCGAACTATCCGAACGGATCCGCTCGTTGATAATAAAGAGATCAACGACTGCTATAATAAACAAAGGTCAACGTATTTCTCACCTCCAAAGAAAGCGCTTTTTCCACTTTCAGAATCAAATTGATGAGTGGTTCAATCAGCTTTGAAGATGCAGCAGGAATCAAGTAAAACATGTTGATAATAGACGCGCAGATTTTTAACTCTTGAACAAACTGGGAAAAGAAAAAAGTAAACAAGATCTGAGAACAGGAGGTAAAAAGGACAACTGACATGTACTGCGCTTATATTTGGATTGAGGCAAAATGGCAAAAAAAAAAAAAAAAAAAAAAAAAAACTTGATAACGTTTAGTAGGATGGTGATTTTGATAAAAAGAATCAATGTGCTCCTACCAGTGCCATAAGGGACATGGGTTCAATGAAGGCCCAGGACAAACAGGTCCAACATTTTTATTAAGCACATAGCCTACGGGTAGCCGTACCCTCTCCCAGGTACGGCTAAGCGTAGGCTATTAAGCACAGTAAACGTCAGTCCGACATTGTTAAATTGAACATGCTGAACACCTTGGCGAACCGGTTTAACAACACTGAATGGTGCTATAAAAAAAGATTTGATTGCCATCAAACGTTTGATCCAACATCACTCAGCCTTTTTTGTTCTCATGTGCGAACAACAGTGTTGTATTTGTTTGGCCAGGACTGCACAATGCTGACCACACGTAAGGAAACGTTAATTTGCGTAGTTCAAAAGCATTTACAGTGTTCACACAGTAATCAGACTTGAAAGCTCAGTAGTTGCTCAAGCGCTTGCCTACGCCATCAGTTTAAAGATGAGGGGACAACAGATGTTGCAAAAAAGCAACTCTTTTAGTGCTTCTGAATTTACTTACATCTTCAGAGCTGTTGTTGGTCTTCCCAGCAACCTGCTGAGTCTGTGTTGTGCCGGCTGCTATTACGTCCACCCACTTCTTTAAGTGCGCCTAAAACAGGACGAGTAAAAATATGAATGAATGAATGAATGAACGAACGGACGGACGGACGGACGGACGAACGAACGAACGAACGAACGAATGAATGAATGTCATTACTTCCACTACGCTACATAAAAGGTGGCTCTAACTTTTGAGTTAGTAGGCAAGATCCTTAAGTGTGACCATTCAAATGGAAGCTACTGAGCAGTACTTTCCTGTGGTGCTGATTAGAATGCTGTACAAAGTGTTCCTAACGTTTTTGTTATCGGATGAAATCCTGAAGTGTGACCATTTAAATGAAAGCTGCTGACCAAACTGCCAACTTACCAAGAGCTGCTCACAAAGTTTCTCATTGAAACTGCCAGGGAAGAGCTCCATGAGATGAGATAACCTCTGCAACAGAAAGAAGGATAACACTATTTAAAAACAAGAAAAATAAAACCTGATTGCTCAAGAAAATGTAGACGTTTTCTGGTTGTTATCACTCTAGCCACAGTATTCTCTGCCAACATGGCATGGCATTTTGCTTCGCAATGTTCCTCTCCACCAAAGAGTAAAGAATCTAAAAATATTGATCCAAGTTTTCAAGTTACAAGCCATCCATAGTAGAAGATCTTCCTTATGGATTCAGGAAACTGTTCGGGTGTTTTTAAACAAAACTGAACCACTATATTTGCATTTCCTTTGATTGAAATAGGAATGCCTTTTAGCTTTTTAAAGCTGTACTTAAATACTTCATTAAGATAAGTAGCTTACACAGCCTGTTTCAAACAATTGCTATGGGCAACGTTGTAATGTACTAGCTAAGAATCTCTTTTGGGGGAGGGCGGAGGGAGTAAACAGTAAAGTACGCTCCTGCCATCTCGACTATGCTAGAGAAACCAAATATATAAAATTGTTTGGGATGACAGGAGTTTAACGGGAGTTTGCAACAGACAATAGAAAATAACTGAGCAACATCGACCACAGAAAACTAGCTCCAGTTTCAGATTGTGGGGGACTGAAGATAGCCAGGGGTCTACTGTAAGTTCTTAATCACTTTTATCCACCATTAATCACCTTGAGCACCATTTCAAATGAGTGGAAAAAACCCCAGAATATAAAATGCACTCTGCATAAATTAGCTAATTAAACGGCCTCCTGGGGCTTTTCGTAAGAAACACGCCTCGGTCATCTGGCAACGGCCAAGTTGTGATGAAATGTGCACAAATTTGGGTGAAATTGTATAGATTTACATAAAATTGCGAAATTTGTTGACAAATGTCATTTTGGCACTTCACTAGATTGGTCAGGAAAACATAGAGGAGTGTTGGCACTAACCTGTATGAGCTGCAAGTTAAGGCTTCTGTAATCTCCTAACTTGAGTAGCAGCGGTCTGATACTCATATGAACGTGCTCCATGTCCACTGGAGTTCCAGCCATGAACTGAAGAGCCAGGAAAGGAAGATAAAGACATTATGCAAGTTTAAAAATGTTCCATAGCCAAGAATCTAGTGCCCACATTTAATCTCAAATAGCGGATATAGCCTTGTTTAGTTTGATAGAAAAAAACGGGACCAAAGATGGACGGACATGCAGATCTTAACTACAGATCTGGTGTTGTTGCTATGGAATGTTTGTGGATGGTATTTTGTCCTACGTTGTTTTGCAGCGTTTTGTGCCGCTAGATTGGTGAAATGTATGAGGATGAACATCTGAATTTTAAAAATCGACATTGTGCCAGTCCCCAACTGCGCATTAAAAAGAGAAATTCCTAAAACTCGGGAGCTCGTAGGCTCAGTCTCCAGCCGTGAGTGTCTCGATGCGCCCGCGATTCTCGCTACTTTCACGGCTGGGCGCACGGGTTTGGTTGCATGTCCGTGACGTCATTACAATTTTAATAATTATGCAGACAATCCACAATTTTTTTTTATCGTCTTGAGAAAAAGCGAAATGCGAAAAGTATTTCCTGAAACGCCTCCTAAAAGTGTGAAATTTCAAAAGAAAGACGAAATCCCGCTAAATTATGCCGCGCATTCTGCCCCGCAAATTCCAGGGGGCTTGTCTCTGATTGGTCAGTCTAAACAATAACCAAACCCGTGCGCCCAGCCGTGAAGGTGGCGAGAATCGCAGGCGCATCGAGACACTCACGGCTGGAGACTGAGCCTAGGGAGCTTGCAGAACTCCATTTTTTTCGCGAATCGGAGATAATTCAGCCTTCTTTATAATCTCACATATGCAATTACCGTTATTAAAAAGAATAGAAAAACTACAGTACAAACGTATAAATATACGTACTTATGATGTCATAACTTGTATGATAACGCGAATTTCAACAAATCGATACGTCATATTTTGCATCTTGAAGATCACTAAATATTGGCACTGTTTTAAATAACCAAAACTCTACGCCGTTTGAGGTTTAGACTTTTTTCTGTTCTGGTCACGTGTCCTGTCAATATGGTTGTGACGCGAAAATCTTGAACACCTTTCCCGTGGAACAAATGTGGCCAAGCAACTTATCTGTGGAAGTTAGTGTTTGCAAGATATGATGATTACGAACTTCCCACAGCAAAAATGTGGTATTTAAGAGTCTCTCCCCTTAACTGGACTGAGTGACTAAATGAGCAGCTGAGTGAATCATAAGCCCACTAGTTCATTTATGATCAGTTGACTGAGTAATAGATTGACTAGGCCGAACAAAAGTCACAGCATTTCCCCTATTAGTAAAGGGACTTTCCCTCGGCTACATACATTCAACAATGGAATAAAGTTATTATTATTATTTTTCCCCTCACCCCAATTTTTGCGTGGCCAGAAAGCGAATAATGCTTCAAAGGTGCGGAAAAACCTACTGCAACACTTGCTATGCAGGCTAGGAAATTGTGAATTACCTTTTTCATACATTCCTTGGCTGCTTCCTGTATTTCTGTCGTTGGAGAATTCAAAGCCTGTATGACAGATTAAGAATATAGTTAGCTTATGCCAGAGTCCACATTCATTCAGTCAGAGAAACAAGGGACTTTGTATAAAGTTTGATTCACCTTGTACAAGACATTAAAAATCTTGTCCTTCACTTGCACAATATAGTGGCATGCTGTCAGGGCATCTAAAAATCATTTCAAAAGCAATATATATAATGATTAGTAACATTGATTTATTGCAGTGTCTTAGCTAGCCTTAAGGAAAGTACAGTTTGCCTTGTCCTTTCTTACTAGCACAAGGTGTTATGCAAATTTTAATATGCAAAATTATGTACATTAAAGCAAAGAATTTTTGTATCCTGCCATTGTTTTAGCTTGCAACAAATAATGTTGGAAAAATTTTACTGTGAACAAAAATTTGGTACATTTTTATTGATGTTGACCTGATACTTCAGAATAAATTATTTTCTGCCTCTATCGGCCGCTTCTCCCTCCCCTCCCGTAACAATGCTCGATGTTTTACAGACGGTAATGCCCAACAAAGTCCGTCAAGATCCATCACTGTAAGGGGGGGGGGGGGGAGGTGAAAGACCCAAAGGAAATGTAAAATATGCTAACCTTCTCAACAGAATTAGCAACAGTTTTAGAATACTGTCAAAGTCCTCTATCACCACTTCTCGTCAAATTCAACTAAAAAGTTTATTTCCAAAACGTCTTTGATTTTAAGAAACAGAAAAAATCCACTACATAACAAACATCATTTTTCATTGATAGTCCTAACGCCAAGACCTAGCCTTCTTAATTGATAAAATTCCAATAAATGTCTATGAATTCCATGCTACTCTTGGCCAGAAAAATTAATTAAGGACGGTGCCTCCTAATACAGAGGTACCGGTATTTTTGCAACGGTTATGACTATGGGGGAAAAGGAGACCTTAGCAAAGGTTATCGAAATCTAAAAAGAAAAATGTGGGTAACCACGCATTTTCAGAGATAATTAAGCAACCATAATTCTGAAAAAGCTTTAAAATACAAAGAATGTATGGCAATTTCTTTCAAGATTTAAGCTCAATTACCTCTGAAAAATGCACGGTTACCCCAGTTTTCATTTTGGATTCTGATAGCCCTTGCTGAGATCTGCTTTTTCCACAGTCACAAACCGCGCAAAAATACCTTTGTATTAGTAGGCAGCTTGAATACCTTGGACCAGACCCGAGATGCGCAGAAAGTATGCGCAGTAACAAAAGGAGGCACCGTCCTTAACAACCAAAAAGAAAGTCTGTGTAGGCTTGACCAAGGGTTCAATCAGTACTTACTTAGTGCACTTATTCGCAGTGGTGTTAGAGACTGAACTGTTTTATAACAAGGCAGCTTGAGAAGCTGGGAGTCATCTGCCTCACACAAGGAAAGAAGCTGAAATGAGAAAATAAAGCAGATATAGAAGGCCTTATGACAGCTTTATATTAGCTTTGTGTTTAAAAGTTTTTGCAATGTTGGATTACTTTTTATGAATCTTCCAGTATGGAATAGACCTGAAATTCAACTCTAAGATGCGGATTTTTGAAAACCGTGACGTACTTTCTAGGGATGTGACGTTATACAAGACAACCTGCACCTTAAAATTGAACATTTTGGGATGCTCAATGTACCATCATAGTGCAAACACAGGTGGAGGAAACTTACAGTCCAAAGAGAGGAAGAGTTTACAAATCGAAAGAAACATAGTATTCTGATCGCTTATTGTTACCTAATCCTTTCACTTTAAAAACACAACCAAGATCAACAAATACAGAAAAGCAAAAAGCAACAAATAAAAGTAGCTTGCATTTGAATTGCCACACTTCAGAATTTCATCCACAGACTTGAACGCTAGAATCACCTTGTACAGCACAGTAAACAGCACCACAGGAAAGTACTGCTCAGTAGCTTTCACTCGAGTGGTCACACTTTAGGATTTCATCCACAGCCGCAAAAGTTAGAATCACCTTGTACAGCACAATAAACAGCACCACAGAAAAGTACTGCTCAGCAGGTTTTATTTGAATGGTCAAACTTAAAGTCATATTTAATACACAAGCTGTACAAGGTGTGACAGTCATAAATAAATCTACTAACAAGGAGCAAATTTACTGTGAACGAAAAATTCAACTTGCTTGGGATGTTTGTAACGAGTACACTGGAAAAGAGATTACATTTTATATCAGGTAATTCTGTTGTGCTAAATATACCTCATGAAAGAAGACCTTGTGCTCCATCACAGTCAAGTCCATGGTAAACAACCGAGGTGTCAGAGTTGTACAAAATGTGTTTCCATCCTGGGAGAAGGGGAAAAGATGTCATAGCAGTGAACAAAGTGCTTTGAAAAATGTCCTTGTGGCCAATTCCAAGTTTTCAAGCTAAGAGGCCTCAAAAAATAAAAACGCTTAATATTATAATCATCATACCATTAATGCAATCTGTGTGTTCACTGGTTGATGACGAAGTAAATGTTTCTGAAAAGCATAAAAAACAAAATGTTAACTCTGAACCAACAATGTTCCTGAATTTATTGTCCAGTACTATTTTCGTGAAAATGACGAAAATTGTAATATTACAATAAATCACATGCCACAAAAGGGTATCAAATATCATCCCTGGGAAGCATACCTTTGGTGGAATCATGTCCTCCAAAATCTACAGAACGAAATACAGTTCAGATAAGTTTGGAATACCATGATAGAGCAAAGTATGAAATAAAAGAAATTAACCATATGGGATCAAAAATGAACCAACTGCAACAGCCTATCCAATATTGGTAAACATCAAGAAGTATGTGTGCTATATAACAACTGTCAATACATTAGCTGAGTGTGGTGATAGTACTGAAGCTAAATGAGTCCATGTCAAGATGGTCTCCTATACTCCCTCCTTGGAAGAAGACAAAAACAGCTAGGTAATATTTAAAAAGTACGTTTATCCCAGTCAACTCACAGTCTTGTGGGGTAACATAATACTGTGGACTGATACACCATAAATTTTAGCCAGCACTGCTACAGAGTGTTGAGCCTGTGGGAAGGAAAGAAGGAATCATTCAACTTTAGCTGCCAGTATATGTGTGTGGTTCTAGTTGGTGCACTCCGTGCACGTGTATTTTGAGTAATGGTGAACTTTGCATTAGATTTGTCAGAAGTGACTGTACCATAGTGAAGAGACGGCAAACTGTGACTGTCACTTGATTCATTCTCCAGTAACAAGAATGACATTTTATTGTTTGGTCTCCACTGATTTGTCAGGAATGCACAGTGTGACAATTGAACACTTAACGTTGAACAATAAAATATCACTAAAGCAGTAACTACATATGAACTTTCACCAGTAAAAGTACTACTTCAAAGTGCTTTGGAAATTATGACACTGTACCTATGATCCACTGACATACAAGCAATTTTTTTAAATGAATCCACCATGAACAGGCAGTCTGCTTGCTCGCAGTCAGTATTCAAATAGATCAGAAATGTATAACAACCAATGTTGTTGGAAACCTACCTGTTTTCTAATGGTCTGGTTTGGTGAAACAATTTCCCTGACGAGATGCTGCGTCACAGATGGAAGTACCTTCTCCCTCACTGCTTTAATATGAGGCTCCTGAAATTAACATAACTGCAATCACTAACCACTGCTTTTTGGACAAACATAGAAACACAGATGCTGATGAAAATAACAAACTGATGAAATATTAATAGTAAGATATGGCAATAGGAAAAAAGTTTGGATACATCCAAACCCTTTCACTCTTCTAATTAACCTTCACTTCTAGAGTCAGGGGGCCCAGTGGTGTAGTGGTTAGCATGTTGGACTTCAGATCTGAAGGTCGGTGGTTCGACACTAAGTCCCTGCCACTGTATTGTTTCCTTAGACAAGAAACATTACCCCACATTGTCTCTCCACTCAGGTGTATAAAATGAGTACCGGCGACATATCCAGTCACGGGGGAGAATCAATACTCTCAGTTGCTTCATGCTACAGAAACCGGGATAAGCTCTGGCTGTGTGGGCCTTCTTGGCTCGTGTACGACTTTACCTTTTATCTTTATCTAGAGTCAGCCAAGTTATGAATTTGATAAACATTAGACATTGTAATTTCAGGAAATGGAGAGGAAGTAAGATCATTTCAATAAAATGAAGCAATTGAACAGTACTCTCCCGAGGTGTTGGTTTACTATGCTGAACAAGGTTTTTTTCTAAGTTTTGAGTCTGTGAATGAAATCCTAAAGTGTGACTATTCAAAGGAAAGCTACTGAGCAGTACTTTCCTGTGGTATTGTTCTTTATGTTTTACAAGGTGGTTCCAACTTTTAACTCTGTGGATGAAATCCTAAAGTGTGTCCACAAAAATAAGAGCTATTGAGCAGTATTTTCCTGTGGTACTGTTTATTACACTAAATAAGATGGCTCAAACTTTTGAGTTACTAGATAAATAATTCCACAGATTCCAAATAATTGACCATTGATTCCAAATAATTGGCCAAATAATTGCCCATTCAAATTAAAGCTACTGAGCAGTAATTTCCTGTGATGATATTTATTATGATGTAAAGGGTGGTCCTGAAGTGTGTCCACTGAAATGAAACATAATGAATAATGCTTTCAATTTGCGAAATTAATCAATGGTTTTATTTCTTTTAGAACAATGACACATACCTCATCCATTTTTGGTTCATTGCACTGCTTAAGAAGAGCCTCTAGTGTCTGTTTTGCACTGTCAACTGTACCAGCTGATACCTGTCAAGACAGTTAAAAAACTATAAATCCTGAACTACACACTATTTTTACTGTATTTGTTCAATCATTGTTTTCATAAAGCAAGAGATGGAAGATTCAGGTTAATCACAAGACAGAAATATGAAAGTGATAAGGTGAACAAAACACAATATTCCACTGAATGTAACAGGTGTTGTTTGCATTGAAAATTTTTGTAGGCTTATGCAAATACATGTTCAATTTATGGAAACGCATTTCAGCATTGCCACAAAACTACAAAAGTCAAGCAATTTTCCAAGGTTTGTCTTGTTTGAACCTTAAGATTCATCACTACAATGAGTCATTCACTTCTTTTACAACCTGTCTTGCTGTTAACACTGAAAGGCTAGAGCTAGAACATCAAATTAGATTAGATCTGAAGTATGATACACTATTCACAACTCTACCACAGCTTTATGTGAAATAAGCTGGGCAATTTTGTTCACCTCATTTGTAAGGTCCATCATGACAAAACACAGAGCATTGATGAAACTCAGTTGATGTTCAGTGACCCACTGAAGGGGCATCCTCTTCATCAGAAAGTTTATAGCAGTGCACCTGAAAAAGAAACAATTCTGTTTAATAAAGAAACCAGCACACTAACAAAATATGGTAACCTTAAAACTACAAGAACTCTATGAACTTCCTTAAAAAAGTACTTTAACAATCAACATTTGCACAAACACTTAGTAACTGTTGGTAGTTTTGAAATACAGAAAATAGCCAAAGTTGCCTAGTAGCCACTTGTAGGCACATTGATTAGAAATAAAGGTCACGTGCTCAAGCACACGCTCTTTCCTACTTAGTAGAAGTGAATGGAAAGCTATTGTGGGCAATAACATCAACCATAAAAAACTACTTAAACTAATAGCTTACCCTCCGTTCTTGGCAAACCAGGCCCTTTCATAACAACATCCACACAGCTTCTCAGATAAGTATTCAAATAGGGGTAATCGTGCAGCCTGCAAGAAAAGAAATTATAAACTTATGTTAACTTAGATATTTGTGGCCAGGTTAGGGAAACAAAAATAATTAACTGAAGAAAGGCGATTTCCATATATAATGACATTTGTTTATTATTATTATTTTTTCCCAACCCTGAAAATGAATACAAATATCTTAGACACACTGATTCTTAAATCATAGATTGCGTCCAAGGTAATTTGCAAAAGGAAACCTGTATTGCATACTTCACAGTTTTCTTATTAGGGTAAAGGCCAAATGTCCTTCCCTCCATGATCACCAAAAACTACTTATGTCACAGAAATTGATTTTTTGTGAATCAACGAAAAGTTCATAAGTTACCTTGTATGCATCCCCTGTTATGGCAGTCGCAGTTTCAATCATTACAGCAACAGCCAATTCACCAACTTTGTAGAATTCCCTGTCTTCCATAGCCATGACAGCTGCTATGGCATCTACCATGGCATGCATGTCCATTCCTCTACGATTCCTTGGTGATTTAACAAAAATGCAGTCAATACAAATGATGACAGCTGTCCTTATCAAAGCTGCAATTCTGACTGACAGGCTCAGTAGTGTAAATTTGACATAGGTAGTGTTATGATATCATGATATTTATCAAAAGTCATTATAACAACAACAACAACAACACTTTATTTAGACAGGGTAAACTAGAATTACACAGAGTAATTTTCATCCAGGCCCTGCTAAAATAAAGAAAAATAAGTAATAATATTCCAATACTAATGTTAGTTTTAACAACCAATTCACCAACTTTGTAGAATTCTTTGTCTTCCATAGCCGTGACCATTCACAGTCAAGCAGTATTCATATTTTTTTTAAAAACATTTGTTTTTAAGTCATTGTTACACATATTTGATCATCATCATCATCATCATCATCATCATTGTCGTCGTCGTCGTCATCATCACCATCCAACATAACCTTTACCGCATTAAGATGGTAGCTCCAATTACTGGCACTCAGTAGTTAACACTTGACATTGCAGGTGTTACTTTTTTGTTACCATTTTAAACTTATTTCTCAGATGCCATTTTAACGAAAACATTCGCAACCTTCACTCATTTGTTAATGTAATTTAAGTCACAAATGCTTATTATTTCATTAATTGGTAACAGGTAGAAGAACAGCAACAATCAGTTTGAAGACATATTTAATAGTAGGTTTCAGTTTTAATATTAACAGTGGATTGTGGTAGATCTGTTACCTAGCTTGTGGCTTGATTGGACAGGGCCCTGCCTGTTGGACCACACCCACAATTGTCAAATGACGCACAAGTTGTGACACAAATGGTACTGCTTCTGACTTCAACTCCTTGATAGTACCAGACACTAGATGTAACAAAAAAAATACATAAGCTTTTATCCAAGGCCGAGGTAAGCAAAAATCCTTTTGTATCAGACTACACATCATCTCTTTGTTTTGCAATGACAGGAAGAGCCAAGGATTGCAGAATTCAGTTTATTGTCTGTTATTAAGTACATCATACATGTAAGTTGGTATTGACAGAACCACGCCCTGCAATGAAAAAGGGGGCACAAGAAGCTTCAAATGATCTGCACACCTTGCATAATTAATAATAATAATAATAATAATAAAATTTAGTAATTATATAGCGCAAATTTACATGTATACATGATCAAATGCGGTTTACAAACACAAATATATACGTATGGATTACAAGATATTAATACAAAAAAAATAAAAAATAAAAATGATAACAATTGCAATAAAAATTGTAATAAACTTACACAAAGCACCAGTGATAGCTTGTTCAAAAACTTTTTTAGAAGGCTCATCAACACAAGGAGGGACAGCTGTCTTATTTGAAATGGGTGGGTTTCCAGTTCTGAAGCTGAGAAAAACAAAAAAAACAACAATAAAATTAAGACATGCTCAAAAATCTGCTCAAGCATAATTCCAAATCTTGGGTTGTTCTAGTCAAAACAAAAAAAATTGAGGAGTGACTAAGATTGCTCTGTAGGAACATATGCAGCTATTTCAATTAATGCTCTTGCATCAAAGCTTCAAGGCTATGTGACTCAACTGCCATCAGCAATGAGCAATTGCCCAAACGGAGAAAACACTGAGGTTTAAGGACTTTTCCTCCATCCTATCACAGACAAGCACAAAGCTTACTTACCCATACCACCATACTGTCATGTCATGTAACCTCCGTAACCTCTAAGTTTTATTATCTGAAAACTAAAATGGCTTTATACAATGTTCACTTAAGTACCTGGTGTGTGACAAGACTTGGTTTAAAATCAAATCAGTGTCTTCCAGTGACATCATGGCAATCAGGAACGACTGCAGGAAACACAAGATGTCATGTAAAACTGTGACCTCTTGGGGAAACAATGTAAACTAATAATAATTAGCTAGATGGCAATGACGCCTTAAATCTAGTCAGTAATGACAAAGATTTTAAGATATTATTAACCTTCTGAGGTGAATGGTACATGAGCAAATTTTTAACATACTAACATTATCTTTACATAAGAAGATACTGATGATGTCACGTGTCTGACACAATTTTCCCTGTTTAATATAGAATGAACTGAAATTTGTTGGCATACAGTCAAACCATCGTCAGCCCTTCACTGCTGGGAAAACAATGATCGTACTGGCTTGCCACTCAACTCCCACAGTTGGGGAAATTATCATGTCAAGTCAAATCATGTCAACGTCCTCCAAAAAGTGAGATATACTAAAAACAAGAAAAGCCCCCAGGGGCATTAGACCCCGCCATTATTGTCTCTCCCCTAGGGCGCAAAATATATTATGGTCACTCAAGATACGAGCCCTAACCTGTGTAGCGGAAGACACAATGATTATTTGTTTGGCCAAGCGAAAACTGGAGGTCTGGGGCAAGTGACCACCCAAAAAAATAACCACAAAAAATGGGTATTACTAGACCCCATCCTGACGGCGGGGTAATAACCACAAAAAATGGGTATTACTAGACCCCATCCTGACGGCGGGGTAATAACCACAAAAAATGGGTATTACTAGACCCCATCCTGACGGCGGGGTAATAACCACAAAAAATGGGTATTACTAGACCCCATCCTGACAGCGGGGTAATAACCACAAAAAATGGGTATTACTAGACCCCATCCTGACGGCGGGGTAATAACCACAAAAAATGGGTATTACTAGACCCCATCCTGACGGCGGGGTAATAACCACAAAAAATGGGTATTACTAGACCCCATCCTGACGGCGGGGTAATAACCACAAAAAATGGGTATTACTAGACCCCATCCTGACGGCGGGGTAATAACCACAAAAAATGGGTATTACTAGACCCCATCCTGACAGCGGGGTAACAAGCTCCTTACAATACCTGCACAACCAACCAGGCCTGTTTTCTATAGAACACTGTGTGGTCTATTTGCATTGGAGATTGTTGAGGGAGAACAGCCATGTTTGGTGGGAGGGTCTTGAGCACTGTTAGTGCTTTTTCAATCACCTGCAACAGATTATCATCATTGATTTGATTATTAAATGGTCATCGTCCTCTTCTATGAACACACAAGGCGCACTTGACATCACGGAATCTATCAGTTATATAACAGTCATATGTCACAATAGTGTAAAGGTGTGGTGGTCAAGTGGTTAATGCATTTAAGTTTTGTTCTTCACTCTGAAGATCGGACAGTCAATGACTCAGGGTTGGTTTCTGGAGTGTCCCATATTGTTTCATTAGACAATAAATTTTGCCCCCCAATGTTTCTCTTTCTCAGTACAGCTAAATAAATGGGAACCAGCAGACAATTAGGCTGACAAAATGACAAAATGCTAGGGGGAGCCTGGGGTGGATTTGACTCCCAGGAGAACGAACTGATTACGTTCTCTCTGATAAATTAAATCTTTTGAGCTGACACTAAACATGCTAAGTATTCACATACAACCAACTTACTGTAGTCACAGGAAGAGTGACAGGACTGGTATTCTCGGGGTAAAATATTGACAGACATGGACCTAGCGTATCAGCATTGTTATACTTCAGCTAGAATGGAATGGAAATTTGGTTAGAGATGTAGAAGGTTCACTGCTTGCTCACAAAGATGCATGTTTTAGCTAAAAGAAAGTAGTGACCACATGCTACCCACCTCCTTCCCCCGGAAACTGGAGTGGAGTATGACTATGACAGGTACCAGAAGTATGACGTTTCAAGCCTAGAGAGCATGCTTTAATTAAATAATCATGTGTCACACCAATCCTGTTCTCTGAGCCTCCTCCTCTGATAAGGAATCTGTAGCTCTAGCTCTAACTCTAGGAACGTCACTCGTTTTGAAACTCAAAAGACATAACCATACTCACACTTCTGCTGTTTACTTCCACGTGATTTGGCTAAATGTAATTTTGGCAAGGTTGACCTCAAAACGAGGTGACTCAGGTCAGTGCTCTTTCCTCATGGTAGCATGAATGCGGTGGGCTTGCAGGGGTGCTTTAGATCGTGCCTGTTTGGCTATTTTGCTGCAGATCATTTGCTTGAGCCTGGCCACTACAGATCACTGCTCCCACCCCTCCCACGCTGTGCTAGGTAGCTAAGGGCATGGGTTTGTGCGCCACCATTAGGAACCAGTTCCCAAGCTCACTACTGCCCATGAGTTTAAAGGTACCTAGTAACAACTTGCAGTTAAACTGAAACCACAGGCCTAGCTTATGGTCCAAACTTGTCTGAAAACCAACCTTTTGTGGTTCCTTCAGCATTCTTCTGTTGCCACCACCAAACTTGCCCAGCACCCTGAAGGCTACATGGGCAATGCTATCATGTGGATTGCGAAGGGTTTTCCAAAGTGCCTGAAATAAACCATTTGTTAATGAAAGACATTGTATTCATCTTTTCCCTTAACATCTACTGACATTAGCAGGTCTGCAAAGAGTCAGGAAAAGAAACATTGCAAAGAAAATAACTGACATGCCCCCACACATGAAGCTTCAAGCTTACCACAGCGTCATACTGGCAATATGGAGGTAATAGCTGAAGCTAGCATTCAGCCTTTTTAAAACTTTTTTTGCAATTGGTTTCATTCATTTCTGCAAGGGTCATTTCTACTTGTAAGAATGCGTTTCTTGGCTTACTTGGAATAGTTCTGCTCTCACTGGTTGGATGTGATCATACAGGAAATCTGGTTGAAGGTTGTCCACGCACAGCTCCAATGTTCGCAAGCCCTGGAGGTGATACAAACATAATGCTTTATCATACTGATGATCATTATTTTTAGTACCACCAGTATAAAGCTTACAGCTGTGATATTGACAGTTATGCAGGGTCAAATATCTGACACAATATTAATAACATTTTAGTACCTGACTGACAAGTGTTTGGGATCCATTAAGAGCAGAAACTAGTGGATCCATCAGCATGGGTAAATATGGCAACAAGGAACTGAAAGAAAGAAAAACAAGGTGTTAGAGAAACTTTTAGTTGGACTGTGTCTGTCTGCTCAGGGTTCATCATGACGTCGAGTTAAACACTCCTCCTCTGGCCCTGACACACAGTCAGTTAAAAGGGATATGCCAGTTGTCTTTTAGTAAGACTGAATAGAAAACAGGTACACTTGCATTGGTGGAACCAAAAATAACAAGCCAGATTTGTTACTCTAAAATTACTCTATTTGAGCACTAAAACTTTTCATAAGTGTTTTTGGCTCCAGTTGGCCAGGATGAAAATGAACTGCACCTTTTACAACATTGAGCCTGTCTAGGAAAAAGTCACTACACACGTCATGGTTCATTTTCCCTTCAGGAATAACTTCTTGATTTCTTCACCTCGGTGTTCTAGGAGTATTTTGTGTCTGAGCAAAGCTACAGTTTTAAATTTAGCACCAGTATGACCAGACACAGCAAAATCACCATGACAAAACCCCTTCAAAGTTCATAATATCCGAATTTACCTCAGCCTGACAGGCACTGTAAGGCACAGCTCAACAAACAAGTCTTTCATGTATTGACGATGGATTCCACTCTGAAGGTTATTGAGACCTGAGAAACAATTACACAAATTAGTAATTAGTAATTATTAGGAAAGGAAGGAACAGAGGTTATCAGAGCTCTAAGATTTAAATTAAATGAAACACTGTATACCCCTGCATAGGCTTGTCCCCTTGTATAAGCCACACCCCCTAACTTGTACCCTAGAAAACGTTTTTCTCCCAAAACGTATATTCTGTCAGCTGGTTTGTACAGCATTTGCTTCTACAGAAAAAAAGTAAAACTAACCTTGGAGAAGATTTGGTAAGAGAGGCAAAAACTCTTGATACAACAAATCGTGACTTCCTGAAAATCAAAAATTAATATACAATAATTATTGTCTTTTAATCACTACAAAATAGTAATCTTAATCTTAATCAATTCCTTGCAACACTGCTGTGATCCGTTATTGGCAGTCATGTTTTAAAGACCACAAGTTCACTTAGTTAATTTGTGTAAAATAAGAATTGGTTCTCCTAAAGGGATTGACTCTTTCATTAACCAAAAACTGTACTGGTCAAATATGTGTGCAGCCCTGACTGCTTTGCATAATTCATGAGCAGGTCATGGTTTTAGAAGGGTAACAAGTGCCTATGGCATATTCTTTTAGTCTAGTGTTGCAGGTGTTTACCTCCTCCAATGGACCTGAAGAGCGCTCGCAACAACAAGAAGTAATTGTATGGTTCCTTGGATGTGCAGGCAAGCTCCATGGAACGATTTACTATCTCATGAAGATGGGGCTGAAAGGCAACATAACAACATCAATAAAATGAAAACTAAAGAAACCATATCAAATAATGCTTCAGAAACAGTTTGATTTTTCCACTGAGCACTGTCTGCTGGAAGGTATTGCTGTGCAGGAATACCTATTTGATAGACTTTTTTGCAGACCTATTTGCAGTTACTCTTCAAATCAAGAGAAGGCAAGCTTATAGAAATAAGGGTGCCTTGATGTCCACTGGACAGCCAGACTTTGCTTGAAAAATTCAAAGACAAAGGAAGATCATGATGTTGTGGAAACCACTGATGTCCACACATTCTGTTTTGGCTTATCCACATTTCTTTGTACTCTAACTTGTGTTCCATGCATGTTGGTGATGCAACACCGAGAAAGAGACAAGAAAATCCAACCGCCCAATACACATAGTTCTTTGATGACTTTGTGGGTGAAAAGGCCTTTCAAATATGATAAAAAGTGCACTCTGAAGGCTTCGTAAATTTTTACATTGTCCACACATCTTTCTCAAACAGTAATCAACCCACCTTCAACATCTGTTCATTTTCCGAGGCAAACAAAGATACTGAGCCAAACACCAACTTGAACAGCTTAAGATAAAGGTTGGAGCGTTCCATATTGGCTAGAAAAGAAAAAAGAAAGTCTAAAGGAAAAAGAAAGAATAACATTAAGGTCTCAAAATTCCACCAAAAACTTGTGGCCATTACAGAGTGTGGTAAAATATTTCTTGTTTTATAAATGCACATGTCTGTCACTCACTTCCCATTTCGTTTAGTCTGTCTAACAGGAAACGCACAAGAATTGTAGCAAATGTGGCTGAGGTGTTTGGGTTTGCCAGAAAGGAGTTGGGGATAATCTGAAAAGAAAACAAGCAAAACTCAGTCATCACTGCTAGTCAGATTTTCAGAGGTGTCCCTGCTTGTTTTAATTCATGTTTTGCCCTAGCAACAGAGGAATGGTGGGCACAGCAATCAAGTTCAACTTTTGGAATTAATTAAATTTCTGGCTTAAGGCTAGAGAGAGAGAGGAAATCACGAACATCTCATTACACTCCCCTCAACTAGGTTTTGTATGTTTGGTCTCTGTATTGCATCTTGATAAGGTCACTCCTTTGGTTTCTTATGCTCATTTGACCATTTATTGAAAACTGCCAATGCATATAAATAATGCTTGTAAATAATTACGTAATTCAGCCTGGTGGCTGCGATGTAATTTTTTTTAATAAACTATCTATCATTATAACACTAGAGTTTGTACCTGAAGAGCATAGTTTGTGTGAATCCTTTCTACTAGGTACTGAAAGAAAATTGACAGACACACAATGAGTATGAAGTTTTCATTTCAAATGTTCGGCAACAGAATTAAAAGGTGAAAGAATTAATACTATTCAGGAACATACCTTGATACTGGCAGTAAAGACTTCTTTAAAGGTAGATGTGTTCATCATGGTAAACTATTGTGCGAAACAAACAAATATTACCATCCTAACGCTAATAATACTTGTATAAGACTAAACATTTTGAAAGGCAACAACAAGCTCCCAGAATACTCACAACTCCAGCAAAATGCTCCAAAATTTCCTTTTCTTCTTTCATTCGTACTTGCTGTGAGCTAGAATGAGATAAAGCAAACAAATTTACTACCACCTGTTTTGTAAATGACAGTGTTCTATGACTGCGATAATTTTTGCATGAATCATACCTTGGCGGCCTGAGGAAATACTGTCCTGTCTGAGGGTTAACTGACACTTGATAAATGTCCAGCGCCTGCAATGCTGAATAATGAGTAAAATGTTAATGTACATGAAGATAAACGTGTGGAAGAAAAATAGGAAATCTGAAACCTCCCAACCCAGCTTTTTGATAAAAATCAATCCAAACTTAACAATTTGTAGTGTCAGAACTTCTAGCAATACCAACTATATGTGCCACTAAAACTTACTAAAAACAATTATGAAATTTTATGATAAATTATTGTACTAATACCAGTAAACAGTGTTATTGTACAGTGTGCCCATATCGTATACCTAGTGCTGCAACAACTTTCGGTGACTCTACGTATTGTTCTGATGATACTTTCCCCTTACCAATTATTGAAGGCCTTTACCATAGCCAGTAACTCGACTATTTTACAGGCAGACTTCCAATATGATTGGCCATGGAAGGGCATACTGATTTTTGATACACTGTCTAAAAGATGCGACAACGTTGAAACTTTTCTAAAGCACAAAGTAACATTTAAAACACTAAAACACTTTTTCTAACATTCTATCTTAAAGAGATCAGTCACATCTTTAATAATGTTGCCTTCACAAGTTATGAAGGACAAGAACCAAACTAAATCCTTACCATATTTCAGGAGTCTTGTGAACAAGTGAGTCTCCCATGGAAGGAATGTTTTATTGGCTTGAGCAGATGCTGGAGCATTAATATCACCCGCCGCTACAAAAAAGCAAAACTGTCACCTAACAAAGCAGTACATGTGTGGTAAACTATTCAGCTACGCATAGCATAGCTAGATCACAAAACATATCAACACCAATGTCAGGCTAAAAAGTCATTTCTAGTGACCAAGGAGTGATTTTGCTCATAACATGGGTATGTGGACTGGATCAAAATTTTTGAGTGCAACTGTTGAAATAAATAAAAACTACTGAGTGCACTGATGTGCTTTTATTGTTCTGTACAAGGTGGTTCCAACTTTTGAGTCTGTGGATGAGCCCTCATGTATGTCCACTCAAATGAAAGCTGTTCAGAGCAGTACTTTCCCAAGGTGGTGCTTATTGCAGTGTGCAAGGTGGTTCTAACTTTTTAGTCTGTGGATGAACCTCTTAAGAGTGCCACCATATTTGTTGACAAGTGAAAGCTTCTGAGCAGTGTCTTTCGTTGTGCTACTTGTTTTTCTTTTTTTAACGTGTAACTTTGGGAACTTTTGAATTTAAAGGGCAAATTGGCATTTATACGATACCAGGTAGATGGAAACAGATTACAGGTTTCACAGCCTGTATCTTTAGATGAAGTCCTGTCACAAATTCAGGTATGCATGAACTCAGATAAATACCCGTAGGTTTCCACAGCTACAGAAATCTTACTGTGCACAGGCTCTTGGGAAACGTCCTACTACATAACAGGGGTCTATCTAGTTTTGCAGTGTTTTTTAATTTTTGCAGTACGATTTTTCACGATTATTTATCGGCAAATGCGTTCTTTGTCCCTAATAATCGTGAAAAGAGGTACTTTGTAGTTATTAATCGCGAAACGCGTGAATTGCGATTAATAATCGTGCATCTTACAGTTAATAATCGTAAACCCCACGATTATTAACTACGTCTGACAGATTCTACAGTTAATAATCGTACATTGCGCGATTATTAATCGCAAGTGACGGTCGATGTAGTTATTAATCGCAAGTGGCTGACCTTGGGCGAAAAGACCATTGAAAAACAAATTTGACTTTACCAGCCGCCATTGCGAAAGAAAATTCAAACCCAAGCAGAACTCTTCACGGGGCTTGTTGTAAAATAAAAACAACGAAAGTTGGTTCTTGAAGTGACAAAGTCTCCTCGCGTATTTAGTTTTACTTCGGTAAGTCGTTTCGAAATGGTATTTTCCTTTTCTTTCTCTCTTCGACGAAGCACGACGCGAGCAAGATCGAAGAAGTCATGGATAATAACAGCGCGTGACAGATGGTTGCAGAGTGAGTGATTTAAAATTGTCAACTTCCAAACGACACTGAACTCTTCAAAATCTCCAATACAGGAAATGAAAATAACTATTTCATCAATCGAAAGTTCAATTCATTTTTCACTCGAATATTTTTTTCGATATGACATTTTTTTAATGCGAACAATCACACGAACAAAACCATCGCGATCCGATGCAAAGCGAGCGATACAAAGGGGCGACCCTAAAACGCGGAATGGCGGAATGACGAAACGGCGGAACGGTGGAATATTACCCCAAATCCTAAAACGCGGAATGGCGGAAAATCACCCCAAATCCTAAAACGCGGAATGGCGGAAAATCCTATAACGCGGAATGGCGGAAAATCCTAAAACGCGGAATGGCGGAAAATCACCCCACATCCTAAAACGCGGAACGGCGGAAAATCACCCATAATCCTAAAACGCGGAACGGCGTAAAATCACCCATAATCCTAAGACGTGGGAAACAAAATTACATGGCACTGATTCGCTTGACGAAAAAACAGTCAGGCTAAGCCAAATGGCGCTAATGTTCAGCTGCAAGGTTTCCCGCGAGCCCTCACCTGTACAGTGCGAATTGTGACTAACTTCATATTCCCAGACTTCACCCCCGCCTTCAACAGTTTACTACCGTAAAACACAACAGAAGACATCTGCAGATATTGCACTTCTCTTCCTGATTCTCTTTTATTTAATTGTTTATCATAAACATTGGTTACTCGGTAACTTAGATAATCTCAAAGTCACAGCGTCAAAAATGAACGATTTAACTGTTTTATTGTAGTCACTCAATCGTTTATCAGTCGATTCTTTAATCAAGATTTGTTATTTTTATACTAAAATGCTAAATACTTCTTCTAAAATCAAAAATATATTTTGATATTTTTATTCAGTTTCATAAGTCGTGACTTATTTCGTCTACTAAAACAAAGTCCAAAATTACAATAATAAATCATAAAAAACATTAAAAGGTCATAAAAAATCATGCCGGGCTAACATTAACGTAACACTAACTTTAACGGGAATTAATATTAACAGCAACCGTCCATATATGCAGTGCTTTGTGTTTCGTAACCTAAGCCTAAAATAGCAATGGATTAATTTTGGTAATTCAATTAATATGAAAGGAAAATATCGAGCGACTGAATCGAACGATAGGCTAAAACGTAACAAAACTATACTTTAGCTATTTAGTTTGCAAAAAATGAATGAAAATCTAACAGGATAACCTTTCTATTCTTTTATTTTGAAGAACGATGCCTGACTTTCGATTCGCTTTCTGATGTATTTTAAAAACTGTCGTGTAGATCCATTTAGGAGACTACAGATTTTTGAAACAGCGGTAGAAAGCGTGGAAATGCTAGGCTGCTAAGCTGAAGTAAATATGGCAGCTTTTTGTAGGAGGAAAGCAATGGAAAGAAATCGTTCTTCGCCTCCTTCAGGGCATTCGCGAGCCCAGATGAAGGATGAGTTTATTCGTGAAAAAGCCTTTTTTCGGTGTTAATTTGCGGCCTCCTATGTTATCGGGGAAGGCTATATTTTACGTATTTAAAAAGATCGTAGACTGAAGATAATTTTAAAGTGGTCGGCACCGTTGAAAGCATGAAACACACGGGCAGCTCAAAGCTTAGAAATCAATTTTTTTTTCTTTAATTATATTTAATTATTTTAGTTAAATTCGGTTTAATTTTTCTTGGGAAAACAAAGTTACCCTAGACCCTCGACATGGTACCCTCGACCCTCGACATGAAACCCTAGACCCTCTCTACCCTCGACAAAAAGATAGACTCCTAATTAATACGTTACGTACTCTGCTTTACTCGGAGTTTCAGTCAACATAATGAAAACAATGCCACTACATAAACACCGTGAATTTTTGGCAGTACGAATGTGTGAACTCTGGGTATGCGTGTACAGATATCTTGTTTATCAATGTCTTTAAATCACGCCATTGCCGTCTATATTCTTTCGGTCATCTGTAGATGATAAGCATTGAATCAATTTGGGGGTCGCTACTATCGCGGGCATCGTTACTTTCGGAGGGTCGTTACTTTCAGGGATTTATTAGCTTGCTCCAATTTTTAACGTTCCGCGTTTTAGGATTATGGGTGATTTTCCGCCGTTCCGCGTTTTAGGATGTGGGGTGATTTTCCGCCATTCCGCGTTTTAGGATTTTCCGCCATTCCGCGTTATAGGATTTTCCGCCATTCCGCGTTTTAGGATTTGGGGTGATTTTCCGCCATTCCGCGTTTTAGGATTTGGGGTAATTTTCCGCCGTTCCGCCGTTCCGTCATTCCGCCATTCCGTGTTTTAGGGTCGCCCCGAATATTAACTACGTTTGACAGATTCTACAGTTAATAATCGTACATTGCGCGAGTATTAGTCGCACGTGACGGTCAATGTAGTTAGTTATTAATCGCGAGTTCCTGACCGTGGACGATAAGAGAATTGAAAAACAAATCTGACTTGACCCGCCGCCACTACGAGAAACAGAACTCTTCAAAGGGCTTGTTGTAAAATAAAAACAACGAAAGTTGGTTCTTAAACTGACAAAGTGTCCTTGCGTGTTTAGTGTTATGGGCGGTATTTTCTTTTCTTTTTCTCTTCGACGAAGCACGACACGAGCGGGATCTCAGAAGCCATGGACAAGAACAGCGCGATAGATGCAAAGTGAGCGATTAAATTGACAAATAAAAGCAAACTGAGCTCTTCAAGTCCTCCAATACAGGAAAGGAAAATAACTATTTCAGCATTCGAAAGTTCGACTCATTTTCACTCGAATAGTTATTCTTCTGTTTCGTGGGTTTAATGTTCAAACACGTTCAAACGAGTCAAATTTATTTCGTCAAAAATGGCGAAAAGTTTTTTTGTTCTTTAATAAAACTATACAAACTAACAAAACGTTTTAAACTATCTGTTTTAAGCGGCTAAGACATCGAGACTTCATGCATCATAATTTAAGTGATAACTTTTCAACCACTCTAATCTCCGAGTCACTGGCGCCAAATTTCGTTTTGCGCGGGAAAATAAGAACATGGAAAGCCAAGCAAAGCTAAGTCAAAACTGACAGCGTAATGGATTGTTTACAAGCATTACAATCCATTTACCTGGTAATCAGACTAATCCTGCTTATTATAAGGAAAATAGGCTTA
The DNA here is from genome assembly GCA_964017195.1 of Siderastrea radians. Lineage (NCBI taxonomy): Eukaryota > Metazoa > Cnidaria > Anthozoa > Scleractinia > Rhizangiidae > Siderastrea > Siderastrea radians. The sequence continues at coordinate 1,879,067 of OZ024893.1, read as the reverse complement.
CCTCTGTTATTGGCGCCGTTTACACGTGAAAACGTACCACAGAATTCGGGCCATGTCCAGTACGCAAAACACTCTTCAAGTCCGGTCCTTTAAATTGCGTTCTTCAATTGTCACCAGTGATTTAAGTAGCTGTTTAATGAGTTCATTTGACGTATACGTATGTTTTACAAGCCTCCACTTCTTACATGTTGCAGAGAACAGTCTTTGACAATCTGTCTGTCTATGCAAATAGTTCCCGCCGATGGATTCATTTCAGTTTCTGTCGATTTGAAGTTGGCCTTTGTTGTCACCAAAAAATTCGTCGAGTCGAAAACATTCAACCGAGAAGTCTGACACATGGAATATTTTCTTGCCCTATTCTTTAAACAGTGTGCTGTGCATAAACTTACTAACTTAAACAGTTGACTTGCTACTGAGATTTCAACAGGAGTGAACGAAAGCACGTTGAGTTGGCAGATGATTATAGTGAAGTGAACCGGCAGTTCTTTGATCGCATTCAATTCAAGCTGCCGTAACTTTCCCTCTCAAGACAGTCTCATTGTAAATTTAAAATTTCACTAAGCCTTAGGCTTGGTTAATTTCTACCGGCAGAATTACCAGCAAAATAAGCAGCCCTCGTTGTGACCTGATTCTCCAAAGTTCAGTGCCTAGAATGTCCACTTTGACAGATCAAGGTGGCAGGCGAGTCTATAGTAACCAGTTAGAGAGCTAGTTGTCAAAATGTGACCAATCACAGCGCTAGCTGTTTAGCTAGCTGTCAAAGTTGTATTCCAAGGCAAAAAGAACCCATTTAAGTGTTGTGGGTCACGAAAAGAAGTTCGAAAAAGGATGTGTCGTCCAGTCAGTGAGTTGACTGGACAACACGCGCGGAACAAGTGCGTGTATGTGTGTCTGATGCGAATGTCTTTCGAAAGTCGAAACGAGTGACTTTACTTTTCGGAAATAGATTCTGGCTGACCGGTTTTTTTCCGGCAAAAATTTCCACTGGATTGGAGTAATTCTCTGATCCATCAGATGACAGATGGCTATCGACTACCAAAGCGCCAACCAAAATTGCGCGGATTGCTGAGCCGAATCTGTGCATCTCAGGATCTCCGTAACAGTTCGAAGTCACCTCGCTCAAAAGTCAATCTTTCCGAAACGATTCGACCACAGAACGTTCAAATGATGTAGCCCCTTGCTTTATTCTGATTCGTGACTCTACTTAAAACCGAGAGTTGTTCTAATCAGAACGAGTTGTAAATGCTGTCCAGCCGTGAGTGCATGACATGGCTTGAATGCGTACGAGATGAGGTTATGGTAGTCGTATTAATTAGGTAATTAACCATTGTCTTCATTTTTATTTTGCAGTTGAGAGGATTTATTCAGGAAGTGATAGCATACATTGAAGCAAGAGAAACATCTTAGTTTAGAACGTTTAGACAGTATAGTTTATAGTAGCCAAGTTAGGACAAAATTTGGTGGTTGCACTGTCGTGCAACGAGATAGTCTAACAAACCGCTATGTAGTCCGAAACAATACAATGAATTATTATTCAACTGCATTCAGTAGAGTACGAATAACACCCAAAACGAGTTCAAATATCCCACGGTATTTGTACTTGAGAAGACCGATTTGACAGGTTTTCTACAAATGCCACGTCAGGCATTAGGCTTACAAGGTGAACGATGAAAAAATGGCCGAAACGCTCGTTTTTCCCAAAGAAAACAATGAATGCTTACCAAATTTTGAGGTTTTTAACGAAAACGAGATCCTAGAGACAAGCAATGACCTAGACGGCAGTGAAATTTCTTTATTTATTGAAGAAAATCGAAACGCATTAAAATACAACAGAAAAGACGAAAACTGACCTCAAGTCCGTTAAAGAAACAAGGGCCATTGAAGAAATTCCCGCCGAGGAACTTAACAATCTTTTATGTCATTTGTTTGTCAAAGTCAGGAAACAGAACCCATCTTTTCTCAGGAGATGTCTTCAACAAATGCACAATTGTTGTCGGTCAGAAATCTCCACCGCTATCTCTTCCAAAATGACACGTGGTTAGTGATTCGGACGAAGATGACTGAGCTTGAAGTGCTATTTAACTTTGTTTGACTTGACTTTCGAGTTCTGTTTGTTCTGTCAAGTTCTTTCTTTTCGTAGTTTTACTCGGTGACCGACCAAGAACATTGTTGTTCATCTAACTGTAAACCCGAAAATAATTCAGTTTTGCCTTGTTCCATCTTTGTTTTCCTTGCAAGTTTGAAATAAAATCACGACGCTTCGCTCGATTGACAGGTTTGACAAGTTTTCGTTTTTGACCAATCAACAACAACCTCACGTTAAGCGCGCGAAACCTGACCCGCTGGCACGCTCACTCGCTGCTCAGAAGTCACGCTAGTTTGTCACGCAACTCAGACAGTTTATAAACCACTTTTCCATTTTGTAGCTAAGTTGAATAATAAATCCCTTATTAGACGGTTTAGTGTGTAGTATCGTGGGACATTTTTACTCGCCTCTTGTATTTTGACTCGCCCTACGGGCTCGCCAAAATACGGCGCGACTCGTAAAAATATCCCACGATACTACACACTAAACCGTCTAATAAGATATATATATATTATTTGCCGGCCGGGAGGTCCGTATTGAGAAAAACTGTGCCAGAGGTCTTGAGTACGGCCCGAGGCCGCAGGCCGCAGGCCGCAGGCCGAGGGCCGCGCTCAAGACCGAGGGCACAGTTTTTCTCAATACGGACCGACCAAGGCCGGCAAATAATATTTTTATTTTTTTCTTGTTGTTTTTCAAAAGTTAAACGTGTCTTGTTGTTTTCGGAAAGCAACGTTTTGCAAGCGCGCGTAAAATGAACCATGAAACGAAGCCGTTTGTGACACCAGAGCAGCAAAATACGCTTTTTTACTCTGTTAAAACTCAGAAATCACAGGAAGCAATATAACTAAAAGAAACCCCTTTATTTTCCCAAATTTCGATACATGTAGCTAACTCCTGCTCGATTTACTCAAATGTTTGTCGAAAGGGAAGAGGCGATTTACATTGTACAACCTTCGGTATTTTAACAAGAAATTTTGGAAAGAAAGTTTTTAACGACAATGTACAAAAAATTTCAGAATTCTAAGTTTCGGAGAACGTTTTAAAGATTTTAAAGGTTTTAAAAACCCATTACAAATTTTTTTGTTATTGACGTTCCGTTGACCGTGGTCAAGATCGGAAAATTCCGCCCGCTCCCGGAACCAATCAGATTGCAGGATTTGGTTCATCTTGCCCGCTCACGCGCTGAGAAAAAAATAAATTTATTTACGATCCATTGGAATTCGCACCAGACACACATACACACACTTGTTCCGCGCGCGTGTTGTCCAGTCAACTCACTGACTGGCGGACGCATCCTTTTTCGAACTTCTTTTCGTGACCCGAGCGACTTGGACAACACTTAAATGGGTTCTTTTTGCCTTGGAATACAACTTTGACAGCTAGCTAAACAGCTAGCGCTGTGATTGGTCACATTTTGACAGCTACCTTGATCTGTCAAAGTGGACATTCGAAGCATTGAACTTTGGAGAATCAGGTCACAACGAGGGCTGCTTATTCTGCTCGTAATTAAGCCGGTAGAAATTAACCAAGCCTAAGGCTTAGTGAAATTTTAAATTTCCAATGAGACTGTCTTGAAAGGGAAAGTTTAATACGGCAGCTTGAATTCAATGCGATCAAAGAACTGCCGGTTCACTTCAGTATAAACATCTCCCAACTCAACGTGCTTTCGTGCACTGCTGTTGAAATCTCTGTGGCAAGTCAACTGTTTACAGGACACAGTTTAAAGAATAGGGCAGTAAAATGCTCCATGTGTCGGACTTCTCGTTTGAATGTTTTAGACTCGAACGGCCAACTTGAAATCGATAGAAACTGAAATGAATCCATCGGCGGGAACTATTTGCAAAGACAGAAAGAGTGTCAAGGACTGTTCTCTGCAACATGGAAGAAGTGGAGGCTTGGAAAACATACGTCAAATGAACTCACTGAACAGCTATTTAAATCACTGGTGACAATTGAAGAACGAATTTAAAGGACCGGACTTGTTAAGAAGAGTGTTTTGCGTACTGGACATGACCCGAAATCTGTGGTAGGTTTACACGTGCAAACGGCGCCAATAACAGAGGTAAGCCTATTTTCCTTATAATAAGCGGGATTAGTCTGATTACCAGGTTAATGGATTGTAATGCTTGTAAACAATCCATTGCGTTGTCCGTTTTGATACAGCTTGCTTGCCTTTCCATGTTCTGATTTTTCCCGCGCAAAACGAAATTTGGCGCCAGTGACTCGGAGATTAGAGTGGTTGAAAAGTTATCACTTAAATTATGATGCATGAGTTCTCGATGTCTTAGCCGCTTAAAACAGATAGTTTAAAACGTTTTGTTAGTTTCTATAGTTTTATTAAAGAACAAAAAAAACTTTTCGCCATTTTTGACGAAATAAATTTGACTCGTTTGCAGTTCATTTGCTTCGACGAGTGCGTGTTTGAACAATAAACCCACGAAACAGAAGAATACATATTCGAGTGAAAATGAGTCGAACTTTCGAATGCTGAAGTAGTTATTTTCTTTTCCTGTATTGAAGGACTTGAAGAGCTCAGTTTCGTTTTTAGGTTGCCAATTTAATCCCCCACTTTGCATCTATCGCGCTGTTCTTATCCATGGCTTCTGAGATCCCGCTCGTGTCGTCCTTCGCCGAAGAGAGAAAGAAAAGGAAAATACCACCATTAAGTGTAAACAACTTACCGAAATAACACTAAACACGCGAGGAGACTTTGTCACTTTAAGAACCAACTTTCGTTGTTTTTAATTTACAACAAGCCTCATGAAGAGTTCTGTTTCTCGTGGTGGCGGCGGGTCAAGTCATTTTGGTTTTTCAATTCTCTTTTTGCCCACGGTCAGCTACTCGCGATTAATAACCGTCACTTGCGATTAATAATCGCGCAATGTACGATTATTAACTGTAGAATCTGTCAAACGTAGTTAATATTCGTGGGGTTTACGATTATTAACTGTAAGATGTACGAACGACAAGAGAGCTGACATTGGCTTCGAAACGTAAGACGAAAAACAGAACGCTGAATATTGTGCGTGGTTGAAAAGAACATCCATGAAACAGTTTCGCTCGGTGGAATATTTACGAAGAAAATTTTGAAAACGTAAGCTTTCTTTTCAGTTCCTGAAGCCTCACCAGATCAGTAGCGGCTGAGACTAATCCCCGCCTGTTGTGTGACACTGCTATGAACTCCAGAGTTCCCGTCGACTACATGTACCTTTGGATTGGAGTTCATGCTATAAAACGTTTCTCTTGGAGACAGTTTAACACTCTTCCACCAAACCAGCTTTTTGCAAACACAAAGCGAAACGTATTAAGCGAATATTCTCAATGAAATTTGCATATCACATCATTAGACGGCATGTTCTCATATTTCAATTTCAACTCGCGGCGAAAGGAATACCGAAGGGCTATAAATAGAGTTCTTTTCCGTTGTGTTTTTTTCCGTTGTGGTTATGAACGGTCACTTAAAGAAGGAGAACGAAGCCATTATACAATTATTGCATTGCTAACCTGAAAATACTTTTCATAACCTGAAAATGCAACCACTGCAGCTATATAAGCTTAAGTACAAGCGTAGTTAATAACCCTTGGACCTTTTTGTGGCTTTCGGTTTTTCCGCTCGTGAATGGAAATGTTTGCGCTGGAAAATTATTTTATGTTCAATCAGAATATGTAAGGATTCAAAAGTGATTAATAAAACTCCTTTCCACTGCGAAATTTCCGACGCGTTTTCTTATTATAATGGTTTGTTTACGTCGTGATCAATTTGTGAATTTCAGGCACGGCTTTCAGCTTTACGGCGTTTGAAATTATGGTTGCCAGATTGTTGACATGAAAAGAAAAACGAACAAAGTCAAGTTGTTGAAATGTCCAAGCAAATAAATTTATCTTTTGTATAATGGTTATCTGATTTCGTTGTGTGTTTAGGTGGTTGAAGGAGTGCCGTTTCATGAGGGTTAATCATTTTTCTTTGTATCGCTCGCTTTGCATCGGATCGCGATGGTTTTGTTCGTGTGATTGTTCGCATTAAAAAAATGTCATATCGAAAAAAATATTCGAGTGAAAAATGAATTGAACTTTCGATTGATGAAATAGTTATTTTCATTTCCTGTATTGGAGATTTTGAAGAGTTCAGTGTCGTTTGGAAGTTGACAATTTTAAATCACTCACTCTGCATGCATCTGTCACGCGCTGTTCTTATCCATGACTTCTTCGAACTTGCTCGCGTCGTGCTTCGTCGAAGAGAGAAAGAAAAGGAAAATACCATTTCGAAACGACTTACCGAAGTAAAACTAAATACTCGAGGAGACTTTGTCACTTCAAGAACCAACTTTCGTTGTTTTTATTTTACAACAAGCCCCGTGAAGAGTTCTGCTTGGGTTTGAATTTTCTTTCGCAATGGCGGCTGGTAAAGTCAAATTTGTTTTTCAATGGTCTTTTCGCCCAAGGTCAGCAACTTGCGATTAATAACTACATTGACCGTCACTTGCGATTAATAATCGCGCAATGTACGATTATTAACTGTAGAATCTGTCAGACGTCGTTAATAATCGTGGGGTTTACGATTATTAACTGTAAGATGCACGATTATTAATCGCAATTCACGCGTTTCGCGATTAATAACTACAAAGTACCTCTTTTCACGATTATTAGGGACAAAGAACGCATTTGCCGATAAATAATCGTGAAAAAGCGTACTGCAAAAATTAAAAAACACTGCAAAACTAGATAGACCCCTGTTACATGTACTTCTCTTAGGTAGCCATTCAGTTAGAGATAACTCTAAACATGTGTATATCAGAGGAAGTGCACTTAAATCTAGTCAACAGAGATTTAACGACTTACTTCCTGACAATTTACACGACCCAGCACCCCATGTGATGGTCTTGACACCACAAACCAGTGTCTTTACCATGCTGCGGCAATCAGGAACTGAGAACGTGTTTGTGGGGCTAGGACCTGCAAGAACCCACAAAACATTCCTTTAGTAACATATCATGTCCTGGATGCAAGTAAACAATATAATTTCTCTACCCACCCAGTGGTTTCATAATTTAGATGGGGGAATGTAGAGATGTTCTGAAATTTACTCGTTATAAGGTGAAGTAGCTGCCTATTTTGTGTTGATTATCAGTTAAATTCTCACTTTAGTAAGCTCTGACATCTACATGTACTTCAAAACTTATTGAAAACCTTATCACCTGCTTTGAAAAATTTACATGAACAGGACAGTGACTTACCTGATGAAGATGCTTGTGCTTTCTGTAACAAAATAATCAAATGAATGTTAATATAATATCTTATTGATCAGAATGTCAATAATTATTGGACTAGTACATGTAGTTCTGAATGAGAATACCTTGGTAACACTGCAACCTTTCAGGCCAAACAACAATAACATTATTATTGAAATTTAGTGTTTTTGGTGGGGGAAGGAAGGGGTAATTGGATTTAACTTGAACAACAGCGCATCTATAAAGACATTTATTGGATAATTACCAGTATGTACACTAGCTAGTACCCATGAACAATTCTCCACTCTACAACACGATGTTTTGAAAACCAACACAAATTTGCATAAGAACTTGAAATTAGTCAGACATCAACAGCCATGGTGCGGTGTTTGCTTGCTGAGAGAAACGTGACTTGAGACTACCTCCCATGACGATGAACAATAGCCACTGTTTCATGTACTGGATACTATGTAAGGCTTTCTGAGTTCCAGTTGCTTTCACAACGTAATCAAAAACACAGTACAGTACAACATCCTAAAGAATTGAGTATCTGGCCATTCACCTTGACTGAGTCTTGATCCTGCTTCTCTGAGGACTGTGATTCTCCAGTTGATGAAGAGCTTGATGCATTGGAGGGTTCAGATGCACTTGACACTGAGCTGCGATCAGCAGCTGTGCTTGATGAGGATGATGATGATGACGCGGTTGAAGCAGAACTGGATTGTTGTGAAGACTGCTGTTGTGCTTGGAGCTCACTCATTTGTGGGCTGTGGAAAATATTTACAATCATGTCAAGATTGCAATCACTACAATAACATCTGCATGCTTTGCACATAAATATGAGTGTGATCATGTGGGTCTTAAGACTGCTACCTTGAGTACATTTTTATTACTTTTTGTAATTCAAGAACCCAACCAGAAAATGATTGAAAACACTAAAAAAGCAGAGATCTTTTAACACACTGCACAAAGTGGAGATGTTCGAAAGCAGAGATTGATCACTCACAGAAGTGGGCAAATATGGAGATTTTTTTAAATAAGGTTTGCTCTTCACCCCACTTGTAAAAGATCGAAAATTGAGGAGGTTTTCAAAGATGGTGATGTTATAACATTGACATAAAGTCACTACAAAGTAGCATTTTCAATCTTTTCAACCACACACCTGTGGACAGTGAAAAAGAACGAAAACGTGTGTGGATTGAAAACTCAAGTTACAAGAGCTCTACCATACCATCTGTTGAAAATTGCTGGAACATGATGCTTAGCAATTGACTGGAATTTCCTCACAAACACTTCTAACATCCTCATGAGAATTTCACGTCCCTGGAAAAAATAAAAAGCATTTAATTTCAATGTTCAATACCATCCTCATTAGTGTCACATGTACAACAAGTCCTCATTAATCCATCAGACAAGCAGTAAAATTCATAAGCTTACTGTTCCCTGTTCATCACTCTTCTGTCGAATACACTCCACCAGATTTAAAAGGAGCTGAAAATATTAAAAAATACCGTAATAAGCCACTGCTATAAATGTTCTAAAGGAACAACAAGAAGAAAAAGTTTTAAACTCAAGTGGAAAGTTAGAAAAGACATGAGGACAAGAGGTCAGAGGGAGATGGACACAGAAGCAGGAGGTGACAGAAAGAGGTGAAGGGGGAGGAGGAATATGTTTGGGAAAGTTTGCTTTGACAAATTTTGCCAATATCATAAGAACAGTCAGTTGAGTGACCTGAGTACATGTGCATACAGTGCAGTTTAAATTCTACAAGTATCAACTAAAATTTCATGGTGATTATAATTTAAAGGCAAAATAAATGTGAATGTCACAAACTTACAAAAAGAATAAAACAGGGCTGGGTTTCAAATTAAACAGGACAAATTGTATGAGAAGTCCTAGTTACCTTGCATGACATGGTCTGTATGCTGACAGGAAGTGAGTCGTCATGTACATTTTTTGAGAACATGTGCACTGCAAGGGACAGGTGGGGCAGCGGAAGGTGAGTGCGTACATGGTGGACCAGGTCAGCTAGGGTGCTGTACGCCAAGGGACGCAAAGACTCTTTGGTTGTCCAGCCTTTCCCAATCAAAACTTCTTCATCAAAAAGCTGATCGATGTGAGGAACAAATCCTGTGGAAAATAACTTGCAATATAAAATCTCACTAGCCTCCTGGCTCACAACGTTTATGACTCACTCCTGGATTTGATGGCATAATTAAAGAGACAGGGAGATAGTGTTATTCCCTTTGATGCCACGTACTGGTAAGTCTTTCTTTAACATTTTGATACATTTCCATAACAGAGCATTGGTAGCCTCATTGGAGCAGAGTGCCTTACCAGGTGTGAAACAGAGATGGCAGTGTCTAGATATCCTAAGTTCCCACTGATTTTAAGCAGGCTTTTTTCAAGCAACTTTTCCATAACACTGTTAAGCTCAGTCAGTTTTTTCTTGAAAGTGGGAGTCCTCCTAGATATCCTTAAAGCTACACTGTAAAACCTTGGCTTAAGACCACCAGGCCTCCATCATTACATGGGCACTTTATTTATTTATTTATTTATTTATTTATTTATTTATTTTACTTCGCCTGGGAGTTACGTATATAAAAAAACATTGAAGACAATTACAAAACCAGGCAGGGACACCACAACAGTAAGAACCAATTACTGTGGGCCCAAATTAATTAATTAACAAGGTACATAAGGAAACAAAAACTGATTAAAAGCAACAAGTTACAGGACAATTCAACAGTCTAGCATTTTTACATTTAACACATATAGATTTCCAGGTTCTAGGCTCTTCTGGATCATAGCTTGTACGAAGGAAGGCTGTTGAAGGAACAGTAGTTTAGTACTGTTGAAGGCTGTTGAAGGCTGTTGAAGGAACTAGTAGTTTAAGCTTGAAACTCTGAATTTCCCCTCTCCTCTCCTCCCACTACAGTGGGGTTAATGATGTAACAACTTCTCTCTTCCCATGTCCTTTCCTAGGATTCCTCCCACTTTCTCTCCCTCGTTCCTTCCCTATTCCCCCCTCCTCCACCCCCTCTGCATTTTTGACAACTAGGGTATCTTGCATGGATCCTTGTCTTGGTTTTCTTCCTTCAACAGCCTTCACATCCCCTTTTCTGCCCCATGTGCCCTCCTCAAATAAAAGTACATGTATAGGCATTACATGCATCTTTTTTCCTTGTTCTGACCACATCAAAATGAACACATTGAACATTTAAATAAGGTGAGTGTTACTCACTGTTTCTGAGATCTGTGGCCAGAATATGTCTGGCAGCAATCAGTAACTCCTTTCTCAGATGAGCCACTTCCTGTGGACAGTACCGCAGAAGTCCCAGCATCCCACCAACCATGTTTTGTGAGTAGGTGTTCACCATATCTTGATAGATCCTGATTATGTAGGCTAAGAATGACAGGGTCTTGATCTGTGCTGCTACAAAGTCTACATAAACTTCTTTGTTGAAAGTTGGAGATTTTCTAGGAAAAGAGATTTGGAGATTTGAGCTAATAATAATATCATGCAGTAAAGTCAGTAAAGTATGATCGTCCGGGTGAGTGTAGTCCTGACAATGACTGTTTGTGGTGACATTGACTGATGTTTGACAACCTGAGCAGAAGTCATCATCAGGGTCAAGTGAATTGTGAATCATCAGTAGATGTTATAAGTCTCTGGTCATTGTCCTGATTGGTCACCTAACCTGAGATGTTACTGGATGTAATGATCCAGGGCTATAATTTGCCTTAAAGGAACTGGTTCTGCAGGGAAAGTGAGGTAATTGCAGACAGTCTGCAAACAGCCACCGCATAACTCTGGTTTCTGCTGTACGACGCAAGTGGGAGACCACCACTACTCCCTGTGGAAGAGATGATAGTCCATCGCAGGGTCGCCACCAGCACTTTGTCAGGTTTCCCTAACAATTTGCTGGCACTCATTTATTCACCTGGTTAGATACAGACAGCCTGAGGTTTCAGAAAATATCCATAGAAAATAGAAAATCCCAGAAAATATCCATACCCACACCATTGACAGTCATGATTGGAAATTCAGAGGGAGGGGGGGGGGTCCCAAAAGCCAAAATTTTTAGGGGAAAGTACGAAGCAAAACTGGAATTGCCAGAGGCATGGGGTGGGGGGGTCAAACCAAAAACCATCCATGGGGGTGGGGGTATGGATACTTTTTGGAACCATACAACACAACACAATGTAGAGGTCAGTCCAGAAACCCTGACTCTCCAATCTTCCACTACATGTTACTTCACCACTGTGTCCCCCCTCTCAATCACTGTTCATGATGTGTATGCTCAGAGAGAAGATTATTATTCATTCCTGATCATCAGCAGTGTGATATCAAGTCTGTGAAGTTTTACATGCATTCATCATTGCATACACTGGTCTTCACACAACAACTCAATGAACTAATACTATTTTAAAAGACTTCAGTCCATACCACTAAGTTTGATTTAATGACTTTATTATTTGCCACATTTTGACCCAATAGCTTACCAGAAATGGGGCATTTCAAAGTCTTCAAAACATCTACATGTACATTGTAGGGAATTTTTCAATGAGAATTTCACAATAACGCAAAGAAGGCATCAAAATGTTCCATCCATGCTAAGCTACATGTACTCTTTCAAAACAATGGCTCAATTCTAAGTACCTTCTTGGATTAGCATTGTTAATTACACCTGTACTTACATAAAACAAATGGGATAAATAGGTGTCAAATTCAAGCCCTGAAATAAACCTGTGCCTGTTGTCTTTTGAGTTGTTGGTCACAATAGCTGGTTGGCAGCTACTAATGACAGGTTACTGTCAAGGTTTTACATTAACCATTTTTGTCAGGTTCTTACCTTGCTGTGAGTGAAGGCTGCAGAATAATGGTGTTCATGATTAATGGAATAAAGTCAGCTACAACACTGTGGACATTCTGCTTGTACAACTACAAAAACAAAACAAAACATCACATTTATTTAATAAAAAACAAACCAATAATAGGCACTCACATTTAGATATGAGAATAAGGCTAAAAACAAGTCTAAAACATCCTACCTGATACATTAGCACAACAATGATTGGCAACTCAGCCAAAACTTTAAGTGAGTTCACTGCTTTGGGAATTGTTGTCTGAAAAAGAACAAAATTAATAAGAAACCATAAAATTGTCATTCAGTCACTAACTTCCAACCCAGAAAACTGTTGAATAGTGTAATTAGCGTAGAATAGTGTAGCAAAAAGAATACTAAACACACGAACCTGTTGTCCACTCTTACCACCCCCCACATCACCAGTATTCAGGGGGGAAGTAGTGGATGCTGCTCCAGTACTTGGGGTGGTGGTGGTGGGTGTAGTAGTGGCATTGCTCTCAGGTGGCAAAAACCCAGTGGCCGATATTGGCACCACTTCAAAGAATTGTTTCTAAAAATTAGCAATTTAGAGTCACCAAGTTAGATGCAATATTTTTTGCTGTGATAGTACTGAAAACAATATTTGTTTAGGTGATTGAAGGTTGAAAGTTTTCAGACAAAATAATCCAAATGGGCACATACAACATTTGTTGGTAGGTCTTTGTAAATTGTCTTCACAAACTGCAGGAAATTCTGTATCTGTGAAAATGAATGAAAAAATTGCAGTTAGGTTCTATTTCCATTGTTGCATGTACATCTGTTCAGTGGTTAGAACAGTCCATAGTTTTGTCTTATTGGCAAAACAACAATTTGTTCCTGACATTAAAATCCTCACAGATTTTCCTTAATTTCTTAAAGAAGTGTGCCTTGAATTTATGATGATGCTACTTTTTTGCCAGTTTTAACTTTTTCAGAAAGCAACACAAATAGTGCTGGAACTTCTGTGCCTGTTTGTATATAGTATAGCTTATCGTGCACGTACACGTTTTCACGAGTTTTTGTAAGCTCCTCAGTGTTACTTGGATAAATATACTATTGTATTGTATTGTATTGTATTGTATTGTAAGAGAGATGCTCTTTTTCACAAAACTCGCCATTATAAAGTACTAAATAGTAAAGGTGTTCAACTCTTGCAATAACCAACACATTGAGGACCATTATTTGGTATGCATAAGTGAAAGAGTTGGGAAGCGTTCTAAAAGAGATGGGTATTTTCAGCATATTTTAGTCTTCTTCACCAGAACTTCTCTTCTGTAAAGTCCTATGTCCACGAAAAAGATGTGTCCATTTTAGTAAGGTGTCCACAGTTGGGAGTTGGCTGTACTACACTTTTTCTTCTACAGACTACAAAGTTAGAATGACATTACTTAAGCTTCAATGCTAGGAGTGATAAGGTTAAGTTCAATACTTGCCTCAGATTGTAAAGGTGGTCGGAACTGCTTATGAAGCTCAATGATGATTCTTAAACACACCAAGACATTCTCTTCATTTTCAATCTGGTCAAGTAAAGAAAAACATGAGGTAGCAGTTAAAGATTTAAATTTCAAATTCAACTTTTCAACAGACTTATTTCTTCTCCGAGCTTAGAATTCACCATCTTTCTTTATTTATCACCTTTAGGGCACTTCGACATTGCTGATCCTAGCAGTATGCAGGATGCGTGTCACCACGAACTCAGTAAATATGACCTATGCTCGCCACGAGTCTCCCAGTAGCTCAATGGTTAGAGCCTCCGACTGGTGTACGGAAGGTCATGGGTTCAATTCCCATCGGGGACTCAGATTTTTTCTTTGTCCCACGCTCGCAACATGTTGAATATTCCATCTTTTCTTATTTCTTCTCCGAGCTTAAAATTCACCATCTTTCTTTTTTTATCACCTATAGGGCACTTCGACATTGCTGATCCTAGCAGTATGCAGGAATCATGTCACCACAAACTCAGTAAATATGGCCTATGCTTGCCACGAGTCTCCCAGTAGCTCAGTGGTTAGAGTGTCCGACCGGTGTACGGAAGGTCCTGGGTTCGATTCCCGTCGGGGACTCAGATTTTTTCTTTGTCACACACTCGCGACATGTTGAATATTCCATCTTTTCTTAGACAATAAATTGGTTACCAGTTTAATCTTGCCCTAAATGTACATACCTCAAGTAGATAAAACATCAAAGAAAGTATAGACTAGAAAAGAAAATTAAATATGTCAGTAATTGTAGGTAGGCTATAGGTACAAATAAAAATGTATATCAGAGATTGGACAACATTCAAGATTATGGTGTAAGGGCCCAAACTCACTAACTAAAGGTCAAAATAAAGGGAGAGTCAACAAGATTTGAAGAGAGTCCAAATTCTCTGATGTGCAGGTACATGTAGTTGATGGTCAAATGACAACATGAGTTTGAACTCTTGGTATTGATTGCATAAACAAAGTTTAGACAGGGTTTAAGAAAACCATGGTCTAAAGCAATAGTTTTAAGTAATATCAGGACCATTAGTACATTTTGTTAACAGACTCTGTATAGGTGAGGCCTTCGTAGTGTGTGAATGGTCCAATTCTAACAAATAAATATGATTTTAACCCACTTGGACAATCATGTCATACATTGTGCTTACCTGGAAGTGAGGTCTCAGGTGTTCATTGGTTGGTATACGATGCAGAATCTCCAGCAAAAGTTTTCTGAGTTGCTACCAAAAGAATGCCAACAATATGCAATGAAATGTGCTAAGGAAGCTGATTTCTTGTTCTTTCTTAAAAGGTATAACTGCTGGTAATGAGTTAATACCACTGACAGTAGACTTAATCATCTAAAGTACTCAAACGAAATAAAAATTGTTTGGAAAGTGGAGTTTGAGGTAGCAAGATGTAAATTGCTGTTACACCCTTTCCAAAAAAAAACAGATTTCAGCTTGATAGAGTGATAGGTTTAATATAGTAGGAGACTGCCAAAAATAGTATGCAGGTCAAAGTAAATGTACCTGTGCTGGAACCTCAGAAACAAACTGTGGTTCTCCTACAGACAGGAATTTAAGAAGAAAAATTAATCATCAAATCTTATTCTAAAAAGACTTTCATAAGAAACATGTAAAAGTACAGTATAAAAGAATTACAAAATCCCTGAATGATGAGGCATATTATTACCTTCCTTCAGATACTTTAGAAATCTTGGTATTGAGTGTTCTAGAAATGCTGAATAACTTGATGACTGCACAATACTCTGTAAAATAAATAAATAAATCAGTAAATGAAACAATTAGCCTTACTTACAAGACCGGAATTCAAGTCTTAATAAAGCCCACATAATTGGAGACTAGATGCCTAAAATTTGAATTTCATGAAAAAAATCCAGGCAGCATTTGTTAGATAATCACATTAACAAGTAAAATTAAACCCAGCAAACCTCAAAGTTTTCACTGATTTCTTGGGCAGCTTTTAACTTTTTCTCTTCAGCTGTTGACAGAGCAAAAAAAGTTCCAAAAAATTAGCTTTGAGTTAATAATTAAATGTAACTTCAAAACCAAGTAGCTGATAAGAATAAAACACACTTTACTATACTACTAAATATTAAACAGATAAACTTCCCCTGAAGAGAATTAAGCAGATGACTTACACATGGATGCCTCAGTCAAGATGTTCGTATACGTGGTAAACATCTTGATGATGTTTGTTGGACCAGCCTCCTGGGGAGAGGTAACAGAAGCAGGGCTCGCAGAAGCCATTCTGGATTATCTATGAAAAGACAAAATCAGAAATCTGACAGATCCACACAGTGTTAAAGTTTTGTCAAAACTGTAGTAGTTGTAAAGCACTGGCCAAACAACACTGAACGATGAAAACAGTTCAAAACTCTCACTGTCATTTGATGTAAAACTCTTATAATACTCTTGTGTACTCTTGAGGAGTTTAAATCTGCTCAAATTCTATAGTGCGATGCGTCTAACCATAGCTACTAGGCAATCAGGAAGCACAAAGTTGTTCGACATGCATGCCACCTTGCAAAGGTATTTCGGACATATATAACCCCTTGACATGCAAAACCTACAGTTTTTTTGTGGGCCAGGTGCACCTGCAGTTCTCTTCTTTTTCTCCCACAATCATACGGATTACCATTTTTCACTATTTTACAGTAGTGACGAATAAAGGAGTGTTAGAAGGAACAATGTACCATGGGCTTTGTGGAATTTTTAAAATCTAGTTACACTTTTTAATGTTTCAAAATATCCATTCACTATTGCAACTCATTGCCAATCTACTTTCTTTTGCATCTACTAAAATTAATTTGCATTTGCTAAAGTCAATTCTCAGTAATTTCACTGCGAGCTTCACATAGGAGAAAGTGACTAAGCAATTCTGAAAGAATTTTAGCAGTTGCAACTGAAGTAACAGTGACATCAACTTGATTATTTTTGTCAGTGGTAGGGCCACCATATGCCAAAACAAACCAAAGTCAGTTAAAAAATGTTGAATGTTTTAATTTACCTTTGATATATATGTCAATTTTTGTATGTACTCTACCCATCAAATGACGGATCAAACTGAAGGAAAAATTAACGTAAACAAACTGACAGTGACAGATCCATTTGGTTATCTTTTTGCGAATAACAATTGTCCATTTTACTTATAGTTACCTCAACGTTAAACACAACTGCTCATGGTTTTCAGATTCGTAAAGTAAAAACTGCCAAGTTTTTGCTCATCAGACCCTTAGTAACAAAGTTAAGTTATTGAAAGCTATGACATTTGTTAATTT
Source organism: Siderastrea radians (assembly GCA_964017195.1). NCBI lineage: Eukaryota > Metazoa > Cnidaria > Anthozoa > Scleractinia > Rhizangiidae > Siderastrea > Siderastrea radians. The sequence goes on along the minus strand of OZ024893.1, from coordinate 1,862,100 downwards.
TTAGTTCCTTCTTGCATTTGATCAGTTAGTTTAGTAAATATTTCCGTCAACTTAACTGCTTTTACTTCTAATAAAGTTATGATGCTGTGTTGGCCAAAGAATGAACGTCAGAAAGTGGCGAATAAGAACGTCAATAAGCTTAACACTGTTGAAACTCAGACTGGTTTTAGTTTACACGTTCATTTCAAGTTAGAGGCGGGCATGTTTCCGAGCCTTTATCTCAATTTATCTGCCCAGAAAAATGTGCAAAGTTTAAATAGCTACCGTATATTAAGCGTAGGTAGCACTGAGTTAGTAGGGTTGATGCGAATTAACTAATCTAGGAGGCTTTTTCCATTCGGACAGAATGCATCAGTTACTTGCAATTGACAAGCATCGAGCTGACAAACGTGCATGGTCCGCGGAAATCAAAAGATATTTTGATGAAAACGTTTTCGATAACCCTCAAAGTCAATTCTTCTTTCACAAAAACACAAAGCAAAGAAAAATAAACGGTTTTTTACCTCAGTTAAGGCCCAATGCTCAAATTACGGAGGTTTTTGTCAAAGACCTCGAAAGTATGCATTCCTCGCATCCATCTTTGTTCCCGCTTCAATTACTTTGGTGCAACTTACATGAAGGAGACACTGCACCAAGACCGTCAGATTTGAGGGTCTCGTCTTGCGCTTGCCCAATGAAGAGAGCCGCTGTCTGGTTATTCGCTGGCGGTTGAATTTTCAGCATGTGACTGATGTGACTGATGTGACTGTGAATGAAAAATGTTTGAGTTTTCCTTGGCAAGTTATTTGGTGAAATTTTGACATTTTCTTTCTCCAGAATGGCAAAAAACAAGAGAAAAAGGAAGCTCAAGGAGCAGGACTTTCAGAAGGTCAAGTTAAAAGTTGGAAAGAAGCTACAGCCTGCTCAGAATGCGACGGACACGTCATTTAAATCCAGATCGATTTTCATCCCAACTCAGTTGAATAAAGAGCTGGAGCCTACCAATCAAAGAAATCAAACCCTGAAGGTAACAGACTTTAGAAAATGGTGTGCCTTCAATATCTCTCAGTTCAACTGTAAAGCGCATTTGCAAATATTTGTGGGATCTGTTCTGTATAAAAATATTAAAACTCCTTCGATTTCAGTTACTGATAACTTAACTTATGAGCCCAACATCAACATAGCTAGTCTAAAGCCGTGATCACATTACGAGTCATATTTTTAATTGTTTTTATTAAGATTTCGGCTAGATTGCAGAATACCCCGCAACTGAAGCTGTTCAGCGCAGCCACCGAAAATGGCTACGCCGTCGGAGCAAGTATCAGAGGTAGAGTAAAGGACTGGGAATGAGTTATTTGTATAGTGCAGACAAATTAAGCAATTATTTCAAAGTTTTTTTAATCGCTGGTTGGTAGTTTTTAAAATACACAATATTTATGAGAAATCTTTTTATTTTGCACCCATATGAAGAAGGTGTCTCAAATAACAGTTTGTTGGCCCACGCCCCTCTGTACCCCCATTGTGTGGGTCACGTGATCTTGATCAGCCATGTGGTTTTCGCAGTTTGTTCACTTTCATGACCTTGGTGTTCGAACATAAAGCCTGGAGATGCCCAAAAATATGTAAGTTATCGTTTTGACTGCTTATTTGATCTGGTTTTGTGTAATTCGGTATTTGTAAGCTTGAATTGCGATCTCTTGTACAATGAATGGACGAATGAATCACCAACCTAGATGTCACGCGTTTCGAGTAATAGAATAAACATTTTCAGTGGCTATGATTTGTCTTGTGGTTTTCTCCAACAATGTGTGTGTCCATAACTTGAGAATAGCTGGCAAGTGAAGAAAAATTCTTTGTAAAGCAGAAATATAAGCTTATTGTCTATATGACTCGTTCTAAAATCTTCATTCCTATATTAAGAAAATGTTAGAAATGTTGCAGTGAAAAAATAACAGAAACGAAACTAAATACGTCTATCCAAAGAGGGAATATAAACGCTAAGCTACGTTCCTGAGAACTAATAGAGGTATAAAATAATTTATTATTTTATGACAGTGTAGCTGCGTAGAGGCGTAGCCATTTTGCAGAAATCTTAGAGAGCTGTGAATTTGTTTTTACAGCGTAGCCGCGTCTGAGATGCGTAGCCACTTTCCAGAGAACTTAGAGACCTTTGAATTTATTATAACGGCGTAGACGCGTAGCCACTTTCCAAAGAACTTGAGGGCTATGAATAAATTATGACGGTGTAGCTGCGTAGATGCGTAGCCACTTTCCAGAGAACTTAGAAACCTTTGGATTTATTATAACGGCGTAGCCGCATAGATGCGTAGCCACTTTCCAGAGAACTTAGAAACCTTTGGATTTATTATAACGGCGTAGCCGTTTAGATGCGTAGCCACTTTCCAGAGAACTTGAGGGCTATGAATAAAAAATCTGACGGTGTAGCCGCGTAGACACGTAGCCAGCTACGCCGTGTCGCTAGAGATGCGGGGTATTCTGCAATCGCTCCAAGATTTCTTTGGATTTGACGGCTTTTTAACTGAAGAATACAGTGGTAGTTTTTTGCTTACTTCTGCACAAAACTGTGTTTCTAAAAAGCATATTCCAACACATTAGAAAAGGTACATGTAGACCAAGGTTGGGGGGATTCCCTTTGAAAAGTGTGAGAAACTTGCTGGGATCTTCTACCAAGAGTATCACGGACATTTAACAAGAAATTGCAGGTACATGGGCAAATGTCTGCATCTTCATTAATACTTACATGTGGCAATGGTTTCTTATCTTACCAAGGATGTTAATTTCGAACTTGAATTTAAACAAGTGGCCCTCCATAAAATTTCTTTAATCACTGCTAATGGTAATACCAACCATTATCATCCCCTTAATAAATAACAAATTGCAATTTCTTTTGGCCTATTATTTTACATTTCATTGTATGATTTCTGCAACATTGAGCTGAGGTGCATGACTGAAAGAAGATAAAGAGAATTAAAGAACAAGGAAAGATACAGATATGCTTTGTTGTGCATGCAGTACGTGGGTATTGACCTGTAATAGTACATGCATATATCATTCTTTACTCTATTTGTTGTTTTTATAGGATTTGCTTGCGCAAGTTGGTCATTACAATGTGACAACAAGACAGGAAGCCCTTGTAGGTTTAAAAGATCTCTTCCAATGTCATGAGAATCTCCTGCAAGAAAACCTAGGAATTGTTATCAAACGGGTTGCTGAGAAAATGATGGATAGTGAGCCTTCAGTTAGGCAGTCACTTCTTCTGTTCCTTTGCTTTATATTCCCAATGGTACCACAAGAAAGGATGATGCCATTCTCCTCGTTGATTGTTGCTCATTTGAGCTGTGCCATGACGCACATTTATGATGACATTCAGCATGATTCACTAGGTTTTCTAGAATTATGTCTCCGATACTTTCCAAACTTAATGGTAACAAGCTCTTCGCAGTTGATTCAAAACTTTGTGGGTATGATTTCACATCAGAGTGCTGCAGGGGTGAAGAAGTCATCTGGATTGCAGCTGAAAGCAGGAAAAGGACTTTCAGTAAATCCAAAAGGAAAGCTCTCGTCTCTTAGGTCACGCCTGAAAGTTCTACAGCAGTTGCTGGCATTTTTGAAAGCCTTGGAATCTTCATCAAAACCTTGTCAGGGAGAAGACACTTTCTCTTCAATGAACAATCTTGTTGCATCAGCTGCAAAACCTGCCTTTCATTTTAAGAAGCTCCTGCCAACACAAGTTCAGGTATTGCAACATTCAGTTGATGAACCAAAATTGATACCCTTCATGTTTGATAAAAATTCGCCATCAGCAAACAGAGTTGCAAAATCTAACATTTTAACTGATGAACAACAAGCAAGGGATTTCATGAAGATAATTGTACCATTATTACTGGAATGCTGGATTGAATGTAACCCTGCTCAAATGACAACCGGTCTGCCTGACAGTGTCATGTCCTCATCAGCTACTGATGTCATGCTAGCCATAGCTGAAATTCTCAAAGTTATCTTCAAAGCAGCTGAGAGAAACCAAAGAAAGAATTGCAATAGCTATGAACAAACTTCAGAGGTAAACAGCTTGCGAGAAGTTTATTTTAAAGATCTCAACCAGCACTTAATGAGCTACTTTCCATTTACAGCAAGTCACATTACATCACTAAAGAAAGCGAAGAGAAAACTTGGAAAATCTCCTCAGCCACCAGAAGAGGAGAAAAACAGTGCTTCTGTGTTAACACTGAACCTTACAATTTGTGAAATAATGCTTCAGTTTGTAAGCAATGATGCCTCTTCCCAGAGGAATATCCACCATTCATATGAGAAGCTGGAGGAGTTTGTTGTTGAGTCTTTGGAGCTGAAAGCCAAAGGAGGTATAAAGGCCCAGCTGCTGCAGACAGAGCATGTTGAGAGTCTGGTCTCATTTGCATACAAGATTATTGTTTCTCGTTGCTCTTGCGCGCAACAAGGTAATCCAGAGCGAAAATTAAAAACAGAATTTAAATGTAAGCAGTCCAGAGAAGATGTACGGGTAGTTATTGTAGGTAACACCCATCGAAAGTGATCTCAGCTGTTGTCAAGCACTGCAATACTGTATTATTCTTTACACAAGACCTTGAAGGTTGCTAATATTCCTTGATAAATAATGTAGACATGTAGTACAGCAATATACCGTACTTGTGAAGGTTACAGTCTGGTATTAGCAAACTTTAGATCAGAGTATAAGTAGGAGATTGAGTACGAGTACAACTTTAGCATTTCAACACAGTGATGTTCTCTGAGTCCTTACTCCTCCTTGTTACTTACCAGTATAGAAAAACGCTTAAGGAATGAGACTGGGGTGACACCCAATAAACTCAAACATGCACACTTGGTTTGAAAAGTGTAGTATTTGTGCTTAGTCTCCCACTCGTACTCTGATCTGCAGGTGGCTATTGTCCACACAGTTGGTTTAACCCTTTAACAACATGTTCATGCAAATTCTCCTGACAGGTCTCCATACATTTCATTGACTACTAATTGGGAGAACTTGTTCAAACATCAAGAAATTTATCTCTGGTGATCATTTCATTAATTCTCATGACCTGTATGTGTTATAATGCACAGATATGATAAGGAGAAATTTGATGCTGATCACTATTGGGGCATAAAGGGTTAAAACGATGCCAATTGAGACTGCAGATAAATATTGACAAAATTCTCTATTTCATTTGTCCAAAAGAGTGGTGAGGAAACTGGGGAGGGAAAAAGCAGGTGGGGGTGGTGGGAAGGGGGGGGGGGGTAGAACTGGGAGAGAAGACACTAAGAACCAGGATAAAATGGCATTACTTTTCAGAGATAATGGGAAGTGGGAAAATAGAAAAACTTGTAGTATTTCCTAATGCATTGCAGTGAAAAAAGCAGAAGGAGGATTAAGGAATGAAGAAGAATGGGTGGGAACTAGGATTAAGGGGAACAGCTTGTTGTTTTCATATTTCTTGTTTTTTCTTTCCAGCTCAAGATCCTAGCATGATAAAGGAGCTGCTAGATGCAGCATTTAACTTGTACCAGTCAAGCCACATCATGTCCGCAACTAAGAGGGTGCTGATGATATTTTTTGCAAACCTTGTTTTTTCTGAGAATCCTAACATGTCAAGGTAAAATTTATACAGGTATATGTTGCTTTGGTTTGTAAGCGATGTAGCCACCTGTAGTGAGTAAATCTGCATGCACCCCAAAACGACTCACGTACCATCACTTGGTACAATTGACATTAGCATAAAGCACCATTTGACATTTGACAATTGACATTAGCATAAAGCACCATTCAGAGGCGTAGACCCCTATTTGCACCACTCAAACATACACTGTAGGGGGGCATAGACACCCACAGGTGAAGTCAGACAAAACATACTGTCTTAATTTAACTTCGGGTTATTGTTAAGTGAACTTTAGGTGCTCATCTTGTCAATTTCACATGGTACAAATAGTTTTCTTGTTCCATATATTGTAACTGTGGTATTCTTGGTGGAGTTGTACCAGATGGCAAGAATCAAATCCCATGTTAAGGAGATAATGGTTTTTCCTCACATGTTGAGGGTAATCACCTAACGGGGGTGGGGGTGGGGGATCACAATCTCATGTGCACTAAGGTGGTGTAGATCCAGCCATATGTAGGGGAATCAAAGTTACACTAACGCAATGGGTAGAGACCAAAGCCACAGGTGGGTGGTAAAACATAGTCATCAATTGAAGGGGGTGCGTGGAATAAGGTCCTTAGTCACTCTTGATGTAACCTCATATTCTCCTTTTGTTTCACAAGCAAATAAAGGGGAATTTGGAAGGACAATTTAGCAGTTTATCAGAAGACATTTAGGGGTTTTTTCCACGCACCCCTTCAATTATAGTTGTTCATTAATTGTTAGCAATTGCTGTTCTCTCACAATAGACATGGAATATTAGAGAGATGGCTGCAAGGTTTGCCAAGTCTGCTGGTTCAGTTAAAAGACAAAAGTCCTGCTATGACTGAGCTTGTCCTGAGCATCTTGAAGAAGGCAGTGATGCAAAGTATTCTTAAACCGGATGATTACTTGCTTTCTCACATGGCCTTGTTTTTCTGTAAGTTTTTTGAGAAGTTGTAAGCTGAAAACCTTATAATTAAGTAAGGAACAATGTACTTCATTATACTATTGAATACACTTTAGAGTCAACACAGTTGGTTGAACGGTGTCTGATTTGCAGTGTTTGATACAAGATGGAATCCTCTAAAATAGAGTAGGGAAAGGCTTAATATAAATAGTCATAAATGTAGCTGTTAGAGAAGGGAACATTTTCCCCCACCTCCACCACTACCCTGTCTGGTCGATGTTTTGCACTCCACTTTTAGTTCTGAGGTGTGCCAATTCCTCTTGTGAAGTTCTGCAGTGTGGCTATTCCTCTCTTAGACAAAATGTTTTGCCCACAATTACCTCTCTCTCCTCACCCTCATGACATGTAGCTACACTTTAAAAACTAGGAAAATCTGAAAAAATACTTCAGAAACTGTAAAAAATTTACCTTGACATGACCAAAGAAGAGGTTACTTTAACCCTTGGCCAGAAGGAGGCTAACCTAAATTAAGCTCTGCTATTTAATCATGTGTATAATTAATCTATAACTGACAACTTCCATAGGTGACAACTTTTGGTTAGCATTTCTAAAGGGTACTTGCTTACTATAGGCCATATTTGTATAAGAGGAATTTTTTCGTATTTTCTTCCAGCTGGGAACAATGGCCCATTTGGAAACCTGAGTGAAGCTATTCAGAGGTCTGCAGTGGAGCTACTGTTTCACCTTCCATCAATGGACAATAACTTGTTACAAACTGTAGTGAGCTGTTGTCAAGATTGTCAAGTTAACATCTCAGTTATTCAGTACATCCTTCAAGTCTTGCATTACAGGTTTGTTCAGAAAGAAGCCTAGGAATGTAGCACAAGGGGAGGGTTAAGGCTTCGAGTCTGAAACACTAACCTCTGGACTTCATTATACAGATGTTGGTAAGGGTGGGCTGCCTGTAAATCTTATTTGAACTCATAATGAGTGAGCTTGGGGGCTGATAAGTTAAAGCTGGTTTTCACTAGCGACAGAGTCGGATTCGGAGTCGTAATCCGAACCGTAGAGTGTTACGATCTAGTGAAAATCAAACAACGGAGTCGTAAGCAGAGATTCCTATTGCGCTTACAATTCCGTCACTTACGATCTAGTGAAAACCAGATTGTCGGAGTCGTAAGCAGAAGCGAAAGAACAAACCAATCACAGTGCCTAAGGATGAGCACTGTGATTGCTTCATCCTTCCACTGCTGGTTCTGACTCTGACAATCTGGTTTTCAGTAGATTGTAAGCAACAGAATCATAAGCGGTGTTGGAAGAAAATGGAAATGTTCTGATTCTTTTGACTCCGATTCCGTGGAGCTTATGACTTCGCTTATGACTCCAATTTTTTATTTTTGCTTGGTCGTAAGTGCTCTTATGACTCCACTTATGACTCCGACTCCAATTCCCTTGCTAGTGAAAACCAGCCTTTAATGTTGGTAGTGCTGAGATATGGAAACGTGCATTGCAAGGTGGTAACTGTGGCAACCCTCTGATCACAAGTCCATATCAAAAGGCACCATCATACTGCAAGATTTCAGTGGAATACTTTGCCCAAAACAGATAAGGAGAGCTAAAGGGTTAAGCCACTAACCTTTTATTTGAAACTTTTTTCTTTCTAGGTCTCCTTGTTGCCAAGGATTTTTGTCTCTTCCAGCCGCATTTTCTCTTCCAATATATTTGAGCACACTTTTCAGTATGGCAATAGGTAAGTAATAAAGATCAGTGTGGCTGGCAATGGCAAACGCATCACAACTGTTAATTTTTTATTTTATTTTCAATCCACCTTTTTTCTAAAGGTGTGTTTAATCATGAACGAGAGTCATTGAACCATTCACTGTTACTTTTACAAGTGCAATCCTGTCATTTTTTTTCATTTGAGGATGCTGACTGTCAATTTTTGTTGAGAACTCTGTCAGTTTTTTGCAAATTTATGCAAATTTATGTTTTCAATTTATGTACCATTCCACCCCATTGATACCAACACCATCAAGATCAGAAAAAGTGTCTTTACCCTATTCAGACCGGGCTTTTTTTGGGTCTTCTGGGTCCGGAGGGGGGGGGGGGGTGGAGGCAAGGTGGCTGATTCGGTCCCCACCTCTTAGCTCCAAGAATATTAAAGCTATGGCAATGAAACTTGGAGGGCAGATGATACGTCCAAAAATGTTTCTTTTGAGGTCTGCTACATAAACTGATGATGTCATATGATGTAACAATTACGTCAAGTTCTAGATGGCCATCTTGGATCCACCATCTTGGATTTCTTGATTTTTCCAGAACCTTTGAAATTTGCCAAAATTGATGAAATAATAACAGAAATCAATAAAAGAACACGAAAACAATATAAAATAGTAAAACTTACTTCAGAAAAGTTATAATTTTTCAATGAAAAGGTGAGAATTTAAAATTCTGAAAAAACAGCCTGTCAAAAAGTGGTTGCCATGGTAACGTCAAACTTGATGGACAAGCACTTGCTATGCCAAATTGTTCCCAGATAAATTCCAGGAAAAGTCACCAGGTTTGGTGGGTTTAATTTGCTTATGAAAAAAGTTATAAACGTCCAAAGTCAGTGCGAATAGGTCTGAATTGGGTTAAGTGATGGGGTGTCCATATTAGGTACACTGTAAGTTGACACGGGGGAAATGTATGCACCAGGATTAAGAGACTGTTCATAACAATGAGGGGCCTGTAGTAATCCGGTGTGAGTTAAGCATTGTCCGTCTGTAAATGATTTTATAAGTTATTTATATAATGTACATTTATGTGCATTTCTGTGAACGTAATGTACATTGTTCTTGGCATCTAAGTTTTCATGTCCCAGCACTGTTTCAAATTTCCTCCTCTGGATATCAATGCAGGGTTCTCCAGACATCAGCTGACTGATTATCAAGATGCAGCTAAACATGAGACGATCCGCAAGCTTGCCAAATTCAAGTATGATTATTTTAACTTTTTCTTGTTTTATTAAAACTTTTAGTTAGTGCAAAGACATGAAGAAATCCCAGAAATGTAAAATAAACCTTTTCTTTCTCTTCTGTTGTTCTGTTTTGACAGGGAATGCAATTTTTTTATCCTGGAAGGAACTGCAGAGGTGAAAGAATAATACCGTATTTTTCAACATATACAATGGTACACTGTAACTGTAGGTGAAATGAAACTCTAGGTCTTTGTTGCTGTTTGAATTTGCTTCAAGTTTGTTAATTAGCTCTCATTATGTACCGGCCAAATTGAAGCTTTAACATCCCCCCAGATACCCTAGGTATTTGACTGTGCATCGTGCCTGGGGAGGGGGGAATTTGAACATTCCCTCGGAAGGGTGGGTAATTTGAACTGGATTTATCTCTTGTTCTGGCATAGTATTCCCGTGGGTTTTTTCGGTTTTTGCAAGGTTTGACGGATTTTCAAGATAGAATATTGCCTTTGTTAGTTGATAACTCTTTCAAAAGGGTCTTCACAGGAACTTGAAGGTGACATCACGTCATATCTCTCTCTGAAAAGTGTGAACAGAACTATTCAACACTCGAAGAAACTAGAATTTTATGACACTTTTAAAAACGAATACACACCTTCTTGTTATCTAGAACTTACAAGCAAGTTAAATCATAGTTACTCGAGGGACTGGTTATGAAACCTTGCAAGTTTCAAAGGCCATAAGAAAGGTGCTGCAATTTATGTTGAAAGTACTACGACCGTGCACAATCTTTTGTTTTACGTTCGCACACTATAGCTGGATAACTTAGCTGTTACATTTTCATTGGTTAGTTGCTCATGTAAAATTCAAAACCTATTGTTATTTTTGCACGGTCAAGGCTAAAAACGATAACAAAAACATAAAACAAAGGACTTTGCTGAGCTTCATAACCAGATTCTTTTATTAACTATGGTTAAATGAAAGGAAAGAATTAGTGAAATTCAGAATAGGTAATCACAAACTAATGATTGAAGCTGGTAGATATAGTCAAATCCCGAGAGTTAATAGACTTTGCCCTACTTGCGGATCCAATCAAATTGAGGATGAAATTCACTTACCACTGTCCTAAATACTCAATTTTTAGAGACAGGTTTTACAGAAAACTAGAGTATTACCTACGTACCATATATAAAAGGATTGTCTACATTGGAAGCTACAAAAGAATTAATGAATTCTGATAATTATTTTGTAAACAATCAATTGCTGAGATTCATTCTATCATGCTTAAATTTACGCAATAATTTATTATCAATTCAGACTGATGTAACTTAATTCTTATCTCCTTACATAATTATTACATTATAAGTTCTTTTTGTTGAGTTGTATGCTTTTGCAATATTGTAATAACTCACAGTCATGCAAATAAAGCTATTGTTGTTGTGTTCGATTGAAGACGAAATTTGTCTTTGAGGAGAGGTATTTCAGTCCTAATTGGTGGGGCTTTTGAACAGCTTTTTTACCCCGAGAGGAGGCAATTTGAACAAGCCAATCTTCAAAAATTCAAATGCGCGGGGGGTTGCCCGGTGGGGGGGGGGGGGGGTGTTAAAGCCTCGATTTGACTGGTACATTACTTTTCTCCTCTGCATATATTTCATTCTTACACCATATTTTTAGTTTAACATTGTAAACCATGATTCAGACATGTATGCAGCCTGTAGAAGATGTTGAGATTGTGGTAGAAAGAGAAGAAGGCGTTAATAATTTATGTGATAAACCAATAATAATGTGAGCTGTACAAAGGATTAGGGGTGCAGCACTCACAATATTTTTTCTTTGATGGTCACCTTTCCTTCCTCGTTCAGAATCTGTGACCGGAACAGGCCGTTTTGTATGGTGACCCGAGCATCTGAGTTTCTTTAGAGAACTGACTGCATTTATGTTATGTTTTTCTTTCTGAATAGGCTGAGCAAAGTTCTGTAGAATCATCTAGGAGACAGAAAATTGGTGGACTCAAATTTTGGGAAGATCATCAAACAAAACTGCAGGTATACTTTAACCATGAATTAATTGATTTCTTTCTTTATTATCATTAGGTTTTCAAAGTACTCCAACTTACTTGAAAACTTATTCTCACTTTATCCTTGCGTCCACCGAGTTGTATATACACTGAAATTCCTCTGATACCCATGGCGATCTCCTACTGATCGCCTTTAGGAGTTGTTCATCTAAAAGAGGTGTCTGGCTTGTCACGTTGATGGCGAGCACGAAAACAGTCCTCCCGTTAGAAATGGCCAGCCTGCAAATGGCTCGAAAATCAAGATAAAGTATTATTTCTGCGGTTCGCGTTTGCCCTAAACGTGATTCTCAGTCTCCGCTTTATTCATGTTAAATCGCGACTGATACTTTGTACATTGTCGTTTTTTAGGCAGTTTGTCAGTGCTACAGGCAGTGTAATCAGTCCGAGCTTCTCCTTCAGTACATGGGTTCAGCACTGGAATCATTCATGGTAGGTTTCCGGCAGCTTAATATAATAATAATAATAAAAGCTAAAATATATTATAACTATTGCTGATCTTTCTAGCAATGTAGTACAAACTGGTGGTAGTCTAAACAAGATCGCAAACTAGGGTAAACAATATATTTCTAGACTGTAGCCGTCAGGAGACGAGGGCATAGGTTTGGCACAAACCAATCAGATTGCGCGAAAGACAATAGAAATATAAAATGGACCAATCAGCTTGCGAGATTGGAAGCGTGGTTCCCAGGGCTAACCGCGCTGCTACGACATAACAAGCAAGAGGATAGCAAGAGTAGAAAGCGCGCGAAAAATAGGAGCGCAGGGCTAAGCGCGCGCTAACCACGCTGCTACGTCATCACTAGCAAGACTAAAAAGCGCGCGAAAATAAGACATTTACAGAAGAAAGTTGAAGAGATGGCTCAGTACGGACAAGTTGAGACCACTCAACTTCAGGAGTTATGTTTAGAGTTAAAAAAAAAATAAATCTGACACGCTTCAAAGATTGAAATAGAAAAGGCGACATGTTTGGTGCCACATAGAGGAGGAGTTTGTCCTCGGAGGAGAGCAACGTTTGAGTGGTTGAGAAAAAAAATAGAAATGGCGTCAACAAGTAAGGTGTCGTCATCAATGGTACTGGAAGATGTTCAAAGTAAGAAAAAGTTAATACGCGAGTTAAACACGTTAAGGTGTCAGAGTTTGTAAAGGCACAAACGTTTCGGGCATAGCCCTTCTTCAGTGTGCAGGAATATGCGCGTTGCGCCATACAAAAGTCTAACTGAAAAATGCGCACGTAAAGCGCGCGCACACAAGAAACGAACAACCAAAGCGCGTGCGCGTGAAATGAAAGTATTTAAATAAAACTGAAATTAATATTGAGTCCTCCCGGCTTGAGCGTGCCGAGCTCAAAGATTAATTGCATCTCCCGCCGCTTTCGACTGGTGTTGCTGCCGCTGCATTGCTTGACTCCGCAGACCCTGATGTCATCTATAGTGTGGTTGGCGGAGTTGAAGTGCTCAGCTACAGGAAGCCCAGGAGACCGGTTGCGGATGCTACGCAGGTGTTCACCGAAGCGTTCCCGTAGGCGCCTTCCGGTCTCACCGATGTACATGCTAGTGCAACGGCAGCAAGTGATGCAGTACACCACATTCTCAGACTGACAGGTGAAGCGATTTTGGATGGTATGTGAGCTCTTGGGCCCATGTAGAACAGTCTGAGAAGTAATGTACTGGCATGTCTGACAGCGGGGACGACGGCAGGGAAAAGAGCCAGCATCAAGGGGCCTCTGAGAGCTGCTAGTGGAGTGTACTAGGAAATCCCGGAGATTCTTGTCGCGTCGATAGGAGACGAGGGGCGGCTCAGGGAATATCCCACGTGTCTCAGGATCAGTTGATAAGATGTTGAAATTCTCTAAAAGGATCTTTCTCGTTACAGTGTTGAAAGGATGGTAAGTAAGTACTAGAGGTACTCTGTCAACATTGGTAACATTGAGACGCGTTGGGGACAATGCCTCGTCACGTGAGATGGTTGTGACCCTCTGAAGATCATTATGCAGTTGCGGTTCAGGATAGCCCCGTTGTTTGAAAAAAGTCAACATCTCCTCAGCTTTTTCAGAAAAGTCGACATCATTAGAACATATCCGTCGGAGACGCAGAAACTGGCTGTATGGTATTGCTTGTTTGCAATGACGTGGGTGGAACGAAGTGTAGTGCAGATAGTTGTGTGTGTCAGTCTCCTTGTAGTGTATGGACGTCTGTATTCTGTTGTTGGTGATTGCCAGCTTAATGTCGAGGAAAGGCAGTTCAAGTTCACTGATGGTAAAAGTGAACTGGAGAGCTGGATGGAAATTGCAGACGTAATCAATGAACTGCTCCAACTCGGGGCGAGTGCACTGTGCGGCTCCAACTACGTCATCGATGTAGCGCTTGTGTAACTGTGGGACGAAGCCAGTGTATTTTTCACGGATTTGTTCTTCGATGAATCCGACGAACAAGCACGCATAATTAGGGCCCATCTTTGTGCCCATGGCAACACCGCCAATCTGGCGATAGTGCTGGTCATTAAAAGAAAAGGCGTTAAGTGTCAGCACAAGTTCAGCCAAGCGGGTCAGTGTGTGGAACCCCTTGAGTGGCAAATTTTCCGCCCTTGATCACTACATAGATCGCTGCCGCCGCATCGTAGCTTCTCGCAACTACAGGAGGTGCACTACCATCACAAATCTGTCACAAGATGAACAACAAGCTCTTCGTGAGTTAAGACGACGCAGTGACATAGTAGTGAAACCTGCTGATAAAGGTGGTGCAGTGGTTGTCTGGTCACGTGACCTATACAATCAGGAAGCCAATCGCCAACTGTCCGACAACCGTTTTTATCAACGTCTCGACAGGGATCCTACACAAGATTATCAAAAAATCGTCAAGGACACCGTTAATGACATGATCGCTACATGTGCGTTACCGCCTACAGCGCAACATCTTGTGGTCACAACCCCGCGTACTTCGCAATTCTACATGTTACCCAAGATACACAAACCGGACAATCCGGGGCGTCCAATTGTCTCCGCTTGCAGTTGCCCTACAGAGAACATCTCAGCTTATCTCGACGAGGTAATGGCTCCTTTTGTTAAAAACCTCCCCACTTACGTCAAGGATACCAACCACGCTCTTCGGATTTTTGATTCGTTCAATTTTGATGAATCCGATGCTCGTCCTCGTTTCCTGTTTACCATGGACATTAAGTCTTTGTACACAGTCATCCCTAACAATGGTGGACTAGAAGCTCTTACATATTACCTAGACCAACGGACGATCAAGGAACCACCTACCCACACACTGACCCGCTTGGCTGAACTTGTGCTGACACTTAACGTCTTTTCTTTTAATGACCAGCACTATCGCCAGATTGGCGGTGTTGCCATGGGCACAAAGATGGGCCCTAATTATGCGTGCTTGTTCGTCGGATTCATCGAAGAACAAATCCGTGAAAAATACACTGGCTTCGTCCCACAGTTACACAAGCGCTACATCGATGACGTAGTTGGAGCCGCACAGTGCACTCGCCCCGAGTTGGAGCAGTTCATTGATTACGTCTGCAATTTCCATCCAGCTCTCCAGTTCACTTTTACCATCAGTGAACTTGAACTGCCTTTCCTCGACATTAAGCTGGCAATCACCAACAACAGAATACAGACGTCCATACACTACAAGGAGACTGACACACACAACTATCTGCACTACACTTCGTTCCACCCACGTCATTGCAAACAAGCAATACCATACAGCCAGTTTCTGCGTCTCCGACGGATATGTTCTAATGATGTCGACTTTTCTGAAAAAGCTGAGGAGATGTTGACTTTTTTCAAACAACGGGGCTATCCTGAACCGCAACTGCATAATGATCTTCAGAGGGTCACAACCATCTCACGTGACGAGGCATTGTCCCCAACGCGTCTCAATGTTACCAATGTTGACAGAGTACCTCTAGTACTTACTTACCATCCTTTCAACACTGTAACGAGAAAGATCCTTTTAGAGAATTTCAACATCTTATCAACTGATCCTGAGACACGTGGGATATTCCCTGAGCCGCCCCTCGTCTCCTATCGACGCGACAAGAATCTCCGGGATTTCCTAGTACACTCCACTAGCAGCTCTCAGAGGCCCCTTGATGCTGGCTCTTTTCCCTGCCGTCGTCCCCGCTGTCAGACATGCCAGTACATTACTTCTCAGACTGTTCTACATGGGCCCAAGAGCTCACATACCATCCAAAATCGCTTCACCTGTCAGTCTGAGAATGTGGTGTACTGCATCACTTGCTGCCGTTGCACTAGCATGTACATCGGTGAGACCGGAGGGCGCCTACGGGAACGCTTCGGTGAACACCTGCGTAGCATCCGCAACCGGTCTCCTGGGCTTCCTGTAGCTGAGCACTTCAACTCCGCCAACCACACTATAGATGACATCAGGGTCTGCGGAGTCAAGCAATGCAGCGGCAGCAACACCAGTCGAAAGCGGCGGGAGATGCAATTAATCTTTGAGCTCGGCACGCTCAAGCCGGGAGGACTCAATATTAATTTCAGTTTTATTTAAATACTTTCATTTCACGTGCACGCGCTTTGGTTGTTCGTTTCTTGTGTGCGCGCGCTTTACGTGCGCATTTTTCAGTTAGACTTTTGTATGGCGCAACGCGCATATTCCTGCACACTGAAGAAGGGCTATGCCCGAAACGTTTGTGCCTTTACAAACTCTGACACCTTAACGTGTTTAACTCGCGTATTAACTTTTTCTTATTATCACTGGTGTCACGCATCAACTGAGCTTTGTCTCTTCTTTTGTTATTGATGTTCAAAGTAGAACGTTAAAAACGCGTGACATTTTTGGAATATGTGACCATCTACCATGACATCGTAGAAGATGAATTGTTGATGACAACACAAGAGCCAATAACGACGGAGGAGGAGGTAGTATAGCCAATAGAAAATCACCTTTTCAGAAAAAAAAGGCTACAAATGACAGCGGCATTGCATTCGTATCATTTGAAACGCCAGGCCACACGAGAGGCACTTCAATAAGCAAAAGATGAGCAATGTAGTGCAGTGGAAAATACGTCATGTTTGGAGTAGAATGGTGGACTTACAGTTTTGCAATGGATGACAACGATGAAAAAGTTTTCCGAGCATCGGACAATGTTTATTAATTATTATGACTTTGACAAGTTAGAAGTCATCTACCCTGAATTATATTAGCAGGGCTTGAAATAACGGCCGGTCAACGGACAATGTCCGGTCAAAAATAGGTTTTGTCCGGTCAAATCCTTGGATGGCCGGACAATTTGTCCGGTCGTTTACGCTTGTAAAGAAAAATTTAATGCAGAGCTTCAGGTTTTAAATTTCTAGAGGTTCAACATTATTGGCGTTCGTGAATAAAAGGGGGAAAAGACAGAATGAGGTACTACCAGACCAAGAACTTTTAAAAAATGATTCATGATATTGGTTGTAAAATTTGCGGTGGTTGCAAATTTTCGCTTTGTCATTCATCAAGCCATCACCGCAAATTAGCGGGTCTTCCGGAGTAGTGTGCGTAGCGGTGTGAATTACTACATTCTTATATATAGTCCGCTTGGATCTTGTACACGTGACGTGAGAAGCATAACAATGCCTCTCAGATTCTCGGGCAACACTCAGCGAGAACACCCTTATCCACCTGATAAGAGTCAAAATGGAAGGTCCCCCTTTCGAGATTATGACCCTACACCAGCCATTCACTTATGGGCAACGAGCACCACTCGCCGTCCGAACCAACGCAAGAGGAAATCGTACAAGGCCCGAGAGTCTGCGAAAAGGGGAACGGTCTTGATCGATTGTTCTTCAACTGAAGAAAGTTCCAATTCAGACAATGAGGACGAATTAGAAGAAAGAGAAAAGGATGACGAGCAATAGATTTAATAAAAGAAACAGGAGTGGATCAGTAGGCTCCCGAACATATATTTTTGGAGTTGATGTTTTTTTTTTGTTGTTTCGCTCAAAACCACAACAAAGTGCTTTCATTTCTTTAATTGCACAACGTTGATAATTCCAGTAATTCCAAAAACGGCCAAATAGTCATCCATAAAAGTCATGATTCAGATCGTCTTTCTTAAATATAGATTTTAAAAAGGCTGAAAGGGAACAAATCATTCATCACTTCCGGCACGCCCCTGGTAAATGCTTGGTTACCAAGCTTTTCATTAATTATTGGATTTACGGGCATTACTTCGCAAGGCAATGTTTTCCTCAGGCAGTATAGACTTGAAATTGACAAAGAGTAGCAAAATTAGGTTGCCACTCAAGTATTCTAAATGAGAAAAAGAGATTTGCCTGTTAGTGTCATTTTCCCGGCCCCTTTTAATAAGACATAGTACTGAAACATTTTAAGATTTGAGCTTATTCATTCTAACATTGCATTGTATCAAATCAGTGAATATGGATTCCACTTGTAAGTGTTTCTTGTTGTATTTTCACATCAGTTCGCTTTTATTATCATGAGACTCAACTAGATCGCAAGCTTCAATTTCATCACATTCATAACTTTAGTAGGTATTGATTTTGCCCAACGTTGCGGTTGTACCTTGCGTTCCACTTTTCCTGCATTGAGTTCGAGGCTGCATGTATAATAAAGGTGTACAAAATGTACTTGTTTGATATGTAAACATCATGCGGGGGCGGGGGGGGGCATTTTATAGAGATGTGACGTAATGGATATTTGTCCGGCCAAAAATGGGTTGTGTCCGAGCAAACATAGGTTTGATCGGACAACTTGACCGGCGCCAGCCGGGAAATTATTTCAAGCCCTGATTAGGGGTCAAAATTCGCCGATATAGAAGCAGAGTTAGCACTGCAAGCGCCTAGTGAGTTAAAAGAATTAGAAAGAGACTAATTGACAGGAAATGAAGGCAGAGCAATGCGTAAAACAAAGTTAGCAATGCAATTGACTTTAGCCCACGACAGACTTCATCACGCAAAACCCAAACTGATGACAATTTTATTACTATCTGAAGTTGACTGGTTGTTGACGGCTGTAGAATTGTGGGCCGACAGTCATTTTCGAACAGAGATCCTTGGTGTGGAAGAAGAGTTAATTCAAAGTAAAACGATACACTCGAACCAAGTTTGCACCCAATGACAAAACGAGTCAACAACCACAACCAAAAATCCTAAAACCAAATCAACGCAAACCCTATGTCAATACAGCAACACTGTCAATGTAAAAGACAAATTACATATCCGGTAGTTTCTAGTCCAGCGCGAACGTTAATAATTCAAATTTTGTCAACCGTAATGAGATTAAGATTCTCCGTTGCAGTTGTGTTTGATCTACGTTTTCTGCCATCTACCAAATAACTCGATAGATGTTAACTGCACGTGTCTTGATCAACGAATGAAGTTACCTTCATTTCTTATTAAGTTATATCCCTCACTGGTACACATAATTAAGCACATTTGACATACGTGGTTAGAATCGATACCTGTACCCCACTGGATACAAGCATCACCACGCAACCAAATGGTAAGCCGATTTTCTGCCCAAGACAAATCCGTGAAGGACATCTTGGCGTGAAACCAATGAGGAAGACCTCGCTTTTCCCAGATTTGTGGTGGTAACGTACAAGGATTGCTAGGATCGTACTTGTTGTCTCTTTCTTGTGCCATATCTGTCTGCAATACTGCAGACATTTTTTTTGGAGTCAAGTTTATAAGGTCTCTGAGCGTGATGTCACAATACCTCCACTAAGACTAAGCCTCCTGGTCATTGTCAGTGATACCAAAATATTCATTCCATTGACTCAGGGATATATTTTTCACGTCATTCTAAACATTCTCAACTAAACATTTCTTTCTCGCGCGCTTTTCACTCTTGCTAGTGATGACGTAGCAGCGCGGTTAGCCCTGGGAATCACCCTTCCAAACTCGCACGCTGATTGGTCCATTTTTCATTTCTATTGTCTTTCGCGCAATCTGATTGGTTTGTGCCAAACCTAGGGGCTATACTACTCCCTTATAGCATAAAAAGTGATTCAGGTGCCTTTTACAGGTTTTTTTAATGCTGGACCCCACAAGTATCCTTGTCCCATTTATACGGGTCCTTGTGCAAGATACAGTGAAGTGTGTCAGCTGTGGTAATAACGCTCCACCTATGTTTTGCACATTTGTCCCGTCTGTTAATCATCGGTTACCTGTACACGTATTTTAAACTACGAAACAAGGTAACTAGGTAACTATAATTTTTTCTGACATGACCCATTCAACTGCTTTTTTTCCGACAGGAGGATTTCAAAGTTCTTCCTTTGACTGCAGCACATAGCTTATTGAGTGTAATAAAATGGTAAGTTTTATCAAACATGAAACATGAATGCCAATTTGATTTTGTGATGATAATACTTGCACTCGTATCTAATTCTGTTAAATACCATGCATGATGAAAACAGGAAACGAATATTGTGAACGCATTCTACCTCTTGTTGCTTGGCGTGGACAGCCGCGTGTTCAACCTTTTCAGGGGTATATTTCACCCTTGACCTCAGCGTATCCGCTTTTATGCTCTACTCGTATGAATCCTCATATTAAATGTAAAGAAGATCCTCGCAGTTATTAACGCAACTTATGCAGTTGCGAAAATAATCCTCATATGTTGTGAAGGAGCAGGTCCGACCGCCGACCTTAGGATGTGTTCAATTGGCCTTACTCTGTAACAAGAGCGCACAGATTTCCCCTTACATGCAGCGCCACGCGTAAAAGTGACCCTTTTTAGTTAATTCGCATACTTTCGTGAGATCGTCTAACCGATCAGAATTCAAGGATACCTTCCATCACAAGTTCACTCGTAGCTTTGAGTTGGCTTCTTAGAAGCTTAGCTCGAATAGCTCTGATTGGATATCCGATCTCAGGAAAGAGTTCAAATAAACACAGCAAGGCTCACGTGTTTTTTTTTTTCTACGCTACTTGATAGATGAATGAAAGGAAAAACAATTAGTCAGGATATAGAAAAAGCAGCATACAATTTTGGTGTTTCGATTCTTCGGGTAAAACAAGACAGTTACTTTAACCCTACGCGTCTATTTGAAACCCTGTAAATTCAATCAAATGACGCTCGGTTATTTTGGCGTTTATTCGCGCTTTTGACTCATGGAATATAAATAAACTGCAGTTTATATTCTTTTGTGAAGCCTTCAATCAATAAGCACTCAAATAAGGTGCATAGGAATTTTTCTCCCGAAGGACATGGGTTTCTCGAAGACCCCGAACTTTTCGGGCCGAATTCGGGCACGATAATTCACACTGTATCTTGAAACCAAAGAAGTGCTAAGCATGTAACTATGCTACAAGTTAAACAAATTTTATCTTAAGGACATGTTAAAATAACTGAACAGCGCTTTAGAAAATGAATAGTTCATGTTTTTACAAATTGCTTTTCGCGGCCGAAACGTTTTCGGGACTTTCGAGAAACGCGCACGAGGTGCGAAGTGGTTACACAGTAAATCGGAAATTTAGACGTTCGATGTGCTAGCTAGTTGACCACCAGCCCTCCACTTACAGCGTTAGATTTAAATAATAATTGTCATGATTTTAATAGAGAGTATGTTGTTATTCCTAGCTTGGTGGAATTAGCTACAGATTCAGAATCTACAGTCAGCAGCAGGTTGCCAGCTTTAGTGCTGTCGAATCTCGCACAGTTGTCGCTGGTTTGTTTACAACACTGCACGACTCTTGAATCGTGCACTGAGGATTCAACCAGCTCTACTTCAGCTGTGAAGAAGCACTTATTCGACGCAGTTGTTGAGTTGCTACTCGTCTCGCCGACAATCCTCCCTGATATGTTATCGCTTTTGTTGAAAATCCTATCAGGTAAGGCAGTCTTGGCAACGTATGATTACAGGCGACCGCACGAACAGAGGACATCCAGGCAAAAACTTGAGACAAATTTTTAAATTTGCCAATCAGAAGTCCAGATTAAAATGATGAAATATAAACTGGTCAAGTCGGTCAAGTAGAATTTTTAGCCATTTCAACAGGATTGCCAAACGTGTTCAACAAGTTTAAATCACCAGTGTTGAACAATGTTGAATCGACTTGTTGAATTCGTTTGGTCACATCGTTCAACGAAGTTTTTATTCAACCATATTGAATGGTTTCGAATCCGTTTCACTGAACCCAAAATAGCAAACACTCAGAGTTCCCGGCGGGAGTCAAACCCTGTCGGATGCTCTAACCAGTGAGTAAAGGAGTCGGAAAAAGAAAGACAATAAAGTTGTCTTACCCCGTTGCTTTGTTGTATTCTCTGTCATTTGCCAGCCTCTCAGGCCGACCAAAAAACTCCGAGAATCGCTAACCCGCCGAAATGGCTTTAAATCGGCCTGAGAACCTGGAAAATAACAGAGAGTACAACAAGGCAACGGGATGAGACAACTTCACTGTCGAGCAACAATAATTTCTACTGTTTAAAACAAATCTATTGTCTTCCCACACAAACCTTTATAATTCAAACCGTTGTAACACAACACCACCTTATAAGCCGATGCACTGGAGTCACGTTCGTGGCGTTTGTCTCATATGTTGAGCTTGGGCCACCTGTGCTAAGATACGTAAAGTCGAAAGCGTCCTGTGTGGTGGTAGAAATAAGGATGGTAATTGTTGACTACAAAGAAAAAGATCTGAGTCTCCGTCGGGAATAGAACCCATGACTTCCCGTACACCGGCCGGACGCTCTAACCACTGAGCCACTGGGAAACTTGTGGAGAGCAAGGTCATTTTAAGGACGTTGCCTCCTTTTGTTACTGTTTATACGTTCTGCGCATCTCGTGATGGTCTGAAAAACTCGGGCTTCTTAAGGACGGTGCCTGCTAATACAAAGGTATTTTTGCGTGGTTTATGACTATGCGGGAAAAGCAGATCTTAGCAAGGGCTGTTGGAGTTCAAAAAGAAAACTGGGGGTAACCACGTATTTTTCAGAGATAATTGGACCTAAATTTGGATAGAAATCAGATTGCCATACATTGTTCTGTATTTTAAAGCTTTTTTAGAACTATGGTTGATTAAGGTGATTCCATCGAAATAGAAGGAATATTTAAAATTTTCCAAGACTTGGTCCAACTGGTAATTACGTTTAGAACATTTCAAAAATGCAATAAAAAGTAGGGGTCACCGAGCTTGTTTTGGCACAACATGGATAGCCATTGATAGCAACTATACAACCCGCAAGATTTTCCTGAGAAACCGTAGTAATCAGAAATGAGAACTATAATTGCTTTAAAAAGTCATTGGCTGTTTTCAGCAGTTCAACAGAATAGTTATTTACTCTTACACAAACATGGGGACCTATCTTTTTTTCCCAAGTATATTTGACCTACCATTCATTCTCTTTTTGTTCAAAGAGTTAGAAAAAAAACACACATGTTCGAAAAAAAATTATTACTAGAAACGCGTTACTCACGGAGATGAAATCACGACCTCGAGAACACGCACATAAGGAAGGTTTAAAGTCAATTTCGTCTGATGCTTCGAGCATCTGCCATAAAACTTCAAGTAAATTGTTCCCTGCTATCGATTTTTTACATCCAGTACATTGTTTCAAGATTTGCTTTAATTGTGCTTCCTCTTCCTACGGAAAGTAGCGTAAACTGATCAAATAAACATGTGTTCGTTAGGCGAAATTGCAAGGAATTATGGGGTAACTTGAGACGATGATATCTCGTAAACGGACAAGGCGACCTATTCTTTTTATTTTGTATTTCAAAACATTGCACGATAGATAACAACTTGTGAAAGTTTGACAAAAATCGTATGTTAAATTTTATTTCGGGGGAATGACCTTAAGGATATGAAAAAAATTAAAGAATTTGCCGCGTGCGTACATACCCTGTTCTACCTAAATACATGTTCTTTTCAGTTCGGCATTTAAATGAAAATATCTCAAAGCAGAATTTTTAACTATTCTTGAAATCGTGATATATTGTATTCGACCGCGTGCCATTTGAATTTATGCATTAAAAAATGGAGGTCACCGAGCTCGTTTAGGAGAAAACGACTGTTATTTCTCTGAACTGCTCAATTTTCATAGAAAACCTATCAATTCCGAAGGTACGCGCGCTCGTGCGCGCGCTAATCACGCAAATAAATGGTGTGCAGAAAGGATGCGCAATGCAATTGAAGGGAATGACCTTAATTATCGCTGAAAAATGCGTGGTTACCCACATTTTTCTTTTTGGGTTCCAATAACCCTTGCTAAGATCTGCTTTTTACCCAAGTCATAACCTGTGCAAAAATACCTCGTTCCGCATGATGATGATGATGATGATGATGATGATGATGGTGATGATGATGGTGATGGTGATGGTGATGGTGATGGTGATGGTGATGGTGATGGTGATGGTGATGGTGATGGTGATGGTGATGGTGATGGTGATGGTGATGGTGATGGTGATGGTGATGGTGATGGTGATGATGATGATGATGATCATGATGATCATGATGATGCAAACTGAATGAATGCAAATAACATGACGGAACTTAAAACACTTCCCCACTATCATACTATCATAAACAGCGCTCTTTTTAAGTTCTCTATTGCATTTATAAACAGTTTGAATATATCTCTTCTTGTTTTCTTTCAGACAACTTAGAGTCTGTGAAGCAGGACTGTGCTGCCATACTAACTAAGGTTTTCTCTTGTGAATTGAGAAAGATTCTTCTTCAGTCAGGACATGTAGTACAACTCATGGTGTCTCGCGTCTTGGTAAGTCGTCGCCAGACGAAAATTATTGTCACACTTGAAGGTGATGCGTTATGTATTAACAAATTTATTATTATTATTATTATTATTATTATTATTATTATTATTATTATTACATTTCAGTGCGCAGAGAATCCATCACTTTTGCAGAAACAATGTTTTGCTGATCTTCAGTACCAGTTTTCCTTGTTCAAAATCGAAGCCGGCCTGAGTTGATCATCACACATTTGAGGGACTTTGCCGAATAGTCGAAAATGTGTGATTCCTTACGGCAAACAAACGGATACACGACAGATGATCCAAAGATGTGTCGTCAGCCTGTAGTTGCCAAGACGCGTCATGTTACAAATCCCACAAAGTTACAGGAACAGCGCGAAGCACATAAAGAATTCACATACTCTCGTATCAAATCAGAATTTCTGGGAGCTATCCTCGATCTCAAGAAAGTATTCTAATTTAGAAATGGACTGCGAGCAGATCAAAGCGCGAGAAGCGAGAAGATAGCGGCGCAACGGCGAGCAGCGAGCCGCGAGTAGTGCAGGCGCCGGAAGGAAGAAGGAGAATACATGTATTTCCTATTTCCTCCCTCTCCCCAGTCCCTCCT
This sequence comes from Siderastrea radians, assembly GCA_964017195.1. Lineage (NCBI taxonomy): Eukaryota > Metazoa > Cnidaria > Anthozoa > Scleractinia > Rhizangiidae > Siderastrea > Siderastrea radians. The sequence goes on along the minus strand of OZ024893.1, from coordinate 1,837,213 downwards.
CGTTTTTGCCGTTAATGTGCGTAATTTCTTCATTTCCACTCGCGTGTAGGATCTGAGGAAAAAAGGACGACTGCTCGCAGTCTAATTTACAACAGATATGGTAACACTTTAGAGGGCCACCCAAGAATGAGAGGTGACAAGAATTCAAACTCCAGTTATCGTTTGACTTGCTGCTACTCTTATGCACTCTTGTCGATCTTTTGTGCGCTCAATATTTTATTAGAATCGATGGCTGCTCAGACAGTTATAGTTGGCAGTCAGAATCGATGGCAGTTGAAACCCTCGCTCTTGTTTGGCCATTACAGCTCTCAGAAAGTTTCTGTATACGCGATAAAGAAGTATTTTTCCACGGCCTGTCACAAGGAACATCGACACAACAAGAATTGTAGTTGTTGATGGCAAGTAATGAGCATCTACAGCTTTTGTATGTCCAGCTCGGGTGATGCAGAGTTACGCTGTTCACTTTAATGGCTCGTCTACATGTACAAAACAAATAAAAACCATTTTACAATAAGAGTCTGGTACTTGTATATTATGTTAGAAGATATTCCTGTTTCTTTCATTAACATATGGTCAAGTTCTGTTTGAGTTTCGCTTGGTAAATCAGCCCCAAATTTTTCAGGGCGAGTCGCTTACGAGAAGACACTATCGCGAAAAGAAAAAAAATAGAAAAAACAAAAATTGGACTGTTCGTAAGTTAGCAATTAAGCGGTTTACCTTTCTTCGTGCGTGTTTTAGTTTTCCCACTGTTAAAATCCATCAAAATCCTGCCCATCGTAAGGCATCCTAACTTCCTATGAGCTCCTGTCATTATCACGCACTGTTTTCAGGTGTGTTTTACAAAATCCAACCATTATCTTAAGTTATCCGTGAATTAGGGATTGAGCTTCTCAATAAATCGTGTTAAATAACGTCTTTTATCACACAGTACTTACATGGTTTACACACACAGCAGTCGGCTGGAGAGGAGGGTTTGGGAACTACCGCTAAGTACTGACCCTGTTGGGTGAAAAGCAAACCAAATCTTTATTTTTCTTATAAGGAAGGACTATATTTAGCTCCACTAGAGGTTCGATGTTCTTTCGATCGAAACGATGAGGACCAGTTGATTAAAAAAGAGGGTGCGAAGAAGAAACATTGTCCTGGATTCCCCACACTAACGTCCAAATCTCGACTCTTGCTATTCCCCCTCCTCCCGTCCCACCCCACCCCCTCCCCCCCCCTGTCCAATGGTCGTTAAGTGGGGAACTTGTAAATATGTCGACGGCCCCTAAGCGCCTAGGATAGACTACTGCTTTCGGTTTTTATGATGTCTGCGAAAATAACTGGAGCTTAAAAAGCTTTTTCCCTTGGTCAGTTCTCTTCTGCACTTTTATGCCGCTCCAACAGTTTTGGTCGCAGCAGAAATCTCTCCTCCGCAGAAACAAGGCGCACCTCAATCTCGTACTTGGAGTTCTCAGGCTTCTTGGTCAGCGGGTGGTGGCCGGGAGAGTCTCTGGGGTAATCGGTTACCGCAGGAGTCCTGCGGTTAACGGTTCTTAGTTTTGTTACAGCGAACAGCCCAGGAGCAGCCAATCAAAAGAATCAAATTTTTTTCCGTTATCCCATAGATTCTCCCGGCGTCCATCCGCTGACCTGAGGACTCTGGGTACGAGATTGGGGGCGCGTAAAAAAGGAAAGCAATTTTATTGTGTTTGAAGCCAGAAGCTTGTGGGGCCATGCATATTCAATAAATACATCAAACAACGTATTTAAAATTCCGCAGCCGGAATCCGTTTTGTTGCTCGCAATTCATGAACGGCATTGCATGCGTAGTTGGCTGTAGTGGTCACGGCACAAAGATCGAGCTGAAAGGTCCAAATAAAAAAACGAATTAACTTACTGCTGGACAAGCGACTCCTTTTAGTACGCACAAGGACTTGGTTAGTACGAGCGCTCCGGCACAGACACTCATATGGCACTTGTCGTCTGTAAACCAAGGGGGGTCTTTTGGTGGAGGCTGTGGGAAGCAATAAAATAATGTGTTTATAAGAAGACTGTCGTTTATTTGACATAAGGGACACTGGTGAGGTCTTAGATAAGAAATTTTAAAGCTGACAAGTTAACTGCCTTGCAGGTGAGCTTTGTCGTTGTGCGTCTTGTTGTAGATAGTTACTAGTTTGGAAAAACTAGAACTGTAATTGATGACGATCATTATTAAAATACGTGACTGTAGTATAGTTGCCGTGGTTAGCGCAATGGACTACAGTTCCACCAACCGGGCTGTGGTGTGTGTCATGATTTTTCGCTTTACTTTCCACTGCGAAGACGGTTTGGGACAACAGCCACGATGGTGATACTATCGCCTGCAGTAACGACCGCAACATTCAGCACGAGGCGGGGGTGGAAGGTCCGAAGTACACAACCAAAGGTTGAATATTTTCTTCTAACCTGCCCTTAGCAATTCCTTTTTCCAATTCCTTTTCCTAATTCCTTTTATAGTTACCCTGCAAGACTATGTAGTGTCGTTCTAGCACGCGCAAGTAGCTAGAAGCCCGTTGTGAAATTTGTTTGTCATAAAATGTGTTTTTGCCTCTTTGAACCAATCCGCTAGGACTGAGACTCATCGAAACTGGCAGGTGCGTTTTTCCCGCGCTTTGCAATTACGCCAGTTGCACATTTGATCGTCGAGTTCGGATTGGTTCCTTTATTTGTTAGGCGTTTGTGACTGGCCCTTCTAACTGCTTGTTTACGCAGATTTAAAAAATAAAATGGGAATTAGCAGCGGTGGATGTGCCACTTGCCCCGACTGCACCAAAGGCATGAGAAAAAGGCTTTATTTTGCCATCAAACTTACAAATTTCATAACTCCATTTTTATCAAAGCAGGGTGCAGGCCCAGACCATATCTGTGGTTTGTGTTTTCCAAATCCTCCCTGACGCTTGACCAGCACTCCGCCCAATGAAGAGTGAACGAAAAGAACTAAAACAATATAAAGAACCATCTGATTTCTAAATTTGACAGGAACTGAATCTTCTGAGGAAGAAAACATGAATGAAAAAGGTTAACAGAACTTACTTTATGCTGGGTTGTTAAGTTTTGTGGGGGATTAGAGGGTGAGAAAGTAAGGGAGGGGTGTGAACGGCAAATAGAGTTTTCCTCGTGACAATGTATAAACTTGCGCCGGAATACACACAACGTCTTTTTATTCAACGCCACGCGGAATATAATTTGAGAAATCAGGGTTCGTTCCCTTTTTCAGAAACAATTTTCCAGGACTTCTCCGGGACTTTTTCAGGACTCAGACAGATTTTTCCAGGGCTCCCAAATGCGCAATAATTGAAGCAATAAAACCTTACGAAAAAGAAAGCCAAGAATAATGCATGGTTCAATTTTACCTGTTACCATCCCCCCCCGGGCAACCCCGGGGATAAGTCCAGCCCTTCGGGCCCGGGGGTGGGGAATTGGTTGAAGCGGTCTTGTCCCGGGGGTAGGGGGGCGGGGCAAATCGAAAATAACTTTTTGTTGTTCTTGTAATTATATTTATAAAGCACGTCACTTCTCAGCCCGGACCGCGTGGAGAAGACTGCCTATTTCCAGGGAAATCTCTCGAATTTGTAGCAGACTGGTTAGAGAATAATCTCTCAAAATTAAAATCTGTGTTCGGCGGTTACGTTTGTTATAAATTGTTGAATGAATGTGCGTTTGATGCGTACTCGAATGAATGGCGGTCGTCACGAATAAAGAAATATTTCTTCAGTGTGTACATATTTATAATAAGGCGACTTAAATACACTCTATATAAAAACGGATGCACAGCTTTATATTAAACAGAGATCTCAGTCCAGTGTTCTTAGGAAACAAGCTAAGAAAAACTCCTTTAAATGCTGCCATTAATTTGTTCACGGGCCTCTTGTGAGTATGCGCTATATTTAGAATAAAACACGTGGCGAAGAATTTCTTTACTCGCCTGCCGTATGTCAGTGTGGTTAGAGGTTTTTCTTGTTTTCTTTATCAAATATAGTGTTCATTTTTTTATTATATTATGCATGTAGTGTCCTTCGTTCAATAAACTCTAGAAAAGCGTTTAAGTTCTTGTCAAAATGTCTGGTTTTGCTATTGTACGGAAATCAATATAGTTATTCATGTTTTGAACACAAAACAACGTATTTGTGGTCGATGAGGAGTCCCGGGGGTGGGGAATTGTCTCTTTCTGCGTGCCCGGGGGTGGGGAATAGACTGCCAAGTGAGAAAAAAATTGCAAATCCCCGGGGGTGTGCCCGGGGGGGGGATGGTAACAGGTAGAATTGAACCATGCATAACACTGCAGAGAATTGTTTTTAAAGAAAATTTTATTACAAGAGTTTATAGATTTCCAGGACTTTCCAGGACCTGCATTAATTTTCCAGGACCTTCCAGTCCTGGAAAATACCAGAATAAAATTCCAGGACTTCCCAGGACTTTCCAGGACCCGTGCGAACCCTGGAAATCTTGAGGCTTGCTTTGCCCAAGCCGCATACGAATTATCTCATTCATTATACCGGGGCCCGTTTGTGGAATAATTTGCCCCAAGAATTTGACAAAGCTAACATCAAGCAGGTATCTGACTTACAGGATTCCCACACGGCAATCTTGCAAGTCAGTTGTAACGCATTTTTCTTTTCTTTTTTTTTTTTTCTTTGGCTTAACTGATGATTTTCCGTGCGTTTAAATAAAGTTTTGCATTACATTTCATCTATGAAACACCTGTTGGGTTCCATAGCAATGATACGTGAAAAGAGGGAAGAGGGAGTTCAATTGCCGTGAGTCGGTGATCTCGCATCTGCCACCCGCTTTTAATAAACAACTGTTAAGTGCATTCATTGACAGAACGTCAAATGGCCTTTTAAAATATCTGGATGTCGTTGGAGATTTGGCAGAAATAAAGCAAGCAATGATGTAAAAACTCGTGTTGCTCTTTCGGTCAAACTAGCAGAAAATTAACTCTCGTCAACTGTACTGTTTAATTAAATGTAAAGAAGATCCTCGCAGTTATTAACGTAACTTTATGCAGTTGCGAAAAGAAAGCCTGAAAAAATCAGGCTTGCCGGGATTCGAACCCTGACCTCTGCGATACCGGTGCAGCGCTCTAACCAATTGAGCTAACAAGCCAACTGGGAGCTGGTCATTAAATTGGTTCGTAATATACCCGGGAAAGATGAAGATGAAATTATGAATATATGAAATTCATATATTTTGAACTGCGGAATGAAGAATTAAAGGGGTAACTATTTGAGCAATTAAAAGTACGATAGCGATCTAGGGTCGGTGACAGCGAAGAGGAGTTACTGAGTCAAACCACAGCAAAATTTGAACTCCAATCGACTCTCGCTTGCTCTCGGCTTTTAAGTTAAGGCTTTATCCGAGAATTCACTTACCTACAAACAGTCCTGTTATGATGCAAGCAGCTCGCAATAACATCGTTATAACCAGAATATAACTACAAATGAGTCCAAGAACAAAACTTTTGTGCCACTGCAGTTTTCAAAGCTTTACAGCATTGACGAGAGACAAGGTTCACGTAACAATTAAAAAACAGCTCAACTACGTAACATCCAACTCCAAATGCAGTCTTGCAATTTTGATGATACTAAAGATGTCCAGGGCTTCTCACAAGGATGTTGGCATCTTAAGTTCTTGGTTCCATTTAGTTTCTCTCTCTTAGAACTACTGTTGGACAAAACTGGTGCAATCCGCCAAAACAAAACGTCCCATTAAATGTCAGGTTGGAAAAGTTCTAACTTGAAATGTCCCGACCGCTTTTGTTAAAAATAAATTTCTTTTAACTTTTACCACTCCTGGCGATTTTACTTGGATGCTTGTCTAACTTTTTTCCTCTTCGTGCGAATAAATCGGGTTGTTTGTTTATTACTCCTCACTGTGTTTTAAACATTAATTCTTGACACTACAACTTTTTCGAATTCGTGTTTATTATAGCAGGTATTGCTGGTGTTTACTGTGTAACTTGACAACTGACGACAGCTTGTCGTACTGTTTTAACCCAAGCGCTTCAAAATTTATTTGCAAAACTTTAGAAGACAAAAGACATTATGCAAAAGCACTCTTCAACAGCTTTCATTTGAGTAGTCACACTGTAGGGTTTTATCCAGACTCAAAAGCTAGATTGAAAAGGTTATTATATCCAGCGAGTTTTTATTGCTTGGAAAAATTTATGTTATATTTTTTCGTCGCTGTATGAAGAGCGAGAGATTTTACTGAGCCCGTGAATCCATAGTAAGGCCTCGGAGAAACGAGTTCAATATTTCCATTCAACACCGTTCAGCACCATTGAATTTAACATGTTAAACGTGTTTGGCCACCCTGTTAAATGATGTTGATTCAATAATGAACAATGTTGAAAAACAATGGTGAACTCGTTTGGCCACCTCTTTCAACATCGTACAATTCAACAATGTTGCATGACCAGATGAGCACATAGACAAAAGAAACCATGATTTAGGGAATAATAAGATGAATTACTCCATTATCTATTTCACTTGGTAGGTAAAATTGCTTTATCTTTTGCATTTCCGTGATGAAACAACCAGTCTGTCCATTCATCTGTAATTTATGTAAGATTGATAAAATCCTTTTTTCTCAAAAAAAATGCATTGAAACGAGGCGTGCGTTAGTCTGGTTCACATGAGATCACGTGATCTAGCGTCATGTCTTTTTCTGTGACTGGTAGTTCTTCGCAAACTTGAGTGCTGAAAGCCAAACCTGAAAAAGAAAAAGGAAGATTGTCCTAACACTTACAAAAAGAAACATCGGGCAGAATGGCCGGACACTTAGGCACGATATTGAGTTCTGACCGCGGACTATTCAAGCGCGAAAGCTCAATGAAAGCGCCGCAAAATAAGAGAAAAGGGATGAATTTGATAAAGTAGACTGACTAAAATCGGCATTTCGCTGTAGCGAGAAACACTTTTCTTTAGACGATAGAGCAGATGTTTGTAGTTGAAGGCTTACTCTTTAATTTTAGCCAAAGATCACGTGAAATTAACGAGAACAAGTTTTATCCTTTTCACTTCAAAAACTTGGGATTATTACGGTCTCTAAGTATGGGAAACGACCCTTATCCAGTTCGAATGTTGATTTTCTCCCCAAATAAGGAAAAAACCACAGATGGAAGAGCGGATTATTTAAGATTGATGTCCTACCTATACAAGAATCGTTTTAAAACAATGATTTGATGAAAGGCAACGGTTATCCCACTACCATTTTTCCTGAGGGATTGTGACGTAAAGCGCATAAGTCTACCGACTTGATTATAAACAATCTTTATACTTTTGTGGAAATTTACAATCAAATTAGAAATCGAGAATACGGTTCAGAACATCAACTTCAGGGATTGGCGAAAAACACGGATCCCGGGTTTGGGGGCCCAGGGCCCCCGCGAGTTCTATGGAAAACAAGGAGTGCGACACTTACCAAGAGACGGCTTTCCTACTTTAAATGCTGTAATTTATTATAGAACTAAAAAATTTCCGGACTTACCGACTAAAAGTGGTTTCTTTTTACACTTTTCGATGCACTTCATGATATACGTATCATAGTAGCCCTAAAACAGAAAAATTGTTAAACAATAAAAAAATAGGTAGCTAGACAAGACTGTCGAGGCTTAAATTTTGGCAATATAAATCTGACTTCATTACGGGCGAGGAACTCGCAAGCATAGCTTCACTCAAAGGCGACCAACAAGCGACGACGAAACCAGCAGATGAAAAAACCAAAAACATAATGGAAGACACGGACATAAATCTGCCCAAAAAACTTAAGCTGCGGTGTTATATTGGGTAAGCTGAATGTTTTGCGTGACAAGAAGTAGAAGCTGCAAGAAAAATTGACAACAACTTACCTTTCCTCTTCCAAGGCGAAGACCATTCTAAGGAAAGGGAAAAAGAGAGTCTTTAATTATCTGACCAAATAAACGGACGCGAAAATTAAAAGGGTGGAGAATGGATGAGAAAGAAGGCGTGACCATACACTGAAACTTTTCCTCATCTGAAAAATTCGTTAATCGACCAACGACCACCTTTTCATTTTCTAATTAAGCAACCGTAGATTAACAGCTGGAAGGCCAAAACTAACTTTTAAACGACATGTGATAACGAGTTACAAAGTCATTCTACATTACGCTGCTTCCTCCTGTTGTTCTCCTCTTTTCTCCTTCTTCCTTTATGTAAGCTAATATGATCCTTCCCCGTTAATACGACTCAAATCTTCTGGAGCGCTGCGATCGCATTAACAGAGTTTCACTGTACTAATCCATCCTCCAGCCCCCTCCCGACAAAAATCTAAAGAAACGAAAAGATAACTAAGGCAATTGGAATAGTTTCAGAACATCAGCTGCCATCCTTGCATTTTCCTGGAGCATTAAAAAATTCTGCAAATGGTCTTCGACAGGTGTTGCATAGACAAACGTACCGAGAACTCAACAATGTGAATGCTTGCTTTTTCAATATGGTTAAGGTATTTGGTTTGCCTACACTTTCAAAAACTACAATTCCTAAAATTCTAAGTTATAATTTCTTATTGAAAATATTTGATATTTGGTATTTTTCTCTTTGACATTCATTTTTTCCTCCATTAGTATGGAGAAAGAACCCCTTTTGAGAGGTCTGTTCCAAACAGCTGCTTGTTCTCGCCCGAAACAGTGGTTCTTGATCCACATTTTACTGATTGGAGTGGGTGACGTTTAAAAAGGAGGAACTCCGCTGGGATAAAACGCATCCGTTGAACAAAAACAGAAAAAAAAAACAGAATACATACTACTCGAAGATAGCGTCTAAATATCTGTAAGCGCATAAAATAAGACTAAAAAATCTAACTTTCCTCGCTTTTCAATGTTTAGCAGCACAGAAAGGGCTTTACAAAACATTATTTTATTACATTTTTATTTTCTAGTGAAGCTCCACAATCTATAGCTTTTTGTTTATCATAAACAATAAACAAGGTCGCACAAATATCATCCACCGTACGATATCCCGTGAGAATTGTGTTCGACACAACTTTCGCAAAATAGTGTCAGAAAAGAGTAAAGCTAACTGCTAAGTGGTGTATCTTTCAAGGAATACTTTGATTTCGATTTCTCTCAATCTGTGGTATTTCTATGGTGAATAACGTCTAAAGCCCCATGCACACCATCCACGTTTCTTTGACAAATGATATTTGCTCGTCTAGATGAGAAAATTTATCAAATTTTTATATGACAAATGAAAACTGGCACGTCACTTTTCATTTGTCAAAGAAAATTTGTCAAATTGTGAAATTTGCTCGTGTAGATGGATCGTCAAAGAAAATTTGTCAAAGATTTGTGGAATATTAGTTCCCAGATCCTTCGGCGCGCATTTTTTGGAGCTAAGCAAGTGATTTAGCCGTTTCAGGCAATTTCTCTGCTTTTTGAAGAATTTTAATACTATGAGCCTCCATTTTGCACGGTCCATGTGAACTCATCATCTTTTTCTGCTCCGCGTTTTCAGCTGCATGTCGCAGTAAAAGTACTGCTACCGAGCCATGTGATATAATTTAACTTGCTTTCACTTGAGAACGAGCCAGTTATTTTTGGATGACATTTTTCATTTGCTTTGTGCAACTTTCCGGCTTTCCCTCCTTGGGCGCTTGCTGTTCCGCTGTCCAAGAGTCATTCCGTCACATAGACAAAGACGTTTGTCAAAGAAAATTTGTTCACCCACGTACACGTTCAAATCATTTGGGATAGAAAATATGGCCGTGTGCATAGGGCTTAAGGCCTCGACCTTGAAGTGAGCATTGTTTCGGCTTCTACGCTTTAATTTGTTTTTTGAGTTAAGTTTCTTGTTACCACTCAATTATGCGTTAATTTTTGGGGGGTTTAGTATAATTCGACGTCTGGCCTTGATCTCAGCACACCAACTATCCAGCTGTATTAAATTAACATAATAACAATAAGCTGACGCACTCCTGTGGAAAACTCCTGAACAATCAAAAGAACGCCAAAGAAAGTTGGCCAAGGTGCAGACATCTTCAATTGAAGCAAAGGAAATAGGAGACATCTGAACGCTAGAACATTTTAACCATTAAAAAACAAAGCATGCCGCAGAACAAGTTTTAAATATCCTGTTCCTCAGCTTTCTCTCTATATTTTGGCCATCATCTGCTAGTGATTTCACATTTCGTACAGTTTTCACGACAAACGGATGATTCGTTTCTGGCTCCTCATTCAGCATGTCTGTTGACCCAGAACAAGAAAAATGTCCTTATTTGTACAATTTCGTTTGGCGAAAAAACTACCGAACGGATGATACCAACAAACATCTAATTGCCATGATAAGCATCGATTCTGTCGTCGTCCTTCCCACCATTTTCCTGAACGCAGTAGTAATTTTTGCCGTGGCAACAAGAAGCCGATTGCAATCCAACTCGAGCATCCTCGTCGCGTGCCTCGCCGGCACAGATTTGATGAGTGGACTCGTTGTCCAACCTTTAACCATCGCTGTAGATGTGGAGCGAATCCATGGCGAGGGGCCATTTTGTATCCTGGAGAAGGTATGCCTAACAGCTTTTGTTGGATCTTGTTTTGCCTCGTTGTACCACATCGTTTTAATCACTATAGATCGCTATGTTGCCACCAAATATGCCTTGAGATACAGGGACATTGTCACAACTCAGCGAATAACAATTGGTGTGCTTTTGGCCTGGTCGTTTGTAGCGTTTGAAACATTTGCTGAGGTTGTCTTGGCTGTACTAGACAGTGAAACTAAACTTTATTCAGTGATGTTATACGTGAAAGACATAATACTGACTGCGATCGTTGGAGTTTGCATAGTTTTTATTGTTTATGCTTATCGCTATATTTACTCAGTAACAAGGCGTCAGAAGAAACGCCTGAAAACTGAACAGCTTTCTCATGAAGAAGCCAAAAGACTGAAGAGAAACAACAAGACATCCTACACCCTAGCAATCGTTTTGGGTGCTTTATTATTAACGTACTTGCCCACAATAGTACTTGCTATTGTAGCTGCTACTTCAGATAACGTTCCACCAAAAATTATGATCATTCTGTGGAGCTGGACTCGCACTTTCATTTTTTTGGGTTCCCTTCTTAACCCAGTTATTTACTGTTGGCGTATTAAGAAGCTGCGTCACGCCTTTCTTGAGATCTTGCATTTAACACAACCGGAGAACAGCCCGCCAGAGATAGAAATGCAAGTCATAGAACAACATCACCCCCAAGTTCCGCCTGCCCCTTCTGACGTTCTTTCAGCGCCGATGACCCAAGCGAACCAAGAACCTTTTTTGGTGCCACCCTCTCATCTTCAAGCCGAGGAAATAGTTCACATAAAGGAGATCGATGGATAGGACTTGTATGTAGTGTAACAATCATTCACAACTTGTCAAAATATCGCTATAATCGACAAAAACCTACACTCTATCTTTATGCATGAGTTGAAATAATTGGTCATAATTAATAAAGTCCACGAAAGGCGATTGTGTACGTTTTCATCTGGTGCGGGTTTAAGTTATAAACTATCAAAAAATCATGCACATCTTGCACAGTTCAAGCACTTTATTTACAGCTTTCAGTTTGAGTTTTGTGCGGTTTGCTTTGAGCTGATATATGTGTTGCTCGTAATTATCGGCCAGCCAGGATTTTACCCGTATTTAATGAACTAAATATTCCATGCATCATTTGCCAGAAGAGTCCTGACTCTTTCCCGGTATTGGGCTTTCCAGAATCGGCCGTTATTGAAGCGTTTTTGGTTTCTGTAGTTCATGTCAGTTTAGTTTTGTAGTCTGAATGTATGCGGCTTGCTTCATGGTTATGACATTGATCTGACCACGTAACTCGTTATTCCGAACTTTCCAAATGATGTTTGTTGTTTGATGATCACCACAAAAGTTGTTGAAATCCTTGTCATTAAATTTAGCTGCAAAAATGTTTTTTGTTTTCTCTTGCTTGGCCTTCTAGGCAGAAAATCTGAAACGATCTAATTCGTGAGCTTTCCATGCACGAAAAGGTATTAATTAAATTTGATTTCACAATTCAATTAGTAGAATATTTACAGAGGTGTGATGTTGGCATGATTTCTGGCAACTTACATACACGCAAAAACTAGCCCAACGTCTGCTTCTCTTCAACAAGGTCAGTATTCTTCTACATTCGTTCTATTATTACAAAAAAAAAACGGACTACTTTTACTAAACCCGTCAATCGTGGTCTCCCCGTTATTCTTTAATTTTGAGTTGCCTGTTACCCTATATGGTGACGCTCTCTATCATACAACCAAATTCTGCTCCTAATAACTCTCTGATATACACTGAACAACAAAGACAGTGAGGGCAAAATAGTAGTAACATCTAAACAACAACTGCAAACTATCCGAACAGATCCGCTCGTAGTCACAAAGACTGACCTTTGTAAATCCAAGCCCTGGAACAACGATAAGATCCAGTCCTCCAGATAAGATGGCTTCCTCTCTTTCATCATCCTCTAAAAATGAAACGTTTGAGTACCTTATTCTTACAAGTTTTCGTGCGTACTTAATTTCGCTTCACAGGCTTGTTGGTAATTGGTCTGAATTAAAACTGTACCTTGAAGATATATCTTTCTAGTCTGGTTTCCGAATAGCACTCTTTCTCCAATTTGCTGTTTTTCTGGGCATTTTAACCTTTCACATTTTGTAATTTAATTAGTGAAAATTCCCTTTTTGTGCAATGGGAGTCCTGAGATCAGGGTCTGGGAGATTAAATGAATGGTAAACGCGAAATTAAATAGTATTACACTTTTGTCCACTTTTTTCCTGGAATTAATACAGCTCCCGAATTTTTGCAAAATTAAGTACACGCGAAAATTAGTAAGGTATGTTAATGTACATCGTGTGGCGGCCAGGTGGTGTGGTAAGAAGCACAATGGAGAGGCCCTGTTAGTGGAGGTCTGAATAATCCATAATCCTGGGTAATGCAAATAATTTGTATCCCAGTTTTGTAAAAAAATATATCCCTAAAATAAAATTCTAAAAAAATAATCCGCAATCTTTAAATTTAGTGGCCAAAAATCCGTATCCCTTCTCTAAAAACTCCTAACAATCCATAATCCTAAAACCCTAACAGGGCCTCACTAGCCTGCGTGCAGATGTCTCCTATTTCCTTTGCTTCAGGTGGAAAAGGGACGTCTGTGTAACGGCATCACTTATCCTGTTCCAGTGTCCTGCTGTTTTGCAGGAATTCATGCAAAGTGCTCTAATTGGTTGCTCGACAGTGGGCACTGTTAGACTCAATTCTGACTGGCTATCATCAAAAACATTTGGGATAATTTATGCGGCATAATTTCAGCAGGGCTTTCACTTGACAGATCAACACCACGACTGAGTGCTGTATTTTTTGCCTATCTTGAAACATAAACGATAGAAATCTTGTTCAAGGTCACGGAGAATTTAAAGTTTACAAGGAAATCCCTTTCTCTACAGTTTGCTGTACTATTCTAATCGTGTATATCGGTAAACTGCGCGTTGGGAAGCTACGGAAGTGACGAAGATTCTATAATAACTTTTGAAAAATCCAGAAGGAACGTTTGCAGTGACCACAGTTTAAAACTTTACAAGGCGCACAGGACTGACAGTAACGAAAATAGGTCCAAATGCTTGGAAAGTGTAGTGTGGAAACATCAGCTTCTCTCGAGTAGCCATTTCTTTTTGATAAATCGTTCCTGTTCACCGTACAGCATCAGTTTGCTGTTGACATGAATTTAATTTATGCAAAATTTAAAACAAAACAACATGAATTCCCGCAAAACAGCAGGATACTGGAACACGATTAGTGACGCCATTATGCAGACGTCCGTTTTCCATGTGAAGCAAAGGAAATAGGAGACGTCTACACACAGGCTGGGCCTCACTGGACATCAGATCTGAAGGTCCCAGGCCTGATCCCTGCCATTGTGTTTTTTCCTAATAGACGAGAAACTTCACTCCATATTGGCCACATTGTTTTCCTCCACCCAGGTGTATAAATGGGTACCAATGGACTAGTGTCCAATATGTGGTTCCAGAAAATATCCATAACCCCACCACAGAGGGTCATTGGAAATTCTGAGGGGTGGGGGGGGGGGGTCTTAAAGGCCAAAATTTTTAAAGAAATGTGTGAGCCTAAACTTGAATTTCCAGAGGGGTGGGGGGTTTAAACCAAAAAGACCCTCCATTTTGGGAGTATGGATATTTTCAGGAACAACACAATCAGGGGGAGTAGCAATACTCTGAGTTGCTTTATGCTTTAGAAACCAGGTTACCCTCTGGCCATGAGGGTCTCCTGTGTCCATTATGCACAAAGAAACTCAATTGCAAACCATCAGGATTCCTGACAATCTTAACATGGTATGAATTAATTAGGTCCTGCCTGTTGCTACTTTTTGGCCCTAAATAACCTAGATAGAAGTTGGCCAGTTCACAAAACCTAAAAACTCTGCTGACCCATTTGTCAACAAATTATGTGACTATTCATTACTATTTGCAGACCTTCAAATGTTAAGCCACAACACTGGTGGGGGGGGGGGGGGGTGGGGGGTGTGGTTGCCTCCAGCAGGCACCATAGACCGTCACCGATTTCTCAGCCGGCATTGGAGCTGAGGACTTCAGACTTTTCCAGTTGTCACAAGTTGCCAACAAGGAGTCAAATCGGCGGCACAATATCTTTTGGCCACACAATAAATGAGAATGGGTGGGATTTGGGGGCCAAAAAATGTTTGGTTCCCCGATTTCGCTCATTTCTGCTCAGGCGATATAGCCCTTGGCGCAGGACAAATCATCACCCTTACTCCATACCACATCACCACAGGGGACAGAGTCCATTATTGTTGTCCGGCCTGACGACATTCATGGGGTGGCTGAGTGAGGCAACATCATGAATGGGCTATTAAATAGTGGTTGTCATAGGCTCATTAGGTGGGAATGACTGCTACAGACACCCTATAATTAACATGAGCAACATCTAGTTTCACCTGTTGGTTGATTGTTTGAAGCACATTTGAAATTTGTGCTACACTGCACTTTCATTACCATAAATACCTTATATGGTATGGGGTTTAAACTCCTAATCCCAACCCCTCCCCATGTATGCTGCCTGCACATGGGAGGTATTGAATTGAAAGAATTTTAAAATAACAGAATGCTACTGATTCTTTTTAAAATTTATTTATCATCAATCACCTGCAGGTTGCTGTATATTCCAGGAAGTAACTGGTAATGACAACATGTCCTCCATGGAGTGGAGTTTGACCATGTCCATATTGGGGCCAATGTAACGAGGAATAAAACACTCTCTGTTGAGGATAAAATAATTAACCTCAGATAGCGTTGCCCATTAATTATCAATTTGTGAAAAGCATATAGTTGCATCATCTATTCCAATTGTATTATTTTAAATTTCATAGAGCCTTTACTTACTTTTTTGTCTGGAATATATCCTGTATATGGTCATCATTGGCAGCAAATGAAGTGAAAAAAGAAGTAAAACACAAACAATCATTCATCTGTGTGAGTTGGTGGGACGGGGGGAGGGGAAGAGAGAGGAGACAGCAGGGTTTGAACTTCCTATTTCCCATACCCTCTCCTAGCTCCTGCCCCTCCACTGATGTCTAATGGCTCTTTGAATTTTTTGATTGCAAAATACTATGCAATATACTTTGCAAAATTTCCCCTTATTTCTCCTACTTTCCAACAACTCTTTCCTACCCTCTAAGGACTTTGTGCTGCTTTTACTCTGGGTTCACGCTGCACTGTCTTTCCGGTTAATCAATCAATCAATCAATCAATCAATCAATCAATTGAACAATCAGCCATTCAATTAATCAACAAAAATATGCAATTTAACCTCAACCAATCAACCAATCAATCAATCAATCAATCAATCAATTAATCAATCTGTGGCTTGATCACTCAATCAAACAATCAATTTATCAAGTGGTTAATCAGTCTCCTTTATTCCAAAAACTATAACTTATTTAAAAAACACAAAATTATTTGTTTTGGAAGTGAAGTGAAGGTGATATCAGTGACAAAATTAATAAAGAGTTGCTTGGACGGCGCTATGTTCACATGTTGCTTTCCTGCAAAATTGATAAGAACTTATGCACCTATCAATTTAAAGCCGGCGGGGGGGGAGGCAGGGCATGGGGTGGGGATTTGACATTTTTTAAAAATTTGCCGTCAAATTCCCTGCCCACGGGCAAACCATTCCAGTCAAATGCACAAAAATTTCCCCACCCCGGGAGGCATATTGCTGTCAATCATTCCCTGGCTGGATGCAAGAAAGACGCAAGGAAAACAGGAAAACTCTACAATTTTCACTTCTCAACGTTACTACATCTCCAAAGGTACTATTTAATAAAAATTCAATCTGCGTTTAATACACTGTGTATATCGAATTAAAAAATCAACAGATTCTTTAAGAAACAGTTCGTGTTTTCTGCAAAGGCTGCAGAAAGCACAACATCTGAAAAGAGCAGTCATTGTAGCAACTGGCCCGTACACTGATCATTTGCATTGGCCAAAAAATCGACTTGGTTTCTCTTTATCCCTGTTTACCTCGATACTGCAATGTCTAAAAACGTTCAAATCAACAACAACAAAAAAAAACTCTAAATTAATCGAAAATATATGGAGATAAAACGGTCAAATTCTTTGATTATCTGATTCTCGATCTCGATCTTGCATTATGATTTTAAGGACGTAGAGCGCATGCGTGACGTGGGAAAAGTAATTTCAGTCTCAGTCTCTTTCGTTCAAGTTGGCCTTCAAAAAGATCCACGTTGGGCGGAGACAAATTCAAATATCCCCCCCCCCCCCGGGAAGGCAAGATCAGTCAAAAGCCCCACCCCAGGGCCAACAATAACAATCAAATCCCCACCCCATGCCCTGCCCCCCCCCCCCCCCGCCGGCTTTAAATTGATAGGTGCATTACCTTAACCTGAAAACGCGAATTTTCTCTCAATAAATTGTTGACCTTTGTCAAATTGTTTTAAATTACTGAGACTTACCTTCAAAATTTCTTCAGTTTGAACTTCAGAGGGCATGCTGAGATAAACTGAAATTCTCTTGCTTGATTTGTATTCTTCCATTCCAAGGAGCTTATAAGAAAGAATATTAAACCGCGTGTGTTTTTAAACATCCAAGAATACAGCAGTCGACTACGCGAAATATTTTTGGGTGGATTTGTTTGAAGCATACGCACATGGTTGCCGCATTTGTCCATGCGAAGCACCTTTGTTTTTATGCTCAAAACAATAAAATACAATAGGCCCTTTAGCCTGTGTACAAGCGCACGCTCTTCCTCCAGAAAACATCCCATTTCTTCTGGAGGAGAGCGGGCGGCTGTACACAGGTTACAGGCGCTCGTGAGAGTCCTCGTATGCTCCAAATATATCACCGCTTTGCCGGCAACACCTTGTACATGCTCAAGAAAAACGTGACGGTATCTGTACAGATTCGTTATTTTTTCGTGGAGCTGATGAAAGGCTTCGCTAGCAACAGTGGATCGGACAAGTATAAATATAATAGACCGTATTAAGCTTAAATTACCATGCATGAACGATCGTCAGGTGAACACGACGTACTTTGTTAACGATTGATTTGGATTCTTTCACTTTAAGCTCAACGGACATTCCTGCAATTCTTTTCTTCAGTTCACGTCGCAGCACTTTCTTGGCTTCTTGAATCGCGACCTGAGCCATTTTTACAACGGAAGGAAAAGAACTTGCTTTTGCAAAGTACGATTTTCACCAGGCGTTCCTAGCGGCAGTGACGGTGTTGTGAGACCCAATCCCCCCACGTTCAACCCGCGTACAGGAAGAACATGGCAAAGAGAAAGACGCGGTTGTTTTCGCGGTTGTGACCGATGATTTAGGGAATTTCTTTGATGAAGGTTAAGGAGTTACATGGATATTAAACAGTTTATCTCATGGAGTGCAACATTGTCTCAGTTTGGACTTCTTTCAACAGGAATGTAAGTGCTGATCATTTGTAACTTGAGCTTAAGTTAAGCTTGAATTTTTCATAAAATGGTGATGTTTTACTTATTGAAATGCTTTACTTAAATTTTGAGATAAATCTGAGTGTTTGCTGTTGAATTGTTATAGAATTTTCGGAATTTGGTTAGGATTTATGCTTTTGAAAGAGCGCATGGTTCTTTGATTCAATAATTTTTTCCTAGCAACATAAGACACATGGAAGACATTCAAAAAGATTATTTGTCGTTTGTTCATTGGCTGATATTCAAATTTATTTAATTAATCTCTTGCCTGTGTAAAATCTGAAATTCGATAGCGAGAAGCATTTCAGTTATCTTGTGCAATTATTTTGAATTTTAACAAACGTTCTTGATTTGTTTCTTCTAGTTAAAAGGACAATAGTTAAATTAAATGTTTAGTAGTTGCCAGTTGAATTTATTTTTCTTTTCTACAGAATGAATAACTGCCTTTTTCTTTCTTTTCAGACAAGTCTGTTTAAAAATACGACGGCAAGGAAGTACACAGAATATAACTTTCCTTCCATTCTTGACTACCTGCCTAAGGTGAAGGTAGTTTCATATTAGTACATCCTACATGTCTGTGCCCAGGCATCATCCCTTCGTCACTCCAACCCTTTAAAAATGTCAGCATTTAAAAATTGTTTTAAGACTGGGTATAAAAGTCTAAAATACAGAAAACATTAACAACCCAATGTTTCACTGCAGCTGCGTACAGATGTGGATTTTTCAAACTTGATAATTTGCCGGATGTGATTCAACCATCACCCTGAAGGAAGGGGCGGCGTACTCCCATACAGTATATAGCCTGTATGGGGGGTGTTACATCCAGTAGTGCATGGTTTTCAATCTAGATTCATAAACAGGGTATGGGTTTTAGACTCAACACTGTGATACACAGGGTTCATGGGTCTCCTTCAGTTACCAGGAAATATTTCCCCTGTCATTTTCTGCACTGAACTCCTTTTGCCATCCAAACTAGCATCTGACAGTACAGATCACTGACAGGAATCAATTGCTCAAATAATCACTTATCCTGTATATTCATGTCATAACCAGGATAGGGGAACTGTGAAATTTTTGTCATAGGCAGAAGGCAGGGTGACGTTTGACAGCCAAGGGGGCACACCCCTACCCCAGCTAGGGTTGAGTAACCCCTTGGGTTCCAACGTGATACTCAACTGTCCTCAAACTTGGTTATGAAAGCACTTAACATGCTGAAGGATCCGCTTACTTGAACTTGGTTGCCTCGAATCTCTGTTCTGTCCAGCAAAATCCAATTTCTCCTGGATTTAACCATATTTTTATAGTCATTTATTATCAGCTAACTGAAACACAGTTAATTCAAACTCCCCGCTAACTGGAGCTATATTGTTATAATAATTTCCCTTGGTTCAAATTTGGCTCAAATTTGTCCTGTCAACGGGAACTCTTTTTTTAAAGCATACATCTGTAAACCTCAAATTGTCAGAACATAGCTGACTGACTTGTCAGAATCTTGTACCTTTTCAAAGAGACACAAAATATATGAAAGTAATGTTGTACAAACATAATTATGTTGATGATAAGTATCTTTCCACCTCAGATCTTTGTGCATAAATGCTTTGAATTCACAGTTGAGTTTTAGGATGGTTGAATCCTAAGAGTATATTAAAAATAATCATGAACCTGGGCAAATCACACCAGTCCTGTGAAATCCTTTTTGAAAAATCTTGTTCTCCACACAGCCTGCAGTGAAATTGGCTGTTAATGTGGCTTACTCTGGGCAAAATTTCACTGTAAAACTTTCCTCACAACAGAAGTACAATAATTGAAGGGCCCGGTGGAAAAAGGGCGTAAGTGACGATTTGGGGTTAAAATCGAAATTGCTCCTATTTAGCTGAACATTGGCACACAGGCTGGTTTTCATGTGAGGAACGCTGTTGCGCACTTAATTTCTTGAACTGAGATCTAAAATTTGAAGAATTAGCGTATTACTTTTGCGTGAAAAGTTTTGTTGAACTGAACTCGCTCAAGTGATGCGTGAAAGATTTCTTTTGTTCTCTGCCTGAACTAAAACAAAGGAATTCAACCTAGAATCCGTGGTCCTGTTGTTTTCTTTGTGTCAGTTTTAAGCAAAAGTAATACGCTAATTCTTCAAATTTTAGATCTCAGGTCAAGAAATAAGTGCGCAACAGTGTTCCTCACATGAAAACCAGCCTGTGTGCCAATGTTCAGCTAAATAGGAGCAATTTCGATTTTAACTTCAAATCGTCACTTACGCCCTTTTTCCACCGGGTCCTTCAATTCAAGAAAAGCAATCGGACAAACAAATAAATCTGATTGCTCGGTAAAATATGATGGCTGTAAAGTTCTTGTGGCAATTCTTTGTAGTTGTAAGTTTTAACATGAAAACAAGTCCAGATTCGAAAAAATAAAAATAAATTAATACAATTCTAAGCAAAATGAAAAGAGTGAATTAACAATGACTCACCCTTCTAGATATAATTTTGTACCCTTTCTTTTTGTTTAGCTCCATTCTCTGGACAAAGTATGGCCTCTTGACAGATGACATACCTGTATATACTGTAGGAATATTTGGAATGATCTTACAATCTATATATCTTCTATTTTATTATTTGAATACACGAGATAAGGTAAGTTGATTTCCTTTTCTTTTACTTCATGTATGCTGCTGGCATCATGACTGCAATAAAATGTTAATTAAGCATATTGCATCAGAGTTAGTGTCTCAAGTGCTAGAGCTCCATTCATTTCTTTTTACTAGGATATGATGCAAAATCTTTAGTATGGATTTCTTAAGATTCGCATTATTGAAAAAGCTATGATGTCAGCAAACCTTTATGACATCATAGCTTTTCCAATAATGTGAATCTCAAGAAATCCATACATGTACTACAGATTTTGCATCAGAAGGCTCTTTAACCATTGGCATTGTTTTTGTTAGAGTAACATGTAAGCTGTTTGAGTTTTAAGGGTTTTAATATTCTGGTTGCGTGACTTTCCAAATATGGTTGTGACTCTAGAAAGTTAAAGCAACCTTCAATAGAACAAACAATAATATGCAAATGTTGCAAACCCAGGGAAGTTAGGGAGCCCAAGATATGATGGTTAGAAGTTGTCCATAGCAACCATTTTGTAGTTAAGGTTCTCCCCCCTTAATATTTAATATTCAATTTATTTTTCCCGACTTATGTACTGTTCCTTTTAGTAATGCACTGAGTTCTTGATCATAATTTTTTACATCAAAATGGAGCTGCAACGTATACATGTGCACACCCTAGCTGTCTAGTGAATAATATAATAATGATAATAATAATTTCTAATAATAATGTTAATATTAGTATTGTTAAAGTTTAGTCACTGCTTATTTAGGAAGTAGCATTGAGCCACAACCTGTCATCTAAGGTGCCCTGCACCTTCTGTTCATCCCTGGAGATCTGAACTTGTCTGAGTGTCTAACACTTTCCTCAAAATTTTAGCGGTACCCAGTAAACACTCCTGCTGCTAAAGTTTAATGTTGTAAGACATTCCTGGGCGCTTTCGATTCCATTCAACCAAAAATTCTGGTTTGAAATTTCGAAAATTTTGCGTGGCAAATGGAACAGTAAATTTGGAAATTTTCTGGTTGGTTATACCATCCCAGGGGACCGAACCATTCCATTCAGTTTCGGACAGAAATTTGCGACAGAGAGGTACAGGAAGCCAAAATTTTTTCGAATGGAACAGTAATTTCCCATCAGAACAATACAACATTTCCTGGAAGGTTAGGACCTTACAAGGGGACCAAAAATTCCAGAATTTTATTCCGGAAAACTTCCATTCCATTCGCCTCCCCACCTGGAATTTCCAGACTTTTTGAATAAATGAAAAGCGCCCCCCTAGCAATTAATAATAAATAATATTATTAGTATTATATTTATTAAAGTAATAATAATAATTATTAGTGGTGTTGGGGTTAGCATGTCAGACTTTTGAGCTGTCTCCCAGGGTCAGTGGTTCAAGGTTGCTATCATCGACAGTTTGTCTTATGGATGTGTGATGTACTCACCCGTGCACCAGGTGAACATACAAGTAATATCGCATTCTTGCTCCAGTAAGATGTGTTCTTCTCTATTCATTTTACAGGACATATTCTCTCGAAGGCTGATGCTGTCTTTCCTGGGAGTGTGTTCATTGCTAACTTATATAAAGTATTACACTGAAGATTATGACACAGCTGTGTTTCATCTTGGATTTGTTGCTAGTGGATTTACAGTAGCAGTGTATGGATCACCACTTGCATCTGTGGTAAGTCCTGTTGACCCTTTAAGCCTCAATAGTGATCAGCATCAAATTTCGCCTCATCATATTAGTGCATCATAACACATACGTAAAGGTCATGAGATTTGGGGAAATGATCACCAAAGATGAACTGTCTTGACATATAAACAAGTTCTCCCAAATGGTACTCAACAAAATGTATGGAGACCAGTAATGAGAATTTGCATGCTGATATTGGGGCTAAAAGGGTTATAGTCTCTTGTTAAAAGTTTCACTGCCAAATGTATCACTTGGATGTTCACACCTTAGGATTACTGTTAGCACTGTCATGGATCTGGGGAAAACAGGTTATTTAATATAAGTTACCCATTAAATTTTTGAATACACAGCAATGTTTAATATTATTTCAAGTGGTCACACTGAAGGCTTAAATCCACGCACTCAAAACTTATAAACACTGTGTACAAAGAAAACAACAACACCATCGGAAAGAAGTGTGTGCTCAATAGCTTTCATTTGAATGGTCACAGTTAAGGGTTTTATCCACAGACTCAAAAGTTAGAACCACTTTGTACAGCATAATAAACAGCACCACAGGAAAATACTGCTCAGTAGCTTTTATTTGAATGGACACACTTTAGGATTTCATACACAGACTCAGAAGTTAGAACCACCTTGTACAGCATAATAAACAGCACTGCAGGAAAGTAGTTCTCAGTGGCTTTCATTTGAATATCTGCTGCCGGGCCTCTGAGGATTGATGTGACAGAGGGCTGCATTTCATTTAGTCTTTTTTCTTCCTCTTTGTAGGCAAATGTGATTAAACACAGGAGTACAGAGTTTATGACATTCTCCATGTGCGTAGCAAACTTTGTGGTCTCTCTTCTATGGACAATTTATGGACGCCTTGTTCATGATAAGTTTATCTTGGTAAGTTGCTTTGGTGTACAAGTAGAAGGTAATACAGGCCTGCCACTGGCTGTAGACTCTGTCCAGTCTCCTTCTGTAACTGAATAACTCAGGTAGCACAGGGCTTTCACCTCGGCAGGAGGAGTAGTGGACCCCTTCCTGCTAAACAACCACCCCTGCAGTACCCTCCCTATCCCCCCCCCTCCTTACCTTCCCTGGCCCACCCATGCCCATGCCTTGTAAACGCAATTGTAGCAATAGCAAATTTGGCAAGCTTGGGCATGCATTTTCTCCAATAATAAGTGAAATCTGCGCAAACCAAAGAAACACCTAAAAGCCACAGACTTAAACTGGTTAAATATACATCAAGCTCTTACATTCAATGCTCACATGGTGTGATGTTTCTGTTCTTCTTTCAGGTCCCAAATGGGATTGGTGTTATTTTAGGATCAACACAACTCTCTCTCTTTGTGCTTTACCCAAGCACCTCAGAAAGGACTATAACTTATAATTTGAGGTCAAAGCCTGTCAAACCAGTTTAAATAGAACCATTCAGTAGCTACCGACTCAAGCAATGGAATAACCACAGGCATGTCATCCTTTGTCGAGTGGTGGACTGTTTTTAACTCGCTGTACTGTGACATTTCAATCAAACTGGCTCTTGAGGTTGTGCAAGAAAGCCTAATGAGCATTAGGACTGGGATGAAATTAGACCACAAATAGTCTTACAAGTGAGAAGCATGCTTGAAATGTGGCATTACAGTGAGTAGAAGGAAAAACCAGATGCCTGGGATGAGAGCTGAAACCGGATGTCCAACAACAGAAATGTGGGGGGGGGGGGGGGGCTGTGTTGGCCGACCAATACGTGGAGGACCAAGGAAAACAGAGTCGTCTGCATTTCTAGAACTAGGCTTGCCAAAAGCAGCCAGGTTCAAAGATTAAAAAGGAGGAAAACTTTAAAATATCAACACGTTGTTTACCTTCATTGTTCTGTGATGTGAGGCTTGCTAGAGCAGTTTTTCAAACTAATAGGTTGACCAATTGAGAAATAGAGCATTCTAGAAGAGGACACACAGCTTTGAGACTAAGGAATTCCCAACAATTTCTGGCAACAAAAGCTTCAGTTAACTGTTGTAAAACGTTTTCTTTCTCTATTTCTGAGCAAGTTGGTTAGTTTGAAAAACTGCTCTTGCAAGCCTTAAATCACCCAGTGAAAACAAACTGCAAATAACAAAGGATAACAACTTGTTTACAGTCCTGTGTGCTGTCATAGACCCACTTCCACAAAGCTTTAATGAGTAGTTTTTGACAACTTTTTCGTAGCTTCCACATCAGCTGGCCAATCAAAACAAGAGAAAAGAGTTGTCAAGTTTGACATTCATGCTCGTGGCTACTTCTCTCATCGTTCTTGGGTTTGATTGATCAGTTAAAATGAAAGCCATCAACAGTTGTCAAAAATTTTTTAAAAACTAATCGAAAACGTAATGAAAGTGGCAATGGCATGGCATGCTGTGCCAAAATATTAATTTATACTTTTTAATGTTTTTATTTCTGTGAGTTTTAAATACACTGCCAGCCATTGCCTGCTTTTAAATTTGGTGGATTTAAGTTAGTCAACAACCCAGGAGGAAAGAACAAAAAACATTTTCATTTTAACACAACACATCCAATATAATTATGAACAATTCGGTCTTCAGGCTTTATTTAGGTTGCAATCAACTGGCAATTCATTTTACAGAATAAGAGTACACAGAATCATCACTGATTGACTTTTAAGTTACATATAGTTAATATATTTTAAAAAAATACATTTTATAAATGGAAAATTCATTTTGTTAGTTAATAATTCTGGAAGAAAGTACAAGGAAATTGATACAGATCTAGTGAGTTTTCACAGATTATCACCTTAAAATCACTTCTGCTTATCTGCTTATTCTTATTCTGAAATGTGGCCAAAGAATCAAATAAAAGAAATTAAAAAAGGAATGCCAATACACCACCTTTAAATAAATTTCTATTATATTAAATGGAATTGAGAATAACAATGCCCTGCTTCATCTAGAGCAACATTATTAGTATATGTAATCGGATGAGGCCGAGTAGAATTAAGGATAAATTTTCACGCGTATTTTCAAAGTTTTCACAAAATTGCGCGACTCGGGCAATTTGTGAAAACTTTGAAAATACAAGTGAAAATCTATCCTTAATTCTACAAGGACTCAATGCAATTACACAAATGTTTATAACATAGAGGGCAAAATTTTTGGAAAACTTTCCGTGCACGTTGAAACACAATCAGCCGGTCCTCAGAATAAAAGTAGCCGCTCATAAACATTCATCACACAAGCAGTTTAACTGTTGCTCAGCGCACAGAACAAGAAAAACTGACCATTATGTAAATTTTAAGAGAAAAATACAATTCTAGTTCATTGACAAAACACACTTAAAACTCAAACCGAGTAAATTTTATTCACCTGAGTTGCAAAGCTTCCTCTCGCTGGAAAAATTATCGACCAAGTCACTCCAAAGTTTTCAGGAGTTTCAAAACAAATGACCATTGCTGTTTCCCGCAACAAATATAGTTCACCTTTTGGAATTTCTCTTCAAGCTAACAGCCGATTTTCATACCATTTTTACCAAACAACCCGGTTAAAAGTCAAACTTTGAAGCGATCCTTGTGTTGAACAACTCAAAATCCGTTTTTCGTTTCAAGACGCCTACAAAATGCAAATGGCGCACTCTCGCGCTCAGCGAGTAGTTTTGGCGCTTGGCCATTCATGAATTAGTAATTTTGCCCTCGTTCGAAAGAAAATTAAGAAAAAATGCCCTGTGTCTCAACCAATCAGCATTCAGTAATTTTGCCCTCTATGCTATAAAAGTAATATTTTTAAAATAATAAATTATTACTAATACTAATTCATATGTTGTTAGTAAAGTTCATTATGTATTTTAATATTGGTTTGTAAGATTTCTTTTGAACTGAACAGTAGCAAGTCAAACACAGCTAAGGGAGCTCAGGCAAGCACCAGTTGACTGTTCTGTTGGGCTGAGAAGATATTAGGTCACTTAGACATTCCAACGTTCTTGCCAAGAATTCTGAATGCTTGCAGCTGTTTAATAAATGTGTGGGTTAAGTTTTGTTTGGTTTTTCCTTCCCCCTCCAAAATGCTCACATTCCACTTTGATCTGGATATACTGGACTTGCCTGAAAAACATGAAGGTCATGACTATCACAAATTGATGCAAACATGACATGAGTTTATAAGACAGCTGCTTTAGTAATCCAAACTTGTTCCCAGGATCCTGACCTAAGTTCAGTTGTTGGTGATCTGAGGCACTGGTACAACAATTGGTTGCGCCACTTGAGCCCCACCTGCCTGCGGCATCACAATAACAATAGGCTGCTGGCCTTGAACTGGTGATTGAACCTGAGCCTGATTCAACTGCTGCGGCATTAATATCACAACTTGCTGTTGTCCCTGTCCATCGCCATACCCTTGCTGCGGCAACTGAACTGTGAACGTCTGAGGACTAGCACTTCCTGCAGCCACCCCTTGACTAGGTGGGGTCTGGGCTTGAGTTACTTGTTGGGTCCCAGACCCTGCAGTTCCTGAGGGAACAGTGGGGACTTGCACTACCACTGGTTTTGATGCTGGTTCAAGCTTGGCCTCTTTCCGCTCCTGTGATAGCTGTGAGAGACCATCTTTCTTTATTGTTTGAGAAGAGTGGTTAACACGCATGTGTTCATAGACACCAGACTTGCGGATGCAGATTGCGCCACAAATACAGCAATGATAATGGGAATTGAAGACTTTGGTTCCACTGGGACGAGAGCAACCAAGCTTGCAACGTAACATCTGATAACCTATAATCAAGAATGTGGAAGAAAGCTATCAGTGTTAAATAGCCTTGTAATTATTTTTGATAGTACATCATGAATGTGGTTCCAGAAAATATCCATGCTGCCCACCCTACCCCTCCCGAATTTCCAGTTAACTTCATACTTTCCTTTAAAAATTTTGCTTTTGAGAGCCCCCACCCCCTTAGTATTTCCAATGACCATCCATGGGGTGGGTAAGGATATTGTCTGTAACACACACTATGTATAGTCTTGCCTTCATGACCCTTGTGGACTAAATTGAATGATCATATCAATGTTTTTTATTTATCCAGTGTATTAGTGCCTTATCTTTTTGTTAGCAGTAGTAGACTGTGTGGCTACCGTAGAACTTCTGTTGGGACTGCTTTTAGACTTCCAGTCATGTGGCCCCCACTGAGGAATTTGCACATGGGTAGTTTTGACTAGTTCGGTTCAGTTTTTCAGTTCATAGAACAAACGGTTTTTAAACTTTACAATATTTGGTACGTTTGGTTATTTAAGACGTTTTTTTTTGGCATAATCTGTGGTTGGTACATTACGGAGTACATCTCTTTTACCAAGTCTAGTGGAACTCACATCCTGACTTTTTCCTTACCCTGATATCTGACGACAAGATCTTGAGCGTGAATCTTTTTAAAGTGTTCTCGTATCCTGCCTGGCTTGTTTGGCAAGCAGGTGCACAGAGGACAGTGGTACAATCTGCAGTCACAGAACGTATTCCTACATCTGCAAACATTCAGACTGTTCTTCTCATTTAAAACAGACGGATGGTCAAAACAGCTTGTAGCTGGAGACAAGTTATTCAGCAGGACCTTGAAAACCTGATCATCTCCCTTTGGAGAAGATGCTGCATCCACTAAAACAAGAGAATCCTGTCGGAAAGATTTTGCTTTTGGTGACTGATTTTGTGAGCTGGCACTCTCTTCTTCAAACAATGGTTTGCTCATTGGATTTACCATGATAAGTTTAGCAGAATCTTGATCTGCACCTGACTGCATCGACCCTGACGTCTGCACCACACTACCGAGAGGTGAAGTGTTTAACGTGGTTGTTTTTGTTGCTGTGCTCAGCTGCGTAGCTTGGCCTGTAAGGTCATTGGAGGATTCTGCCACTTGTTCAAGTTGAAGGTTACTTTGTTCCACACTGGGAACATCTGTTAAGTTGTTAGTGGCAGACATCTGGAGATCGGCCACCTGTAGGCATGGTTCAAACTCCATTACTTCATCTTGCAGCTGTTTGGGCATGCTGCTCTGTGTACTGTCTGAATCAGGCTCCATATCTATGTCAGATGGCTGCTGCTGGGGTGCGTAAGTCTGCAAGCCTGTGTCCTCCTCCTCGTTTAGATTTTGAAGATTGTTCTGAGAGCTTTGCCCGCCTAAAAGAATAGTATCAACTTGTTTCAAGTCTGCAATTTATTTTATTTATTTACTTGTCACACATATAAATGAAAGAAGAAGAAAGAACTACATTGAAATACTGGAGAGGAAGCTATAAAGAAACCATGGGGCTTACGAATATTAAGATTCCCCGATCTTAGAATACAGAAATTGTTAGATTAATAATTGAATTTACATTATCAAAGGGATGGCAACATATAATCTTACTAGTAGTTTCTAAAAATAAGACTTAAGTTTTTCTTAAAAGAAGTAATAGAGAAGTATAAAATTGATGTTCAAACACCAACCTTGGTTCAACATAGCTTCAACTTGTTTGACTGTCAGCTGTTGCGGCAGCTGCTGCTGCACAGTATCGAGGCTGGAAGACACTGAGGTTAGAACCTGAAGACCTGAACTTAAATCACCAGTGGTGGACACTACATTGCTGCCACTGTCAGGCCGAGTCAGCTGTAGAGTGTTAGTTTGCTCATCAAGTGGAACCACTGTCAGCGTTTCACTGTCCTGAATGGACTGTACAAACACAACCTGAAAAATTTTTTTGAAAATTGACTGTTGATAGCAAAATTTAGAGAGAGTGGGTTACCTCATTTTCATTTAGGCTTCCTTCAGTGACGGTTTGTCGCTATTCCTTTGAACAAAATCCAAGTGACCTAGCGATAGCCTTAAGTTAGCATTCTATCCGTGGAGGAGTCCTTAGTGGCTTTTTGCTACACGCTATTGAATCCAGAGATCGCCTACTAAACTACTGGGGTTTAAGGATGGTGAGTCCTAATGCAGAGGTATTTTTGCAAAAGTTATGACTGTGGGGAAAAAGCAGATCTTAGCAAGACTTGTTGGAATCTAAAAAGAAAAATGTGGGTAGCCATGCATTTATCAGCAATAATTAAGCAACAATAATTCTAAAAAGCTTTAAAATAGAAAGAATGTATGGCATTTTCTTTCCAAATTTAAGCTCAATTATCTCTTAAAAATGTGTGGTTACCCCCAATTTTCTTTTTGGATTCTGATAGCCCCTGCTAAGATCTGCTTTTTTCACACAGACAAACCGTGCAAAAATACCGTTGCATTAGTAGGCAAATATGGAATATCGCAGACCAGAAGGGGGCACCATCCTTAATTAGGGACAGAGATAATTATTGAGAAAATATTACCTGGGATCCATCAGATAAGGCTACAACATTATCTCGCCCTGTGGCTTCTAGTCCTGTGATCTGTGACGTGTCTAAAGTAGTGTTATGATCTTCATCATCATCCATTTCAGTATCTTCTAAAGGTCCCTCTTCTGTGTCCTCTTTTGCATCCAGCATCTCATCAATTTCTTGCATGCCTCCCACTGAATGAGCTTGTAGATGACAGTAAAGGTGAACTTTTCTGACCAGAACCCTTCCACACAGACAGCAGTGGTAGTGTGAGTTGTCAGTTACACGTCCGTTTGCCTTTGTGCATCTTAACTTGCAACGAAGCATCTGATGACCTGACAAAATAGAACATGCAAAGTGAAATGAGTAATTAAACCAGTTGGAAATGAAACCTGCTCAGACCTTAACTTCTCACATGTAAGAGTCAAGTTCAGACATTAAGCAATTCAGCAAGCTGTCACGACAAGGAAATTTGGGAAGAGTACATACCTACTGAGGGGTGAGGATTGGAGTCAACAGGAGTGTTAAGTTTACCACCCCATCACTTAATGGTTAGGTAATCTTCCCAGATAATGTTAACAGAGTTAGCAGTCAAGTGGTTAGTGATTGTGACATGAAACTTCAATCACAGTGTCTGGTTCAAGTCTTCCTATTGGCCACTATGACTACCCAGTTGTATCAAGTTTCGAACATGTTCGAAACCTCTGAGACATTGAGGTGACAAATTGCACAGAAATTGCCGCTAGTAAATACACCAACTAGCGATTTTTATCACAAGCACAAGGGTGAAAAAAAATTGCACAAAAAATAGCACGTGTAAACTGGCCTTAAATGTGTTTCCCTTGTCATTGCATCATTCTAACAAGAATTTCTTCAATCTGTTTCTCTATTACGGGGCAGGGTTAAGTGTGGGCAAGTTAACCTCACCACAAACCAGTTTATTAAATTTTGGAGCACGTTTGCATATATGTAAGATGGCCGAAACAGTCGACGCAAGAAACACAAGTCCGAGCAAAGATTTACTAGTTTATTACTGTCAAACGTTACAAAATAAAAATAAAAAGCAAAAACGGGAAAGAGTAACACAAGGGTTGTTGAGAACTAAACATAAGGACCAGCCTTGTTCTTAACTTGCAACTCTCTGCTGTAGCCCAGACTGTACCACTAAACCAACTGAATTTACTGAGCTAAATGCAGCCAATTTATAACAGGTACAAGGAAATTATGAACACAATGTTAAACCAAATAAGGCTAGGGAGTGAAACTACTACAAATACAGGATTTACCTACAGGAAATAGGTGTATAAAATGCAATGTTCTTACAGTGGCAGGATTTGTGTAAAGGAAACAGATGTTTACCACTCCTAAGCAACAGGAATTACCGGTAGGTAAAAGAAATATGTGGAAATAATACAATTACACATGGTGAAACAAGGTGTGTAAGGAAATAGAGAAATTTAGGTAAACAACCAAATAATAATAATTTGTTAGAAGAATAAAGATGGCTTGAAAGTAATTTGGAATTTAGAAAATAAAAATGAACTTAAAGTGACCAAGTCACATAAAGTCAAAATGAATGGCATTCTAAACTAAGATAAGCATCTCACCTCCATGCTGTACAATCTGCTTGCCTGCATGCATCTTTTCAAAGTGCCTCCTCATGCGGCCTGGTTTCTGTGGCTTATTGTTGCACAGTGGACAGTGGTACCTCTTGTTTGTCTTGGTGCAGAAGTGCTCACAGCTTGGGTCACTGCATTTGTAGATGTCCAGGGTCTGGTCACTGCCCAGCACTGAGATGTGTACATTATGTTCTGTGTTGTCACCATCAGCAACTGCCACTTCAGCTTCCCTAATAACAACAGATCAATGACACTTGCTTGTTGAATGTTTGCTTCCAAGTTTTTTTTTTTTGTCAGGACTAAGAAGTAAAGAGTATCTACTGGTATAATAGATGTTAATCAATAAAAACAATACTGAGGGTATGAATGGCACATTTATTTTCAAAAACATAGTACTTACAAAATACCTGTTACAGATCTTAAATACCTGTTTCTTGAGTATCACAAAGAAACTACAACCTTTGTTACAATTTAGCTCTCTCTGGATCTCTTGTTTCCTCACACTTACAACTGTTAAAATTTTAGACTGCAATACCAAACCATGCTGGTCCTTAATCCTAGGGGGGAGGAGCTGTTAAAAGTGATGGGGAGGTATAAAAGATACTTTGATGTTGGAATTTGTAATTTTCAATTAGCATTTTGTGGAGGGGATGGGAAGGAGTAGCTTAATAAAAATATTGTTTGCCCAGTATTTTTTTGAACAGTGATATTCTGGCAGATTATTTTGGCAGTGTGGGGAGGGGGGCAGAGAGAAGGTGAATATTTTTAATACTGGCCATTTTTCATAAATAAAAAAGGCCTGGTCTTTTTGGGATTGGTGTTGGCCTAAGATCATTTTTGAGGTACCAGATTACAGAATTAGTACCGTTATGGGCAGTAGCTTCTTTTGCACGGCCTTCCTTCCTTTTTAAATCCAACTGTCTCTCCCCTCTCCCCCCCCCACCATACCACCACCACCTGGGTCCCTCATTTTGTTTGAATTCACACAAAAATGTAAGTTCATAAGAGGTGCTACATCGTGGGGGTTTTGGCTCAAACCTGTGCTGAAATAAAAATTTGGAACCTTTTGCCATACAAAGCATCCTCCCAGAAAACCAAGAGGTTCAGATATTCCCTCAGAATGAGAACAAACCATGATCAATTTTTAGCGATTGTTCTAAGACAGATTTAGGAAGAACTTGAAAAAATTGTTCCACCCATTTCCATACATCTGCAGCCAAACATACTTAATATTTTATTTTCTTTTTTTAATTTTTTGTTGTCGCATTTTTTAAATTGAACAACTAGTTAACATCATGTTACAAAAGGTGACATAATCCCTTAAACCTCTAATGGTAAAACACTGGACTTCTAACAAAGTGTAGAGAGTCAGAGAATAGTTACAGCTAACAGCAGTGCTATTTATCATTAATTTCAACAGTCTTAGTATGCTACCAGTACATAACAGCTTCAGAAGTAACTTTTATGAAACTAACATGAATGTGAACAGTACTTTTGGAAATTTCACAATTGAAAAATTAAACTGATTTGAACTTAATTGACTCTATCTCTGCTAATCAAACTGAACTCCTTTAGCTGGTTTTAATCTGTTGAAAGAAAAAGAAACAGACCACCTTTCAGTTTGCCTGTTGAAAATGCACAGTTAAAACCAACTAAAGGGTTTCAAATCTAATAAAATTAGTTTACAGAAGCCTGAGAAAACAGCCGATGTTTCGCCAGGTTGCCAATTGAGCCCTCACAAAACGACGTCTGAGTAACGAGCACAGAAATTCCACGCTGATGACGCGTCACTACCCAGATCTAGGTAGTGCTTCTGATTGGTTGAAACGAAATTCCCTCGCATTTCAACCAATCTGAAGCACTACCTAGATCTGGTGAGTGACGCGTCATCAGTATGGAATTTCTGCACTCGTTACTCAGACGTCATTTCGTGAGGGCTCAAGTGGCGACCTCGCGAGACGTCAGCTGTTTTCTCAGGCTAGTTTACAGCCGCAGCTGATAATTTAGTTTCCACTTCTTCAAATTATACATGAGGGCAGGCCAATATTGACACCATGACTACTGAGGTGTGCTTAGAAAGTAATCAACAACTAGTTTATTAAACATGATTTTGCAGTCATAGAAGCCAGAATCTGTCTCTGTGATGCATCAACCTCCAAAATAGTTAAAAGGCTTGCTGGGAAAAAGGGCATTAGTGCCAATTTGGCCTAGAAATCCAACCTTGGAAAAGAGGTACTGATAACTAACTCAAACCTAGATGTTACCCTGTACATTGTAATGCCAAAATCAACAAATGCAGATTTCAGTATGATTTACATTGTGTTTGTTTCATTCCTTAATATGATGAAATGATATCAAAGTTGACAAACAAACATATGTTCAGTGTAAAAATATATGCATCTGATATAAAATAATCAGAGTTTAAAACTTACTTTCTGCTTCCAGGGTTGATAAGGCTGTGACCTTGTTTTCTTTTCACAGGAAGAGCTTGGTTTGTCTTCTTCGGTGGAATATCTATTGGACATTAAAACTAAATTATTATTACCGGTACTTCACAATAATGAGTGGCTTTTCTGTCAAAGAATGAATAACCTTTATGGAGAAGAGACGGAAGAAGAATGCCTGATACATTTATTTTGCAAGCTGCCAACTGCCCCCAATTAAAATAAATAGAACTATCTGCAGCCAGACTATCAACAACAATTATAATAACTTACAGTACAGACAAATGAAAAATATTGTTAACCGGAAGTCATGTCATGTTTTGTACGCTGGTAGGAATTTACACAAGGGGAGACAAAAGTCTGCAGATTGCCAATAAGATAACTATGAATTATATGACACAGGCCTAGATGAGACAGAAGACTGTCAGTTATTTGAATCTATCAGAGGGCAGCCTTAACTGACAGACAGACACTTATTTATATGGGACAGTCTTGTCAGTAAGAAATACTACTATCAAAAGGGGCCCTGTCAAAATTTAAATTTTATTAAAATTACAAGATGGTGAACTTTAAACACAGCTGTCAAAATGGATGACAAGAATAATAACTGTTCCCAAACTTTTTCCATAATTCATTCCAAATCCAAAACTTAACTCACCAAAGATTGATGACCCTGCTACGGCTCCATCCTATTAACAGAACATAAAATACAGTCATGCAGGTAACAGAAACCTGCATGAAGGGATGAAGCAAAAGACCAACTGCAATGCTTTCAGTTAGTCCAAACTAGCCAGTTTACTGAGCTATAATTTCTGCTGCACGTTAGTTTCCAGTTTTTAGTAGTTATTTATCTTGTATCATTACTTATAGTATACAGATCTTCACTCCAACACTGTTCTTAAACATGATCACTTTGACATTGAAAATTTAAAAACAGAAATCAAAAGTGCACCTTTTGATTTTTCAGTCTCTCCAAAGAATCTGATGACACTGTGGAAACAAATAAAATGTACAGTTAAATGACAATGTTAAGAATTGTTTTTTTTTTTAAAGATATTTATTGGACACTGACCAAAACTAAAAGCTCTGCAAGCAAGCAACAGAGTGAAAAAATTTTTCTCGCTTTGTAGAACATGTGTCCTTACAGATCTTCATTTTGATTGGACATTTACAATGTACAGACATGGCTGGACACCCATCACAAGTACATGATGGACTAAAGGATTAAAAATATATTATAGGGTGTCTCAAATGACACAGTGATTTCTACAAATGGAGTTATATGAATTTTAAATAAAAACTAAAAATGAAAACAAAATGAAATTTTGACATGTTCTTGTGACAGGACTTTCTAAGGTTCAAATCATTTTCAAAAGACAATGTATTGGACAGTAATCAACTCTTCAGGCATGAGGCCTCAAGAAGAACAGTTTTACTGCTTAAAATAGTGCCTTTGAGAAAAGCAATTTGAAATTTGAAAAATCCTGTCACAGTAACATATTAAAATTACTATATATTTTTAAATTGAATATGAGGTAAAGTTTAAAAAAAGTATTAATTGAATTTTGAATGTTTTGGAAATAACCAAATGCTTGATCAGTTAAGGACGGTGCCTCCTTATATTACTGCGTATACATTCTGCGCATCTTGTATCTGGTCCAAGAGGTTTCTTGAGGACACAAACGGTGAAAGCGGATCTTAGCAAGGGCTTTTGGAATCCAAAATTAAAGAAAATTGGAGGTAACCATGCATTTTCAGAGATAAATGAGCTTAAAGTTGGAAAGAAAATGCAGGACATTGTTCTGTGTTTTAAAACCTTTTTAGAAGTATGGTTGCTTAATTATCTCTAAAAAATGCATGGTTACCCACTTTTTCTTTTTGGATTCCAATAACCCTTGCTAAGATCTGCTTTTCCCCATAGTCATAACCTGTGCAAAAATACCACTGTATTAGGAGGCACCTTTCTTAAGAGGCAATATCTGAAAACCCATTACTTTAGTGCACACCACCAGCATGTCTAAGCACATTTTTTAGACATTTCAGAATGCATTTCAGCAGAAGCATTTCAGAAATTTGGTCTGACAATGTCTGGCGACTGACTGCTATTTCAAGATCTGCATGTGATCTCTTTAAATACTCATCATTCACTGGAACCAGAAACTCATAAGGAGTTAAGTCCTTATGAGTTTCTGCTGGAACTAAATATAAATACCTTTCAGTTGCTCAGTGAGTTCTGAGACTGTGTCAGCTAATCTAAAGAGGATTGTCTGAAGTTCTGTCTTCTTCTCGCTTGCCTTTGCTTCATACAGATCATAACATAGTGATGACATCCCTGCGCCAATTGTCACAGACACTTTGTTTGCTATTGTTGCTACAGAAATGGCACCACTCTCAAAGCCAGACCTGTTGGATAGCAGCATAAAGCTTAGGTAGTTCGAATATCCTTTATAATGGGTCCTTTATTTCCATCCTGTTGAACACTGAATGTAGTAGAAGACATAAGAATGATGAGGTTTTGTGTCACTGACCCAACCACTAGGTAAGGTGGTAAAATTAATGTAAAATTTACTCTCAGGGGTGTCCAGGGTTGAAAGCTACAGGTAGAATCAAATCCCAAAAACTAAAAACTTCTAGCCCAGCAACATGAACAGAAAAAAAGCTTTTCCCCAGCCCTGCTTCAGTTTCTTACTGTAATTGATTCATTACAACTTGAAATTTATGTCAACTTCTTAATTTAACAATTTTGTGCTCACCCTAATGGATCAGGATTAAACTTGTCTGTTTAATTTTTACATAATAAAAATATGCCATCAGACGATCGGATCTAGTTGCTTCATGCTACAGAATTTGGGATAAGCTCCGGCCGTGTGGGCCTCTAAGACCTTGTGACTTGACCTTTATCTTACCAATATGCCACTACTATGAATAAACACCTTGTTTTTCCAGCCACATTTTTGGCCTGAGTAAATGTTCACGCAGTCACTTTTTCAGCTGAACACCCAAACTGATAACACCAATTTTTTATCCCCTATCAGTAATCATATTAACCAAAACAAATAGCAACAAATAGCACCAATTTTGACAGTTAACGCTTACCTGAATCTTTCAAAATAAGTCTCATATTTATCAACTTCAGCCAGTTCTTTCTAAAACAAAAATAAATTAATAAAAACTAAACATAAAACACAGAACCCAAGCCGGCCATGAGGCTGCTACACTGAGAGGAGGGAGAAGGGAATTAAATATATTCTCACTTAATATGAGAGCAATTTCAAAAAAACCAATCAATCACCCTTGTTCAACTGGGGTGACATTTAATTGGAGTTTAATTGGAGTTGACCAGATCCTCAGATTCCAGATTGTATCAAAATTTAGAGATTGTTGTCTGTTTGTTTTTGTTGTTTCATTTTGTCCTTTTTCATGTAGAAAAGAAAACTAGAGAGCTCCCCCCCTCCTTCCCAAAAAAACTCCTCAAAGCAAGGATGACAACCAACAACAGATTAATTAAAATTTAACTGTAACACAGGCAGGGAACAAAGCACAAATCAAAGCCATCCATAATGTGCCAGGGTGTGATTTTTTACCCACACAAAATTTTTATGTTATCATCTGAAACGGTAACTTATATTAGACTGTAATAGCAACCTTTAGATTGCACTACAAGTACGAGATTGAGTATGAGTGCGACTTTTGTAAAGAAAGCGGCTTCAGGAATGAGATTGGTATGCGATGTGACAATGTAAAACCTGCAAATTGTATTTAAAAACTCATATTCGTACTCAATCTCGTTTTCGTACTCTAATCTAAAGTTCCCTATTAACCCAAAATTATATAAATAGCTAGGCCAGCCAGCCAAACAGTGGAGCTCCTAAATGAAAAATCATGAATATTCAAAATAGCTTGCATACAAAAAAAGAAAGAACAAAAAAAAAACAAAGAAAAGAAACGAAATTAGCTCATTTCATGAGTAGGATGCTCCGCTTCCATAGAAGCTCAGACTGCCATTTAACTTTATATGTGTTATCTTACATGTGAATCCAGTTGCGCATGGTCCAGTCGTATGTGCCACACATCAACTCCATCTGATGCACTAAAAAACAAACCATTGCAACATTTTCCAGTTAATGGAGCTTAGGAGAATAAGAAACTGATGTGGAAATACAAGCCATAAGCAAGTCATGGCACGTGTTCTCTAATACTGTTTGTAGTTCTCCCTAACTAAATACCTTTTCTTCCTGTTTCTCACCCCTTCATCAGGGCTAAGACATTTAAGCTGAAGAAGCTGGCTTCACAAGGAAAAAACATGTAAATCAAGGATCCGTTGTTATTGCTTGGTTACTAATATGAACCAAAAGTTGCCTGCCTTCCTCACACTAGTTATGTTACAATAATATTTTTCCCCGCTTTAACACTGAAAGGTACAAGATAATTCTAGGGCTGGTTACTTTAGATTTCAGTATTCTTGGAGCAACCAAGCTTTTTATCTTGGCACTGCAATTTCTCCTGGGGTGCTACCCAGACCCCTCCATCCCTCCACACATTTACATGAATAAATGTAGCAACCTACCCTTTATGCACCTGTCATCAGCTTCTCCGAGGGGGGGGGACCCGGGCTGATGGGGGGAAATATGGGGATTTCATGGGGAATTTGCAACAAATTTGAGCCATTGTGGTGGGGGAAATGTGGGGACTTAGATTTATGATGACCCAACTCTCGGGGAAAATGTGGGGACTTTGCCACTGGTGAACTGAGAGAACAATGGACCAAGTTGTGTTTTCGCTCAATCAATGACAAGTTGGCGGAGAATAAGAAGAATATGTGTTGAAATCCATTGTTTTTGTTTATCAAACAGACCATCCGTCAAATATTTGTACCTATTGGCAGGCATAAGCAAGTTAACTTTAGAATTCCCCTGTGTATATATTATTGTTAGAGGTCATTGTTAGAGGTCAACAGGTTCTAATTATAAGTTCTTCACTAATATTTGCCGATACATCTACATTTGTCATTAGTCGGGACAGATTTAGAGAAACCTGCGAATAATTAAGGATAGAAAAAAGTTGAAATATTCACAAGAATGGTTATTGTCTCAAGCATTACAGTAACCATTTAAGTGAAGGGCGTTGTGTTTAGAAGCAGCAAATGAACCATGATGGTATATAGCGTGATCTCCCGTGTTGGCATCAGTGCGGACAGATTTAGAACAGATTGTGGGGAATTCACAACGGAAATAAAAGTTGGAATTTTCGCCAGACTGCTCATATAGAGTATAATAAGTCATTTAGAGCACCTTGCAGAGTATTCAAAGAAGAGAAATTAAAGTTCAATTTTTGTCAGAACGTGACGTCTCGAGTGTTCGTTAACTCTTCAAAGAACCAAAATGAAGTCCTGAAGTGCATCTTGAAGTCCTGTCGAGTGTCTGGCTTCGCCATGTACTGGGGACTTTGCTAGAAAAAAATCCCTCACCCGTGGGGAAATACAAGAACTTTGAAACGTACAACAAGCAAAGTCCCCACATCAGCCCGGGGTCCCCCCCCCCCCCCCCGTCAGGGAAGCCAATGACAAGTGCATTATGTCACAAGTTTATGCGTGCAAGTGAACAACTCAATCATGTGGATAAATTAAATTGCCAAAGTTTCTCTATCACCAATACACGAGCATAAACACTTTCAAAGAAAAAATAGCTCAAATGTGCATTTGGGGAATCATAGCCATGGGAGCTGGGACCGTCCCCATATCATGTAGTGAGGCTAGATTTCTCGGGACGCGGGTTTGGTATTTTTATGGCCGGGATAACGAGATGGGAAAAGGCGCGCAGCCGAAGATGGTATTCAGCGTTTCAGCTGTAAGCTTACGTACTTGTCAAGAAGGCAGGAAATACAGGGAAAATTATTCGGCGTTTTGCCGGACACTCTTCCTTAGGTGTAGCTATAACTGAAGGCCTCGCAATTTATCCCAACCGTAAAGCAAGCGACAAAAAGGCCAAACAACAATGTCTCACAGAGAAATTTATAGAAATCGAACATGTCAAACGAAACCACAACACTTACTTTATAACCCAGGAAGAACTGTCCTCAAGAAGCCTTGTCCAAACCAGATATCTTGCAGGTCCACAAGGGACCGCAGCGTGAAGTGCCTCCACTTTATTTGTCCTCAACAGGGAGGCCAAATCTGTGGTCCCTTCTGAAGCCTCCGCCATTATGGCTACCTCATCTGCGTGTACTTTGTGCTCTAGGAGTTCCTCGGGGTGGACCTTACTCGAGAAGGTCCGTAAGGGTTCGGTTCCCTCGTGACGCTATCTCGTTAACTTCATTTCTTGGCTCCCACTTGTTTTTAGTAAAAGCGACACGAACAGTGCATAGCGTTTTTTGAAAGGTAAGGCTTTTTTTTCTTTACAGCGAGAAAAACCAGTAGAAGTAAAAAATTTTAGGGACCTGCGAAATGGCCTTAGATTGTCGGAAGAGGTTCGGGTCAATTTCGACAATCTTCGGAAAGTCTTCTTTACAATGAATGCTGGGATAGCTTTCTTCTTTCGGCGCCATCTGCTTTCGCATGTGGAAGTGTGCTGTCTTGACTGCAATCAGCTGTAATTTTGTACTTTTAGTTGTGTTATAATCAAGATGAGTGACACAGAAGATAGGGAGCGTTCTGAAGAAAGGGTAAGGAGACTTTGCACCTTATTTTATGGACGAAATCTGCCCAAGTTAATTCATAGCTTGCTATCTGCTATTAGCTTGCTGTCAGCAATTTAGTTTTCCAATCCATTGAATGAAATTGTAACCTAAAATAGTTAGTTAAGCTTGGAGTCCAAGAGCGTTGTAAGGAACAGCAGCTCAGACAATGTATAACAGAGTAATGAACACTGAATAATTGTGTCGTTTTTTGTCTCAAATAGCGGTTATGTTCTGTCGAAGTTTCTGCAGATAAGGTTATAATGCTGATTGAGCTCCAAAGGGAGCCACTATAACGTCATATTTCTTTGTGTAATTTGACTGTGATGTCCAAATTTGTTCAGGTATGTGTGTTGTGGTTCAATTTTATCCTTGGTTCAATTTTTATTTTCCTTTGTTTTTAACTCATTATCATACATTACCATACACAAAAACAAAGGAAAATAAAAATTGAACCAAGGATAAAATTGAACCACAACATATGCCCTCTTGGATACCTTGATAAGTTTTATGATGAGCTCAGGGTTGTAAGCAGTATTTATAAATATAAGTTAATCCTAGATTCGCCCAGACTTTTGAGGGGGTACGCCCCAAGTTGCCACGCAAATCAAGGTTCTCATGTTCGCTTTATTCACAGAGTAGAATGTCAAATAAATCTCCTCACTGTACCTTTCTATTTTAGTCTCAGCTGCCCACAAAGCACATGCATTCGTAGGTTCATGAACACTTTCATGCCCACAATGTCAAAGGAGTAAAGATTTCTATCTATCTATTTATCTATCTATCTAAATCATTCAACTTTTTCACCACGTGCTCGATCTAGCATGGTGACAACATCACGGCAACACAAGTTGAAATCAATATAATTCAAAATTTCGTTGTTTAACACAAAGCCAGAGGAAAAGAATTCACCATCAAAAAATGTTTACATAGACAAGTAAAAACGAACGATATAATTTCCCGACGTTTCGGCGACTTCATGACGCCATTTTCAAGGGTCAAATGAGAATTAACTAAATGCGAGTTCAAGAGTTATAACTCAAATTTACATAGCGGGGGTGGCTACACAAATACTTTGGCATGTTTAGATGCTGAAAATTACATTTCAGTGGTTTTCTTGGTCAGATCTACTTTTAAAACAAACATCTTTGGACAAGAAACGCTTTCAAACAAAATGGCGGCCATATTCTGTTCTCCTTCGGCACAAGAAGATGCTGAAACTCGGAACTTGTCAATCACAGAACTTTCAGGTGAATGCTAAACGAAACTATACAAACAACGCATTAGTAGGCTAAATTTCATTGGTCTTAACGTTCCCCTGTTGTTCACCAGCCTCGTTTTTGACCAACCAGACCATCGCTTATTTCAAGGATCGGCCTTGGCGCATCTAGGTGTTAAATCGTGGGCTGATCTAATCGGCCCGTGGGGAATCTAGGGTTAAAACGTGGTTGTCACTACTGATGCAAGCTCAAACATAAGCACAAAGATAAAGGTCCATAAAACACTCTGCAACTCAAGCATACACTCAAGGATACTTGCACTTGCCTTTTGGAGAGTTATGTGTACTTTTGTGCTTATTCTTGCATGGCCTGTAAAAATTAGGCTTAACAGTGTACTAAAGTAACAAAAGTAAAACCCATGCAAAAATAAAAGGCATAAAGTCAGCTGATTTTTCTGATTTATTTCACTTTTTATTCATTACTGTCCAGGAAGTCAGTGAAAGAGATGATGAAGACCAAGCTGAGGGCTACAATGGTGCAGGCTCAAGGTCTCCTTCCCGTTCGCGATCTCGGTCAAGGTCTCGCTCTAGATCACGTTCCAGATCTCGATCAAGATCCCGATCACAATCCAGATCAAAGTCTCGCTCACGATCAGGTTCAAGACATAGATCAAGCTCAAGAAGTCGAAGCCGTTCACGTAGACGCCGTTCCCCATCTCGCAGTAGGTCACGTTCCCATTCACGTTCAAAAAAGAGGCGAAGATCCAGGTCTCGTTCTCGGAGTCGCAGTCCATATTACTACAGACATAAAAGGTATTTCATTGTGTTATGGTATTTTAACTGG
Organism: Siderastrea radians; assembly: GCA_964017195.1. NCBI lineage: Eukaryota > Metazoa > Cnidaria > Anthozoa > Scleractinia > Rhizangiidae > Siderastrea > Siderastrea radians. The sequence goes on along the minus strand of OZ024893.1, from coordinate 1,794,812 downwards.
AAAGTCCTGACCATTTTTCATCCATCCTGACTCAGAAAGGGATAACTTGGAGAAAAAGGTTGTTTTAGCTAAGAAATGTTTACAGTCAACGTGCTCACGTATGAAGGCTCAACTTCAAATATTCATCGATTAGTTCATTCTTCGATTTCATTCTTCGAAAAATTTAGCGATTCTTCGAACCTTGGATTCTATATTCGAAACATTAATTTTGTTATTCAAAATTTTTCATGTAACATCATAATGATACAAATTTTCCAAACAGGAACTGCCAAGTTAGTTTTTATACGGTAATTAGCCAATTTTCGTGTATGTCACACATGATATTCTCATTACTTTTAGACATGTTGCAAAAAAATCGCAAGAACAAAAGCCGACAAAAATAATCCGTTAAGAGAAAATCAACCAAAGTAATATAAATCCTTAGAAGGAAAATAAAAAAAAAGTTACTAATTTTAACAAGGGAACTTTATTCTTTGTCTGCAGGTTTTTTTGTTTTGCTTTTTATTCGTGCACGTGGCTTCATGAAACCGGCAAAAAATATTTAAACTTAACGGTTTTTGCACAGTGTATATGTTGTAGTTCAATTTTATCCTTGGTTCAATTTTTATTTTCTTTTGTTTCATATTCATTATCATATATTAACATAAAAAAGAACAAAGGAACAAAAAAAATTGAACCAAGGATAAAATTGAACTACAACATATATACTTTAATTTTGTACATGAGTGCAGGTTTCCTAACTCCAAATGGCAAGAGATTCGCTTGGGGGCTTTTACAATGCGGGTGAACCTTTGCCTTCTTATGTAAGGAGCGAGTATCGCCAACCTTTTCAGTGCTGGATAAGGGTTGTCAGATATTTCATGGAACACGAGAATGCCAAAAAATCGTCCAACACTATTCACTTCACGGGACGGCTCAACCATTTTCTTAAGGAGGAAAAGGACCTGTGTTGATAACGAATGACATCCTTGAAGTAATCGAGATTTGGAAACTTTACACTTCTTCCAAGTGCACCATGTTGACGGTTTCTGATGTCATGTGTGAACTTTCGAAGAGTCAATTTCATTTATTGAAAAAAAATCGTTATCTTTCAATCTACCTACAAGGACACGTATAATGTAATAAAAGAAAGGAATGCCCACGTGAAGGATGCAATCTTCAATCCAGGTTACTTCACGCATGAAGCGCGTGGGCTGTAACGCACATCTCCAAAATGGTTTAGAGTTCTCTGTTTCTTTCCTGTCTTAGCACCCTCATACAGCTAAAATCAATATCTGGGCATAGTGGTGTAATAAGGTTGTGTTGTCCTAGTGTTATTTTTAGGTCTGCCAGTAGAACCACCTAAAAAATGTGTATATTTCTCGTTCTCATTGCAGATCTAGATCCCGAAGTGTGTCGCCTCTTTCTTCCAGGAAACGTCATGTTGGAAGCCGGGTAATCCCTGTTTGTCCATGTTTAGTAGTGAATTTTGCATTTGAAAAAAATGGAGAATGCTTACAGTGATGTTTGTTTTTTGCTACAGGATAACCCCGAAACGAGCAATTGCCTGGGAATTTTTGGATTAAGTTTGTACACCACTGAAAGAGACTTGAGGCAGTACTTTGAGAAATATGGCAGTGTTGATTCAATTCAAATAGTATACGACCGTCAGGTGAGATACTGTTTGTGTACAGTGATGACAATAATGATAATATTATTATGGTAGTAATATTGATTAGCAACAATTCTGAGAAGCTCAAATCCCTGCAGTTGGCAGTAAATGTATCTAGCATAACTGCATGTTCCCTGATTCCATATGCCTTCAGTGTTGAACCTCTAGTGCTTGTTGTTGTGTCTTGGGTGTCATTTTGAGGTTCCTGCATGTTTTGGGGCCCAAGGGTATCTGGCCTCCCCTTCTTTTTCCACTTTCCTATCTGAGTTATGGGTGGAATTGCCCCCCCCCCCCCCCCCCAAAAAAAAAAATGCCTTCACTAAGCAATGTTGTCCACATTTTGGTTTCACGAATTAATAAATAAGTAAAAGAAATAACTGTTTATTGATCACCATTGCAGTTAAAAAACTGAATTACAGGGATAAAATACATGATTTAAAAATTAACACTTCTATACTAATACTATAATAATATACACTATTAACCTATTAACGTCTGTGCCGGCCTGAGCCGGCCTTGATTTTGCGCGTGTTCGCTTTTGGCCCCAGCCTCCCCTAGAAAGGCTTTTTTGGTCCCCTTTTGTCCTAGTTGTCTTTGGGAACATTCAACCAATCAGAATCCACCAACTGCGCATATATTTGAAGGCTTGAGGGGGTCCTAGAAGGGAATACTTCTTGTCACTCTCCAAGAAGATCACATTTCACTCAAAATGGCTGCCGTGCTCTTCATGCCTGAATTTTCAAGATGGCAATAACTCACTCTCAGAAGGAAGGATTACCTCTTGAAACTTAAAAACCGAAAGAAGAAGCTCTAAGGAACACTCGACAAGTTAAGCGATGGAATTTAGAGCTTTTAGAGCGAAGAAAACATCTTTCGAGGACGAACAGCCGTTTTGTCAAAGCGAAGGACAATCTTCCATCGCAAGAGATTTTTCGAACTGCGGACTTTCTGGGAAATGCTCAAGCACTTCTACGAGTCTACGGTAGAGTAAATTACACATTTGATTGTAAATTTTTACCGAAATAACTTCTTAACTGAAGGATTCTTTGTATTTCTTAAAGTTTTTGTAAAAGTTTTGAAAAATGTTCACAGTTCGCATCAGTAAATGCTCTTCAAAATAACTTGCACATCGAGCGAAATCGCTTGCGCGTAGCTTCCCTCGAAGAAAGAATTGAACGCGTTTGGTTTTCAGAAACGAATAAAGGCGTGTATTAATAAATGTGTTATTTAGAAAAGCTTACTGTCTCCTCTTCTGCGAATCTTCGTTCATGAAATTTCGAAGAATAGTAATCTGACCTAAACAGACACAAATCCTCTGTTGTGGTTTGATTTCACGCGCGAGACAACATGTGAATCTCTTGCGTAAATTTTCAAAAGTTTGACTTCAAGATTGTATTTTTGGCTAATTCTTAATTGACAACTGGTGTATTTTATTCGAAAGTTAGAAATTCTAGCTATTCTAGATCAAGTGAGTGTTGTGTTTTCGAGCCTATAAATTGTCGTTTCGTACTGCACATGGGGTTGTTTATCAGCAACTGCTAATTTAGCGAAGCGATCAAAAAACACGAGGCCGGTAATGAGTTAAAGGAGCTACGTCACGGATACTGCATCTTAAAAAGCTGGCAAGTTTTTTCAAGTTTGTCATTCGTAATCCATCTTAATCTCCCTCATTTGTAACCATCCTTGTTTAGTTTTGGTTTGTTATTACTTCTTTGGTGTTTTTCTACCTTAGGAAACTACTGTTGGGAGGTTTCCTTCAATGAGAAAATAATTTTTTTCACATCAGCAAAGTGAATGAAAATACCGTGACATAGTTCCTTTAAATATAGGGTTTGCTATTCAACGAAATTTTTAGCATTTACACACAGTGCCATTGTTGAAAGGTGACAAATGAGCTGGAACGCTTTGTGCGGCACGTGTTCCTGTTGTTACTTGCTTTGGTGTTACTGGTCGTGTTTGGCTTGAGGATATAGCTGTGGGTGTGTCCTCTGCTATTGAGTAGTAAAAAGTGGTTTGGATGGTTACTATTACAAGCCATAGGATTTCACAGTAACGGTCGTTTCCAGTACTGTATCGTTACCGTATTCTTAAAATAACAGAACCAAAAAATAGTTTCCCATCTACGTATTCAGCCATACCATTCAAAATTCACTTCATATGAGTTTTTTTCCACTCTGATTCTTAACTGGTAGAGCAATTCTTTGGTTTTGACTCTGCTTATATGCGACCTGAAACATTATTTAGCGAGCTCTCGTCAGCCATCTTGCATTGTTCCCAAAGTGCATTGCGTGGTACTGATGACACGTGTTCTTTCCACCATCTACGCATGAAAGATTTTCGACAGTCAAGAGCGGATCGTTATGGCTTCCTGTTCCAGTGCGGCTAAGAACAAAAACTATGACTCCGTAAGCTTGAAAACATTTAGGAGGTGGTCCTTTAGTAACGAATTCGCCATGGAAACTAATGCCGAAGGCCAAATCTCTTTGTTGAAATGCAAGATTTGTACCGAACATGTGCTTCTTAGTTTGATTTAATTACAACTTTTTCAAGCATTTTGACCATTTCCTTTTCTGTTTTTAACTCATTACCGGCCGCGTGTTTTTTGATCGATTCGCTAAATTAACAGTTGGTAATAGGCAACCCCATGTGCAGTACGAAACGACAATTTCTAGGCTTGAAAACACAACACTAACTTGATGTAGAATAGTTAGAATTTCTAACTTTCGAATAAAATACACCAGTTGTCAATTAAGAATTAGCCAAAAATACAATCTTGAAGTCAAACTTTTGAAAATTTACGCAAGAGATTCACATGTTGTCTCTCGCGTGAAATCAAACCACAACAGAGGATTTGTGTCTGTTTAGGTCAGATTACTATTTTTGGAAATTTCATGAACGAAGATTCGCAGAAGAGGAGACATTAAGCTTTTCTAAATAACACATTTATTAATACACGCCTTTATTCGTTTCTGAAAACCAAACGCGTTCAATTCTTTCTTCGAGGGAAGCTACGCGCAAGCGATTTCGCTCGATGTGCAAGTTATTTTGAAGAGCATTTACTGATGCGAACTGTGCACGTTTTTCAAAACTTTTACGAAAACTTTAAGAAATACAAAGAATCCTTCAATTAAGAAGTTATTTCGGTAAAAATTTACAATCAAATGTGTAATTTACTCTACCGTAGACTCGTAGAAGTGCTTGAGCATTTCCCAGAAAGTCCGCAGTTCGAAAGATCTCTTGCGATGGAAGATTGTCCTTCGCTTTGACAAAACAGCTGTTCGTCCTCGAAAGATGTTTTCTTCGCTCTAAAAGCTCTAAATTCCATCGCTTAATGGAATTTTTTTTTTATTTCCAACATTGCCTTTCTGAACCATCTTACCTTATTAGACAGCTTGTAAAATAAGAGCTAAATAAAAGCTATTAATAGTAATACACTGAAGTTCTATTTTTCAAGTGCTTATATTCAGTTTAACACAACATGTTTATTAAAAGCAACAATATTAAAAATGGGTTCCCATGAATACTCACGGAACCAACAAATAGTTACAGATGGGTTCCCATGATCTCTGGGCATGGAACTGAAAAATTGTTTTCCATGGGATTTGAAATCCTAGGGCTTGTATTATGTAATTTTTGGATGTATTTGTGACATAACTGATTCCTCCTTGTTGCAAGGCTTGTAAGCTGGGCAGAACTAAGGGCATCGATATAGCCAAGGGATGGCTATATAATAAGCAGGGCCCTTTTCTGAACCGATTCAAGCTTGTCAGAGAGGAAGGCAGGAATGTCCTGCCACACCTGAACACCATACTTCAAAATAGGTCTTATAGTGGTTAGGTACACCTTAAGGATTAGGCTACTAGCTACTCCTGCTTTTCTTAGCATTTGCAACGAAAATAAATGCTTAGAGGCCTTCTTAAAGATGTAGTCGATATGATGCATGTAGTTCCATTAATACACACCCCAAGGAGTTTATAAGTGGTGACACGTTCTACAATGTTATTGCCGAGGATTATAGGTGACAATAAAAAATTATGGTAATATGTGAAATTGACCAACATCTCTTTACACTTTTTGGCATTTAAACTCATATTGTGGTCACAAGTACAAAATTATGTTCATTATAACTTCAATGTTTTAATACATGTGTGTGAATGAATCTTTCAGAGTGGTCGCTCCAGAGGATTTGGATTTGTCTATTATGAATCAAGTGAAGATGCCAGGGAGGTGGGTTGCACTGGTCTTAAGTTTTCTGCAATTGTTCACATTTTCATGTGCCAGCGGTACATCTGATTGCCCATATTATGGTGGCTGTAAGTTCGTGATTTAAGGGAACAGTATCCAGGCTGATTTATTGTACCCTTTTTTTGCAGTTACAAAAGTGTTTACTTATGATTAGTTACATTAGTTACTAGTATTTAGCATAGTTATTTCTTTACGTATTGTACTGCGCTTTTGATCATTTTATGTAAAAAGCACATTACAAGTAAATAAATTATTAATTATTATTATTACTTATCACTTATCACTTATATTAAGTATGACCAGGAGCTTGCTTTATTACCTTATAATAGGAGCAAAAACTTGCCAAAAGTGATGAAAGAAAAAAAATGTTAACTAGAGAGACAAAAATAATAATTGCTGAAAAATTCAGTGCCATCAGAATGGCAATTTTCAATCGTGGACTGACTATCACAAAATCAAATTTAATGACTTATATTTGAGTTCTGTCCCATTTATTATCCGCTCTCTTTGGCTCTTTATATCTTTTTAATGAGATTATCAATAATCAGTTAACTGGGAGATTTCCCATTGGCCAGCGGGTGACCACTTTGCACATGCACATTTGGAGTTAGTGCTGAGTAGATTTGCCCTCATGGTTTGCTTTGAGAACCTTTGCCTCTTTTTGCCCCCACCTGCCCGCCTCTTTACTCCATCAAGGTCTTGTGTTCAGCTAAGTTCTCTTTCCTCTTGTTTTAGTCTTCACTGAGGGATCAGTGTATTTGCATTTTGCCCACATTCACTTATTGCCTGCATTGCTCACAATTGGCATCTACCCGCCATTTGAATACTGCCCATCCACTAGTTAATCCAGTTTATAGTATATTTGGTGGCATTTAGCAATATGAGTGGAATCTTGATAAGCCAAATTTTGATATTTTGGTGGGACACTGTCCCTTTAAGGAAGTTATTGTGATTGTTCTGCACATTCTTATTCCATAATATGGCCAGTCGAACGCACCCAATAATGAATTAAAATTCTAGGCTGTAAGAATCAGAGTGTTAATTTTCTAGATTGAATGTAGTGAATCATTATATTCCTCTTCCTCAGGCTAAATCAAGCACCAATGGTTTAGAAATTGATGGTCGGCGCATAAGAGTTGATTATTCCATCACCAAACGAGCTCACACACCAACTCCTGGCGTCTACATGGGCAAACCTACACAGTGAGTTTAGCAGTACGTGTTTGCTTTGATTAATTTAGGTTGATAGCCATAGATAGATAGGGGCATTTTATTAAAAGGCCTTGTTCATTTACTTTATTAAACCACAGATGATAAACAGCAATGCCTGTGATGCACCACAAACGTTTCTGTTACATGTTTTTGTGAGTGCTTTTATCTTTGGTTGAACTACAATAAGTTTTAAAGTGTGTTGGAGTAACTGACCAAGAAACATTTCATTAAGCATTTGAACATGAAACAGAAGATTTTGCATTGTTGTGGTGCTTTTAGCATCAGTTGCAGCATCTTTATTTATGTGGCCTTTAGAGTTTGCAAGGTTTCATCAACCAGTCTCCCAACTAACTACACTGTAGTCGTAAATACAGTTTCTTCATTCTGAGATTCCTTTGGTTTCTGTACAGGCATCGAAACTATCGCAAAAGCCACTATGATGATTACACTCGGGACAAGGAGTATTATTCAAAAGATCGCCATCGCGACTACTATGGTAGCGGATATGGCTATCGCTCTCGATCAAGATCTTACTCACCACGTAAGTTAACATAATTCTTTATTCAGAGGTGTTGATTTTGATCTTGACTTCTGAGGCTAGACTCTAACTCTGCTCATAGAAGGACATAAGGAAAGGACTAGCCTGCGTAGCAAGCATTTCCGTAGGGCTTTCCGCAGGTTTGAAGCATTTTTCGCTTCTTGAACACGCGAAAATTGGGGCGAGCGTTCGCCCTAATTTTTGCGCCGCCAAAAAGCGAAAAACTCCTCGAACGGGCGGAAAACCCTACGGAAACGCTTGCTACGCAGGCTAGGAAAGGACTCTTTTATGTCAAGGGTTTGTACAGACAAACACTTAAAGGAGCAACAACGAATTCAGTGTTAGTATTGCCTCACAAACTGTTAGGCTTACTTGAGTTCTGTGTTTATTTCTTTTGATGGCTACTTCTCATTCCCTGAACAACTGTTTCCAATACAATCCTGTAACCTATGACTACTGCTAGTTGTAAGCTGTCATCACCGGGTATTTGTTTGTTTTTTATCCTCCTGCTTAATAACTTTTTTTTTCCATTTCGTCCCTTGCAGGCCGCTACTGATTCTTGTGAGATGTGAAACAGTATTCGTATACATGTGTATCTCAGTGTGTAGGAAATCACTAGAGAACTAGACTAACAGCAGGTGTAATATAATCAGATGTTTCAAATTTTCTGCGAAGGAAAATATTTTAGTAAGTTTGTGTCCTGCCGAGTCGATTTGGATGTGACACGTGTGTTTGGATTAATTTAGCAGTAATGCTCATTAGGACCAAAAATCAGACGAGATCTACATGTGATCAGCGTTACACTTCTATGCAAATGTTGGTTTGCCATGTCACATACTTGTCACGCAATTAGGAGTATCGTGTGACAAAAATAATTACCTCTGCTTAGTGGGGCTTCAGTACAAGTGCTCAGCACAGAGTGACCTGTCGCTGTGTTTTGTTTGTAAATCTTTTATGGCCACAGATGACGGAGTATAGTCCCTTGCAAGACCTGTTGTTTAAACAAAGGCTGTGGTGGTACTCAGTGTTAGTTCAGTGTAACCGCTTTGAATCAACTGATCCTACTGGCATTTGAAATCATCAGTAAATTTAAATGTAAAGAAAGGAAACGCACCAATTATGTGCGTGATACATTTTTGAAGATTTGAAGTTAAGATCTAGCAACTTGAAATATTTTGTTTCCTTTAAATTCAGTTATGAATCACACCCTACACTGATTTAACTTGCTTTTCGTGTGCTAAAGAACCGAATGTTTGTTTGACAAAAAGAATGCACAGTTTCCTCGAAAGCACCACTTTGTCTCACCAATATTTTAGTAAAGAGGACACGCGCTTGAGTTTGGCTTAAATATAAAAGAATAAATAGATACCTTATTTCGGGCGATTCGGTCAACATCTTGGCGTTTCACTTTTTTCATTCAGTAGCAAGTGGTGTCAGTTTAATGGTTATTTAAGTGTTTTATTTGCTTTTAATTTGTAATGGAATAAAGTACGAAGTTTGTCTTGTTTGTGGATTTAACTTAGTTCTGTTTGTGCCACAGGGCAGAAACAAGCATGAAATGAGAAGATTTGAAAGAAAGAGCGAAGAACAACGTTTGGTCGCGAAATTTTGCAAGAAAGATGTGAAACGAAGAAACAAAACGAAGAATTTGCGAAGTTAGGGGAAGATTCGGGAAAAGGGAATGAAGATTGAATTGAAGAGAACGTGAAGATTTAAAGAAAGGGAAGTATGAAGAATTCAGAGTTAATTTTGAGAAACCTTTTAGAGTTTTGCCAGTGAGTAGCGCAAGAATGAAGAAAAATTGAAGTTAAAATGAAGAATTTGCGAAGTTAGAAACGAAGGGACGGTACGAAGAAAAAGAAATGAAGATTGATTTGAAGAGAACGCGAAGTTACGAAGAATTTTGCAGCTAGTACAAGTTAGAAACGGGGGATTCGAAAATAAACGGGTATGAAGATTGATTCAGACAGATTGAAGAAAAGAGAAGAATGAAGAATTCAAAGCCGGCTCTTTCCGAAGGTTGTAATACAAGAAAATGTTGCGAATGTCAAGTTATGAAGAAAGAAGCGCACAAGAGTAATTTCCTGAAAATCACTTGTTAGAAAGACCGGTGAAGAAAGGAAAATTTGGCGTGCGCATTACAAGTTTTACGAAGCCGACTATTGCTGCGAGGGGATTTCTCGAAAAAGCGAAATTCTAGCCAGGCCCTAGAAATGAAGTTTTGCCGAAGAATTGCAAAAGAGGAAATTTTATTTCAGGTAAGGTAGAAAAACCATGAACGCCGGTGAGCTCGCTTACTGGAGACCTGAAGGTCAATGGTTTGAGCCTGATCGTCCAAATCGCTCCCGACGTTCCCCGCTAAAATTTGAGACTCGGTACTTTGGGGGACGGGGGGGGGGGGGGGGCTTGTAGATGATTGGGGTAAATTTTCTTGGATGCGATCTACATGGCGCTTTGCTCCATCTCCGTCCAGTTGTACGTGTGAGCTCTTTCAAAGGAAAATTAAAGAAAAAAGTTTTTAAAAAAACGGGAAAAAAGTTGTATCGGGGAATAGTAGTACTCCTACTCGTTTCATCATGCTAAGTATACTGGCGAGACGGTAGTGTTAGGGACGGAAAGGGGAGTTTCATGCGTCAATTCCCTTTCTCCCCTCTCTCGATTCCTAGTCGGCGCCTGTCACAACCAAATTAAAAAAAGCTTTTTTCCGGGGAATGTTTTCTTTGATGTGAACTAACCAATGTGTGCACTGTTTATTTGACCAATTGAATTGTTTTGTTTCTCTTTCGCGTATTTCGAGGTCTTGAGGCAGTGAAACGTCACGACTACAGTTCAAACTGTGTTACCTACCCTTCACAATCTGTTTGGTACAGCTGCAGTGGGCCTTTAATTTAAAGCTCAAGACGCTTGGACGAAAAATCCCCAACTTCGCCAGCGACTTTCTGTGTCGTTCGTTACGACGCCGGAGTGTTGCTCTACCTCTCTTCTTGCGTATTGCTTCTAGTTTCTGCCTACTGCTTTAAGTTTCTGAACTTCAGATGTTTCACCTTTTTTCTCCTGGACTTCGCCTAAGAATAAGGAGGGTTGCTCGTAGTCGACGGCCTCCTCCCTTTGGTCGGCAGTCTCCCAGGAACTGAGCTAATGGTATTTGTGAAGAGGTTGATTCCATAGATCTACCCACCCCTCCCCCCCCTCAAACATAAAATTGAAAAGCAAACCATTTTCATAATTTGGAGTGGTAAACAAGAAGAAACCGATGGCATCAAGAACGCGTAGGTGACCGAAACACTGATTTAATCAATTTTCAGCCTACTTGTTTACTCACTTGTTTTCTTTCTAGCACTCTTGTTTACTTTTCAGCGCACTTGTTCACTCGTTCGTGAGTCGCTCGCGTTTTCCCAGTACTGGAGGTAGTTATCACCAAGTGAATAGAGAACGGAAGATGGTCAAAGGTAACGACCAGTGTTGCATCTATTTGCAGTTGACAGCCCAGAAGAACTTTTAAATTGCTGCCATGATAGGAAGCTGTGAGTTAACGCGGTTAATCGTGTAATCGAAGTTGAATAAATATTTTAATTAAAATTATTGAATGGTTTGTAATATTTCTTTCGGGATTCCAGGGACGGCGCTAAGGAGGTTCACTGAATTTGTCACTTTTGACTGGTTTAATGGATAACTCAGTTTCCTTGTTTTCATCAACATACAAATGGAAGTGGAGACGAAAGTTTTTTGTTCAAAATAGGCAAAACTGCCGGGAACGTGTCGCTCTTACGTTCACCTGCAGAAACCTTCAATCAGTGATCAGTTCGTTTCTTTTTAAGCCTTCCCCTAGTAGCGTGCGGAGCAAGCGTTTCCGTGGGCTTTTCGGGACGTTCGAAGCCGGCATTTTTTGCTTTTTGGCCGCGCCAAAATCAGGGCGAGGCGAAATGCCCTTGCCCCAATTTTCGCGCGGCCAAAAAGCGCAAAAACGAGCGTCCCACGGAAAATGTAATTTCTGACGGTTGAGTGACCTGGGAAAGAATTAGTCAGAAATTAATATTCTGACTGCACTATTGAGAGGCTCGGGTCTTGTCATATGACCTGGACTATTTAGGCTTTCGGCGGGAGATATTTTGTCATTCTACGTCAGTCAGTCTTCTCCTGTTGAGTTCCTTTTTTCTTTCTTTCTAGTTTTAGTTTTGGAAGGGTGTTTTAGGAGTACCTCTTCCTCGAGGTCCAGTGCCCCTGCATTAGATGGGGAATACGTTTCCACACTTTTTTGGCCACAAATAAGGAGTGGTTTTTCAGTGGTTTTTCGTATCTGGCGTGGTACATTATTGTAATTTTTCATACCTTGGTACTGTGACATGGATGTCTGTGTGTATTTTTTGGAACGATTAGCTACCAGCTTTAGCTCGTGTAATCATCAGATGACTGACTGCATATTCCTTAATAAACTATTTCACTTTGAATGCTCGTGTAAGTGTAGTCAGAATCGCTTGCTTCGCAGGCTATCGCTTAGTGCCTTGTGCTGTTGTGAAGCCTTCCCGTAAAACTTTGCTCTCGCTGGGCTCTAGGGAACAAGGACTTGCCCAGACTTTCACGCTATCGGCCCAAGTGAAATGTAAACGAGGTTGATGATGTCGCGAACTCTCGCTCTCTTGTGACCTTTTTAAAAGGCAAAGTGATACGGGCAAATTTAAAATCAGATAACCAGTCGCGCAAAATGGTTGCGTTGCGGGTGAGAGTTTCAGTTTGATTGGACTGAAAGATTTAACTCACTTCGAGCCTTATGGAAATAGGGGCAGATTTCGTCTCCTCGAGCAGCCTGCGTGGCGGACGCCTGTAATGCATGAGGGTGATACCCGAGTTTGAGTGTGTTTCTGTCGTCGAGCTTCACGAGCGCCCTATGATTTAGTCTGTTGTCTGTGTTGGGCCGGTTTCACAGCGGATTTGAACCACTCCTCTCCCCCCACGTTACAAATCAGCTAGCAGGCAGGGACCTCTCAAGGATTTTGACTCCCTTCAGTAAGGCAATAATTTCCTTTCAGTCTTGCTGTACGTTTTTAGAACGAGGAATATACATATTTTTGCTCCGACAGAAAATTTGTTTCTGCATATGGCAGGGTAACTGCTGTTGACCGTTTACCGTATTTTAAAAGCCAAAAGAAATGGTTTGTTGGCAAGACTGAAAAGCAAAAAAGTCATTTTGGTGGTTTACATGCAAATTAAAAAAAGTCATTTTGGTGGTTTTATACAAGCAAATAGCAGATAGCCTCTTTTAAAGTTAATCGGTACTGTAAGTTTTTTCAGGGGGTGCAAATCCACAAAAGGGGGTCCAAATTCGAGGGCGAGAGTCGAAACTTATCGATGATGATGAAAATTAGAGCAGATTAAAACTTCGGTAGCACACGAGTCAATGAGAGTTGCCGGGTCAAGAAACCGGTGAGCGCGGGTTCCTAAATTTTATTCGAGTCTACTCTCGTTCTCGTTTGAAGTTTGACCGTTCGATTGCACGCGCGAAACCTTGAAAAGTGGCGAAAGCGCGAAACTTACAGCTGACGCACGAAAACAAACGTTCTTCAACTGAAATCTTGCTGGAGTAGCACCAATTACGCACCATATATAAATACCACGACATTGCCAGAAACGAGATGACAGACGAACAAGGTAAAGGTGCGTAAAGACTGCCAATTTAGAGGTCATTTAGCGGAAGCGATTTGTTCATCACTGAGAGACTTCTTCTTTACTTGGTAAGTTTTGTGGCAAATTCCTCTGTTGTAACAAATTGTACGCTTATAACTGCCATGTAAAACAAAAACATTAGTTTCTTGTCTTTCGAACTTTCCAACGCCCTTTCGTAAATTAAATCACAATCCTGTCACGCTTTAGCGATTAGATGCAAGACAATTGAGGTTTTTTTGTTGTTGTTATTTTAAAAAGGTAGCCGCACAAAAAAGATTATTTTTAGAAGCCACTGAAACAATAATAACCCTAAAATCTGATGCGTGGTCCGATCCCCATTTATGAAATGCGTGCATTTAGGCAGCAAGCTAAGGCGTTCCCATTCCATGATTAGTACATTCTGACAGAAAGGGAAGCGACAGGCGATCAGGGCTGTTGAACTAGTGTCTATTCTTGTACCTATTTTAAACTGAAAGTAACGACAAAAGGCAAATTTCATTGAACTTAGTTACAAAACCATCAATGGTTCAGTGTACCGTTGCAACGGAGACATCTGAAGAAGTTTACAAAATAAAGGTGAGTTGTTCCATTGACGATTTGTAATACAACATACAAGAAACCGGCGTTGTAACAACGCGTGCGGATGATCGTTAACGTACACAACATTTTGCTACATTTTTGCATTTTTGTGCACCATTTCACCAACTTGCCACACTGAATGATACTTATAAATACTCTTTTTACCCTTGAGCTATAAGAACTTGGAATAGTGTACCCTTATCTCTAATTCCTGATTCATTAGATGAATTTAAGGCTAATATCTCTAGCATGTAGGATACTATATTGTATTGTATTTTTATATTTTATTGGTATTCATTTTATTAGATTTTATTGTGTGTTCATATTTATATTTATATATGTTTAATTATTTATTTACTTATTTATTTAATTTTTGCTTTTAACTCCTAGTATAGTTTCTCTGTTTTAGTAGTATACCTATTAAAGATTAAAGATTAAAGATTAAAGCTACGACAACCGCAAGTTAAACGTTTTTTATCTGTCTTCAAAACTGAACGTTTTCTGTAAAAATTCCCCCGCGCGCAATGTTACATGGTGGTGATTTGCAACAGAAAACAAATTTGTCACAGCGCGACACGCTGTAGTACCGTGGCTACTTTGAAGGATTCGCAAACTTTTGTCAGACCGGCTATCCAATAGAATTCGACGGTAGCTACCAGAAAATCAACTCAACTTGGCTGTGTCCAGGGGCGTAGCCAGGATTTTTGTAGAGTTACGCACCAATTTTCAAATCCAACCTAACACCTCAGTACTCTCACATCGTTTCCACATTCCTTGGTTGTATTTGCTTTTGTTATCAGTATGGAGGGGTTATACATGAATGGATGAAATGGCAACCAGGTCGTAAAGCTTTTTGCATATTTTTTTATTAAACCGAACGCGTAAGCGTGAGCACACTTGGAGGGTACAAAAGCATGCTTCTCCGGGAAAATTTGAAATTTAGGTCTTCTCAAATGGCTGGAAATGCTTCTAAAATTAGTATTCTGGTGATACGTTAGCATTAGTGTGCATTTTTAGTTATTTTGTGGATTATAGTTTATGAAAATCAGACAGTTGTTGCTGCTTGAATCGTATAAAAACTCTCTTCAAAATTGATAGTCCATGCTATTGTGTTCCTTAATTTTATTTGGACAGCACGCAGATCAGAATTTCATTTATAATTTTTCTTGGAATACATTAAATTGGTTACTTTTTGAAGGTTTTGTTATATGGATGTCATTACCCCTGGCTTCTTAGGTCCTTTTCAAAATGTACAATAGAGGATGAAAAAACTGCATCCAAAGTCCCCGAGATATTTTTCCCTCGACCCATTACACCTCGATGTCACAGTTTTGCCGCTTGAGTTTCAAACACGAGTTTAATTAAAGTGAAAACTGCGATACTCAGGGTATTGTCCAAAAATAAAATACACCAAAGGCTCAAACCTGCAACATAGTGCTGTTTTGAAAAAAAAAAATTGTTGGGATTTTTGCCCTTTTTTCCCTTGTTATAGCCAGCAGCTTCCTTGATCATATATGCTTCTTTGTCTTGTGAGATTACAATTGAAATAATAACTTTAATAATTCTCCCTTTCAAACACATGGCAATATTAAGCAGTGTTGATGTAGAAGAGAGGCAATCGCCAGTCCATCATGGCTTTTCAGGGGGAAAATTTCTCTTTCGTTTCGTGCACAACAGAACTAATCATGAAGAGAAATAGTGATCCTAAGAGCAGATGAATAACAGACCTTGAAAATCTATCGACCTAATTTGAGTAGGGCTAAATTCTAATAAAGTTTACCTTCAGTTTCGCGGCTGAACGGAGCCTTAGCCATCCTCAGCCCCCTAATTTTCAGCCTTTTCATACACTAGCATTGAGACCACCAATCGCGTGGCTTCTCTGGAATGTGCGAAAAGCGGGGTCTTTTGTTTTAAATTAATATTTCAAAGAAATAAGGGAAGTTACATGACATACGGCGATTGTACTTTTGTTCAACCATTGCTTACACTGTAATCTCCCGTCTGTTTAATATTTCTGTTGTTTTGTTTCGTTTCGTTCTGTTTATTTAACCTTCGACACTTTTTCAGGTACACACGTACGTACGTGCGTACAGGTAGCCACGCCCCTGGTTTCCTTGAGGTGGTTTGAGTTTCTAAAAGCTATCAATCGTCGAATTTTGATTGGGTATTGTGCTCGCAAAAGTATACGAATTAGTACACGTAGTGTATTTTTTGGTCAATTGCAAACAGGCCCAGTCCCCGCGCGTTATCAGTTCCCCACCCCTTAGGGCCTGCTAACAGGCTATTTATGACCCCTCTGGGGGCTCTGTCCCCTTTGTACCGTTACACGAGAGACTTAACATGTTATGTCCTTTGTTTTTCCAGTATTGTAATGTTTCCGTTTTAAGTATTGCTTTCCGTTTTTTAATGTCTTGTTTCTGTCCCTGTGTAACGTTACACGAGGACAGAACCTCTCTGGCTTGAATTGTGATATTTTTATATTTGAACTTGCCTTAATATCTGTCTCTTGTTGTGAACTGGTTGTTAAAGACTTTTAGGAAATCCTTCTAACGAGGAAACGAAGACACAGAAGGACAAGAAACAGAAGAAATCAAAACGAAGCCGTAAAAACAGTCTTGTAAGTGAAACTGATCTGCTGACTTCAGCAGTAACAGGCTAGTTTCATTCATGTACTTACATGTCTGTCCCTTCCACAACATTAAGCATCATTCAGTTTGAAATTGCACCGGGTGTTTGTTTGTTTCTTAAATGAATGTAGAACAGAACTTCTGGCATTTTTGTAGAACTTCTGGTCGCATTAAAGCTATAAAACGTAAGTCTTTCTCTCGAGGCCATACTTAATTATACAATAACTGAAGATAATGCGCACGCTGTGATTGGTCAATACCTATTGCTTATTATACCAGTAAACCAAATGGAAAATGTAGTTATTTCGGCTCATGACTTACAATCTGTTCTCGTGTTCTTCCAACACCCCGCGTGGTTTATTGAGCCAATAAACCATAGAAATGTGTGGTATATTGCTTAACCAAACTGTGAACAATTTGCGTCTATAAATGATATTGGAATGGCGACTTGGATGAAATGACATAATGAGGAGGCATTCAAATCCTTTGGGACCATCAGAATAAAAATTCCTTTTGTTGAATTGTACAAAGAATGCACGATATGTGCGATCCTTAGGGTAAATACCCCAATTTGTCTAGCAGCCACAGAGGCAAAAACATGCTGCGCAATGCTGCGCAGAGGCCCAAAAATAATTCAAATCCCTCGGGGCTATCAGAAAAAAATGTTTATTGTGTAGAAAGTCTGCAATTTTGTCGGTAAGGTGAAAATTTCATTCTATAGCAAAAATCATTGTGGCGCTATTCTTATAGGATTTGGCGATACTTAGTTTGTCGACACTTTTTGTGGCCTAGAATTAGGCCCAAAAACTTAATCCGCGGTCTCAGCTGCATGCACAAAGGTCAAAAAGGCATTCAAATCCTTTGGGACCATCAGAATTAAAATTCCTTTTGTTGAATTGTACAAAGAATGCACGATATGTGCGATCCTTAGGGTAAATACCCCAATTTGTCTGGGGCCACAGAGGCAAAAGCATGCTGCGCAATGCTGCGCAGAGGCCCAATAATAATGCAAATCCCTCGGGGCTATCAGAAAAAAATGCTTTTTGCGTAGAGAGTCTGCAATTTTTAACTTGTTTAGAGTGTACACAATTCTACGCAATTCAGCATGTTATGGTCAAACTCAGTTGCGAGTGTGTGAACGCAAGTCAGTTTTAACAGGCGTCAACTCGCGTTGTCGTCCTTGTGAGAAAAGCCTCTACGGCTTCTCTTTATTATATTCCTTACACTTTTGTTACCAGGCCGAGAACTAGTTTTAATTTTTTTTGTTTTTATCACTAGGATCGGTTAAACTGGGAGGAGCGAGCTCGATGTGATGTCAAACTTATTTGGCAGATCTCGGTAAAAATATTTATCTGTTTCTTTTTGTTCAGATGGTTTTAACGTTTCCTTGTTTGTTTGTTTGTTTGTTGTTTTACAAAACAGAAAAGTTCTTCATTTTCATTCATATGACGGCCTTGAACATCTGCTTTAAAAATTCTTTTTCATAAACTTTTTATAAATTTTGTTCCAGCGTCATGTACGTTTTCTCACAGTGTTACACAGCTATATATCACACTTCTTTTTTGGAAGAACTGAAGCTCAGCTTTCAGTTCTTTTCTGAGCTGAGACTCAGCCGGGACTATCCGTTTTTTAGTTTTTTTGGTGACCTAAATGGAGAAAGAAGTGCAGAATAATACTGCTGTTTTCTCCACCAATCAATCCACGTATCACCAACAATATTAAAGGTCATTAAACACGACTTGCTTCCCTCGCCAGATGTCTATTGCGTATATTTTCTTCCACTTTCGCCTCTAGTTCTGGTTGGCTAATTTGTGTTGATAGTGGGTGGACTGATAGTTAAGGTCCGAGAAAGCCACTCCAGGGAACCTGAAAGTTTATTGACTTGATCAGCGGTTATGCATTTCTTATCTGGTCTCTTTGTCTTTTTTCTAGATTGGCGAAGGACTTGACATATGCCCGGGACAAGAAGAATATCTGTATGAAAACGAGTGGTGCGTGAGCTAGCTTGTCGTTCAGCTTCATAAATAATAACATGCAGATAATTTAGACAATGTTAAACATTAAAGGCAAAGTTTGCAATTTTTCACCAAGAGATTTTGTGGCTAATCTCTTGTTTTCGCCCAGTAAGTCTGGTGAGAATTCTCGCAGTAACTTTGCATTTACTTTCAAAGGTATACCCTGCCATCAGCGTGACACAAAACGGTGGCGAGCTCATCAGTGGTGCTTTGATATACTGTAATAAAAACCTCGCCAATTTCCCTCACATTGCTTGATATTTTTAGGACTCCTACAGAGGAGGATTTTAGACTTCTTGAGCAGCGGAAAGACGAATGTAGTGGAGGTAAGTTCTCTATGAAGGCGTTTCTTTTCTTGTGTCTCTTTTTTTCTTAAGTACCATTCAGTTGGCTTACCGTCTAGAAGAACGTAAGTCCAGTTTCTGCCCCCCCCCCCCGCCCGTCCCTGCTGAGGCTCTCTCTATCACGCAACGTCGGGAAAGGCGTTGCGTGACAGAGAGAGGGGGGGGCCAGAACTGGACTAGGAGATTGTCAAACTTGTGGGACTCGCATAAAATTTCCTAATTCACCCTTAACAGACGGAGACATCACATGGAGAAGGAGCAGGGAAGGGGGAAGGGGAGTTAGTTAACATGAATCGCCTGTTGACAAGTGACCGAGAAGAAACCTTGCGCCGACTGTGAAAACTGCCCGGGGGTGGTACTTCCCGAAGAATTAGGTAGGGGTGTGCGGCGCACTTCTGGAAACCCTTACCCTATTTCAGACCAAAATATGTGATTTTCCATACCCTAAAATTTGATACCCTATTTCAGACCAGACGCTAAACCTATTTCGTTTGCGTAAACATTTGAGAAGGGCATCAAATTCCCAACGTTGATCAAACCTCAGTTCTTTGGAGAAGAAAATTAATTAAAAGATAGCTTCTTGTAAGAACCACACCAGATCACGTATTAGAGTGCGCAAACCTCACCCTATTTCAGACCAAAATGGGCAAAATCTATACCCTATTTCAGACCAAAAAGGCTCAAAAACCATACTCTTTGGCGCCGCACATACCTATATAGCTTATACAAGTGAGTACCCCCTGCCCCCGGGGGAAAACTGCTACCAAATTTGGCTCCCCTTCCCTCAACTCAGGGACAATGGCGTAGGGTTGCGTCTTGGCAACTAAGGAAGAGGCAGCAGCTTCGAAACGTCTGGTTTTTGAAATTTAAAATTAGCGCATATATATAAAAAACTTTCAATTTTTTACTCAAACATTTTGGGCTACGCAACGTTTGATAATGAAACATGCCGCATGAAAAATGTCCATGGTTCTCCAAATCCACCAGGCCAGGGTGCAACCACTAAGAAGGGTTAATTAGGGTAGGATAGGTTCTAAGACAAGACAAGAAGGCACCGCACAACAAGGCAGGACAAGACAGGAAATGGCAGGAAAATGCAGATTAAGATGCACAAGAATATGAAAATCGACGAAACTGAAGTAACTGATTAAAAAAACTTCAAGCGAGTATTCATTGTATGAAGTAGCAACTTCAGTCTTTATTATTTTATGTTGCAGAGTTTTCTAGTTTTAGTTACAACTCAAGACCCAGTCAAGAAACATGTGGAAAAGAAAACTGTTTCTTTGAAGATGGATCAATACTTTATTTATAAAAAGCAGAAATTTATTTAACTTTTAACTGAACAAAATTGTAAATTAAGAATTAAATTTTAATAACAGTTAATATCTTAATCGGAATGAAAATTTCACGGAGTGATAGTTTGTATGTCTGTTGATGTTGAGAATAAGGGTGGGAAAATGTCTTGTCTAAATACGTATCACGATAATAAAATGTTATAATTGTCAGGATCCTCATATGAGCTCGTGTAATTTTTCAATAGGAAATCTGTAAATGGAAGTCTATTCTTATCTACTTTTTCAGAATAAAATAAATATAGCAAAACTATGGAAACAACCTGAAGAAAAGGGTGCTAACCGAGAGCTCATCCATACCCATTTCCTTCCAGGGAAATTTTAATTTATAGGGGCTACTTCATTAGAATTTTAACGCTTCTGGGTCAAGTTTTGATTAAATTTAAAAATGCGTTTTGTCGCCCACCCGGAATGCTCCTGTAGCACCAAGAACATTGAAAGATATGAAGTCAGTTTGTCAAAGGAAGTTAAGAGCAAGCTATAACCAGTTGTAAGCGATTTTTCCAAGACACAAGAGAGCAACTTGACGTCGGATTGGAGTTTGAGAAAACTAGTAAAGTAATTTTAAACAAAACGGAACGTTTTCAGTTCGGCGTTCGAAGAAAAAAAATTGGAATTTTTGTCCACGTTTCCAGAAATCCCCTTTCCATTTACGAGGAAACCAATCTAGAGTTGCACTTACAATTCCAGAATTTGGGGGTAAACGGTAAACAATCCATGTACACAAAAAAGCCACTGAACTGAGAATTATGAAACTTGACTGACTTATTCACTAGCTCTCTTGTCACTAGAGACTGTAGCACCAAAAAAGAATCATTGGAAAACAAAGGATGTTACGATTTTCCTCGCAAAACATTAGTGCATGTCAGAGCATATATAATATGCCGGCGTCGGCTTGGAGTTCTAGATTGCCTGCAGATATAACATGTCAGCCCTTTCATAATTATTTTCACTAAAAAATACGTGGAAAGCTGCACGCGAACATTTTATTTCACACAAAGGCACTTTGAAGCAAAATCGACACGGTATGCCAATTTCTTTAAAAATGATTCTGGTATGTGCAGTAATTTTCTTGTCGTGACCTGTACACATCAAAAAATACGTCAACTTGGCTCACTTCAGGAAAACGAAATTTCACGTATCATGTGAGATAAAGAACTAGAGCCTATGAGCGTCATGAGCGGCTCATCATTTCACTAAGGAAGTCTAGTCGGCTGCGAAACGAAATACAGGTTGCGCTTCTGAAAGGCCGGTTTCCCGCGCGTATGCACGCGACGGGCGATTTTCACGCTTTCTTATGAGTTTTGCCTCTCGTCCACCTTTTCAGCAAAGACATTGCCTGAACTTTGACAGCTATATTGAAAGCTGATGAAACGAATCAATTTTTCACCAACTATCAGAGTAGTAGAGTCATGCCTTTCACGCTTCATGTGCGGAGGGCAGTGTCGTGACATTACCTTTCACCATTGTGTGACACAATGTGTGACGTTGATAGAAGCTTTGCTCAAAGCAAACACAAGCATCTATGGTAAAAGTACTGTTTTCAGGTTAATATAGTTTTATCGACTTGATTAAAATTTGTGAAAGCTGAACATTTGCAGTTGTTTTGGGTGTGTTTCTGTACAATTTCTCTTCGCGCAGTGGGACGCTTTTAAAATTCTGATTAATTTGCAATTCTCTTTTCATGCCGTATGACGTCACCACCCCGCATTCGTTGAACTCTAAAATGGCGGCGAAATCGTGTAGATTATGAGAGGAAAGTTTTGGCAAGGATAAACGAGGTTATTTTCTCTTGGATTTGAATTTGTGGACATTTTTACCTAAAAGGTCGTCATAAGAAGTTACCAAGAACGATGGATGTGTTTTATATTGCACCAACGTGACTTTATGCCAAGAATCGTAAACCGTTCCTTGGCAATGCCGTTCTGAGGGCCCTGAAAGTGAAATATTGCGAGATTGTTTTTGTGGGAACTGATTTTATTTGCCCCATAGGACGTCCACTCAGGCAAAGGAAATGAAAGATTTAGTGTTCTTAGAAGGCATTGTGGCCGCTGTTAACTGCCAAGATACACAAAAACGGCTGAAAGCAGCCGAAGAACTATCGAACTATTTGAGTGATCCTTCTAAGGGAATCGAGTTCATTGGCTTCGACAAACTTCTCGATGGACTTGTTGGGTGGGTCAACAGTAGTAATTTCAAGGTAAGGAAATGGTGGAAGCGAACTTTATCTTGTCTTCAGAATTCTGTTATGTTCTTGTGCATAATAGATCGCCATCGATGTCTTTCTTAGCACTTGAGTTTCGCAAGCGTGTCTTGGACACAATGCAACACGGACGATTTTATGCTTGTCTTTTCAGGACTGTGCACGAGTTTTAACAGTGATGCGATTTAACTTATGGTCTAGTAAATTACGGTTATTTATTTTGAACTCAGTGGTTTGCTATTCTGAGAAGACAGGCGTTTATTAATTAAGACTCAGGGTATTACTGCAAATTTGTCAGACTATTCTTTATGCCTTCTGACGCTTATATTGGCACCCTGGTAAGTAGTTCTTCGTACAGTAATTAGGTAGATTTCTCTCGTATTCTGCCCTGAAAATTACTATACAAATAAGTTATAACGTGTTTTGTTTTCTGTCCTTCAAGATGAGCTTAACTGGCCTGGATCTTCTCCATCAAATTGTCGACCGGCTTGGAGCAAATTTTCGTAACCACCTTTTGCCAGGTTAGCGAGTAAAGATATAAAAGAGATGTATTAACTGTCTGCTAATATATAATTTATTTTCCATCCTGTGTTGGTGACGCTATTAGATACCAATTCGTCGTGCTTGTTGTCTGGAAACGGGATCTGTGCTATTTTCAGTGTGCAAATCTTGAAGCCGTATAAGTAATACTCTAAAACCGGGACTCTGGCGGAGTTATTTTGTTAGCATATTCGGTTCTTTGTTTACTCAGCCGAAGTTGCGATTCACTAGTACTCCCTTGGGAAAAATAAATTGCGAGCTAGCAGAATCTTGAATACCAACGAAAACTTGCAGTTTGATGCGAATTGTAGAGTATTTGCGAGCAAGTAAAAGCATCTACAAATTCAGATTTGGCATTACAGAGAGTATAATTGTTAGGTCATTAAAAATATATTGTTTTCTGGTGGATAGAAATTTCCACTACAAGTATATAACCGGTGAAATATTGTTAAAATCTAATCCAGCGTCGCAGTCATCTGTTTGAAACAAAAAAAATTATGTCTGGCAATTTGTAGGATCTACAGGTTCTCTCTGTAACTAATAAAGATGTCTGTTTCTATCTGTGGAGTGTTTATTCAAATCCCCGCTGGGTATATGTTTGCAGATAACGTGTCAATGGATTTCATTCTATTTAACTTCTAACACAATGGCCAGTTAGTCACGATAGAAATTTAATTCAATTTCTTAATTGCTTAAGATACAGATTTGCTAGATTTCATTCCTGGAACATACTATAATTACCTTAAATATGCAAGTTTGAAAGCATCTGGAGTTTAAAAGCAGCAAGGTAAACTAACATTTTCAACTCTAAGTTTTCTAAGAATTTTGTTCAAAGTAATTATAACAGTTTACAACCTCCTTCATCCACTTCCACCCTTTTTAATTTTCAGTCATCAGATGTTCAGGCTGTTATCTTCAACTCTGTTACATTAAATTACATTAATTCACTACATCAGCATGACATATATGTCTCACATAGTTCTGTATTCATGAGCATTTTGTTTACTTAAGCAAAAGAAAAGTTTACACATTTATAATTCTAGATTAGTAATATAATGAGGACTTTTCATAGAGCAATTGCAGAGTTTGTACATTTAACAGAAAACCTGATAGCTATTTGCTTGTGGTGGTAAGCTGTTGCTTTGTAGAGTTTCTTACTGTTAAATAGATGACTACTAGATGTTTCCTAGTATTTTCAACATTTGTATTTGTTTGTTTTAGTAGTGCAGCAAAGCTCTTGTCATGTCATATTGAAATGTGATCATTATGTTTCCCATGTGATAAGTAGTTTAATCTTAACTGGATAATTCTGATTCACTGACACCTCACATGCCACTTGAGGCAGGTTAAGACTAGAGTAAGATTTTGAGGTGTCTTTTGTGTACTTGAAATAAGCGTAGTCCTGACAAAGTGTTCTGTAGTAGGCAGCACTGCCAGCTAACTGAGGGAGTCCAGTGTAAGGCATGTGGCAAATAATCTATTTTAGGCAGCGAAATCACTGGCTTTCAGCAAATTTTGAGAGGGCTGAATGATATTCAATGTTGAGCACTGTTGGGTTAACAAAGGTTTACACCAACTTAGAGAAAAACCCCTATTGGCAGACTATTGCATATAATGCTAACTCCATGTTTTTTTTTATATCACCTTATAGATCCATGTTTTTTTTTAATATCACCTTATACATTTTTTACGTTTTGATGTTCAAATTGGATGAAAAGGATATTGACACAACTCAAAAAAGTGCATCAGCTCAATGTTTGTTGGGTTTGTCTGCCATCTTGAAGTTTGTTACCCAAGACGGTAGCCACTGTGATGCATTAGCCTTCTATACAGGAAAGTGAAAAGAAGGAAAAAAGAAACAAAGCTTGAAGGAAACTGGTTCTTCCCAATTCCCTTTTTGTCTATGTAGAGTTGCCTGTGGTGGAGGCTAGGTACACAAGTTATTCTTAGGAGTCTGCAATGTATTGCAGTGTTTTTAAATTGAACAACCATGTCAAATTATACACGTTAGTGGAGTGTCCCCATTGCTTGGCAATTATTAAGTGGCAAATTCACTCAAAGTAAAAACCTAGATTGAACGACATTGTTCCTAAGGTTCTTCATGATTGTAACAAAGACAGATTGTTCCAACCAGGAGATGTAAAGGTCTGTGAAATAGTGAACATACCCTTACAAACACCCTACTAGATGTTTCAGACATTTGGTTAGACAGTTTATGATGACTGTAATTTCCAGCTGTAAATTACCAGGTCCGTGTCCGTGAAATTGCCAAAAAAAAAAGGCAACATTGGCACAATGCAAGGAAATATTTCCTTTTTGGTTGAAATTAGTTTATTAGCCATGTCAGTATTTTTCTACTCAGTAAGTCAAACATAAAATGTACAGAAAAAAATTTACAAGGGTGGTCTTTTGACAGGATTAAAAAAAATTTAATATTGCTTATTATAGTTAATCTCACATTGGTATTGCTGGTATTAAAGTGTTTCCTGTAATCAGCTTAGATGTAGCTTATGTAGCGTTATTAACAAGATTCCTTTAAACTGAGTGAAAAAAACTTCTTCAATTTTAGTTATTTAAGTGAAGAGTGTAGTTTCACAGTTTCGCACTGCAGTTTGTAACTTTGGAAGTACTTGTGAATATTTGACACTTTGTGAAAACTATGCAAGATTTGGCAAAAATATAGGATTTACTTGTGGTACACACAATCTGTCTAGACCGGTTATTCACCCTCACCCCCCACTCCCCACCCCCAAAATATGGCCAATGAGAGAGGGATTTTTTAATTGATCAGGCTCAAAATGTGCTTGCAGATGAACACTCACATCACATAATGTGGATTAACTTAATGCAAGGGGGATGGGGGTGGGGATTGGTATACTCCTATTGTTATACTCCTACATTGTAGTAAATAAGTTATAGTGTTATGTGTTACCCCAATGGTTATGGTTTTTAGCTGTTTATTCAAGTATTTAGTTATATTTTAAAGGCCAAGCTCTGCATGGGAAATGGAAATGACAATCAAATAGGAATGGCAGGTCTCTGGTACATTAAGAAACATCACCAGCAAAAATAAAAGACAGACAACACCTGTTTCTGAGGATACGTCACAGCCATAACAAAAGCATATTCCTTTATCTTCTGTTAAGTATTTGCATTTGATACAAACAAAAAGAAAAATACATGGTTTGTGTATAGCTACATTCTGTATAATGTTTACGATACTGATAATTTGTTACTTATTTTCCTGGATGTTTATTATAGTACGGTAGTTTTCATGATGTAGATGTAGGGAAGAAAAAGAAAACAAAGGGCCTTATATTTCCAAATTTTAAAGTCAGCGAGCTCTTATTTTGTCTAAAATTGGAAAAAAGAAAGCTCATAAAATATGGGTCCACTGATTGTGTGAAATAAAGTGCCCACAAAATTTAGTGAGAGGTTTTATAAGGTTATCATGTATGACTGCATTTCAGGTTAGTAGGAGATTTGCTGTACACTGAGTTTTCGGTTGCGAGAAACTTGAATTTTGGCTTTTTGAATTATGTCTCCGTTGGTGAAACCAGACAGCAGGAGATGTGAGAAATGTTCATTTGGTTAAAAGAGACTGCACTTTGAAGTATAAATAGCATTGATGCTGTGCCAGCTGATTTTTGGTAATTAGCATAAAAATACTTCATCTCCTCTATGAGTATCTACATAAAAAAAAATTGCCTTCAACATTTTATCAAGCATTCACTTGGCCTCTTTACCGGAGACATTTTTTTCCTATTCTCAATTGGTCTATGTTTTGTGGTAAGTTTTAAGCTGTTAGCTGTATTATTAACTGTTTGTGTCTTCATTTCTTTCATTGTCAAGATGCCAAGATTTAAGTCAACATCTTAAAATTAAAAAAAAAAAATAATTGTACATTTTAAAACTTCATGCATTAAAATATTTTTCACAATATAGTTACCTTTACATTTTGAAAATATTGTTGTGTATGCTTCACTTTGGGATTTGACGTTGATCACTGCAGCAGTAACTTTTGTCCAATTCCTTTCCTTGATACTAAATATCAATCTCCCTTTCTTATTTGCTTGCACACTGTCTAGATTATATCATTTCTTTTTTGAATATTCATTATTAGTTATTATTTTATTTTATTTTTTGTTATTTTCCTCTTTCAGTTTTTGTTAAAATTTCATGAAATATGGCAGATTTCTTCCCATGTTAGTGCCTTTTTAAAGTGATTACTGCAGCATTTCCAGTTTGGGTGTAACCAACATCATTATCTGTTCAACCAAGCTTAACCCATCTTGTAAATGTTTTCCTCTGCATTGACTTGTTCATAGTGTGATCATATTTAAGTGGAACAAAATATTAACAAAGAGATATACACTCAGTTGCTGTATTCTTGAAAAACTCCCAACTACTTGTATTTCAGTTGCTAATTATAATAGACAATTGTTGTTTCCAAAGGGCGGTTACAGCAAATTGACAATGATTTTTAGAAAAAGCACAACAGTTTAGAAAGACGGCAGAAGTTTCTGTCGAAACATGTTTTCTTGTAAAGTTGTTTACACTGTTGTTGTATTAAGTCTACCAGACATTGTTACATAAGTAAATGAACCCTATTCAGACCAGAATTTTGGAACTGGGAAAAGGCAGATCCTGTCTCCTCCTTAACTCTGAGACTATTAAAGCTGTGACAATGAAACAGCCAAAGTGTTTCCTTGTCAGGAAACATGAGTGGATGAAGTTATGTGGCCTGGGAATTGTCATGATTTTCAAATGGAAGCATTCTTGGATCTGCTATCTTCATCTACTTACAATAGTTTATTCATCCACATAACATGGAGGAGCTTTCAAAAACTCGTTAAAACGTGTACGTGCACAATACGCTATACTATATACAAACAAACAATAAAACTATAATACAATGACTACCCCTACCAAAACCCTTAAAAATGATGTACTTGATTTTTCCTAACTTCAGAAAACTATTGAAATTGACCATAAAATAATCTGGTTAGGGTTAATAATATTACAAGGTAATTGTTACTTTATAGTGAGACTGTTTAATCTAGGTACATTTTTTCATCATTAAACTGGTGTTTCGCTTCTCTTTCAGTTGTGCCAGCAATCATCGATAGATTAGGAGACAGTAAGCAGCAGGTTCGAATATTCTGTTTCTATTTCTTTCCTTTTTAATACAGTCAATTCTCCACTGATGTTTTACCACCTTTTTAAAGTGGCCATTTTTATTGTTGAAATTTTCCCATGAAAGAGGTGTTAGGCGGTGTATGCATGTTTGCTGTCAGCAATTCCGTGCAGTTAACATGTCCTTGTCAGAAATCCTTTATAACTTAATGGTTTCTTTAATCAGTTATTGTTTCCTAGGCCAAACATTCTTGACTACTCTTACACTTCCTCAGATCTCTCAGGAGTTAAAAGTTTGTGACCCTCCATTGTAAATGTTGCTACCAGATGGTTGAGGTTGGGGGCAGGGGGGGGAGGGAGATGTTTGGTGTTGGGGAGGGAAACCAGTGTGAACTGGAATTCATGTACCCTAGTACGCTTGCAACAGGCTTTCTTAAATTTGCTGTTTCTTATGCTCATAAAGTATCTTGTGATTGTAGGTGCGCGATTCTGCTCAAGATTTGCTTCAGAAGTTTATGTCGGTATCTACTCCTCAGGTACAGTACACGTGTGGCTATGCATTTGTAGATCTCTGTGTTTTAAGTGATGATTTACAGAACATGTGCTGAAGTGCTCAGACAAATAATTAAAAATAATTTACACAATTTGTTTTACTTTACACAGCATGTCCTTGAACAGTTGATCCCTGCGTTTGGTCACAAGGCGTGGCGAGTGCGAGAGGAAGTGCTACATTGCCTCGTCACTTCTCTGAATGAGTGAGTTTATGAAATACTGTCAGATTTTTTATTATATTTTCCTCTGCATACGTCTGTTTGGTGTTTTTACAAACTTTTGTTCTGATGTTCAGGTTTGGCCCATCGTGTCTGACAATCTCCAAATTTGTTCCACACATCTGCAAGCTTCTTGGCGATCCAAACAGCCAGGTAAGAACACAAGCATTTTGTGACACTATACAAAGCTCAGTTTTCTTCTAAGTAGCCTTTTGGCAACCTTCCTTGGTAAAGCTCTTGCCAGATAAGTCCCCAAAGGAATTTTTTTTTTTTGACAGACTCCTGGGGCTCAGAATATCATTGTAATGGCAGGGTAAAAACTGATCTGGCTGCCATCCCTTATTACCAGCCCTGGATATGGGTTATGGTTTGTCGTAGAAGGTGGTACTACAGTTAGTTACCAACTGTAACTTTTTATTTGCCCCCAAAAAATTGACCATTCAAATGAAAGTTGCTGAGCAGTACTTCCCTGTACAAAGTGGTTCTTGTGAGTCTGTGGATGAAACCCTGAAGTGAAAGCTAATAAGGATTACTTTCCTATGGTACTGTTTGTTATGTTGTACAAGGTGGTTCTAATTTTTGAGTCCATGAGTGAAATCCTAAATGTGACCAGTTCTTTCCATAGTTTTACTTTGCTTAACACAAGTTTCTCGTGACGTACATGTAAGGATCTGTATAAATAACTGTTCAGTAATTTGTATTCTTTGCTGTTCCCAGGTCCGTGACAGTGCTATTAACAGTCTGGTGGAAATTTACAGACATGTTGGTGAAAAAGTGCGAGTTGATCTGAGTAAAAAGGGAATACCGTCTTCAAGGTGGGTATTGGGTAATTTTGTTTAGTAGTATTTTTTAGGAATTTCTATGGTAGTTATACCTTTCAATCTTTTATCTGTAAGCTTTGTGGAGTCATCAGTTTAACTGTTAAGTGTTGTCCTTGATAAATAAAACCTGATTTCTTTGAAATGCCAGATACAAAGGCAAATGCTGATGCCAAAGTTTCAACGTTGCAGTGAAAATGACAGTTAGACTTGGGCCGCAGGTGACCACAGGAATAGAGCGTAACCTGATGTCTGTAGTATGACTGCAGGAGGAAAAAAGCAGTTGAGATAACCACTGAATAATGTTAGTGGTTTTCTAAAATCAGCAGACTAACTTAATGAGATTTCACTTTCCATTTACAATTCCAAATGGCTCTCCTTGATGAGATACTGGTCATTCACGGGGTTCCCCTAGTTCATGCGTGGTTCTGTGCTACCTGGTTTTTCATCTGGGTGGAGAGAGATAATGTAGAGTAAATTTTCTTTTCTAAAGAAACAGCACAGCAGCAGAGACCAGGATTCAGTGAAAATGCCAGAGTGTTCATTAGATCTAATGTAGTTACTATCCGTCTTTTCTTAACAGATTATCAATTATTTATGCAAAGTTTGATGAGGCAGCCAGATCAGGAAATATGGTGGTCCATGAACCAAATGGTATGCAATTAATATTATTACACCAAATGTGGAAAAACTGGTTTTTGTTTATGGTATTAAATGATGAACCAGGCTTCCTGGGGTAAGCCTGGTTCTGGTGTTAACCTCAGTCTGCTTTTTCCATTTGAATCTCATTCTGCACATCTGCTTTTCACTCAGCCAACACGTCACATGACTCAACTTCTGGTTTTCACTTAGATCAAAGCAGAACAGAAATCACTTGCTAGTCACACCATTTTATTTGCTTCATGAGACTTTTTTTCTAAGCTAGTGGGACCTTTCTTTGCACAACATTGTGTCCTCAGTTCAACATAAGTGCAATCAGCCTGGTTGAAAAGTCATTAGGACTTCTTGTTTTGGACATAATGCACTATTCAAAAGTAGAAGGTAAAAACTGCAGTAAAGAGATTGGCTGGTCTAGTACGGTTGTGACTATCTTAAATATTTGTCAGTTGCAAAGAGATTAGGCTTATATTCAGGTGAATTAACTTGAAATAGGCAGCAAATTTGGCTGGTTATTAACTTTGTACCACTTGTGATGTCATCGCTGTTAATAATTATTCCAAAAGATGTTTTTGATAAACAGTTGGTCAAGTAGGAGATATTCTTACAAAACATGCCTAAGCAAGCAAAATTGAAGAAGAACTTGAAACACGACTTGACCTTTGCCACAACTTTTTATTAAAAATTTTCACTTTCCCCATTGTGGAAGGGGGAATGTTTGCAGTGCGAACAAAGGTGACTTAAATGTTAACCGAACACAAAAAAGTGGGAGAAAAAAAGAAACAAAGCCAAGAAAAGAAATTGTCAGTCTCTTTTTTGTCAAGAACATTTCATTTTTTGGGGGTACCCCCAATGAAGTAAGATGCACCGCGACCAGAGTACCAGCAAAATTTCATGAAGTGACATGTTAACCCTCAAGACTCAAGCTTTTTGTCAACTTGAACAGTTTGTTTTCTTTAGGCCTGGATAAAAGTGGACAGATGGTTACATTTCTCGTGATGAAAATGTTTCAAAAGTTTATCGTGCAGTTCCAGGAAGTATTCATGCCCACCCCAAGTAATAATAATAATTATAATAATTTCATTCTATTACAATTACATGGGGTTGGTATGGATATTTTCTTATTGTTTAATAATACTGTTATTATATTATTATGTGACATCATAATCAACTTTATGTTACCTCATCCAAAACAGCTACACAACTAATCAGAGTATTAGTAGAATTTTATAGTGTATGTTGACCCCCAAAAGTCAAATTTTTGTCCAGTTAAATAGCATTTTTTTCTTTGGGTCTGGATAAAAAAATAAACAGATAGTTACTTTTCTCTTGATGAAAATGTTCTCAAAAGTTAATTATTGTGGTTCCAGAAATTATCCCCCACCCCCAAGGAAGGTTATTGGAAATTCCAATGGGGGAGGGGTTCTCAAAAACCAAACGTTTTTAAAGGGGCATGATCATGAGGATCACGAGGATTTCGCAGATTTCTTGTCAAAACTGTGCTAAAGTTATCGGTAGCTAACTTTATGCATGCCCAACATTGTGTTTGAACATTTAAAAGAACATATTAACTTAATTTCATTAAGAGAAAACAAACCATGACCATTTAATATCGATTTAATATCAACACGCTGAAAAAATTTGAAACGTTTAGCCTAATTTTTTCAATTTGCAATCCATTTCCATCCGTGCCATCCGTAGCAACAGATGACAGAAAATTGTTTTAGTGAAGTAATATAGTCTTTGGTAACAAAACTAGACCACTATTTGTGGGCGTTCATTGATGTGAGGACCTATTTTTTATTTTTAAAGTGGACTAAAATAGCATGACTATGCCCCTTTAAAGTAAAGTATGAAGCTAATCTGGAATTTCATAGAAGAGGGGTGGGGTTTCAAACCAAAAAAAGTTCTTCTGTGGTGGGGGGAGGGGGAGTATGGCAATTTTCTGGAACAACACATTTGAGTTTAAGGTGAAGACAAGTCAATGTTGAAAGTTAAAGGAAAAAGATGTTTCATAAAACCTTCATTGATTAGTTATTCAGCTGCACTCAAAATCAACACAAATCTTCACTTGGGATAATTTTTATCTTTCTTTGAACAGCCATGCCTGATGGCTTGAGTAGTCAAAGTGCAAATGCATTCAGCCACTGAAAGGCATTTAAGCTGATCTAGTGTGACGAGAAATGGAAAATAAGATATGACTCACAAACATGAAACTAAAATAAAAATAAAAAAATAATTATTTCTGAAAACAAAACAATTAAGGAAAAAGTAAACCAGTAAACTACCCTCAATCAATTTTCAAATTAATTTGACTGTCATTTTCCACTTTTTTCAAATTAAGGTAAAACATGCTAATTAACTGATGTTGACACGTGCAGGATAAACTTTTCTCATTAACATTTACATTCCACTGACGTTGAGGAAAATTATTTTTGTTTCTATTGATTTATCCTTCTGTGTATGCTCCTAATCCAAGCTTGCTGTTGTTTCTAAATTTAAACTCTTCATAATGAAAGCCCCTAGCTCCATAAATATCTTAGCATTTTTGTCTGTTAAGAGTTTAGCCATTATTCCAATTTCTTTTGTTTACATTATGTCTGTTCACTATTGTGCTTATCCAGTGTTGTGTAAACTGCATAATTTAAATTCAACATTCTTTATAGTAGTCATGCAATCAAAAATGTTACTTATCAGGAAACAACGTGGTTAAATATCAGATTTTTATGGCAAAGAAAATACATTTCTGTGGGGAGGTCTTGTTTTCTGCTTCTTTTAATAATAGAAAAGGGAAGTAGAATGTTTTACACAGCTGTGTGGCATCTGTTAAGATGTTGTGAACTTTGCTGAATTTACATAAGACATACCTTAAATGCTGTTTCGTTTCTATTCTTAAATTACCCTTTTAATTCAATATGAAATCAAATTTTTGGTTTTCTTGCTAGGAAAAATTAAGCAGGTCATTAAATAGAACAGACCTTTTTTTTTTCTCATTTTGATTAATAAGTAATAACCTCTGGCTGGTTTAATGAAATATTAACTTGAGGTCACTCTGCTATTGGCTGACAACACTTTTAAATTGAATTTCAGTTAGATGCAAAATAGGTTGCAGTTTCACTTATTGGTTTGGGCTCAGAATATTATTGCACCTGTGAGTGTGTTGTTTTTGTGAAATCAGCCACTCAATATTTCTCTTATAGAGTAGCTTTCCAATATAAAAGGACATCTTCAATTGGCTGACAGGGAAGGATGTTCACAAGATAATTTGTATGCTTTTAGCAAGGAACAACGTGAAACCAACATGGCTTCTCCTGTATTTGTTCATTGAGCATAACAATAATTTGGGAAATATGACTCGACGGTCTGTCTGTATCTGGCTTAGAATTGAGTAGAAGCAGCCTTGGGTTGTGAAGTCCAAAATGTGGCATCAGTTTGTGTGTCTGTGTACGAAGCAAGGTTCCCTGAGATTGTGGATGTTATAGTTTTGTGTCTGCTATTGAGGCACGGATATGGTTGATGATCTTTTGAGTTCTGATGGCATTTCAAAGGAGTATTTGGTGATTTTAAAGCAGATAGAAGATTACTGTAGTCGGGGACCAGAAGTAGACTTGGATTTTCAAACAAGCTCAAATGGTAATGCTTCAACTTTTAAAATCAATTTTTATATAGTTCAGCTGAAACAGAAGATTTCACATTCATGATCATATAACATCATATGTCATTTTACAGACCAGACAAACCAAGTCCAATTTGCATTTCTAGACTAATCTTATATTACTTTGCTCAAATACTTGAATAGTGACAGGCTCAAAATTTTATTGACACACCATTTAATTTAAGTCTCTGCTACCAATGTTTTGTTTTTGTCTGTGCATCCAAAAGGAGCTTACATTGAGATTTATTTTTCCTGTGTGGTTATGGTTCAGGTTCAGTTATTTCTTTCTACACAGGAACATTTAATCTATGAGTGCATCTTTCTGTGTAAATTATGTCGTTTTTGTTTTGACTTGGAATTGTGGTAATTCACAAAACATTTTAATCCATTATTTTACTTTGAGTGTAGTGAAGTATGTGTAGGATTATGTATTCAAATTTTGCTAGTGGCTGAAATGCAAATCAGAAGTGTTTTCAAAGGTTGGTGCATACTAACTTGAATTTTGTGAATTAGAGTATGAAATTAAAGCTTCTTTTTGATCATGCTTTTGTCAGTAGTTCCAGCTGTTAGGTTTTTTGCTCAAAATCTTCTTTGAATTTTTGTATTCATTTGTGAGAATCTGAGCCATGAATAATGTTTTTGTTCCTCTCATGAGCAGCATGATAGGTGCTCTGGATAAAATACTCTGAAATGCAAATGCTTACTAGCTTTTTATATCAGCTGCCATCATAGGACTTCTTTCTTAACCTACATGATTATGTTCACAAACTTGAAAATCATTTGTATACATGTTTAGGACTTTTTTACAATAGATTTACACATGCTCTAGATGTATTGATTGAAAAATAATATTCATTTCGTTTGAAATCCCTCCTGTGAAGACTGTGCAGTTATTTGTTACAGGGGATAAATCATCTTTAGTTTTCTGTCATTCTTCATACAGTGTGCAAGAAATTCCAGTTCAAAAGAGCAAATTTATTTCTCAAATAGTAATTTCTAACTTTCATAGCTTTGGATCTTTGGTTATATGAAAATTGATTAGCCGTTTAATCAGTTAAAAATTACAATATATTTAGTAGAGGATGCGTTGATATTGATCCCTTTGTTTTTGATCGAGACAGTCAGTAACTCTAGAGGTCAAAGGAAGTCTTCTTTCAAGAGCTGCTTCTTTATGTTTTGTTAGAAAATACATTAGAATTTGTGTTGAAAGATTTATTTGCCAAAGTAGAAATTTATACTATGTACATGTTTGTGGATTTGAGTAGTTTTAGTAAAGAAAATTACCAGTAATGTTAGATCGTAAATTGTACAAAAATATAAAAATCTTTAGCTAAATAATCTTTTAAGGTCTGCAATTTGATATATTTATTTGCTTCATGATAATGATGCCTTGGGGTGGAATATTGCCAAAAGGTCACACTTTGGTTCATGCAGATAAGATCTTTTGTATTGGCAGATGCTCAGCTCCTTTAGATTAGGCTATTTTTATATCATTTATGACAGCAGTTTTGTATTTCAATAATACACTATTTCTGTCATTGGCTTACAATGATACAGTGTCCTCTTAGATCACTGTAATGTTCTCTACTAACTATGTGTCCAAAATAGGGACTCAAATTAAGGAAGTTTATTCACAGCTTGATATAGAACAACTTTTCACAACTTGTGACAAGTTGCTTGCGAATATTAATGTCTAGGTTACTTCTGCCACCCTCTCTTTTGTTTCATTGAAGACATGCAATCACATTTCATTAGTATCATTTCAGTGTCTTATTTGTCGTTAGCTGTTATCTTTGAGAGCAGTGATGACAAAATGATGATGAAATAATACCTTTATTGAATTTTAATGTGTCTGTTTACCCTTCATTACTAACTTCTTTATCAGGGTAGAACTTTGATGTGAAAGTTTTTTATGTTTTCTTTGGGTGAAGTTAGATCCACCTCATATAGCACAATAAACTGCACCACAGGAAAATAATTCTGTGCTAAATACCTTTTATTTGAATGGTCATCCTTTGGTATGTCATCTACAGACTTAAAAGCTAGAACCATTTCGCACAGCGAAATAAACCATACCACAATCGATTTCACCAGAATGGTCACACTAAACAATTTCATCCAAGTTAGAATAACCTTGAACAGCATATTAACAAACAGCACCATAGAAAAGTACTGCTCAATAGCTTTCACTTGAGTGGTTACACATAAGATTTCATCCAGTGATGCACCTCATTAGTTAAAACTACTCTCAGTAAACCAAGGTTAGATTATAGTAGTGAAGGGTTTAAGGATTTCTATGAAATCAATGCTTTTAAGGTTAGCATCCACCAATTAAAAGTAATAATTCAGTTGGGAAAGGGAATTTCTCCCCTTCTGTACTTATTTCAAGACCACAGTGCATTGGTCATCCCAGGTTAGAATTTTCCAGCTGATATTGAAGGGTACATATATTGAGTATAGGGAGACTTCATTGTGAACAAGTGGTCATGGCTCTTGAAGAGGTGGCTGTCTCTGTTAATCTCCCATTTGGAAGATTATCCTTTAGTGGCTTTTAACTTGTGGTACTGCTTTGGGGGTGGATTCATCCCCTAATTATTTTGGTGTAAACTTTCAAAGTGTCCACTGAGCACCCAGTCTCTTTAATATGTGATCACGGGGGGGGGACTGTAAGTTAAGTATGTTTTTGTTCACACAGCTGACTCACCCTGTGCTGTTTTCCTTTCAGGATCTTCAAGGGTAAATGGCGAAGTGGAGACAGATGGAGCTAAGGTGAGAAATGTCAAATCACCACAGTCATGTCGTGTAATATCAGTTGTTTGGAATATTTGCACTGAAGGAATGGAGAGCTATCTATTATGCAGGGGTGATCCTGACTGGCTCAAACCTTTGGTGGATTCAGGGGCAGGGTCCCAGAGGGGGGGGGGGTGTCGGATCCCCTTCTCCCTCCTTTAAACCTGTTTATGTCCTTTTATTTTGAAATAGTCACGTTCATTTAAAATAAAAATGAGGGCAAAGAAATAAAACAGGGGAAGCCTTTTCCTATGGCCAATTTCCTATGGCTAAGCTGTAATACTTTGGCTTCTGAATTATCCTGTACAAGTTGGTGTATGGAACCTCCTGTGGGAGATTTGGAGATCTGCATCTGTAAACCAAAAGTACTTTATGCTGCTGCACTCTGTGGCAGTAAGTTTACCTGGAAAAGGTTTTTTCACTGCATTTTGGATGAAATCTTAAAATCTGACCGTTCAAATGTCTTGAAAATTATTACCCAGCAATACGTTCATGAGGTTCTGTTTTTTATGCGGTACAAAGGAGTGAGTCCTTAAGTGTAACTATTTAAAAACAGACGTTGAGCAGCACTATAAATATTGTGCAAAGTATAATTTTTTTTTAACTTGTGTGAAAATGACTAGTGTAACTCATTATCAAGTTCTTGTGCAAAATGATTTTCACCCGGCTATAGGTGAAAAAAAAATTCTCTGTTGTTTAAGACAAGCATTCTTCTGGTCCCGGTTGTTCGAAGCAGGGTTAAGCTAACCCAGGATTGGCTTCAATTTTTAATTCACTTTTAATCCACAACGACGTGGATTCACTGTAACTTATTTTCACTTAACAATTTGACTTTGGCTGCTTTCAAATTGTCACGTAAAGTTAGCAGCGTAACGGTTTTAAACAAGAGAATCAGAAACCTTGGATTACTTTTAACCCACGGTTAGTGCTAATCGGCTTTCGAACAACTGGGCACTGAAGGGCAAGTATATAGCCAGGTGCTAGGAACTTTCCAGTGAAAATTTTTCATTAATGAGTTTGGAGACAGGAAGTCTGAAATTGTGAAAACATGAGCATTTACAATGAATATTCTATTGCGGTTTTTAAGGTAAACTTGAGTCAAATACTGTACTTACATATGTATGTTTACGAGTGTGAGTCACAAGAAAGCATGTTTCAGGTAATATGCTATATCCTGTCTTATCCATTTCAATTTCTCTTCGCACCGAATTGCTTTCTTTCTCGAGGGTTTCTGACAATGGAAAAATGACGATATCTTAATTGTAAATTAAGATATCGTATTTACAGCAGAAGTTATGATCAATTTCTAACAACAGAACAATAGCTTTGTTGAAAAATTAAACAGCAACGTGATATGAGCTGTGTAAAAGAGATTCCTTTTTATTGGTTTTCTTGTTTTGTTTTCGGAAAGTCATAAACATAGTGTAGCAAACCAAGCCCAAAAAATTCTAAAAATATGTGAACATTAATTTTGTTTTTGGACTTAGTATTTTATTTTGCATGCATAATAAGCAAAACCAACTAAAACTCGCATAGCAGATAGTTTTGACTTTATTTTGTGAAGGGTATGGCATAATGCACTAAGCAAATCATAAAGGAAACCAATTTGTTTTTGGAAACCGGTCTTGCGCTTGTGAACATAGTTCTGCTGAAAACACAGTGACCTACCAACTTTTTGGTGGAAGCCATATACTTGCAGACATAACAATAGCAAGACCCTAGAAGAACTTTTTTCTGGCAACTTATAATAAATAAGTAATTCTAATCTCGCTGAGATATTTCCTAACTTTCCAGTTGTTGGAATAACAATTTGCCAAAACGCTTTCCAGCCAGGTCTAAATACTCTGCATTACTTTTAACAACAGTAACAGAATTGACAATACAACAAACATTTGTCGTTAGCACGTAATTAGGTTTGAATTTTTTCTCCAGACGTGACATTTTCTGACTGCAAACCGTAATTTTGATACTCAAAGCAACAAGACAGTAACCCCTTATATCTGCTTGATATTATATTGATGTTGTAAGGAGAAATCATATGTTAATCACTAGGATTTGTTGTCACATCAAGACATCATCTAGTGGATAAATTTCTTTTTTCTCATCAGCTTTCTGCTGGTAATGTATTGATAACGTAATGAGAAATTATCTCTTCATAATGTAAGTATAACCACTGACTGTCATTATCGTGGTTTTCAGCTGTCCACTGCCGCGCCTTCCAGAGCTGCATCAGCGAAAAAAACTACCGTACCCACGAGAAAAATCAGCGGCAGCAAATCTTCAGGCTCTTCATCTAACTCAGGTACAACCAATTCCTCTGTGTATTTTCCACAAACGGATTGTTTTTAAGATTTCAAAAAATGAAATTTTCTTGTCAACATTGTGTCAAGCCACAGTTTTCTATGACAGTAATGTGTTTTCTTCTGTGGTGACGATTTTTTTAATTACTTGTTATTTTCTAAAGCTTCAGCGGGTGCAGTTGATGAAGCAGATTTTGAGAATGCATTTGTCGAATGCCCGGATGTTAAGGTACGTGAAACTGAGGCCCTGTCCACACTAAGCCGGATAAATCAGTTTTAAAAGGACGGTTTCGCACCCAAGACGCATGAAACGTTTTCTGTCCATGCACACTGTCGCTCTCGAATCGTTTTTTTCTGTCGTAAGAAACTGGGACAAAGATTACATGATTGCTTGAAGTAGGCATTTTCGAAAAGATCCATTATTGCCATCTGCACTGAATCGAGAGGTCAGTGGTTTGAAATTTATCCACTCTGCCGAGCGTTCTGTAATAGATCCATTTTCGGTAACAAAAACGGCGTTTTAGTGTGGACGGAAGGCGCAAATGGATTTTTGAAAAGGGGAATACGGTCTTTTTCTAAGAACTGATTTAGTAAATCATTTTTTGCCCTGCCTGAGGGTGGTTCCTTAGATTTTGAATACAGCGTTTGAATGTGAAACGATGCAGATAGTCTTCAATTCCCAAAAATGAAACTTAGTGATTTATATTCTACACTGCAGTCTGCGTTACAATTTTAATGCATTTTTGTATGATGGTTATGTTTTAGGTTTTCAATGCAAAAGATCTGACGGAAGAAATGACGAAAATTCAATCAGTGTTGTCAGATGATAAGAATGACTGGGAGCATAGAGTGGCGGCGGTAAGGGCTGCAGTTTGAACCATTTACAAGAGCTTAGTCTGCGACTTGGTTAGCCCTTTCACTCCTAGTAGTGGCCAAAGTAAAATTTCGAGAAAGAACCTAAATTTCACTTTTTCTAATCCTACAAAACAAATAGTACCATGCGAAAGTACTGCTGAAGAGGTTTCATTTGAATGGTCACATCATAGGATTTTATCCACAGACGCAAAAGTTAGAACCACTTTAAGTGTCTCCATAACTGACTCAGGGAGTGAAAGGGTTAACATGGCTTAGTGAACTTTTATTCTATGGTGTTCACTGTTGCGTTTCGACCCAAAAACGAAATGGAAAAACATGGCACGGCTCATTTTACAAACCCATTAGTTTAGCAAGTTATTTTATACAACTTTTAGCAATGTTTCGTGCTTAGAAACTTCTTCGTTCATCAGATACAGTCTGAAATATCATGCCCGAAATTGGCGTGCTGGTTAGTTTAATCTCTTGTAAACTTGGTAGCATTCTGATTTAGAGAATCCGTTAATAGTTTGTTTTGCTCTGTTCTTTAGCTCAGGAAAATTCGTAGCTTGGTTCAAGGCGGAGCACTAGAATATGACAACTTCGTCTCGTTACTGAGGCTCCAAGAAGGCGCGTTCAAACTATCGGTGAGTATATGGGAATTTTACCTTTTACGATTTCAGTCTAACAGTTTCTCTTCGTCTTTTCTTTGTGTAATAGAGTGCAGGTTATTTCAATTGCTTACAGTGGCCTCCTCAGGCGTGGGGTGTTACCCATTCTCAACCGTGTTACTCCGGCGCCAAAAGAGTCTCCAAAACTGAAGAAACGACTGGCATTAAAATAAAATGCTGCTCAAAATCT
The DNA here is from genome assembly GCA_964017195.1 of Siderastrea radians. Classification (NCBI taxonomy): domain Eukaryota; kingdom Metazoa; phylum Cnidaria; class Anthozoa; order Scleractinia; family Rhizangiidae; genus Siderastrea; species Siderastrea radians. The sequence goes on along the minus strand of OZ024893.1, from coordinate 1,754,006 downwards.
CTCATTTAACCTTCTAAACCTTAAGATTTCGTCCTCAGTGTCAAAAGCTGGAACCCCCCTTTACAACAGTGTAAACACTGTTCCACGGAAAATACTAATAGAATTAATGCGCACACTTTTTCCTGATTTTATAGAAACTGTTAAGAATATAATTAGTAAATAATATAAGTAACTAGATATATAAGTTCTTATGTTAAGGAATTTTAAGTAGCTTTAATCTTTTTATTGTAACCACACGCCCCTTGTGGAAATCAGCTTTTAGTGTTATGTTACTCAGTTAGTTGACGGGGCAAGCGTGTTTAAATAAAGTTTTACCTTCCTTCCTACCTACCTAATTGAAAGCTTTAATTTGAAGTTCCGCACTTTAGGATTTCATCAACAGATTGAAGTTATAACAATGTTTTTGTGTTTAGAACAACGTTGTGCAGTCCCACTTGAAAGTACTGTTTTAAAATGTGGATTTTCTAAATTTCTGCATTTAAGAATTATGATTTGCTTTTCTGCCTCCTTGTAAGTAATTTAACCGTCGATGTATTTTTTGCGCCCTTAGACTAAAGACCTGAGATCAACTGTCACAAGAGAGGCATGCATCACTCTAAGGTCAGAATTGTGCATGAAATTTATCACCCATTGTGCAAAGGCTTCGAAAATTTCCTGAGTACATAACCACGGATTTCTTCGTTTTCTTCTCAACAGCTACTTGTCTACACTACTAAAGAGTCGGTTTGATCACACTGCAGAAGCTGTCCTACCGACCCTGATAAATTTGATCCCAAACAGCGCTAAGGTAACACAATTGCTATTTTTTTCCCTTAGCGTATTTTTCCGAAAAATTTACCGAATTGCTTATTCTTTGACCTTGTAGCATTTCAGCTTGTCAGAATTTTCCCGCCAAAACTCGTGCTCGCGGGTTCACCATCACTAGTTTCGGCGTTTTCTAAAGGAATCGTCCTGTTTTGTTTCATGTTCTGATGAAATCTTTGTTTTTTTCTTGTTTAGATTATGGCAACGTCTGGTCATGCATGCATCAGTTTTATTTTAAAGGTGAGTATTCAGTAGTTGGTCTCGTACTTGTTTGTCAGGGTCCGTTGTTCAATGCCGGACCGGATACAGCGCACGACGTAATTCTTGTACTTTAAAGAAGTTGGTGCACACGTCATGAGGTCAAATGTCAACTCAGAATTGAGAATAGCGTCACGGAAACCCACTCAAGGCCACACGTGAACTTGAGGTGGTTTTCGAGGGGCTATCCTTGCATTCTGATTGGTTATTCGATGTGACACAAGTATGCGAGTTGAAAAACAATGGTCTAACTCTTTGCGTGTCACGCTGTAAGGCTAGATTCTTGCATTTAAAGTTACGCTCCTTTCCTTCTGTATAAAACATAAACTATTATAAATGGCTTTTGTACGTTCATTCCGTTATTAAGGTTGTTTTCTTTTTCCTATTCTTTGTCAAACAGAATACCCATGCTCATCGACTTATTCCGATTATCACAAACAATCTGTCTTCAAAGTCCAGCATTATTCGACGGTAAGAGTGAAAGGAGAAAAATCTTCATTTTTTTAAATTTGAATAACGCTTCAAAACGAACAATACTACTGGTAAGTACTGGCACAAGTTGTTCAAAGGCCGAAGAACTTTACCCACTGGGTAAATTGCTATCCAGAGGATAAAATGTACTCCAACCGGTAGATTTTATTCGTTGAAATAGTTATTTATCCACTTAAGGTTTCCAGCCTTTGAATAACTTGCGCCTGCTCAAGGGCTTTCAATTGAATGTACACTTAACGATTTCTGGCCCTGAATCAAAAGTTAGAACCGCTTTGTACAGCCTAATCATAAGTACGACACGGACAAGAAAGAAACCGTTCATCAGTAAGTTTTCATTTTAATGGTGATACCTGAGGATTTCTCTCACACATTTTAGAACACAGTAATCAGTACGACAGGCAAATACTGCTCATTAACTTTCATATAATGGTCACACTTTAGAATTTCATCCAGAGACTCACAAGTTTGAACTACAGCACATGGCACAAGGCTTCACTCTGGAAGGAAGCTGTTTTCCGCTAATAAACATTTTAACTTGTTTCTTTTACAGGCGGTGCTGTGAATATATCGACTTACTGCTTGTTCACTGGGACACTTCCACGATTAAACCGTAAGTACACATTACCAGGTTTTTAAAAAAAAAACAATGACTGTTGCTTGTGGCTTTGACCGGTTAACACTTTAAGCCACGCATCTAATTTCTCCTTACAGAATCATTAGTTGATCAAATATACAGGTCATGAGAATAAAGAAAATGATCACCAGACATGAAATGCGTTGATGTTTAATCAAATTCTCCCAAAGAGTAACATAAGAAATATACTGAGAACAGTGAGGAGAATATGCATGTGATATTGGGGCTTAAAGGGTTAAACGAACTTCTCAGTAAAATGAGTCCTATGACTCAATTGAAGTGATGGTTTTCCAGTCCAAAGAACAAATGCGACGTTTTGTCGAATTCATCTAGTAGAAACATTTGAAGAATTTCCGCTGTAAAGCCATGGTGACTCGGAACATCCTATCGCGAAATTTGTTTCGCTTAAGTGCACCTGTGATTTTTTCTTGTAAAATCTCCTCACACCACTGTTTTATTGCGTTTGATAGTTGCACGAAAAAAATAACTCGGTTTCAAATGTCTGCACCAAATTTCTACAAGTTACAAGGAAAAGCCTAGAATCACATTGGTGCGTGCAGTTTGCCTTGCGTTCTTAGTCAACTACGTCGAAGATCATTACGAAAATTGTTGAAATATTTCTTGAATCAAGAAAGGCGGAAGGAAGTTGAAGAGGAACGTAACTGAAGCGCAAACTGAGAACTTGAGGTAGAATTTAACGAGTCGAATCCAATTGGACCCTCTTCAGTTTGCGACTTCCATTATGGTTTGTTTTGTGCGAGACAAATTGCAGGGGAAACCCAGTGTGTAACGTGCAATAATATTTTTTAACGGGACTGGTTGCACGAGCATCACGCATGAGCACAGACATACCGAGAGTTATTACGTCAGCACGGCCATACGTTGCTTAGTAACTTTCGGCTAAAAACTGCGGGGGAGAGAGTCCTTGGAGGTGCGTTCCAAGCCTGTGAACAGCTTTTCCTTTTCCTGCAAAATATTGTTGAAAGGAAGGCGAGAGGAAAGCAAACAGAGCGCAGGAAAAATTTAGAGGAGAGCTTAATCGCAGGTTGACGTGTTTTAGGTCAGGCGCTCTCCAATCATTTTTGGACGGTCTCAGTTTTCGTTTGACTGAAGACGCAGCAAAGTGTTTTTTACTGAAATTTTTCAAGCGTCTACGCTATTGCGCTTTTAAAATTCTCCGTTTGCAGTTGGTAGAAAGGTATTAAAATATTTAGTCCACACTAATGCGTTTTCTTCGTTGAAAATGATGCGTGTAATATGGTTTTTTCAAAAAGGAATATTTGTCTCCACCTCGCGAAACCTTTCTATTTTCTCTGTTTTCACGAGGCAAAAGCACGATACACTAACAGGACGAGTATTGTAAGGACGACGAAACTGCGTAAAAATACTTATCATCAGTGAAAACGTTACTCAAAGGGAAAAAGCCGTAGCTATTTCACACTAACAGGCTTTCTGTTTTGTCAGGGGAGCGAAACAAAACTTAGGGAGATTAACGACCGTTTTCGCTCCGCAATCTTACAAAAAATTAAACGGCTGTTAACAGTCTAAAGGTGAAAAACTTCTTTAATTGTGCATTTTCAGACTGAATTGCATTGATGTGGACGGTAACTCTTGTTCAATCTGACATATTGTTGTTCATTTTCTTACCAGACGTATAAGCGAAATAGAAGAGGCGATACGGAAAGGAATTTCTGATGCAGATGTTGAGGCAAGGGCGGCCATGCGAAGGTAAACATATATCCATGTTTATTTTGTTCCTCTCACATATTTAGTTCTGTTTTTGGAGAATTTAGTTGAATATCAAGGGTTTTATCCGTCGCACCTAAAAACCTGTCTCTTTCGAGGGTTTTTCAAAACTACTTGTTGTAGGATTTATGTTACTAAATCGTGCTTTTTCATGATACTGTTTACTGTGCGATACAATGTGGTTCTTAAATTTGATTCTGTAGACGAACGGAAACCGTAAGTTTGACCAGTCAAATAACAGCTAGCGAGTTCTGAATGTTACTGAGCAGAACTTTGCCGTGATACTGTTCATGTTGTACAAGGTGGTTTTAACTGTCGAAGCTATGGATGAAATCCTAGAGTGTGGCCATTAAGTGAAAGCTACTGAGCAGTACTTTCCTGTGGTGCTGTTTATTTTGCTGTACAAGGTGGTTCTAACTTTTGAGTCTGTGGATGAAATCCTAAAGTGTGACCATTCAAATGAAAGCTACTGAGCAGTACTTTCCTGTGGTGCTGTTTATTATGCTGTACAAGGTGGTTCTAACTTTTGAGTCTGTGGATAAAATCCTAAAGTGTGACCATTCAAACGAAAGCTACTGAGCAGTACTTTCCTGTGGTGCTGTTTATTATGCTATACAAGGTGGTTCTAACTTTTGAGTCTGTGGATGAAATCCTAAAGTGTGACCATTCAAATGAAAGCTACTGAGCAGTACTTTCCTGTGTGCTGTTTATTATGCTATACAAGGTGGTTCTAACTTTTGAGTCTGTGGATGAAATCCTAAAGTGTGACCATTCAAATGAAAGCTACTGAGCAGTACTTTCCTGTGGTTCTGTTTATTGTGCTGTACAAGGTGGTTGTAACTTTTGAGTCTGTGGATGAAATCCTAACGTATGACCATTCCAATGAAAGCTACTGAGCAGTACAAGTTGCTTCTACCATTTGAGTGTGTGGATTGCCACGGCCATTCAAGTAAATTGAGCTGCCCTGTGCGCGGATACACAGGCTACCCAACTTCCTTCCTGCATTCCACGGAGGAAGGAAGGTTTCTCTGTTTTTAATGTTGCTATATTTGTTTTTTTAATTTCTGTTGTGTGAAAACTTTAAGGAACATGTTACTTTGTGGCTAAACGGTGTAAAAGAGAAAACGTTTAACGGTTGGTTGCGTGTAAGTTTACTAATTTATTTTGGAAATAACAGTGGGGCGGTTGGCCATGAAAATAGTTTAACGCCCCCATGAGATTGTGGTTACTCTATACAAAGCGTTATCTTTTCGAAAAGAAGAATGTAGCTGTTGATGTGAAAACATAAACCTCTTAAACATGCAGAGTGAAAATTAGCAACTTAAATGAAGTGCAACAAACTGACTTTTGAGTGCTTTTATTCGTTCTTTTTTGTGTGGATTTCAGGGCTTTTTGGCATTATCACGATCATTTTCAAGACAAGGCTGAGAAGTAAGTTTGGATAATTTCTCGTTTTCCTTTCAGCTGCCTCCAAACCATCTTTATGAATATTCATCTCAAGTTAATTAGCTGCATTGTACAAATCACTAACAGAACAGACTCGCTTAAGAATCATCCACTTGACATTTATTTGTTCGTATGGTTCGCGCGCTTTCATAATTAGCGATATTTCGAGTTCTTGCGGTCAGGACCGTTAACGAAAACAACGAGAGTGGCCAACGATCTGTGTTATTAAGATATTGCTCGTGAATGCGACGTAACATGCTTTGTGCAAATGGAGTTACGCTACATCGAAGATCAACCATCATGGATCTATTATTACAAGTAACGCGATTTTCGCATTGTTGAGTTCACGATCTCTTTTCTGCGTTTTCTAATCATCAGATTATTTTCTTTTCCTTTCAGCTTGCTTAAGACTTTCGATGCCTCAAAGCAGAAGCAACTTGAAAACGACCGCAATCTTTCCAACCTTGGCCCGGCAAAAACTTCGTCATCCGGCCGTTATGTGTCCGTAAAATCCACTAAACCCAGCTCTGGAAACAGGGTCCGTTCATCGAGTGCAACAAGTGAAGACGGTACAGCTAGGTACGTAATCGTGCAGCGATGAACGCATGTTTTAATACGTAGACATCGCTTTTGTGAATAATTTCAATGGGTTAAGGTCATTTCGTCAAGCTCCCGGTTTGTTAGTTATATCTTAAGAGTTTGAAGCCATTGCGTTTTTTATCTAGCCTCGGTTTTGTAAGTTCGGCCTTGAGAGGTGCAAGTGGAATTTTAATGCTCTGTTGAAGGCATTTTTTAATAGAAGGGAATATAGATTTTGTGAATAATTTCAACAAGGTTCAGATGTCATTTGGGCAAGTTCCCGGTTTGTTAGTTATAGCTTCGGGGTATGAAATCATTTCGTATGTTCTCTTAGCTCGGTTTTGAAAGTTCAACTTTGAGAGTCTAGATGGCGAGTGTCGATTTTGTTTCTTTTTGGCAGATTTCGCGTCGTTTTTGCAAGCAAGCGCGAGTAAAGTTAATTGCCTTTAATTATGTAGTTGTTTAATTGAATGCCTCGGGATTTGATCCTGCGAGGAATAGAAACATGTTGCAATTAAAAACCAGCATGTATTCGCAGCTACTGTAATGTGTTATCTTAACAGTCAATTTGTCAAAGTGTGCGTTAATTCATCCTTTGAAATGGAGTAAATGAGCCTTTTTTTAGATTTCGATGTTGATATTTATAATTTATGGTAATTCTTGCTACGGTTCATTTCTTTTTTGGCTGTTACTGTGCATGAATAAATTTATCAACATGAACTGTTCTTAAAGGAAATCATACGCAATATTGAAGTTGATATGAGTGCCGAACCAGATTGGGAATATTGAATCTCCATTGCACCCTGTGTTACATGTTTACGCAATTCTACCCAGTGTGGTAATAAGTCAAACACTACACAATAGACCATTTGATTACTGTACGAGCACTTGCAGCGCTGAACGAAGCGTTTAGCGTGGTTAGCGTGGTTTTGAGAAACTGTCGAGTCTTTTGTGAAATCGAGATAACAGATGCACCTTAAATATATTGTCAATATAAATATTGCCCAATTCAGGGGAGTTGAAGTACATTGCCATGGCTTAGTTCCTTTTTGGTTTATAATTTACAATATTTCCTGAAAATTGGAGGAATCCTTGAAGTATTTATAGCGTACTAAGCAAAGAAACACCAAAGACGTGAAAATAAACCATATAGGAACTAGTATAGCTATGATGCGAAATGTTAACACGGATTATAAACAGCGATTTCGATAAATTTGGGTGTTTTCTAAGAGATGCGAACCATAACATAGCTCCGTTAAATAGATCGTGTACGATGTTATCGACAGATAACAGGAACATTGTTTGCAGCTAATTAAACCTGTTTCAATATTTAAATATTGTCAAATACGAGGAATAAATCAAGAACGGTAAACAAAGTAAGGAAATGCAGGTCTCGGAGAAAACGTAAATTCCAGTGTGTCCTTTGGGCAGGCCTCCAATTATAATTGTCAGAGAAATTCTCTTACTTGGTTTAAAGTCTGTTTTAGACCTTAATTGTTGTAAATTCTAATTCTCGTCGTCCTTTTCAGTGAAATAAATTTCCTCCGTTTTACCGCCAACTGTTTTGTAAAGCCATCGTGACAACACTACTAGAGAATTTAACGACGCCAATGAGAACGTCGGTCAACAAAAAGTTTTTTGAACAGTTCAGTGGCCCTGCGCGTTTGTTCTTGTACATACCTAGGCCGTCCCCTGCAAAACAACAACGTGAAATGACCACATTTGGAGTTTTAGGAAAACTTAACCAGGCCGTCAAATTTGGAAGTTATTTTTCTCCAATAATATGCGTCTTTCTTTTGCTAGCTTCACTGCACGTGATAGTGTTACCGTGGAAGTTTTATTTTTACGTGGCTAACTCTGTATTTTCTCGTTGTTTTTAGTTCCCGTGCGCCTTCCCGTCAAACAGTTGGAGTTTCGAGCCGTGCAGCAAGAACCAATCACAGAGAAGGTAGGAAGGGGTCGTTTCCAAACACGAAATGTGCATGTTTTAGTGATAACAGCAAATATTCTGTTGGTTAAGAATAACTGAAAAAGCGTTCTCAAATCGATTTTACTCGGAAAAAATTCTGAGTCCTCTCAACCAACCAACAGGAGCCGAACCCGTGACCTTGCCTGTGCCGGTTGGATGCTCTTCCGCTAAACTATGACACCGTCCAATCCCCACCTGGAAGTCCATGGGTCCGACTCCCGCTGGGAGAACTCAGAGTTGAAATGACTTGAGAGCACTTTTTCACTTATTTCATTTCTTTTAAGTCCCCATTCCACTTTTCATTCATTTTATAAGTTGTTTGTTACAAGCGATTAAATCTACGCTACTCATTTTGAATTTGATATTAGATTCCCGCCATGCCGTGGCCTCTAAGACATCAGGCTCTCTTCTTTCTCCCATGACTGCTCTTGGCCGATCCCTCAGTAACATCGATCAACGGTCTGCGGAACGAGCCAGCACTCGTTCTAAATTGCGATCAGCGGCACCCCGCGTATCGCCTCAGAATCATCACGTTCAACAACGGCAACCTCGAACCCAGTACCCCTCCAGGGGGACTGTTTCACAACGTAAGTGAACATAGCTTTTCTTTGTGCTTCTTTCATATTGTGGGCAGCGAAGAAGAGAGGACTTGCTCTTTCCTTGTGGTTCATCTTTATTTATTTCACATTTTTAAATGAATTGTTAACTGTTTTTAAATTAGATTTCTTTAACCTTATATTGTCACTGAAAAGCCCCACCAGGGGAGTGTCAATAAAGTATTGTACTGTATTGTATTTCGCTTCACTACCATTAAGTTTTAAAAGTAACAACAAAAAGCGACTATGCTTTCGGTTTTAATAGCCCTTCTTTTATCGCTAATTTTGTGCTGCCGCTACTTTTGTTTTGGATAGCTGTACATGTAAGTTGGCAACGGTTTAATAAGCTTTATGCTTTATGACTCTTCCCTTTTAGCTGGTAGTCGATCCCATTCTCCTGAGAGACTTCTCTCCACCTACCCTCCTCGAGAGAGGTCTGAGGTGTACTGTCGAAGAGAAAGCATAACAGGGAAATCAAAAATACCCACTCCAAGGTATGCCTTACCAACCTTGTCAATATTATCCTTCATTGCAGCTCTGTCCTCAAGACAAAATTTGCTATACTTGTTGTTGAAGTTGTTGACAGAAGTCTTCTTTATGAGTCTTAACGTGATTGCTTACATTCTTTCAGATTCTTGGTGTTAAGTCAAAATTAGCCGTCAGTGATCTTTGCTTTGTATTACTTTATATGTTGATTATTACTTTTAACTTGCAAGTCCAGTCTCTTCTCATCGCTCCTGGCAGCTGGGGGCGTTGGCGCCGACTAACACTCCTAGCGGCTGGGAGCGAGAAGACTGGGGCGACTGTAATTGCAAGGTAGATTTTATCCGTTTGTTACGTTGCTGGCATTTTGGCTCAGATTGCTGGCCAGGCAATAAGGGTAGTGAATCGAGACCCGGAACTTGCAGAGTAAAATACGAGCAAAGCAAGACAATTATCTTGAACACTTTTCTTCCAAGGTTGAACGTATCAGTAAAGATAGGAAACGTGTATTCACTTTCTTTCTTGCTTGTTATGTGGTAGTAATTCTTGTTAATTGACCTCATTGTTGTTGTCGGTTCTTTTCCAGTGTCTCGCGGCATCCCAGCGACGAGGCTCTGGATATTATCCCTGGGCGCCACTCACCCTACCCCTCTCCCCCTTCTTTCCTCCCTGTTCGTACGCCTTTGTGAGTAGAATCCAGTCTTTCTATCTTCTTGTTTGATGCATCCAACGTCATCCAGTCATTCGACCTCAACTCTCTCATTCGTGAAAAAGACTTATATTTTCCATGCTTTGTTTTCCGTACATTTTGACAGATACGCTTCACGTATCGTTTAACTTTCTAACATGACTTATTTGATACTGATTTGTGTTCATTAGTAAGATTTTGTCCATGGTTCTTTTCTAGTGTCTCTCTGAATTTCAGCAACGAGGCTGTGGTTAGGTCTGGGTGCCAGTCGCCCCAGGCCAGTCTCCCTTGTTCTCCTTCTTTTCTTCCCGTTCCTAAACCTTAGTAAGTACCTAACTAATCCTGTTAACGCTTTTTTAATCTTTTATTTTCTTTGTTTTTCATCAGAGCGGATTTTCAGTCGTGATAATCAACTTTATCCATTCACAACAAATACAAATAAGGCAGCCAGCCAGCCAATCAGAACTCGGACCAAAAACATGCAACTTCTAAAGCGTCGGCTAAGCGATCAACCATTTTCGTCCAACATGATGTTTGTCACACACAATGTCCAGTGGCTAAACGGGCAAACAATTGTTTGACCGAACGTTGAACAAAGTGAGCCCACATAACGCTTTTTGTGTATTACCGCTGAAAATTATGACATGACCTGTTGCGACGTCACCCAAATTCCGTTTCTGATTGGTTTGTTTTTTCCCGTTTGCGCAAGCCTTGTGGGCGGAAGTGGATAAACGGTCAAACTTGTTCGTAAGGCAAAATGTTGGGTGAAAATGTTTGGTCTGGATGAAATATGAAAACCATCTAAATGCAAAGTCGAGAGAGGCGGCTAAACAGGAAAACATGTTCTTCCAACACGATGTTGGACGAAAATGTGTGATCGTTTGGCCGGGCTTTAAAAACAGAAACAACAATAACAGCTTCATTGGTCATAGCAGGTGTTGCACGCTTCGCACACAGTCTGTGTGTGTTACACGCGTTGCACAGGCTTAACAAACCAGTTAGAGAACTCGGCAGACGTAGAGCCAAAGTAAACATAGAATTCTTTACAATAGTCGACTGTAAACCGCTCCGTTCTTGTTGTGTAAAGTTATTGCTTTTGCTTTTTTTGCTACCTTCAAAGCAATATTTCAATTTGCTGTCGGAATTTTCTCTTATTTTGCTTTGTCCCGTTGCTGAAACTTATCGGGTTCAGTTCTTTTTTGTATGCCATTCTTTTACATCATTCGGCTTCTTATGCCCATCTGATCAAAAGTTCTTTTGTTTTGTTCTTCACGATTTAGGTTTCCTTTGTTTTTCTTTGACTACTTTCTTTGTTTTTCTCTGGCATTCTCATGTGGCCTTTAATTTTTTTTCCACCGTACGTCGTTCCAGAAATTATTCTGACACAGCTTTTATTTTATTACTTTTCCATTTTATCCTGTTTCTGTTCTGATTTTGGCGTCCCAACTTGTTTTTTCTCACTGTAGTGTTTTTTCCTTCACTAGTCACAATTTGTTTCTCGCCACTCACCATAGTTTCCAGGGTTCTCCTTAAGGAAGCGAAACAAAATGAATGCTGTGGTTTCCGATGCCCGAGAGTTTTCTTTTCTTTTTTCAGAACAAATGTACCAAATATTTCTTGAGAAAGATAGGAGAAAGATGTTTTAATCAGTTAATGAGACAGGCGGCTTGGAAAAAAATCCGAGTTTTCCCAACAGGAGGGGAACCTATGACCTGCTGGTTACTAGTCCAGATGCTCTACCACTGAGCTACAGGAGACTCGTGAGAGCAAAGGCCATTAAACTTGTTCATGTGACACACATCCTGCATACTGCTAAGACTGAAATGTCGAGAGGTGGCATATTCGCAATGATATAAATGTGGTGGTGAATTTTAAACCTGGTGAATATATTAGAAAGATGTTTTAATCAGTTAATGACACAGGCGACTCGGAAAAAAGATTTTTTCTCTGGTGTTTGGCATTTTCAGGCAGTGAACGGTCAAATTTGCCACTCAACACTAAATCAAACTGATCAAACTATGTGGTAACACAAAAACTCCAAGCCACCAATGTTGCTATTAGGGTCATTGCCTACATCTAAAAACTCATTTACCTGTGGCAGTTGACTGAGAGATATGGAGAACCCATGTTCATCGTTCGTTCTGTTTTTGTGAAAACCACATTCGTCAAACATATTTCGTTCGCTGTGATTTCCTTGAACAACTGATTCTTGTCTTACTACTGTCTTCTGTTGCAGCCTTTCTCGACATCTTAGCTTCGAGTATCTGCCCAAGCGGCCTCCTAGCCTTTCTATCTCCTACATTCCTGTTCCTCAGTGAGTAACATGCTTTCAGTCTGTGCATAATACCCAGCTTTGTTACTTGTTCCGTTAACTCCCTTCTTCCTGAAGCCAAGCCTTGCTTCTCTTGTAATGTTTTTCTAACTTTTGAGTCTGTGGATAAAATCCTAAAGTGTAACCATTCAAATGAAAGCTACTGAGCAGTACTTTCCTGTGGTGCTGTTTTGTTGTGCTGTACAAGATGGTTCTAACTTTTAAACCTGTAGATAAACTCCTAAAATATGACCACCCAAGTGAAAACTTTTAAGAAACACTTTCCTTTGATGCTATTTATTATAATGTGCAAAGTGGTTCTACTTTTACGTCTCTGGACAAATTCTAAAGTATGATCACTCGGGTCATCAGATACTTGCAAACTTTTTAAAAAACTTTACTAGTACTAGTAAATAAATTTTTGGTGAAAAACTTTACCAGTGAAAATAAAAATTACAAATGTAAAAAAAACAACATATAAAATATAAAAATCATATACTAATAAATGCAAAATCTTGCAAAAAAGAAATCGACTTATTTGCAAGATATTCCATTTATTAGTATATCATTCACTATTAATACTAGTAAATGCAAAATCTTGCAAAAGGAAAACGACTTTTTCGCGAGATATCCATTTATTAGTACATGTTTCAATATTAATACTAATAAATGCAAAATCTTGCAAAAAAGAAAACGACTTTTTCGCGAGATATTGCATTTATTAGTACATGTTTCAATATTAATACTAATAAATGCAAAATCTTGCAAAAAAGACAACGACTTTTTCGCGAGATATTGCATTTATTAGTACATGTTTCATTGTTAATACTAGTAAATGCAAAATCTTTCAAAAAAGAAAACGACTTTTTCGCGAGATATTCCATTTGTTAGTACATGTCTCATTGTTAATACTAGTAAATGCAAAATCTTGCAAGAAAGACAACGACTTTTTCGCGAGATATTCCATTTATTAGTACATGTTTCAATATTGATACTAATAAATGCAAAATCTTGCAAAAAAGACAACGACTTTTTCGCGAGATATTCCATTTATTAGTACATGTTTCATTGTTAATACTTGTAAATGCAAAATCTTGCAAAAAAGAAAACGACTTTTTCGCGAGATATTCCATTTATTAGTACATGTTTCAATATTAATACTAATAAATGCAAAATCTTGCAAAAAAGAAAACGACTTTTTCGCGAGATATTCCATTTATTAGTACATGTTTCATTGTTCATAATAGTAAATGCAGAATCTTGCAAAAAAGAAAACGACTTTTTCGCGAGATATTCCATTTATTAGTACATGTTTCATTGTTAATACTAGTAAATGCAAAATCTTGCAAAAAAGACAACGACTTTTTCGCGAGATATTCCATTTATTAGTACATGTTTCATTGTTCATACTAGTAAATGCAAAATCTTGCAAAAAAGAAAACGACTTTTCGCGAGATATTCATTTATTAGTACATGTTTCATTGTTCATACTAGTAAATGCAGAATCTTGCAAAAAAGAAAACGACTTTTTCGCGAGATATTCCATTTATTAGTGCATGTTTCAATATTAATACTAATAAATGCAGAATCTTGCAAAAAGGAAAACGACTTTTTCGCGAGATATTCCATTTATTAGTGCATGTTTCAATATTAATACTAATAAATGTAAAATCTTGCAAAAAAGAAAACGCCTTTTTTGCGAGATATTCCATTTATTAGTACATGTTTCAATATTAATACTAGTAAATGCAGAATCTTGCAAAAAAGAAAACGACTTTTTCGCGAGATATTGCATTTATTAGTACATATTTCATTGTTAATACTAGTAAATGCAAAATCTTGCAAAAAGGAAAACGACTTTTTCGCTAGATATTCCATTTATTAGTACATGTTTCAATATTAATACTAGTAAAGAGGGATAGTCTGTTAAACCTGACTTTCTCATGCATGCGTTAACACTACCTGCTGTTCATTTTAGAGAGAAAATTCATGATACACCTGTTGTTTTGGATTATTTGGCTTCTTGGTGAACAACGCCATGATCTCGAAATTGTGGCACCATGTTTATTATTGAACACTTGGTTGGGGCTCGTCCCTACTCAAAATCTACCTTACCTCAAGCCGTCAACCAATATAACGAATTAACGCATCTTCAGTTATTAGTAAGATTTTGCTGAAATAACAGACATTACCGCTTACCGGGAATCGCAAAAGTAGCCTAGCTTACAACTGACGTAATTTTGTTAAGCTAATTTCCTGTAGAAAACTCTTGAAACAAAACCGTGTAAGAAAAGAACAGTCACTTATAAACGCACTTAGTCCAAAGGGACGTGAAACAACGCACTTGAGCTTACGCTTGCTATTGTAATCGTTACTAAAGCCTGGAAAATAAAGGAACGCTTCAGCGACGACAAAAGCTGCCTCGTGACACTTGCAAGGATACGCAGGCCATGCACAAGCGGGTGCAAGAGATCAAATGTTCGAGTGTCTTCTTAACACACGAGTCAGCCTACCGTTCTCTGTGCCTTCAAAGTCCATTCGATCCTAATGACAATTTTTCTCCAAAGATTGTAAAAGTTCAGCATCGTGAACAGCCAGTTTCCGTCCAACGGGAAATTGTCTGGGTGCTCAAATAATGATGGCCTTAAAGTTTGGAGTTGTTGCCATTTTAATTTTTTTTTCGGCCACCTCCAATAACTAAATTTAATTATTAAAAATGGTATCATTGCCAAACCTTTTGGGTCCAACATCCCGCCAATTTTGCCGTGGACGAAATAACGTCACGTATGATTTAATCTGTGGGCTCACGATACAGAATTTTAATTCGTTCGAATCAGAATTTTTAATTCGTTCGAATCAGATGGCCTCTGAAGGCTCGGAGAACGGTAAGAAATAAACACAATGCCATCATTTTATTTGCGATTATAAAAATAATGTTCTTTCTGGAGTAACATTGAAAAAAAAAAAAAATTGCCGTACGCCTCACCTTTGTAATCATGACATTCGCTTCCTCCTTCACTAAAAGGTTGCTCGACTTGAAGTCACGATGAACTATTCCGTTCAGATGAAGATGTTCAAGGCCTCTTGCAGCATCCAGGGCAATTTTTATTCTTGTATTGCAGTGAATAATTTCATCCACTAATTCGTCAAGGTACTCCCTTACGTTGTTCGCCTTACTGTGGCTGTCCGAAGTTTTCATTGTCATTCCCATCTTTTCCATTACAATCGTCCTCAAGACAAGTACCGAAGTACTTTATGACATTTCCATGATTTAATGTAGACAAATACTCTGCCTCGCTTTCTATTTGCTTACCACAACGAGGTGACATCCTTGCGACTCGGTACTTTTTCAGTACTACTGGAATTGACTTTGAATCCTGCTTTAGTGATCCCTCATACACTGTCGACTTGCCTCATTCTCCAATCACCTTCCCGAAAGTAATAATTTGCAAAAAAGTCGTTTTCCTTTTTGCAAGATTGCGCATTTACTAGTATTAATAATAAATTATATACTAATAAATGGAATATCTCGCGAAAAAGTCGTTTTCCTTTTTGCACGATTCTGCATTTATTAGTATTAATATTGAAACATGCACTAATAAATGGAATATCTTGCGAAAAAGTCGTTTTCCTTTTTGCAAGATTTTGCATTTATTAGTATTAATATTGAAACATGTACTAATAAATGGAATATCTCGCGAGAAAGTCGTTTTCTTTTTTGCAAGATTTTGCATTTACTAGTATTAACAATGAAATATGTACTAATAAATGCAATATCTCGCGAAAAAGTCGTTTTCTTTTTTGCAAGATTTTGCATTTACTAGTATTAACAATGAGACATGTACTAGTAAATGGAATATCTCGCGAAAAAGTGGTTTTCTTTTTTGCAAGATTTTGCATTTACTAGTATTAACAATGAAACATGTACTAATAAATGGAAGATCTCGCGAAAAAGTCGTTTTCTTTTTTGCAAGATTTTGCATTTATTAGTATTAATATTGAAAGATATACTAATAAACGGAATATCTCGCGAAAAAGTCGTTTTCTTTTTTGCAAGATTTTGCATTTATTAGTAAAAGCATTTTAAAAAATATATATCGCTTCATTTATTTTTCACTGGTATACTTTTTTGCAAAAAATTCGTTTATTAGTACTAGTAAAGTTTTTTACAAACTTTGCAAATATGTGAATTCCCTGATCACTCAAATTAAAGGTATCGAGAACCACTTTTCTCTGGTATTGCATTTCAGTGTTTTGCAAGTTAAAATTTGTGAAAATTGTCAAATTCTGCACTGTACGGTAAGAAAAGAGGAAACTTCTTCAGATTACTAAGAATAACGTTTCGCAAAGAATAACGATGTCCTCTCAAATTAACAGTGAGTTTCATAAAAGAAGGTTTTGCTGTTTCTCATTCTCTCACCATAAAGACTGCAGCAGTGACATTAACAAACAACGCTATTGAGTTTGACGAAAACCAGTGATCGCATATGGTATGTCACAACGAATGCAAGTGATGCAATTAACCATTCAGAAGTCCAAGCAAGTAACTGTTGCTACGGGCGGGAAACGCGTTAGCCATGTGACGATAATGTGGTCTTGATTACCCAACTTTGAACCAACTG
The DNA here is from genome assembly GCA_964017195.1 of Siderastrea radians. Classification (NCBI taxonomy): domain Eukaryota; kingdom Metazoa; phylum Cnidaria; class Anthozoa; order Scleractinia; family Rhizangiidae; genus Siderastrea; species Siderastrea radians. Next base: position 1,737,378 of record OZ024893.1, on the reverse strand, counting down.
TTAACTCGTTCAAACTCACCAAAACCATTCCTAATTGGCCCAGCTGACGTTTCCCGCGCATCCCACCGGTCACACGTTTTCCCGCGCTTGGGTCTTGCCACCGGTCACAGGTTTTCCCGCGCTTGGCACTGGGTATTTTCCCGCGCTTGTTGCGGGCCACAAGTTTCCCTGGGCTTGCCTCCCGATTTGCTTTTTGCTTCGGCTTCGTTCGTTGTGCTTTTTACCGCTGTAGTGACCCCGTGACTTCTTCGGCTTAATTTTAACCGCATTGTTTATAAAACCGCTGTTGAACTAATGTGCAACTTAGCAAATTGTTCGTACGTACCATTGTTCACCTTTCGTTCATGCGTTTATTACTGACAACCGTTCACTTTTCTCAGCGTTCACATCCAGCAGATAGAGTCCATTGGTTCAGCTTTCATCTTATTTTTCCTTTTTGTTGTTTTTCTCAGTCGGGGACGAAGCGCCTCTCAATGTAGCTCACGCGGGAGTTCACGTGCGAGCTCGCGAGGAGCGAGTCGAGACACGAGTCCTGACAGGAGAGGGGACAGGCGGTTGAGTGTTGAGAGAGGGTACAGCCCGAGTCATTTGCCAGTGTTGAAGAAAGCAAGTCCGTTACACAGTAAGTACAATTAAATAAAGTTCTGGAATAAAACTGAAAACTACAAACCCGAGAACCCAACATTGGAGTAGGTGTAAATTAACGAGCATGAAAACTCGATAGGAAATGTGGAGTCGCCGTCAGGAGTTTCCATGCATGAGTCGAGAAACCCGTGGCGAGTGATCTTGCGCCGAAGGTTCACTTGGGACACATGTTCTACATACTGCTGGGATCAGACCGACCCTGGGGACAGACAGACAGACAGACAGACAGACAGACAGACAGACAGACAGACAGACAGACAGACAAACAGACAGACAAAAAAATAACATTTGATTGTTACAAAATTAAACAACAACGTTTCAATGCCTTGCTAAAAAGCTGGTGGTAACAAAACCTTGTTACCTACACAATTTGTCAACATATCATTAGAGGACACTCCTGAGTAGAAAGAGTCACCGTGAGAATTAGTCCCTTAGCGTGAGGTATTAATAGAATGTGTTCGCTGCGGCCATGCTGGGGGAGGAAACAATAGAATTCCTTTCCATTGGGAAAAAAAGTTTTATTTTTGTGCGAATAGCTTTTTGCTCCTCCAACATGGCCACCATGAACACACTCCATTATTGCATCTCGAGTTAATTGACAACAGATAGAGTGTTATGCTGACTGTCTTTCGTAATACTGTTAATGTGCTAGCAAACATAGACTTGCCTGCATAATGTGATGGTGAAAAATAAATGGTGTTTTGCAGATGCACCAATGGTTAAACAATCAAGTCAAGGTGAGCCTGCGGCTAAAGGCGTCACTGAAGCAGCGGTCTGGGATGCATGGGTGAGTTGCTCTATTGTAGCGCTTCTGACATTGGAAGATGGAGAATTTATTTCTTTTCTATTGTTATCTCAGCATAAAAGCCCTGCAAGAAGGAAATATTCGTTTGGTTCCACTAACTCTCAGTGCTCTGATGACGACAATGACAGTGACGTAGGAAGCATATCATCTGAGAGATCTTATGGCTCTAGAGGCTCGCGGAATCACCACAGGGTCCTGGAACCTGGCAATGTAAGTTACTTGTTTTATTTAAATCCACTCCCAGTATGTTTTGTGGCAGGAGAAAGCTAGTGGAACAGATTATGCACTCAAAAGCAAAAATGTAGCATCACGGTGTTTGTTTTCATAGAATTATGAAATGAGATTGGGGTACCTGTGCATTTTTGTAGCGCGTACGTCGTTTATTATCCGTCCGCTGTTTGTAGTTTGTAGTCTGCTGTTTGTGGTAAATGACTTGTTTCTATTTACAGATTTTGGAGGACTTTTTTTTGTTTTGAATTTTTTTTAGTCTATTGTACAAGTGTGTCTCAACCCTTCAAGCCCTAACAGTGACAAAAATGAAATTTCTCTTTACATTATCAATACTTGCACAGCAATCAAGTGATGAGAATAAAGGAAGTGATCACCAAGGATAAGATGTCTTGATATTTAGACAAATTCTCCTTACTAGTTCCACAAGAAATGTGTGGATAACAGTAAGGAGAATATGCATTTTTATATCAGAGCTTAAAGGGTTACCGGTAGTCTTTCTTTTCCACCCTTGTTCCTTTGCGTTGTTTTATCACATCTCTAACATTGTTCTACCTTAAAAAAATATTCGATTTTTTCCCTAAAGAGAGGTTTCCTGCCCATCCTGAACTGTGAGCGTTAAGTTTATCGTTCGAAACTTTTTACCCACCCTTATTTTCACCTGTCTTAGTACTCTACTACTTTGAGGATTTCTCCTATTAATAGAACATTCTGTTCGTAAAAAAATGTCTTGCATTTTAGCATGTTATTTTCTCCGCGTCATTTATTTCTGTGCTTCGTGTTGGAGTCCACTTCAGGCTACTCCTAACTTTCTGCCTCAGGAGCATAATTGGTCTTTTGCTCCTTTGTTTTATTCTGATACGCCTCAAATCACTTGAAAATAATTGGTTCTATGTTCTTGCTAATTGCGTAGTACCACTTGACTTGTTTTCCCTGACCATAAATCCAGAACGTTCTTTGACCTATCAAAATTAAATCGTTACTTTGCTTTCAGATACCTAACTGCTTTCTAAGTCACGAAAAGTGTTGCATTACAACCCAAACAACGACTAGCTGGGAAAGAGACCCCCCTATTGGGTGACTGCGTTTCTGTATTCGCGTGCGTGACAGCATGTGTGTGTGTGTGTGTGACTGTGACTACTCGTGCGAAGCTATCTTTTATAAATTTAGTTGGAGGGCGAAAAGTCACGAGATCATCCGTGCACGTAAAGAGTTGTTTTTTATTCAGGTAAAGTCTCGAATAGTCTTTTTAAATAACATCCGAAATGAGAACGAGTTGATCGGCAAACTTTGTCATTCGCAGGTGATTTACATGCAGGAAAAATATGATATTTTCTTCCTCAACACCCGGCTTGAGAAAAAAATCTAAAATCGTCAACGTGTCTACATCTTTTATTGTTCTGTTATGTAAATTGAACCTGTCGCGGATGCTACAATAAAAGTGTTTTTAGATGTGATTTGCCGAAACGCGAGAAGGTCCAAGTCTTATATTAAAGTAGAAAAAAAAAACATTCTTTAATGGACGGTTTGTGCAAGCGCACGTGAAATAAAAAGGACAAAAAAACAAAGCGTTTTTTACAGCTGTTTGGAAGCTTTGTGTTTTAGGCGAACTCATCAATGTTTAATGAGGTTTTTGTTATTTGAAAGCAACCTAAAGCAAGGGCCTTTCAAGATCAATATCAACATAAGTCCTCTGTGAAAGAACTTTCCACCAAGTTTCCTCGATATTTGTGTGTTCAAGTTAAAATTGTGACTTTGATGTTAGTACCTTGACGTGAAGAGTCAAATTGTTTTTGTGGTAGTGTATGTTAATGCGATGGATAGATCAAGCGATAAGTAGCTCATGAATTACACATCAACCTCACACGTCTAGCTCTGTCAACCAGCGAAGCTTCCCTCTCAAATACAAGCACGTTTACCAAGCTTCATGAAAGTTAACCTTGAAAAAAGCTAGCCGAAAAGCTAGGATATATTTTGCTGCATTCATATTGACGAAACGTGAATGGAAAACCTGCTAAAAACAGCAAGACTTCGAGCTAGGACAAGCTGCTAACAAACATGCATATAAAGACAAAGACTTGGCCATCTTGTCCGTGCCATCGGGTCCGAGTTGATGTCTATGTTTATAAACGCTATATTGTGAGAACTGTTTTTCCTGGAAATCCGCGAGAGGAGTGGCTCTGGTTCAAGTATTGCCGAAGAAAAGGGATTTTTCTCTACGTTCGCCCAAGTCGTGTTATTCTCTTCCGACAGGTAAATGCTATGAACCCGCTGGAATCGTAAATTGTGCTTATTGTCAAGTCAAATAGAGCTAGAATTTTGTATTTAAAGGTAGTCCTAGCTATATTTTGAAGAATATCTACATTGCATGTTGGGTTTGGATTTTAGGATGTACTTCGAGTGAGTTCGGGATTATTTTCGCATTAGGTGACTAAAGCAATTGTGGTCTTTCCATCCATTGCCCAAATTATTATTCTTGTTAATATTAAAACGCGTTTTTAACGTATCAAAAGTTCGGTCACAAGCGCTCAAATTGACGAGTAATCCGCAGTTTATTTTAATAATATTTGGGGTCGAAAACTAAAAATAAAAAGGCCACGAAAACGGAAAACTATTTCTTCAGGAACATTCGTTGTCAGGAAAGCATTTAATAACGGTGATTGATTGAGTTGTTTTTGAGTCGCAGTTACTGATGTTTGTCAGTGGCGTCAAATATTATTGAATTTTACGCCGCTTTTCGTGCATGATGTTTAATGAATTGCTGTCCTATATTTTGAACACCTTGCTATTGAGAAGGGGTTTGTTTGTTGTCGGAACTTCAAAGTTTCGCTTTTCGCAATATACTGTAGAAAATTCGCATCGAATTTTGCGGCTTAAATTTTACTTGTATACATCTCAGTTAACTTGAATTTTCTTCGACTTCCAAGTGAAACGTTTTGCTCCATGTCCTTTATTCCTCAATTTTTTCCTCTGTTTTTGCGTGGGGCCAAAGGCTGTTAGGTTAATTCACTAATCTTGGTTTCCTTAAAAGATTTTCGTCCTGCTTACATTAGGTTACAGTTTTCAAGGCTCTTTGTTCACAAGGAAGCGAATGCAATTTTTTCTTCTGCAAAACAACAGTTTTAGTGGTTTGTTTCTTTGAGCAACCTTCGCCCAACACTTCTGCTAATTAAGAAGTTTAAGTGTAGTAAGCGATGATAGCACTTTATCATGTTTTTGGCGAAAATATATTTTGTCGTTTCTCGCTTTTGTGATTACTTTCCGTGTTTTCCTTGCCATTGAATTCCTCTCCAGTGCAGTGTGGAGAAAATGAAATTCATTGTTGTTAGAAACCCCTATCTTTAAATCTTCTTGCACTGTTTACTATTGAAGTTGCAAGCCGACCTACCGTATTTATTATGTAAGTTTTGTTACATTCGGCGATATTGTGCATTTTACGTTACTGAAAGACAGAGATAAAATCGCCGCAAGGTGTTTTTATCAAGTGAATTACTTTTATATTTTCTTTACGGGTTAGGAGAGGAGGGGAGAATTTATCCTTCGTGTTACTAATTGCTCGTACACTTTTGGCTTGTTTTTCCTCTTGTGCACAAAATTCAACAATTCCCTTATTTTGCTTGCCCGTAATTTATGTTAATTATATCATGTATTTACTTTTCTAGAATTGTGAAAGTGAAATTTAATAACATGCGTCTCCCTTTAACAGTAGGAAACGTATATATAACTTGGTTGAAAGTGAACCTGTCATGATAAGGGTAAAAGAGAAGCGCAATTTTTTAGCCAATTTATGGCTACGTTTGTCCGGAATTACCTTCCTTGGCTGGTTGCACGGCGCTTTCCTCCAGTCCCCTCTTTAATATCGTAGCTACAGCGAGGGGTGCAAGGGGAGCTGTTTTGCCGGAGTTGAAAAGCAAAGTTGTTGTGTTCGTTTTTTTTTTTTCCTGTAGACGTTGCAGTTTCACTGTTGAGGAACGTTTTGCCTTTTCAGAACTTTAAGATTTGTGCATCCTGATTTAATAGTTCAGGCAGAGCGAAGAAGTATTTTTTGCCCTTCGTGTGTAACCATTCATGTTTCTCCTCTCACCTCCCCCCCCCCCCCCGTCGATTTGTACTGTCATGATTGATTTTAGGAAGTAGCAGAGATAGCCCCTTTGGAAAGCAGTTATTTATGCTTACTACCCCCTGATTTTTATTTTCCATGATTTTGACTTTCAGGAGGTGGCAGAGATAGTCCGTTTGACAAGCAGTAATGTATGGTCTGACAGACGGGATGGGGTCATGTGTCTGCAGAGCTTCCTTCTAAATTCAGGCGTCGTCAGGTTTGTGTCAAGGATCTTCTGTTGGAAAAAAATCGTCTTGTTTAAAGTTTTAAAAACAAACGAAACCAAGACAGTGCATTGCTCAAGAACTTTCATTTGAATGGTCGCACTTTAGGATTTCGTAGTAAGCATCGTAGTAAGCAATTTCACTGGAACGTAGTTTCAGTATGACCTTCAACTTGACTGGTAACGTGTTAGGATTTTATTCTGACACTCGAAAGTTAGAACCACCTTGTACAGCGTAATAAACAGTTTTACTGCTAAGTAGTGGTCAGTAACATTCGAGTGCTCGCACTTCATTTAAGCAGGAATGAAAGTCCTGTTGTCATCTAGATCCTCCTTGTTTTTCTACCTTGGTACGCCATTTTGAGGTTTGCTTCCGTTTGAATATTACAGCACTGAGTGTTTCGAATGACATTAATTTCAGTTTCTGCTTGGTTTTGTTCTCCACAGCCAACTAGAACTCGGACGAATAAAGGACTCTCTCACAAGGTTGTTTTTCGATCCTCACAACAAGGTAAGTGAGCGATATCTTTTTATGTTTTTCTTTCGTGTCTGATACCCCTCCAAGAGAAAATAAGGGGACAGAGAGGGACACTGCCAGTCCAGGCTTTGGGATATGTCAAGTTCGGTAAAGTTATTTTTAGACGGCCATTTGGAACGGCAGTCTGTTTTCAGAACGTCCGCATAAAGGCAACCTCGATCTGTTGTTTGAAGAACCAGTCAAAATTTTGCTTGTAATGGCGGACCAAGTGGTGTTACGCTTTGTCGATGAAAACGACTTCGAAAAACAAGGAAAATGGTATTTATGCGGACGTTTCGGGAAACAAACTTCCGTTCAAAAGCCAATCTATAAATGACTTTTGTGGAATTGACATATCCCAGCCAACGCCCTCAGAGCCCCTCTCTGTCCCCTTATTTTCTCTTGACCCCTCTTCATACTTATACCTTATGATGAACCGAACTGAATCCGGAGAAATCGAACCTCCCGGGGGAATGCAACATTGTTCGAGCAGGGTTTATTTCTGTAGTGGAATAGCCCAGGGAATCTGCTTCTAAGTTCGAGTCAGCATCGAAAATTTCGAATAACTCGGATTTCTAGTTGATGGCACTCGAGATATTGGAACGTTTTTTTCACTCACAAGTGGACAGGATTGTTCGGTTTGGTATGGACGTGATCAACTGATTGTCGTTTTTCTGGGCCTGTTTTGTCCACAGGTTTACAGTTTGTTTCTGGACGCGTTGTGTGACTTCATAGTTGTCAACAAAGTGGATCTTCATGATTGGCTGTTCGTTCTGTTGTCACGCCTTCTCACCAAGCTTGGAACAGACATGTTGAATTCGTTACACTCCAAAGTTGTCAGAGTACTGGATGTCATCAGGTGAGATTCGTCAGAACAATTTTCTTTTCATCAAGAGCTATACTATCCGTTTGTTTTTGTTTTCTCTTGAGCCATCAAGCCATTGTGAGCTCCTGCAAGACCAAGTGAGGAAAGAAGTTGTTTGATCGTTGATTGAATTGGTGTGCTTTTAATTAAAGTTTGCTTTATTTGGTTTCTTTGAAATATCCCAAACCTACGAGTTCGCAACTAAGCTTTGTTTTCCACAAATCGAGGAGGATTCCTTTGGGGAGAAGAACGTTAAATATGCGACGTAATTCGTGACGGGATTGGCTGGTGATAAGGGGATGATAGTAAGACAATTTTAATTCTTTATTGTTTAATTTTCTTTCAGAGATTCCTTCCCGTATGATCTTCAGTTCAGTATCCTAACAAGATTCATCACCGATCAAACCCAGACACCAAACCTAAAGGTAATGATATTGTTACTATCCTCTAAGTTTTTTTCCCTGGTTCCACCTTGGATACTCTCTGACTTCCTAAGAGCGCTTATGTACAAATTGACAACGTTCTTAAAATTGTCACGATCCGTAACTTTTCAACTCAAAAGCTAATGCATTTAAATTTTCCAGGACACCACATTCTAAAAGGCTTTTTCATGTGATATCATTGATTTCTTCGCAAACCGTCACAAACGATTAGGGGGGCAAGAGTCACTTCGCCCACACAAATCTCTTAAATTTGTACGTGTTCGATCGATAGCTAGCCACTCCCAACATTTCTAGTTTTATCCTCTTAATGACAATTTATTTTTCCTGCAGGTCAAGATTGCTATCTTGCAGTACTTGCAAGGACTCATCGGTTTGATGGATCCAAGCGATTTCACCAACTCTGGTGGTATCCTTTAAATTACTTATACACCGATTTTACTTGATAGAACTACAGTATTAGGACACAGATCATGAATTAACAATCATCCCGTTCTTGCAAACAACGAAAATCTTTTCCATTAAAAAACTATAGTGCATTGGATTAATGTTTGGCACTTTTTAGGTTTTCCCGTCGCTTGGCCTTCTTGCCGGTAGGAGCGCATCAAAAAGTCTTAACTAAAGCCACAAATGAATAAAGTGACCTTGCGATTGTTTTCTCTTTGCTTGACTGAGAAGTTTGAAACCCAGCGAAGAGACAAAATGTGAGCAGCGGTGCATCACCATATTAGGGTATCGCTAGTCCACTTGTAGACGCGTTTGTCAAGAAACGAGATTGTAAGTCTTACAAGAAATTGGAGATTTCTTGACCTTAACTTGACACAGAAACACGGTTGGCGGTGTCCCGGATAATCACGTGGACAACAGAGCCGAAGAGCGTTGACGTGAGAAAGGTAATTGTTGGTTTTGTTTCCAGTTGAGCAGTTTGTTTTAAATGTGTTGGCGCCGTTTTTAATGTTCTGTTTTGTCTTTAGGAATCTGCGGCTGTTATTGTTGCTCTGTTTGAGTTGAACACTCCAGAATTCAGCATGATGCTGACAGTTTTACCCAAGTCATTCCAGGTAATGAAAGAGAATATTTTCTGATAAAATAAAATGTTGTTGTTGTTTGAAAAGCAAGCAATCAATGTACGTTCTCGGTGTTAACTCTTACAATGGGAAATAATCATAAAGTGATTGTAATGCAATGTTCTGTTATTATTTTGTAGGACGGTGCTACTAAGCTTCTTCACAATCACCTCAAAAGCAGTAGCCAGAGCTCAGAGGTATGATGGTTGACGGATCGATCGATCAATTGATTGATTGATTGATTGATTGACTGACTGATTGATTGATGGATGGGTTGATTGATTAATTGATTGATTGACTTCTGATTACAGTCGTGGAAACGTCGTGTTTTTATTGCTGATTTTTATCTTAGATTGGTTGAATGGTGTAGATATTGATTGAATCACTGGTGTACAATTTGCCTCGTTGATCAGTAGAGGAGTAAATAACCTAAGGAGGCAAGACAACCCAAAGTTGACATGAACTCAGCCTTTGTAATGCGAAAACCTCTGTAACATGTATACCCAGCTTTGTTCGTACCAGCTTCAGCAATGATATGAGGGAAATAGGAAGTGCCGCTTGCAAATGTCATTAAGAGGGCTGTTAAGGGATCTTTCATCAAGCTGTTACAGTTTTGTTTGTCATTCTGCCTGCAAATTTGTCATGTTTGCCGCAAAGTTTTGTCATTGGTAACCACGCGCTTGTTTCCTACAGCCGTTTGCCGCTGGCCGCGGATCACCGTCGTCAGCTTCCTCCAACTTTGATGACGTAGAGGAGCGGCCGAGGTTGCGACTGGGCTACAGAACGCTGTCGTCATCTTCAATGAAAGGAGTGTCTCCGATAAAGGACGAAAACCGCGCGGATCACCCGAGCTCGCCCGAACCCCACACAAAGATACCCACGCCAACCAAAACAAACCAGAGCCCTCGTGGCGGCCAGACTAGGTTTGGATTTTCTCCACGGACAAATACCAGCTCTTTTCACAGAGACAGTAGCGGTGAAGTAGAACCGTTAAGCTCTAACGAGTCACTAGACGGAAGATACGCATCTCCCCCACCAACCCACCGTGGGGATGCAGCTTCGCATCAATCGGAAGATGCCCCAAGCGTTTCATCCGGGTATAACAGCGATGACGTTACATCTGGGCATGTGGAAAATGCCCCTCGAGCAGCTGGTGGGGCTGGCCCGGCAGGTTCGGGTGTTCCCGCTGGACAGAAGTATGACCCGAGGCAGTATCAAGATCAGCAGAATGATTTCCACCCAGTGAGTAAACAAAACGTGGTAAGAAAGCCAAATATAGGCCCGCAGTACGCACAAAATAATTGTCTCTTGAAGATAGACTGCGAGTAGTCTCTAATTTTGGCAGCGGCGATTGTGGGGCGGTCGAAATACATGCACGCGCGCGCGAAATACTTCGCGTCGCGTCTCCTCGAAATTTCGCGCGCGTGCGTGTGGGTATTTCGCCCACCCCACAATTGCCATCGCCAAAATTAGAGATCTCTCGCAGTCTACTTGAAGGAGTAAGAGATACGTTTCCACATTTTAATAAAGGTGACTCAAGCTGTGGACAACCTCACGTTTTAATCTCAAGAAGCCGAACGTTTCGTCAGTAACTCAACAGTTTTGTGTCTCCCTGGTGATTCGAGTTGTCGAGATTCAACTGTAAAAAACATTGTGCAACAAACTCACCGCATCTAGTTGTGGAGAGTCACTCTCAAATATAATTGCAACTCTGCTCCTAAAATGTGTTGTCCTTGTTGTCTACATAGTGTTTTCTCAAACTCGACCTACCTTCTGTGCTGGAGATAGGTAACACGCGAGTACTCTCCCTCGCCCCTCAGCATATGTTTTGACTGCGCTTTCCTTGACACTTTTGTTTCCTGACATTTTTAGGTACCGGAAATGAACGGTTTTCTTACCGCTGGCCGGAAGAAGAACGGTGAAGTGGAGGACGAGCTGGATCGTTCACTGGAGGGAATGGATCATAGTGATGACCAGTTTGATAAAGGTACCAGTGTGTAGTTGTGACACTCGTTGTGACAAAAAAGAGCTGCCTAACGTAATTGCCCAGTTGTACATTTGCACTATTTTGTGGCTGTCTTGTGTTTCTTTGGTGTTTTTCTGTCGCTTGAAACTATAAACTCTTTACTCCTTACAGCTGCCAACGTATAGATCAGTTTTGGCAATTTTTAGAACTCTCTACTGCTCCATTTATTTCTGTTGAATAGCTTTTATCCAGACACAAGCGTTAGGTATAAACAGCACCAAAGGAACCTCCAGAGTAGCTTTTATTTGAATGGCCTCTCTTTGTGGCTTTTTATTCACAGACTCGAAATTTAGGACTGCATCACCCGACTTTAGATTCTTGAACATTTAAGGTAACTCTTTCTTTGGGGCTCGTTTTCTTCGCAGATGTGTCCCTAGAACACACGGACACGCTATCGCCTCTTATGGTTCCTCTGGGAGCGCCTTCAGGTATGCAGTCAGAGGAAAAGAAGGAGGCTCTGGGAGAGTTACTGAGGATGGCCCGTGAGGAGGTACCTGAGCTATGGGAGGAACACTTCAACACACTGCTGTCCTTGATTATGAAGAATATTGGCGATGATGAGGTATTGTTGGGCTGACTCCAAGTAGCAGTTTAAGGCTGGTTTCCATTTGACGAAAAAACTCATTAAAGTTAAGTCAGTAAGTTAACGATAACACTGCCGAAACACAAGCGGTAGGCGACTTTGTCACCATTACTGGAACTTACACAAGAGAAAATAACACTTATTAAATCCACTTGTTTCCACAGTCTTGCAACAAAATAGCGGCCCCGAAAAACATCTTGCTCACTTAAAATATAAGTATAAGCAAGAAAATTTGTCGGTTCTTATTAGGGTTTTCCGATTTAGCGGAAAATTCACTTAAATGGAACACATTTTTCCGCCTATTGAAAATGTCATTGATATCACTTAGTTTGCCCATTGTTGCATAACAGGGAGCCTGCACAAATTGCATACGTTAAGTCAATCAGTATTATTTCTGTTCCCGGTTTCGCGGCAGAGGTATCTCAATACCTCTGAAGATACTGAAGAAGTCGTGCAGTCAGAGCTTTGCAGGGATGCAGATCTCTAGCCTATATTCGTTCGGTATTTCGAAAGTTCTTTTTAGAAATAATTTTAATTGGGATAAGTATGCAGTATGGGGACTAATGCCTTGTTTTCACGAGAGAGTTCTACAAAGGTTTTTTCTAACTGTGGTCTGATAACTTGACCTCATTTATTTGACACACTGTTTTCACGGGGCAAGATAACCAAGGTAGACGTAGAAAAAAAACTATATGAAGGTACAATATACTCCATCTCACCCAACAGGAGGCAACGTTCGGCCAATCGTGCATCGCGGTCATTGCGAGTACACATAGATCATTCTATTGGATTTCGAAAAATATCTAGTTCTAGTGTATTTCGACACCAGACACCATTTTTACCTTTAGTTGTGTGCACATGTGGGTTCCAACAGAGTTTTTCAAAATTGAAAAAATGTTTAAAAATGTCTTGAATTAGATTATTATAGATGCTAATTGTGAAGAAAAATAAACAAAATAAATTAAGAATGCGAGGCGACCTTTTTCTGATGGCTTGCTAACATGGTCCACGTGCATTTCGTTGACACTGAAGGGTGGTGATATTTTAAAGAGTAATACATGTATACAAGTACAGTTTTGCAATTCATTTGCGTAGTTTTTGAAACTAAGTAATGTTAAATAAACGAGCAGCAGTGTTTTATCGGGTCTAAAATTCCTCTGCCTTACTTCGGAACAAACACCCACTATATACGTTTATAACAATGATGCTTTTGTTAAAGTTGGAAATTAGCATACGACAAAAACATATCTTTTGTCTCACACGAAACTTGCCGAAAGGGCGTGTCCCCAGTGAGTTCAAACAAATGCGCTTTTAAAAAGGAAGAAATTTTTATACGACAAAAATATCTTTTGTCTCATACGTGCTCTGGCTTCGAAGGAGTCAACATCGCCTCTTTTTGGCGAACGTTTTGAGAGCCGAAAATTCTGAAGAAGAAAAGGGGAACCCGCCAAACAGAGCAATTCTAAAGACAACTCGCTTGGTTAGTGAGTAAGTGGTGTATGATTTTTCTGTTGAGCGACAGAGAACGACGCGTACGAGAAGTAAATTGCCTGCAATGAACCCACGTGGTCTCAGTTGAAGGCAAAAATTCAACACTTGGATACTGAAGTTACGTTATAGTCGCTTCACTTTTGTTTAGTTACGATGTTTTCAAAGAGAATAGAGAAAGCCGTTTAATGACTACTGAAAACGGACAATAAACGTTGATTTTGTGCAAAAGTAAATCCACTGTGTAATGCAATTGAATTACTTGAAAGAATCAGATTAAATATTCAGTCACCATTTTTTGTGTCAGTTTATGTTTTGATAATTAATATTCATAATTAAGTCACATGCACTAACCTTATATCTGATAAACACCGCATACTAATTAGGAGTGTTTTCAATTAGATATAAAGTCACTGCACGTGAGCTCATTTGATAGGTTCATGGGCGTGTGAATTATTAATGAGTTTTTGAATTGTTTTGAAATAGAGGCAGCCTATTGCATTTGCTTTAGAAAGTCTTTATTATTGTCAAATATCTCAATAGAAAATAGACAAGAATAACTCAAAATGCATTGTGCAAATTGAACCAACAGCACATTTTCATCCTCAATTAGCTAGCAAGGCGGAAAAAGTCTTTCCGATTCCGCTAAATCGGAAAACCCTATTTCAAGACCATTATCATACGTTTGATAATGGTGTTAAAATAAGAACCGAAATTTTATCCTTGCTTATACTTACATTTTAAGTTAGCAAGATGTTTTTCGGAGTCGTTATTTTATCGTATTTCTCACATCTGTCGGCGGGTAAAGGTTTCTACAGTCTTAATTTAGTCACATAAAAATTTACGACGGTGTCAGCTACGAGAACTTCGTTTGCACGTGCATGTTCACACATTTCTTTGCCGTACTCTTGAAAACAATATTTTTTTTTCAATTTTTATTAATATCAATATAAACCATACAAATTAAAGCAAAATCACATGGAGAACAAGGTTTAACTATTTACGAGTACTATACAATGGTAAGAGATAGCAGTTTCTCAAGAAGAGATAAGGGGCATCTTAAGATAAATTAATATAAATGTTCTAACTTATATTCGGTGGCTATTTTCGTGATAAACTAAACGTCATTGAGTCGCAGCGAGTTACTGCGTAACTTATCTGGAAAACAATAATATGAAACAACGAAAACTGATTAGGGGCTTTCCATAGACTTTGAACCACGGCAGCAAAAGTTCTATATTTCAGTTCAGGCTAAACATTGACACGGTCTTAAAAGCAACTTAAGCCTTGCAACGCGTAGTTTTAGTTTTGTGCCTTGAACTGAATTATATCTTTGATCGATGTTTATAGCCTGCCGTCCGACTGCTGTCTCTCCGCGTGCTGAGGGATCTGGTACGGACTAAGCCCCATGCCTTCAACAGACAAAACGACAAAATGGTTGAGACAGTTCTGATCGCCCACAAAGACTCACAGAAAGAGGTAAGGAGTTTGGGGTGCGTTTTACCTTGACGTGTAGGTAGGGTCACATGGCTCGACAATTACCTCCGGGAAAAATGACCTTCCCCTCCCCTCAAAGGCTGTTAATTAACTAAGAAGACGGAGGCCATGCTGTGATTACCTATGTTAGTGGACTCCTGTTAGTCACCAGTCTTGGCTCAACGTCACTCTTTTTGCCGTATACTGAACATGCCACAGCCAACAACTCGTGAAAATCACGAAACGTTGATGTCGCAAACATTTCATTAAATAAGGTACCAACTTAGAAGAAGGTTCTTAAAAAATGAAATATATACTAAGATGTAGCGTCTACTATATTATACTATCTCTTAAAGTATTTATTTCACCTTCGACTGTATTCACAGGTTGCTAGGGTCGCCGAAGAGGCTGCCGGGACGATCGCCAAGTCTTTGCCTCCTGAGGTGTGTCTTCAAGCCTTGTCCCCAGTTCTCAGGGACGCGGAGTTTCCTGTCAATCTTGCAGCTCTGAAGATGACCATCAAGGTATGGCTGTGGATAATAATTTTTCGTTGTCTACTGTGAGGTTGACTGCCAGAGTCAGTGAACAAGTTTTCTATTAAATCCTGAAGTCTGACCAATCCATTCCAAATGATAGTTTCGTGTCATTCTTCGAACTTTTAAAACACCTTTGAAGTCGAGAGAGGAATTTTAATGTTTCGCTTAATCTTTCATAGGTTGTTGAAGATATCGACAGCGAGACTGTTGGAGAGCACCTGGGAGAACTCGTGCCGGGATTAATTAGGGTAAATAATTAGAAATATTTTTTGCTTCACGCAGATTGTTGATTGAATGCAGCCGCATCGGTAGCGACTTTGTGGTAACGCATGCACCATATACTTGCCTGCCTGGCACTCGACAAAGAGTGTTAAAGAGGGTCCCTTTACATCCCTTCCTGGGACCCTTTGTGACACATTATGTGTAATACACGACAAAATTAAGATAGGGGACTCTGTGGCGTGCTATCATGGAGTGTTTACCGCGGCATCTCGTCTGTTCTCTTACGTATCGGCTCGTCAAGTAATCCCTTTCCGTGACGAGTGGTCTCGAAGAACTTCTACATAAGAGGTTAACTCTTATCGTTCCATGTGGTGGAAGGGTTTGCTTGCCTCACGTCTTGCTGCATTTTCTAATCTTTTCTCAGTCTTTTCTTAATATTTTCTTGGTCTGTTTTTCTACAGTGCTATGACCACGTGGAAAGCAGTGTTCGCAAGGCCAGCGTGTTCTGTCTTGTTGGGCTACACAGTGTAGTTGGAGAGGACGTCCTCATGCCGCATTTGGCTGAACTTTCCGGAACAAAGATGAAACTGCTTAATCTCTACATCAAGAGGTCCCAGGCTGGCAACGGTGGCGCTCGTCCGTAAGAATCTGGGAACAAGCCGCGAAGATACACATCTGATCTCCGTTGTGAAAGAGGAGCTATCCAACTGACCCAACCGACGCTAGGAAAAGGGCTGATTTTGCTGTTGCTATGACTACCGATAGGCTTTACCGAAGACGTATCGATTAGTTTCAGGTAGTCGAGGTCTCGCTTGGTCTGCCTGTGCCTAATGCTGAACGGTAGTTGAGGAGAACTTCCTAAAGCAAACGGGCGAAGAATCAGCAGTCATTGTTATACCTGTCAAGCCGGTTTGCAGTGTAAAAGAAACTTGTATAACCTGGCAAGCCAGTTTTTTGTCAGTTAAAAAAGCTCTGAATCCTATCGAGCAGGCCATTAGGCACAATTATGCTAGTTTTCAACCTGACAAAACACCATGGCCGTGAAGCTTGTTAAGGATCCCCGAAGAGCTGAAGTTCGTTGTCGGCAAACACGCATCCTGTTGGCATCAAATCTCTCCGGGCATCAAGGAAAAGGCGAAGTAACCAACTAGCAGTTGGTCTTCTTTGGGAATTTGCTGAAAATGAGACACTTCTGTAGAGGCAAAATGTGGCCTCTTGAAAATCAAATCATTTAAGACGATTTCCGCTCAACGTTCGAGCAGTAAGTGCAAAAATTAAGTTACCAAAAAAATACTTGCAGCACTGTCACATTTTAAGAACAGATAAGAAGAACTTATCGTTACTTTTGCTCCCAAGCTGACCCCGCGAGAGAAAATTGGATTTGAAGTTATCCATATTTCAATTAAAAAGACGCTTCATGTCAGTTCAAAACAAAATGGCGCCCGTTTTTAGCATACTTTTACGAGATTTGAAATTAATTTTCTTGAGAATGCTTGAGAATTTCATCGCGGGGTCACTTGGGCAAGTGAACTAGAGTGAGATGTTTCAAATAGCATTTAAAATGTTACCGTGCTATGAGTAGTTTTTTGGTAAATATTTTTTGCACTTATTGCTCGAACGTTGAGCGGAATCCGTCTTAACTTTGTAAATTGCCAACAGGACATACCGTGTCATAACTGAGAGCTTTTAATTTGCAAAGTTTTATCCCTGTTACTTTGTAAATGATTTTTATTGGTTTCATTTGTATTATATGGTTTTGTTTCCATATTTCTGCTGCGGATAAACTAAATCCTGTCATTGCCACTGAACTTGAGAACTTCTAGTCAAAAGTATGGATTTTAAGACAGCGTGACTCGAATTATTCCTAAGTTTGGCGTGACAAAAGAAACGCCACGCATTGCTACATTGGACGTTAGGTGAACTAAATACGTTTGCGTAAGCGGCCGCTGTATGTATGATTTTGCTCTTGAAAGAAGGAGATAATATATTTATTTTTAAAATAGACTTTGCGTGGGCTGCATTGAGTATCGGATAGTTTTATGTGTGAAGTTATAAACTAAAGTAAGAGTCTACGTAGCTAGCAGGACTGTTCACGCAAAGGCGATATTTAATTAGCGAAGCCGTGTACAATCCCGTCAGCTACTTGCGCGACGAAAGTAATGTAACACTGTTCTAGCGGGGTGGTCACCGCTGCTATGTCGTGAATTCACGCGAATGATAAAAGGAAGAATAGTATTAAACAAATTTTTCTAAGAGGACTGAAATTAATTTGTTTTCTATTACAATAAAGGTCCAAAAGTAACAAAATCCTCCCTCCCCCGGATAATAACAACAACAACTTGCGCTTCCCTTTATGAAGCGCATCAACAGTGCGTCATTCTACATGCGATGTCTTCAACTATTTTCTGTCAGGTGCCAAGACTTACAAAATCATACTGTTGAAGGTGTTACACGAACTTCTGTGTAACAAGTTATGTTACCACAACGAACTGCCAACGTTTTCATAGGCGGAACAGTACCGAAAGCAGCGATCGCCGGAGTCTCTTCCCAAGATAAGCCTCCTCTTCCTTCCCCTCTCCTGCATTCTGTTCGCTTTAACTCATTGGTGAAGCTATGAGGTGCGGTTTCCTGGCTTAGAGGGTGTTCACACGACACCGGTACAGCTTTCATTTCGGTACGAGGTCATCCCGGTTCCCTGTTGTGGCTCTTTATTTGCCGGTACGACTTTCATTCCAGTACAACCAAAAAGAGTCATGTGGAGTTTACGTAAGCCGTTTTTATGGCGGTGCGAATTTTATTCCAAAACGAAAAGCAGCTGACATCTTCGAACTGGAATGAAAATCTCCATCCGTTATTGGTGCAATCCTCGCTGTCTTTAAAGTCTGGAGGAGACCATAATCTGCAAACAATCAAATGAAAGCTTTTGAGTATTTTCTAGTGTGCAATTTTGGAAGGGTATCACATAAACGAAAACAGAGCCACAGAGGAAACGGGGCCGATGTGAAGACGTAGAGGTGTAAATACCTTCCTAGGATCTCCAATCAAACACTTAATAAAGGCGTCTATAGTCACCTGACGAGTCCTGGCTCAAAACATTAGGTAAAGGAGAAAAACGTTCCTTTCCCTGAGCTTGCGTTAAGTGTTTGATTGGAGATCCTAAGAAGGTATTTACACCTCTTCGTCTTCACATCAGTACGAGTTCATCCAGACCCGTTTTCTCTTGTGTACTTTCGTGTGTTCCTGTTTAAAGTGTTACTCGGATGGTTCTGACTTGTAATTCTCGACAAAATACTCCATTTTGACCATCTGAGCAGTACTTTCTTATGGAACTATTTATCGTGCTGTACAGGGTGGTTCTAACTGGAGAGTGTGTGGATGAAATTCGAAAGTGTGACCATTCAAATGAAAGCTACTACTGAGCAGAAGTTTCCTGTGACGCTGTTTATTGTACCGTCCAATTTGGTTCTAACTTTTGAACCTATGGTGCAATTTATAATGCTGTACAAGGTGGTTGTACCTTTTGAGTAAGTAGATGAAATTCTAAGGTGCGACCTATTCTCTCACTGAGGTGGTGATGTTTTTCATTTCTTTTTAGGCTTCTGTTTCCTTGGCAGAAGGCAAAGAAAACCATGGCATGGAAGCCATGCACCCCATAACAGTCGAGAGGTTAAAAATCAATAAAACATTAGTGGAGACCTGTTTCTTCATGGTTACCCCGGACCTTCGCGGGTGTCCTTCCGTGTTCTTGGCAAACTATATATATCGTTGGAGGTCATCGTTGGAAAGGTTAATAAATGTAGATTTCGGGAAAAAATATAAATTTCCGGTTTTTTTTTAATTCCGCTGAAGAAAACGGCAATAATGACCGTGAAAATAACCATGCCTCGTTCAATCAGATAAATGAATTGATAGGGTATCACAACTCGGCCGATTTCTGTGAAATTTGGCCTGAACATACCTTAGATGTTTTGAAACCAAAGAGTGTCGGAGATTTTTGAAGTTTGTAATATTTCACCCGTGGCGATCTTCAACGCAATGCGCATTTGCGTATTCTTTGTTGCTCGAACTTGACAGATTAATTAAAAAATAACCTGTCAGAATATCGAAAAATGCTCACACTCTTTTGATATGATTGATTCTTTGTGATTAACACTATGCTCAGATTTGATACCCTATTAATTCAACTGAATTACACATGGTCATTTCGCGGTTGTTTGCGATTTTCTTTTGCGGAATTGAGGAAATGGCAATTGCTATTTTTTTCCCTAAAACTACATTTATTAACCTTTCCAACGATATATATAGTTTGCCAATTTTTTCAAGTTGCAATCCATTTCCATCCGTGCCATCCGTAGCAACAGACCACAAAAAATAGCTTCAGTGAAGTAATATAGTCTTTAGTAACAAAACTAGACCATAATTTTGGGCGTTCATTGATGTGAGGACATTTTTTTTATTTTTAAAGTGAACTAAAACGGCGTGACTATGCCCCTTTAACTATTAGAATTTGCCTGGGTTCGGACAGAAATGTTGCTGATGGCGCGGTAAATATATCTGCTGTCAATCACTGATATTGGACTAGATGATAGGATGAAATTGGTGGACCAAAAAATCGTTTTTAGCCTGTACTTTGATTCACGGAAAGTATAGTAGGTTAAGCATTTGAGTACCTGGACATTTTAGGGTAAGGCTAGTGGCTTTTTTTGTATCAACTGTTCAAATTTGCACTTTGTATTCTTACCGAATTTCATGAGTTAAAAACCAATAAATTTACACAGGCAGAAAATACTGTCCGTCAGATATCACGAACACTTTCCCAAAAAACCAATCAGTTGTTTTTCAGGTCAAGACTTAAATAAACGGGGCTGACAAAGGATATTATTCCGCGCCAGAGGTTATCAAGAACAATTATTCAAAAACCGTGAGAATCAGAAACCAGTCCTACAACCAGTCCTGGGAAAACATGGTAAGAATACGTACTCTTCTTTTCCCCATCTTCTTTTTTACAATACTGTGCAGTTAAACATTTCTAGACAACGTAAGCGTGCTCATTTATCGATATTCGATATCTTACAGGGGAACAACTTGACGAGTATTACTTAATAATTGTGGTTGCCGTTTTAACACTAAAATTAACTACTTTTTTTGTCTTGACTATTTTCTTGCAAGCGGAGAAACACGTAGGCTGAACAACTACTTTCTTTGATTGGTATTTGATTAGATCTGGTTAAATTTGGTGTTTGTATGTAAGTTGAGAGGAAAGACTCACCAAGATAAAAACGTTTACAATCATAAAAACCACATGATTCGAAGTCAGAATATTCTTTATTTTTTTTAGCAAGTCGTACAGCTGCATACACTCTTAAGTTACTTCCCTTTTATCTTTATAATAAATGCATTTTCCTGAGGTTAACTGAGTATGTTGCCCTGGCTCATTTGTTAAGGAAAAAACAACAACAACAATCCCAAACAGACATTTCTGCGGCTGCAAAGATTATGGATTTTGAGATGTGTTGCTTTGAAATATAGTATCTAAGTTTGCCCACTTTACTGAGATAGGATATAGATTATTGTCATTTTGGCCTCGTATCTTCTCTTCCGGGCTTTCACGGGGAAAACAGCGTGTCTCCCGGCAGCTCTGTTTTACCTGCGGAAGAAATATAAGGGCGCCTGGGGACGAGAAAGCACACACTTGACAAATAATGTGCACTAGGACCACAAAGATGTCCTTTTTCTTTTTTCTGTTCCATTTTTTCTGCTTCTCCTGTTTGAAGCTTGTGTCGTTCTAAAGGTTTCATTGGTGGAAGCCAATGACATCAGTAAGCTACCATGGTTAAATTGTCTTGCTTTTCCTTCATCAGAAGAGAATATTTTGAAACCGCCAGGGGTATTTTGCTGAACGCCGAACGCCGAATATAGTATTAACGGTTAAACACTCATCTACAGTATTTAGGGTTAAGCACTGATCGATAGTGATTAGGCCTAAGGACTCATCTACACTATTTCGGGTTAAGCACTGATTCTACGACAGTTAGCTTCTGGTTATGCCGGTGGGTGGGCAATTGATCATTATTAGAATTGTACGGATTCGTTTGGCGAAATGCCTCTGCCGTTTTGAAACCGTACCATTTCACTTATTAACTTTGGCCCAAATTACGTCCTAGAAAAATGCTACGAGACTTGGAGCAGATGTTCTAAATGGAGCAGTATATTTACTGGAGTATTATGGCTGAGTTGCCATGACAGGTAAACATAAACTCCTGTTTACCGGTTCAGCGTGTAGTTTCACAGGATATTTTTACATGTTGTGCTGTATTTTGGCGAGATCCGTACTCTTTGAATGTCTTTGGCGGAGCTTCGGCATTCCCCAGAACCCTCGGAATCATGCGATGAGTTTCGGTGACCTTCGGAAACATTAGAAAATCCTTTACGTGGTAAGGCTATGAGTTTTCGTCAAGAACGCTTGATTTAAAACATAAAGGTTGCCTTTTTTTGTAGAAAACTAAAGCCGTAGCTTATTGAGTCAACAAAATTATAGTTACTTCGATTGAAGTGTCCATTAGCACTTGCTGGATATAAGGTGATTACAACCTTCAAGGCGCGTAACTTAAAGATAATCTTTGCTGAATATTTTTTTTTGCCATTTTTTGGACAAAATTTTTCCTTAGCGGCGAAAATATTTTTAATGCCGTGGCACTTGACTTGGCGTCCAATTTCCTTATAAGGCAAAAAGCAGGGTTTATTCGCTGATAACCTATGTGTGTAAACCAATGACATTTGCGCCGGACAATAATAGCATTCTGTTGAGTAAACATTCGCTGTGTTAACTGCAATTGCAATTTTTACAGGTGCATTTGCCTGGGATATGATGGTGGAAGCTGTCAGAACGTTCCTAGTGAATGTCCGTTATCCGACACCGCTTGGCAGTACCATTGTGGCTCTTCATCAAGCAAACCAAAGCCATGGTAGTGCCCCCTTTATCCGTCAAAGTGAAAAGCACCCCACAAAATTCTGGCTACGGAATTTGGTAGCCTGATGTTTGAAAGCTCAGAAAATAGCTTCAACTGCTCTTTAATTTAGAATCATCAAGTGTCACTGATATCTTGATTTAATCAATAAAAAGCAACAGCCTGCTTAAATACGTCGATTTTAGATTTCGCTTGACGAGGAGGGGAGGGAGGGGATAGATAGAGGGCAGGAGGGG
Organism: Siderastrea radians; assembly: GCA_964017195.1. Lineage (NCBI taxonomy): Eukaryota > Metazoa > Cnidaria > Anthozoa > Scleractinia > Rhizangiidae > Siderastrea > Siderastrea radians. Next base: position 1,714,951 of record OZ024893.1, on the reverse strand, counting down.
TTGGAACTGTCCCACATCCAGCACCCATTACTCATGGGTCCTGTGCCTTCCTTGACTACCTTTGCCTCTTTGTGCTTTTGCTATTGCAAATATTTATACCTGATATCGTGCAGTTTCTCATTTTTGTCCACAGGCCACGTCTTGCAATTACTGTTTATTGCCAGATTTCGCCCTTTTCACTTCCTTTAGGTTCTTTACCCTCCCCCACCCCGCCCACTTCCTAGATGGTGGTAGCAGTGACGACAAACTAAAAGACATAAAACGACACTTCTTATCCGACCTCCGTGCCTTCCTCCGCTTAAAAGTCTAAGTTTTTTGGTGATAGAAGGGCCTCTCTTGTCTTTGAATGGCAAAAATATATATGTATATTTTAATACTACAGTGATGCCTCATAAAACCTTCTCCCAACTTCTATCCCCCCCCCCCCCACCCCCACTTCGAGACAACGACAACTTTATTTCGGATTCCCATTTCTGAACATGGTGCTGCCAATACAATAACAACGAACAGCAGGAAACTCACAGGAAAGAAACTCACAGGCTAGATTACAATAAATAAATTAAATTGAGATAGAGGTAGTTGTAAATGCAAAGTTAAGGTTTAGCACCTCTACAACTGAACCGTGTACGATCAACCTTGCTCAACGTCGGATCAAAAAAGATCGTGATCAGTCAAGAATGAAAACAGTATAAATGATTGTCAAAAAGACTACTGCAGGGACTGATCAAACAACGTGAAAAGACTGAGTTACAATATTTCGACTGGCCAGTACCAGTCTTTATCAGGTTTATTAGGACAAGCAGCAGTTAGTCTGCTAAAATATGGATCAGTATAATTGAACAAAAATTAAACTTTTTCATGATAATGAAAATTGGGAAATGAGCTGTTTCGTTCAAAAAGCGTGTTTTGAATCTCTCCGTTTTTTTTACAAATTAAAATTCTTAAGTTGCTGTAGTTTCCAAAGAGGGGAAAAAGAACAAAAACCGTCATTTTTCATTTTTCAAAAGAAAAAAAACAAAACAAAAAAACAAAAACAAAAAACGGATGTTTTTAAAAACGTCTCTATACAGTGACCGTGAAGACTGGGCCCAAGTCCGGGCGGCGATAAAAATGCATGCTGGGATATGATCTTCCTCTTTCGCTGGCAGGACAGGCTTCGAACGATAATTTGCACCGAAATAAGAAGATGGGTTTTGGTGATCTTAAATCCAGATCAGGCTTGGAAGCCTTGAATACATACCTAGAACACAAAAGCTATGTCGAGGGGTACGTATCTTTGTCTTGTTCAATGTTCAGTTTGTACATAAAAGGCTATTTACGTCTAGTCCACGTGCGCCTGTGGTTTTGAGAACAATTTTAAATGGTGCAGTGTACAATTGTAGTTTAAATGTAGTTATCCAGGCTACGATTATAATTGCTGGTTTATATCTTACTTTTTATTTCACCCGTTCATCTGTAAGTCTACTTCTTCTACACTAAACTGCAATTGTTCTTACTGATGTAACGTTGTAATTAATGAATTATTGGTCGTAGTTTTCGTTTGTTACAAATGAATTACGTCGTACCTTTCCTTTCATGTGCTGTTCTAGTTTCCAGCTTTCCCTATAATTTTATTTTGGTCAAAAGCCATATGCTGCAATTTAATTGGTATGTGGTGGTGGTAGTGGAACTGATGGGGGAGGAAGTGTTGGATGCATCAAAACTATAAAAAAATTGTTTAACTTTACTCTCAAGTTTATGTTCAAGTGTAACCCCACCAATTAATTTTTGAGCATATTCATTGGGAGAAACAGATCACTTGGTACAAATTTAAAGGGCGGTTACCAGGCGATACGTGCTGTCCAATTTGATATCCCTCGTCAGATTTTATTTCAACCACATCAAAACAAGTAAGTCTAAGCTTGGGTCAAACTTGAAAATTTTTCATGGAAGAAAACGAATTATATGTAGAATTATATGTAGATCGTTGCAGTGAAGGGTTTTCAACCTAAGCGGTTGAAAAGAAGAAACCTGAAAAAATTCAGGCTTCACCGGTATCTCATAGGTCATGGGTTCGAGTCCCATTCAAGTCTGAATTTTTTCAGGTTTCTTCTTTTCAACTGCTTAGGTTGAAAACCCTTCACTGCGATGATCTACATGTAATTCTATCTTTATCCGCAGTTCAAATATATGAATTTCATATATTAATTTTCAAAACGAAAATTGTTTTACAGAAGCTGGTAATGGCAAAATAACCTGCAATTACTCCATTGTCATCAATGGCATTTTTTTCTTCTAAATTGCGACAAAAGTGCACTGTGAATGTTAATCAGGGGGGTATAAAATAAATAAACCCTATTCCTAGCTTGCTGGTATATCAGAGGATAATGCCGTTGGCTAAAACATTGTTCTCGAAATTTCACAGTTGGCATAAGGCTTTGCCTCTCGGCGAACTGTTATTTTTTCGGACAATCTTTCAGCCTCAAGCATTATTCTCTGATTTACCAGCTGCCAGGAAGGGATTTATTTACTAATTATCTTCAATTATCTTGTCTTTAATGGAGTGGAATTTTAGGGACACGCAGTATGCTGAGTATTCTGTGAGAGGGATTTACTGAAGAATCTGTATTGGTCATAATGTTATGTACTAGGGAAAAATCCAAATGGTCATAGTATGCATAATGTCTTGAAAGTGACAAAGTTTATTTTAGTTATCGTGAAAACTGACAGGCTATATTTTGATGAAAAAAATTCCCTACTACTAATTAATCATTATTATTTTTATGTTAGTTCCTAGCTTGAATAATTATTGTAAATTAGTATAGATTTAGCGTATATTTTTTTTATTGTAATTAGTATTAGTTGATTTCTTTTATCTGCATAATTGTAAGAGTACTGAGACTCTGTTTAAGTGCTCCTAAAGCCGAAATATTATTGTTATTATTATTAAAGAAAGCAAAATTAATCAAGTAAAAGTTAGTAAACACCCCAGCAAAGGCTTATATCTCATTATGGGTAGAGCAAAATAAAACAGCTTGGTCAATACCTAAGTTACAAAATACAATTAGTTCCTTTATGGTTGCAGGTATGTTCCATCCCAGGGTGACACAGTGGTGTTTGAAGCTTTGTCAGGGGCCCCGCCTGCTGATCTGCCGCATGCTCTTCGGTGGTATAACCACATTTCATCATTCGGTGCTGAGAGGGCAAAGTTTTCTGGCAGCAAAAAAGATCTTCAAAGCTATGGTGATGGACCTGTAGCAAATGGTACAAAAAAGGACGACGACGATGACTTTGACCTCTTTGGTTCAGATGAAGAAGAAGAGGTATGGTATATTCATTGCTTTTATAGACACATTCTGTTGTAACAACACAACAATGTATTGACATCTGATGTCTGATGTCTCCAGCTAACTCTCACTTGAGGAAAACTGAAAACTGACTGAGATGGAAGGGTTGTGAGTTAGCAACAGTTATGTCATTACTTGTGACAAGTATAATTTTTCATGTATTTGTTTGTTGTCATGTTAAGGCTTGACCAAACAGATTCAACATTGTTGAATACAACTGGTTGTCAAGCAAATTTGCCATCTCATCACAGCATCTTTCACAGTGTTATCAAGGACTTTTTTCGTTAGCTATAAGTTGCATTTCTGATTACAGGCATAACATCGTGGTACAGGACTGAGAGGAACTGCTTTTGACAGCACTTATTGCATCACTAGAACACTTACTATTCACACCCTGTAGTAGTGTTATGGGTCTCAGGTTCAGCTCAGGATGCCTGTTCAACCTGTTGAAGGTGTTTGGTCTCAGTATTAAATGAAGTTAAAATGTAATGGAGATGAAGTATGTAAAATGGTGTTTACTGTACATGCATTAATTATTTTGTTCAATGATTTTGCACCAATGAGGTTAGCATTGTTGGTCACGACTGACAACAAAAGGAGTATGGAGCAATGTTGAATGACGTGCTTGATTTAAATCCAATAAGGATGGAAGTGGGAAGAACAGTAATTATCATGTTACGTTTGGTTATAAAAAAGGATTATTACACAAGGTTAAATGATCACAATTCTGGTTTGTGTGTTAGGAAACTGAAGAGGACAGAAAGCGTAAAGAAGAAAGAGAAAAGGCATACTGGGATAAGAAAGCCAAAAGTAAGCTTTGTGCGACCAAGATATTTTGAAATAATTTTTCCCGGAATCTCCACTATGATGTCATAGTACCTTACCTCTGATTTATTGGAATATAAAAAGGTTCTGGGTATAAAAAAATTGCTTAAAAATATTTTTTCTGTATTTGTTTTATCATCTGATGGATGCTTGGAACAATTTTCTAAATTGTCTGATGGTTATTTCGATGAACTTTTTCTTCAAATTGCCCACCAGCCAAGCTCTGAAACAAAAGACCAGTTGTTGGTTGATTTGTTTGTGTTCTTAAACAACGTTTATAGATTGTTTACAAATCTCTGGAGGCCTGTGTTATAAGTTGCATGTAAATTGTTGTTATTGTCCACCTAAAGTTGAAATTAGCATCAATGTACAGTAGAAACTTCATAACTTGAACTGTCGGGAGAATCAAATTATCTGATAACTGTTTGAAACATGAAAAGTTTGAGCCAGAGGGTGTAATTTACTCTTAGTAATCCATGTTTAGTATTAGTTTTATTTCTATATTTATTTATTTATTATTATTTTTTTAATGCTTGTAATTGCCTATGTTTGTAAGCTTTTTTAATGTTCTAGATGTAAGCACATTGAGAATTTTAAACGTGCACATAAGAACCTTATTATTATTATTATTATTATTATTATTATTATTATTATTATTATTATTGTTACCAATGTGATAGTGAATTTTAAGACTGATGAATATATGAGAAAGATGTTTATTAATTCAGGGACACAGGCGACTCCGAAAAAAAAATCCGAGTTCTCCCAACAGGAGTCGAACCTATCACCTTCAGGTTACTAGTCCAGATGCTCTACCACTGAGCTAATCTTGTTCCCAGATCTCGTGGGTGGGCGAAGCCGAAGGCGAGATCTGGTCAAATCCGATTTGTACCACGTGATTGCCTGTCAGGAATGTGGCAGGCAAGTCAATAGCGCATGCCCGAGACAATTCTAAGAAAATGGCAATCAAATGAATAACCAACGCTTAACCAAATGAATAACGAATGCTTAACCAACCTCGTCTTTCCTGGAGTGATATCTTGCAAAGTATTTTACTAAAGAATAAAGCAGAAGGCAATCATCAAGGCTCAGTTCGGGTAAATAATATTTTATTTGATAAAGTGTTCATTCGGCGGCTACATGCAGTGACTAGACATGTCTAGGTCTTATGCAAATTTGATCGGGTCACGTAAATATTCTTACGGCGGATTCTTCAGGCGGAACATCGTTATTCGTTAGAAATAGCTTTATAATGCTATGAAGAACTGAGAAGAAATCTTCTTGACTTTTGAGTCCGACTGAAAACAACGAAATGTCTCAAGAATGCATATATTATGATTGCGTGCACAATGTCTAATTTGCATAAAAACAGACATTGAATTCCCTTGAGGCCCTGAGAAGCCTCGCAACGTACGTTCAAATTTTAGCGCTGTGACAGGCATGTTTTGAAACAGCCAATAAAAAAAAATCGAATTTTCTTACTTGACCAGATCTCGCCTTCGGCTTCTCCCACCCGCAACATCTGGGAACGAGATTACCACTGAGCTAAAGGAGACTCCTGTTAGGAGAACTTGGGCTTTTTTCTGAGTCACCTGTATCACTGACTGAACAAACATCTTTCTCACTATTATTATTATTATTATTATTATTATTATTATTATTATCATCATTATTATTATTGTTATTATTATTATTGTGTGAAGCATGGAAAACTGTTTTGGTTCCAGTTAGTAAGAAGTATGAGTTTTTGACATTAAGTGATTGAGATTTTGTTCTTTATAGTACTTAAAACAAGCACTCTATAGTTACAGCCATACCCACCCTCCCTTGCTGGAATTGTAATATGACAAGTCACTATTTGGCAACAGTTTAAGGCTGCGGGTGACAAGCTGCTCATGAATAAATTTATAAGGCGAAATTTTGGTGGAGGTCTTATGTCAAAAAGCTTTATATCTTGAACGTTTGGGAGCCGATGCCATTAAAACTTAACAGAGAGCTTGGGGAATGGTGGAAGTGCAACAAGGCTGTTTTTCTTTTGATGGATTGCGCTTCCCGGGATGTTTTGAGCTTCAAAAGTTAAGATTTTGTAAAACGCGACTGCGTGTCCAAGTTTTCTCCTTGTGGAGAAAACAACACTTCTTGATTTTACCACTCATTGATCAGTTGAAACCTCTATTGTGTCACAACAGAGGCCAATTATGGGATTTTGAGTTCCACTGAAAGCTGTAAGCTTTCAAATGAGTAAAATCATCCTTGCTTAAGTTTGAATCCTTCAATTTTGTGTTAAAAAGCCTGTTTGAAAAAATTGCTTCTGTTGTGACAATCTACAATACACCTAGTTTATCTGCCTAATGTGTCAGTTCAGGAAATTCTATATCCGCGCTGGTTTTAGGGCTTCCAAACGCTTACCGAATAAACACGAAGGTCAGGTAAGATTATGCTAATTATGGAAATTAGATTGTACCAGCTATTGTGCACTGTCCCGAAAAGAATGTTGTACGTTGCAATTTAGAGATCGCAAAATAATTGGATTGAAGAATATAAAGTGTTTCCCAAACTCTATGTATTATTTTAGTTTTTGTTTTGATTTGTTGGACAACTTCTACATCTAAGGGGTCTACTAACATTTCAAGGTAAAAAACCGGATTTCAACAGCATTTTTTATTTTAAAATGTTTGTCACAAGATATCCATGACGTACGATTTAACACACGTGCAATTATTGATTCATAAACTGAAAGTTTTATGGAAGAGCCTATTCATTAATATTTCGCGCAATGTTGCTACCATTCATCGCACTTCACGCAAACGCTTTAAATAAATGAATACTGATGACCTAGTTTCTCTCACCCACGGCCTTAACATAACATTGTTTTGTTGTTTTTGTTTAGAACCAGCAGTCATAGCTAAATCAAGTCTTCTTATCGATATAAAACCTTGGGACGATGAGACAGGTATTATACAATTATGTTATGCAATGTGTTACGGTATTTTTGTCTTTAGAACTCCCAGTTTAACCCAAAAATGATTCTCTGGCATCTTAGCATCCATAAAAACTGCTGCCAGGCTCTCTTCAGTTGTTAGGGCACCAGACCTCAGGGTGGGTGGTCAGCCCCAGTCCCCCTTCAGGTACTCCCATTTATAAGCTATATGGGCATGTGCCGCTGTGAAGGGTGTGGTTTACATCCAGGTTAGTCTGACGAAGGGGGGAGAAATCAGAGAGTTCTGGTCTAGAATAAGGAATCATTGATCGGCATCATTTGTTGACATGTGGCGCGTCTGGGATAGTGTAGGGGTTTTTGGTATCTAGTCAAGAATAGGGTTGCATGTTGCAGCTGAACTTGGTCTGGAATAGTGACACCACCCCCCCCCCCCCTTCCTTTGCCAGAGCAACACTTAAGCTCGTTTACGTGAGAGCCAAGATGGTTTCCCCCGAGGGTGATTGTTGTCTCACCATGAAGTAAGTTGCATTAATTTCTAGGAGCATTGCTTTCCATGACACTAGTGAAAAGGAATGCTAAATAATTCTATCATTTTACCCCTAAATTTTGTATGACAGACAAAATCCCTTTGGAACTATCAACATACCCCTTGGTACTTCCTTGAGACCTCCATACCATAGTTTGTCAAGGGACTCACTATGAAACCTTGCAAGCTTCAAAGGTCATAAAGCTGCTGGAATTTCTGTTCATTTATTCTAAACTATGTTCCCCTTCAATTTGCAAGTACCTTGATAGACATAAGACAGTGTTAATAATTTTCCTGTATCAAGGTATCTCCCAGGAAGCCAACTGAAAGCCTCAAGTGAACTTAAGATGGCTTCCTGGCAGTTATTCTGATTGGATTATCTAACTTCTCAAATGTATGATTTTATTGTGTTGTGGTTCAATTCTATCCATGGTGCAAGTTTTACTTTCCTTTGTTTTATGCTCATTATCATACATGACCATACACAGGAACAAAGGAAAATAAAAATTGAACCAAGGATAAAATTGAACCACAACATATGCATACTCTTGAAAATTCAGCTCTCAATAATCAGCCCGAAATTTATGTTGTTAAGATTAAATTTAAAAATAAATTTTACATTAAACTTTAAATTTATTTTTTTTAGACATGAAGGAAGTCGAGAGGCTTGTTCGTTCTATTCAGTCTGACGGTCTTGTTTGGGGTGCATCAAAGCTGGTTCCTCTTGCATATGGCATCAAGAAACTACAGATAAGCTGCGTTATTGAAGACGACAAAATCTCTACAGACTTCCTGGAAGAAGAGATTACAAAGTTTGAAGATCATGTTCAGTCGATGGATGTTGCTGCCTTTAATAAGATCTAATGTCATAAGAATTTTGGAAATGGCCGTAAATTCAACAAAATAAAACATAAATGACAAACTAAAACGGAGTGCATTTTTTGTTCTGAATTAAAATTCATAAACTTTTGACCGTACACAACATTATTAACCTGTAACCAGTACATGGTGTCTTCACAAAGTGTTGTAACTGTGGTTTTACAGTGCAATAAGTGCTGCACAAGTAGAGCTTGAAGCAGTTGTTCTTTTGTGCTATACTGGATTGATACGCCTGTATACAGAAATGAAATCGTTGTTGCAAAAATTATCAAGATCCTAACACACACCCTGATTGATTGGCTGGGTAGCTGATTTAGATCAGCTTAAATAAACATGGGTGTTAAGGAACTGGCTTTTTCAGAAATACCTGCCTTTTAACTGAATGGTAACACCCAAGGGAACTGGGAGAATTTAACAGGACTTATGTAAAGCGGCAAAGTCCCAATTTAGTATGAGCTGGCAAGCAAAGCACCATTCCCACACCTGTCCAGCTTGCTTGGCTTGCAAACTCAAAAGTTGGAGGCTCCATTGCTGAGTCACACATGGGAAAACCCAACTAAATGAGCGTGCTTGTAGGCTATGGGCTTGGGTTCTCTTGTTTGTATCGAATGTAGTATGCACATGTACCATTTGCTTCTTCAAGCCAGTCAAACCTGTATTAAGCAGTCACCCTCGGGGAATGGGTAACTGACTGCTTATAATAATACAGGTTTGACTGGCTTAGAAAGAAAATCAAGGAAAAAAAGACTTGAAAGTGATCAAAGACTTGTCACAATCTGAAGAATTGTCCTCAAAGCAATTTATACCTCTTCTTGTGGTAAACGAAAAGAAACACCCTTACTACATTATTATTTGCTCACCAGCAGGACACATGGCTATACTACTATGATTTCTCTTAACAAATTACCGTATTTACCCGCGTATAGGCCGCACTTTTTTCAAGGAAAAAAACGTTCAAAATTTGGGGTGCGGCTTATACGCGGGTACAAGAGTTTGGAGCTCATTAATATGCAAAATTTCCCGACACACACAGAGTCAACAAAGTTACTGAAAGCTTGACAGTTTGATTGAATGTATCGTATGAGGTTAAGTTAATCCATGTCTTCGAAGAATTTTGCTTCTCTCCGCTGTAATGAGCGTATCTAGTTTCCGAATATGTTTGTTATTGGATGAAGTCCAACGAAGTTTGCATGTCAAGCCGCGAAGCCCTTTCGATGCTGTTCACGTGAAACCGCGTTTGTTTATTTGCGAACTACACGAAAAATACACTGAACCCGTCATAAAAAGAAAAAGTCATAAATGAAACTGATATAAAATATCACAGTTTCGAAGTTTAATACACATTGCCATGTCTTCAGCGATAAATAAGAGGTGATTTATTTTTACCCCTACGCACGTTAATTTGCATACGTCAAAAGCGAAATTTGAAACCTTGTTAAAAATACACAATGCGTAACGCAACGATGCTTTTGATACAACTCTCACTCTCGACAGACGTTTTCAGTGCCTTCCTGTTTCACCTGTAAATGTGTAAATTCTTAAACAATCGGAAATTTAGCATCGCTGATACAAAGCTTGTCACTACACTGAGCCCATGAAATGCCTGTTTTACGCAACAACAGGGAAAAGCTTGAGTTTTTTTCGAGCGACTTTACGTTAGAGCGTTTTGTCAAATAGCCGTTTTGAGAATTATCGCAACAATTTCCGTAACATTAAAAACTCAGAGTGGTTAATTTACCCTATGAGGAAAGGAGCAGCGAATTCTAAACGCAAGTGTATCATTTGTCATTATTTGATCGCACAAAACGGCGACGACGCTTGCACCTCATTTTCGACACACGGATCTGTAAACAATAACGCTCGCGATCAAGTTCGGTCCGTTTGTCCGATTCATTTCTCGTTAGATCACTCAAGCGACAAGCTCATTAGTTTCTCCACTCGAAACTCGATTCTTCTTCTTGTATAGTTAAGAAATTACTTTTTTCCCCAAGATTAGATCACAAGTTTGGGGTGCGGCCTATACGCGGGTAAATACGGTAAGTGACTGCTTATTAGTACAGAAGACAATAAAAATAACTAGTTGGGATCTAGGAGTAAGTGACCACAACCACTTAGTAGAGGTGACTGCTTAATAGAGGTCAGGTTTGCAGCAATTAAGGAGGGAATTTTCCGGGACTTTTTCAACTGACTGCTTGTTACAGATTTCACTGAACTAATTAATTCAGTACATCCAAAGTGACATTCATGACATATTTTCATTACAGTACATGTAGTGACATTTCTTATTTTTTGATCCTTTACATGCCTTCTAATTCTGTCATCTCTTCTTTTTACTGCAAAGAAACAGAACTAATTAAAAACTATCACTGACCTTGTCACTTTCCTGAAATGTAAAAATGCCTTGAACAGTATTTGTAGAACTGCATGTATTGTTAACAAGTGCAAAAAATAATGAAGATAACAGCATTTACATAATTTTAATTTCCTTCTTTACTTGCCTTTTTATCTGCTCCTCTTGTATCAAGTTATATTGGAAGGTGAAGAAATACAACAGGTTGTCATATTTTCCATCATACTCCCTGTATGAATTAGCAACGTAGTACAATAATATTACTTCGAATACTGGATCATTTTATCTAAATGAATGTCAAATATTCTTTCAAGATAGACTATTTTCTACAATGATAGTTAAATATTTTACCCATTCAAAAAGTTTAATAAACTTGGGTCTACTCTGAAATTTACATTTTGTTAAATGCACATCTGTGCACAGCTCCAGAGAAGTCGGGGGTAAATGCCATTCTTTATTTTTTTTTAACCCACCATAGGCAAACTTTGCCCTTAAGTGGACACAAAGCATGGTTCTAGGGGTACTACAACTTACATTAATATTTTACACTCACAAGTGTGACTTTATAACCTGTGAACTCCTTAGCCATGAGGGAAATAAGGGAAAAGTATCAACAAAACATTCTCAACTGACACACCTTTTTAAAATGTGCTGATCATACTCCTTGAAAAAGTAATAAATAGCTTCTATGGTTGCCAGGCAAGTGTCTGGTTTATTCCTCTGAGGCCTTCAAAAGTCAACAATATTAACACCATATTGTAACAATATTAACACCTTATTGTAACATGTTGTTTTATTCTTATTTCATAAATCAGAAAGCTGATTTACATTGGTACAACTTAATTGTTTCTTGTGTTGTGGTGGTGGTAATATGCTTAACAATCTCAACTTGTAACAAAACTTTTCTTGAATGACAAGTTGCACCAAAATTTTGCCTGTATTACTTGGCCTTAAAGTGGACATGAAGTTAGGTTCATTTTCCAGCTGTATGGTGTTGGCAGAAATGAACCTGAGCTCAAATCCCTAAAAGCACAAAAAAATGGACTTGGTAGGGAGAGAGAGGGGCAGAAATAATAATAATAATAATAATAATAATAATAATAATAATAATAATAATAATAATAATAACTTAATTGACCACTTCCCGTGAGGGAATTTTCAGGGACAATGAAATAATCTTAATGAACATAACAGCTTTAAGAACCCCAATTGGCAGGGAGGCAGACCAGGTGGCTATTTACAAGCATGGCATCTCTTGTGAAATGTTTAATATTCCTGCCAGTGATTTCACAGTCAAGTAAACAAACATGATTGTAATGAGGATTTATAATGTACCTCCAAAAATGTGTAATGGCACTTTCAAGTTTAACCCTTTGAAGTCCATCTAGCTTCTTGTCCTGAAAGAGAAGAAGCCACTTAATATATGAGAGAAATTTGTGTAACAAGCCTATATATAGGCCACAAAATTGAATATGAGCACTATCCCCATTTGTCATTTTTATTGGGTTTGCACTTACTGTTATTATTTTGTGACATTGTTGCCAGGTGCTATCAATAAAAACTACTCTGTCCAACACAGCACTAGTAGCATCTGATTGTGGTGTCTGCCTGTTATGGCTTTCTCTGATTGTGTTGAGGCCAACAGCATCCTAGGATATAAATATCAGATTGTAGATGAATGAATTGATCTTACAAAACTACTACCAAACTAAGACTAAGACTAAGACCTTATGGTGACAATGGTTTCCACAGAGATTTGATTTTGGTCTGCCTTCTCTCTGAGATAGTACAAGTAAACCTGTTGCCAATTTAGATACCAAAACGTTAGGTTGTGATTGTCACATGCAATTTTTGTAGCTTGCACTGCTTCCATTATGCTCCCGTCATGTGACTTGCTTGCTCAACCAAAAATGGTTAATGCCAAGAAAACGTGATCGACCTTAACAAAAGGACCTCATTAAACATAACCTGTGATCAGGCTCTATGTTTGTTTCACTTCGTAAACCATTCCCATGGAAAACGTGAAACAACATTTTAGCAAGTGACCCTTGAAAGAGAAGATGGTCTGATTCCAGGTTAAATCAAACATGACCTTATCAATGCCTTATCAGTTAATTAACTCACCTCAGCTGGAAAAACAATTATTACCTGCAGAAAAATAGACTGTGAATTATTAATGTTATAAACATCTTTTACCTAATAACAGTCCTTTCAAAATGTCTTACACAGAGGTACTGAACCTGCAAAACACAAGAAGTAGGCTGTAATGGGTAAGGTCTACTTACCTGCTTTGGGGGGGGGGGGTGGGTACATCCCAAGTAAGTGGTAAATAGGAGGTTATAGCCGACTGCAGGACCCAAAGTCACAGGCAAACAGCATACTTTGAGAGGGCTGTAATTTGTATTTAGTAATTTAACATTGCAAAAGAATAAGGCAATCTTGACAGGCCTTAGCTAGACAGTGGTAGTCATTATTTGTACCTTTTCTTTTTCTTGAAAATCTGGAACTGCCTAGAATAAGCAACATAAAATAAAAGAGAAATTAAGCATCAACATAGTGCAATACCTACACTTAACAGTACTTACCAACCTGACACTAAGCAGTGCCAGCAAACTGAAACCCACAAGAATAAAAGCAAACAAGCTTACTGGATAGTTGTGTATTGTCACATCATCAGGTGCAAGGATACGTGCATGAGTGGCTGTACTTTTCCCCACCAATTCTCCTTGATGTTTTATTCTGGCAAAATTTAAATTATTATGGGTAAGATGATAATCCTTGCTTTTTTTAAAATAAACTTTCCACTAAATAATACTTATTATTAATAAGTTAAACTTAGCAGTCTTTTACATGTGTTCATGTTTGATGTCTGTCTGTCTGTCTGTCTGTCTGACTGATGTCAATCAAATAGGTAATAATCCTCTGACAAAGCTAGGGATATTTAATTCACTCTGATTTCATTACATTGCAGTTAAAAGATTTTAAATCTTTGACCTGATGCTTTACTGGACTTCTGTACATCATTTTTCACCTTACTTGACCGCTTTTTCACCCTCCCTCTCTTCCCTGGAGGGGTACATGCATCTCTTCTATCATACACCGGTAATTCAATTTGTTCCTTTTTGACCAATAGTGTAATCCTGTCTTTAAGAAGAACAATTTCTTTGTCATTACATTCTTTAAAAGATGGTATATCTAGTCCTTGGTGACTGTAGAACTTTCTCATTTCTGTATTTCTAACATTTATGAAAATCACCTCTTACATGTCAACTTTGACTGGAAGATGAACTGTGGGTATCAGACTTCTGTCCACACCAACTGTCACATAACACACATAGCAATAATACTTCCTTGAAGCATGACACCGTGGGCAAGGCCTTCTTTCCAGTCCTCTGAAAAATAATTTTTGAGACACCTCAGACTTTAAAGCATTCTCTTATAAGCTCAAAGCACTTCTATAGAAAGCAACATTAATATTTTCATTTCAGGGTGAGTGAAACCATTTACAATTGTATTATTGCATTTATCTTAGAGAACATTACTGTTACAAATGTCATTCATTTATTCCATTTGTTGCAAAAGCCACCATTTCCGTTGTGCAAACGAGTACACATTCACTAGCTCACAACATGATGAAATCTTTCCTTCGAACAATTTTTTTTTTCTGGTTATTTCTTTACATGTTATGAGGTTTTGTGGAAATAATTGTTAAACAGTAAATTAAAAAGCGTGAAAACATAAGTAAACTTACCTGAGGACCTCATGAGAGGCCATCTTCAAGTCCGAAAATGGAGAAAGACGAGATTCGTTAAGTTCGTCGGCCATGTTGTAATTTCTTCTCCGTCGGTATGTAAAGCAGCCTGAAGTGTCTCTTCCATTGGCTTGTACGTCATTTAACAAACTTGAAGTTGTTTTAGGGCTCTTTCTCTTTATCAATCGAAGGGTTTCTCGAAAGCACCGAAACATTTCAGACCGATTTCGGGCACGATAACTCACACTGTTTCTAGAGAACAAAAAAGTTTCCAAGCATGAAACTTTGCTATACTGTAGCGGAAGCCCTACCGCACCCCCGTGAGGATAGTTTGTTAGACTCGTTACCACTCCCTCGCGGAGTGACAGGACATAGACATGGTTGTCGTCGACGTAAAACAACATGGCCGCTTGATGCAAGCGTTTCCGGCTGTTTTTGGACCCGAGAGGCAGTCGTCACAATACGTTAAAAATGACAGCTTTGTAGAATGAGTGGTTCATATTTTTAAAAATGGTTTTCGGGATCGAAAAGTTTTCGGCGCTTTCGAGAAACGGACACCTGGGAACTAGATGGTTGAGTATTAAAAGGAAAAGAAAGACAGTGATATACTTCTAGGATTCTACCTTATTTTAAATACCTTACCTCTACCCCAGGCACTGGTATAACGAGGGAAAACAGGGAGTGCATAGAATCGATATAGAACAAGGAAGAGTTAAGGGCTCCTGGGCTCTGGGCTAATAAATGCAGGGCAGCAGGGCTTCAAGGCAGAGAAATGGGGCCTTTAGAGCCCCATCGCATCTCTACAGGGCTCTATTTAACCAGAGTCAGCGTTTTTGTGAGGGCTTCAAGGAGAGACAGGCTTTGGCCTTCGGGCTTTGGAGCTCCAGGGCTCAAAAGGCCCCGGTGGAGACCCTGGTAGCCGCTCGAACGGTGACGTGGGTTCTTTAACGTCCCCTACTAGTTCATCACGAGAAGGCGTAGCAGACGGGGCCAATGGCTTAACGTCATCAGTGCAGAAGGGTGCTAGTGAAAGTCAGGGTTTTTGATAACCGTGCAGCCAAAGCGCCTTGGCTCCGTAAAAGATTCAAAGACGAGTCCTCCCACCCCGTGCGAACCAATTAGTGAGCCTACTCACAGACCACTTGTCTATATGAACTTACCCTTAAGCTTTTGCCTGTGTTATTCCTGTTCAAATTGGCGACGCAAGAACACAAACAAAAGCGCAAGCACTAAAAGGAAATACTGTATTTCTTTTATGTGCACTGGCGTTTATGGTTGTGCATATGACTGCCTCGCCTCGGATTACACGTAGGTGTGTTGTGCTTATCTTTGCGTCGTAAACATAAAGTAGGCTTATGTGACGAGAGTTTCTTGTTACGCAAACACAAGATATGGACATTCAAACGCTTTTATACTCTTTATTAGATAAATACCTTAATTACAAAATGGTCCTGTCAAGGATTTTGTACTCTGATGCAAAATATAACTTCTAGCTCGCGATGATAGTTGCATTCCGTCTAAATTCCTTTTGTATAATTACACCATTCACTTCAAGTAACAGCGTTTTCCGTAAATCTAATTTTAAAGTATAAAATACCACTAGTTCAACTGAACAGTTTGAGTACTGGTTTTTTTTTGTTTGTGGTTAGAATTGTTATCGTAAATAGGGATTGGAGTCTAAACATTTTAAAATACAATGGTGACTAAGAACTTAAAAGAAATTGTTTACTAAATATCAAGATAAAACAGTAGTTAATGATGACTAGTTTGATTTTAGGTGGTGAAACTTGCAAGGGTTCTGATTTAATTAACTTTTGTTCCGGTACAAAATGTCACAGCGTCACTGTCTCAAAGACTCTAGGGACTTAACGATCCCTGTACTAGTACGAAATTGAATGAGCATTAGTACGTCTTTCAATTGAGTACTGTTTCCAGAGCCCTCACTTATCCCTGCTTCTTATCATTAGAAAAGAAGACTCCAGCTAGTAGGAACAAGGCTGATTTGACACGTTTTCAACTGGACTTCAAACTCGACCTGCAAGTCTTTAATTACCCGAGAAGGAGCCTCCTATCACTTGAGGAGGAGCCTAAAACAGTGAGAGAAAAAATGCACAGCTGTATCCCACCGCGTGTTCCTTCCTAACCTTCCAGTCTCCTACGTTCGCTTTTAGGCAGGCTACAGTTGGCAAAAAATTGGCATTGCATGTTCTCATTTCCCACATATTATTGCAGTTCTGTTCAGTTTGACATCGGTCCGTGTTTTTGACGCTGTCACTAGGTTCTCCTGTCACTCATTTGTCATCATGTGAGGACTCAGATTCTTGCGTTTTCGTACCAGTCACTGACTCGCTCATGATAGTAGTGGTAAAGCTTTGGAAGTCGTAACCTCTCAATCTCTAAATTAGCTCCGATTGCTCTGTTGAACAAAACAAAATCACACTACATTAGAAGCACTATCGTGTGACAACTTGGTGAGGAGACGATAGGCGGACAACATCGTTTATGGAGAATACATCATTTGGCGTAAAGTATGGTGCATCAAAGCTCACTATATTTATGTGGGTAGCTGCAAAATTCAATTTCACGGCGGAAACTACCGGCTGAGCAAGGCTCAGCAGAACTTCTCTGAGCCAAGAAAGATGCACGATCCTCAGTTTATTCGTGCGACGAAGAACGACCCTCGAGTAAGTCTGGGCACAAAATCAGGCCAAACTGGTCCCCAGGACCCTATATTCAAAATGGCGGCGCAAACGCAAGAGGACTAAAAGACAAGGTTGAAAATTGTACTTACCTATCGATTAGATCCCAATCCTCCCCGCCCCATCTTGTTGTGAACTTAACTGCGTCCATTCCTCCAAAACTGTCCCAATCAGACTTGTAACCGGCAAACAGACCATAGCCCATCATTTCCCAGAATGCTGCAATAAATAATTACAAGTTATGTTCTTAAGAAAAATCACACTCTTGCCACCATATTGGTTTTCTAATTACTGCCGTTTCGATAAACTTAAAAAAGTTAGTAGTCAATACTAGGTTAAATGAAGCAAAATAAACATAACTTAATTCTTGGGGGGGCAAACCTGTAGCTAACAGCAAGTGGCAAGCGCGCAAAAACGTAAAGCCAGTAACTGATGGGAAACGCGGCAACAGTCACGTTAGCTAAATCACAATTGGTTTTGGTTAGGCACATGATTACCTGCACTTACTGGAACATAAATTTACTAGCTAATAGGGAATACTTGCTTGATATTACCTTGTTGATGCGCTATGGAGTAACCACATTTGAGCTTCAAAACAGCAGGTGAGTAGAAGCTGCGTCCTTGAATCGCGTGCTGTGAAGAAAAGGCAATGCGAAAAATGTTTTCCTCTGAGGTCCTGACTAAGCAACGACTCAAGTAGACGCAAGTTAATTTCCATCTTGCGCCGAGTGTGGCTCTGTTTGACCTGGACTCAGTTGAGTGTGCTTGCTAGGAATTGCGTTCACTTTGTTTAAAGGGGTCAGGTCATTGTAACTTTTACGTTTTTGGACCCAGCTGACCCAGCTGATATTTAAATTGTTTTTTTCGAACACGAAATGTTCCTCAAACACCGGGAAGGTATCAAGAGATTTTCTCGAAGGGATGACTAAACTTAATCAGTTTTAAGTGACTTTCCTGAGACACAAGAGGTGAACCTGAAAGAATTGGCCCAGTTTTTTTAGGCAATAGTTGTCATCCATTTCCATTTTAGCCATCCCGCAAGCAAACACAATAATTCATTTAAAAAAACTAGTAGTCAGAGAAATTTTTAACAAAAATTTAAAATATTTTTTCCGGTTTCCTTTGTTTCCAATTTGTCGTTTAGTTTTTCGAAGCATTCCTAAAGATAGTTGACATAGTCCACAAGTTGCGCAAGTTTTCCGTCGTTTACCCACCCAATGAAAATCAAGACGTTTCTCTCAGGTTTGTTTTCTTTGGTTTAGCCGCGACTGTTGCATTGAAATGAGTTTTTTTTGCAAATTGCATCTAGCTTGTCTCTACTTACAACTCCACTTGGTCACCCTGACAAGTCTATGTACGTATATTGGCATTTTCTACAGACATGCGATGACTTATGTCTAGTCCGTTTGGCCCAAGACCTTAACACTTAGGCATTCATGAAGTTCTAACTTTTAAATCTGCGGTAAAACCCGAAAACCAATGAACAATCCGAAATGAAAGCAATGGAGCAGTATTTTAAGGTTACTATGTTTTACACAATATTGTGTGCACTTGCCTTACGTATTTCGTCAAATACATTGGCTGGAAACCTGATGTGTAGATCCGCAGTAAATATAATGCTGTTGGGATCTTTGACGTAGTTTACTCCATTGTTCAGAGCCTTGGTTTTGTAAAATTCAGTGAACTGTTGTATAATAGCAATTCTGGAAAAGAAAAGAAAACAAGGGAATGAGAAACGGAGGTTTTTCAGCAAACGGATTGCTTGGGTTTTTGCTAAGCTTGACGATAGCGATCGGATCGAGCAAAAGCCAAACCAATCACGACTTGCATGAAATTGGTTCGTTGTACGCGTGCTTTGTTTGCGCTTAGCGTTGTTTCACTCTGGTAAGAGTGCAGTAAGACCCATTGCACGCTACCAGTGCTTCGCAACAGAACACAGTGTTCTTCAGTGCTTGTTGCTGGTAGCATATTTTCCTGCGTTTTACTCTTATATGTTCTTCTGTGCTAAGCACACTTTAATTACATGTCCTGCCGTACTTATCATCATGACTGGATTATTGCTTTGTATTTGAAGTCGTTATTACTGGTCAAACGTAATGTAAGGGTTGTTCACCATTTGTAAATGTAAATAAATAAATAAATAAAAGACCCTTGTTTATACTCAAAAAGTCAGAAAATGTCGGTCGGAACTGATGTAATTGGAAGACTAGTTTCCGTTTCCTAAATGGAAAATTTCCGCAAAAAATGGGATGATTTGAAAGGTAGTCCAAAATTCAAAGTATCGTTTTTAAATGGTTTTTATTTGCAAATGTAACTGACCTGTCTTTTATGCCACTTTGCTCTCGCAGTTTAAAAATGTCCACATCACTGCTGTTGAAGTCCACAATCACGAGGAAAAAATTTCGATCATACCCTCGCTTGTAAATCTATAAAATAAAAAATAACGAGAAACTGTCGTGGAAATTTATCTTCGTTGAAAGCTGTACTCGTAACACAGAAAGCTTTTAACTCACCAGAGCCAACTGGTTAATTAAGAACTTTATCCATGGTCCATAATTTTTAACTGTTGAAGCAACGAAGAAAAAATGAGCTTTCAGTACCGCTGGTGATCAGCTTTGGTTAGCCCACCGTAAATGTCAGTGTATGAGTTTCATTACTTCATGCAGTCCCGTCATCCAAAAAATAGTAATTCTTGGTTTCAAGTTTTTACATAGTTATGGCCCTGCCATGTAGCTGCAGCAGTTATGCAGTTATTGGCTGGGCTGAGGGCCTAAAGAATAAACACTCCGCTTTGGTGTTGTTCGTTCTGTTGGTATGGTGTGGGTGAACTGCTGCCGTATTTTTCTTTGTTTATGATCCCACTTATTGAGCTACCAAAAAGAGCATCTCCCTTTCGCGCCCTTTTCTCCCCCTTTAAATTCATATATAGTATTCCGTATCAGGTATCCTTCTTTAAGCCCCATGCTGCCAATATCCCGGCAATCTCATTTTGGACTGGAAGTCAACTAAGATTTAACCTTATAATTGTTATAGATTTGTGCGTTGCCTTACCTGTAACGACCATAGAAACCGTTACATTTCTTCTCCACTGAAAGCCCTCTGGATAACATATATCGTTGCTATTTTCGTGAAGTTTGTAAATATATTCTGATAAACGGACAGAACGCCCTAAAAATAAAAATAAAATAAAAACAAAATAGAAACTCAGAAATGTCAATTCATGACACGTACTATGTTTTTTGCGATCCGTTTGAGGTCATGTCGCAATAGAACACTTTAAAGATCCACAGGTTTTTGTACGCTAGTGTGTTCTGGTTCCATTGCAATTAAATCAAGGTGCTTTGCCATGGGTGCTTTTAAAGGGTGCTAGCTCCACTGGCATAGTGAAACAACTGTTAAAGACAAAAACCACAAGCATACCTCAGAGCAGAATTCCAAACATAAATAGTGTTTTTCACTTAATATAAAAACTGATAGGCTCAAGTAACTAAGCCAGTTCTCGTTAACGTTGTCTTTTGTGGCCTTGTTTAAAGCACTCCGTAATAAGCATACCTTTGTCTTTGTCGTCGAGTTCCTGTTAAAAGAAAATTCGAACGTTTAGTATAATTTTCTTTTATGTGAGAAGAATTAATGATGTTATATGGTCTCTTAGTACACGAGGAAAGTTTAGAGAGAACGGAGCTTAGGTGAAAAGCCTCAATGGATACACCACACATTTCGGCATTTTTTTCTCTCCCAGCCTCAACCATAAGAGCTCTTCTTTTTTACACATGGCATCTCTGTGGTTTGGCCGAAATAGGAAGGCGATGAACTGGGACGGGTTAAGTAGTAACGGGGGCAGGGTGAGAGTTTTCATCGTACACAGCCATATTACAAAGCTGAGGCTTTCCTCATCTCTTTCCAACTTACCAACTCTAGCAGATATCGTATTCCTTTCTTTGTATCGATCTTTTCTTCCACGTTGGCAATATTTTTTAACGCGAATCTTTCCCTAGCCAAAAATAATAAAATCAGTAAACAACAAAAACAAAATAATAATTAAACTCATTGAAATGACCCACGGTATCTCAGAAAGGGTCCCCCTATAGCTTAGTGGTTAGAGTATCCCACTGGCGGTGCAGGGGAAGGTCTGAGTGCGACATCCATCCGAGAATCAGATATTTTCCGTAGCCTATGTTTATGCTGAATGCAGCTAGTCTTCTTTACGGCTTTCAATAAAAACAAAATTGACAAAAACTTAACATTGTCTCCCAATGCTTTTTTCTACAATAACCAATACCTGATGATTAACACTCGTCGACTAACTGCTTGAAATTTCTATTAGTTGTCAGGAAGAAATTAGATGCTAAATACTATTAAGAATCAAATAAGGAGAATATCTGTATTGTTCTCACCCTTTTCTTTTCTTGAGTGCTTCCATGTAGCTGGATACTATTTTCAAAGCTTCCTGAAAAAAAAAAAGGTTTGCAAAAAACAGTGCAGAGCAATACTTATTCTTATTCCCAAATCGGTGTAATCATGTAATTTGGCTTGTGTAAGTGTCCACTATTAAATTCTCACATCCGAGAGAAGATCTCTTCTGTCAAATCAGAGTGTTCAAGGGAAGGCATCTTTAATATTAACATATTTCTCAGCTAGCAATGATCGGGTTTTCCTCATCGTATCGTTCTCCGTGCGCTCATCTCTAGACTACACTGTTTTTCTGTCCATCTCCCCCTACTTTTCTCGGTTATTCTGCCGAAGGAACTCCGTGGAGGCAAAGAAGTCACTCACAAAATGAAGCACTTACGACTAACCGTGAGAACCTGGTCACGATAATTGTTTTTCGTTTTGTTTGATTACAATGGAGCTAGGGTGAACTTTCGGGGCTCCACATTAAGTGGAGAACAGTGTCTATTTTGATGGCCCCTTAAATGAGTGAATGAACGAAAGAATAATGAATGAATGAATAATGGGGTACAGTAACATGGGGTACTTGTATGTACAAAGGAAATCTGATGGTACATGTTAAGTTTGCATTTTACAACGCTGTTATCTTACATTTTACTACTTTGTTATCTTACATTTTTTGGAAGTTTCCTGTTTCCCCAGCTGATGTGATTATTGATGTCATGTGACATGTTAACATCTGTTCTGTCGTCGGGATAAACACGGGGATGCTTAATCTGAAAACATAAAGGAGACTCTTGATTTTAAGCCAAATTATTGGGCCCCAATAATTTGGCTTAAAATCAAGAGTCAAACTGAAATTATCGCTTTTGTCTATCAGCACGACCGTCCGTCTGTCCCTCAGTCAGCCAGCTAGCCAGTCAGTCAGTCAGTCAGCTCAGCTCAGACATGGTTTGGATGAGATGCGTCAAACTGAGCACATGCACGCGGGCCTGGGTACGCGGCCCTTGACATCCAACAATACAAGGCCATGTCCGCTCCTCAAACATAAGTAAAGGTAATCTAAGCACATCACTAGAAAGCGACTCTACTTACATAGCCTTTAGTAAAAGCCTCATTTTCGCTAAGTTGTCTTGAGATCAAATATGAGGGATTGTAAGGACATGACGGCAGAACGTCTGACACTTCTGAGTGGGGGAGAGTTTCAACTGCACAAATAAAACGATTTATGCAATTAATACATCTTAGCAGTGATCGGTATAGACCTAGAGGCTTAAATTGGTACCTCTAGAAAAAGAAATATTAATTTTACGGCAGGGGAGAACCCTCAAAACTGCAAAGAGTTGTGAAGAATACTGTGGCATTGAAATTTTTGATTTTGGCATTTTTGTTTGGATTTAAGTCTTATTTTGGGTAATGAGACTTTCAGAGGTATTAACTTGGGCTTAAAACAAAGATTAACTGTACTCTGCATATTTGAAAAAATACATGGTATTCTACGGTGTTAAGTAGTTTTAGCCAGGTGTAATTCGCAATTCATTCGCAGCCTCCCCGTCATTCTTAGATGCCACTCCTCCAGCCTGTTACAGGTAACAGAACCTGTTTGGGGGGGGGGGGGGGGTTGGCTGCAGTTTGTTTTTATTGGTAATCAAGTCGATTGTAGCAAAAGCGTTTTACATGGTAGTGTTTTAGAAATCACCAGAAGCCTCTGTTTTATTTATACCAAATTATGCAACGATCATACTGTAGCAATAGTCTGTAGACAGGATCCGAGGCGGACTAGCCTGTACCCTACGCCTTGTCTGTACTCCAGTTTTGATCTCACTGGTTTTATTTTGTTCGGCACCACAAAGGAACATAACCTACCTCGTGAATGAAAGTCGTCTCTCATATCGTACTTCTCACGAGTCATAAACTACAAACAAACAAAAAAATTATCATCAACAAAGACAGCGTGATTTCCATTAAAAAAAAATTGTTGAAAAAGTCAACTTTTTAACAATCATAAGCAGACATTGATGCCACATTTGATGCGAAACTGTTTGGCTCTCCCCGCGGGTCATTGTTGGCGACATTAGCGGACATTGTCATCGTTCGAAAGGTAGAAATTACTTCGATGGCTGTTCTAAATTACAAAAGCTGTTAGGCAGAACCCCGTGTAATGGACTAAAATAATCGCCAACCTTGTGGGACTCTTCTAGCTGGTGTGTGACGTTAGTCTTTCCTTACCTATACTTTCCGCTTACAACCATCACATACTGTCCAAACTGAAAATAATTATTTATTTTCCATTGCATTTATTTTTCCGCAAGCAAAACTGCTCTCTTGCACCTTTAAAAAAGAGTACGAAAATCACCTCATCATACGCAAATGACAGTGTAGGGTGATCTCTGCAGATGCATATCATTCGAGCTCTGATTTCCTCTTGGGCGGCTGAGTAATCTGCCGATAAAATGAAAACGTTGTTACAGTAATGCGTAACACACTAGTGTGTACTCATTCCAGCGCATACTCGTTTTATTCAAAGTGTCGAACTTTAGTCACGTTCAAACTTTGATTATTAGCCTCATAAACAAAATGTATAAATTCGTTTTAACACTTAGAGCATAAAATCACTCAGACATCTGCTATGTCACGGTATTGAGTACACTGTATTCATTTCTTTTATATTAATAGTTTTGATTGTGAAAATTTGGTAGTAGATCAGGACAATACCACACAGTGGATTTTAATTTTGTTTGCTTGAGCACGCAATGCAAAGTGGTTGTAAGGAAAAAAATGTATCTCGACACTCACCTATATACTGAGAAATATATTGTGACTCGATGATTTCTAGCTTTTTTCTTCCAGGGATTTGCCACTGTAGAAAAATAATGCCCAAAAAGAGGCATAATTAGTAATATCTTGACATTAACCAAAGCATATGGGTATTATACAAACATTTTCCATTGTCAAAAACTTAAAAAAAGAATTCCCTTTATGGGTGGCCCGTTTTTACTATAAATTTTCGGGTAGTTGTAGAATCAATATTTTTGCTATATGCCATGAGAAAATCTTGGCTTTTTGTGTCTAATTATCTATTTGGTTTAATTCTACATATTAAAAATCCTGCGTAAATTGCGGTATCTAGTCTTGAGTTCGCGTGCATTGCGGGCCTACCTATCTCTCGTAGATTTTGTCGGTTCGTTTAAGACTAACTCTAACATAGTGGTGATTTTACCGGATAAACTTGCCAAGTTCTCTTCTCTTTCTGCTCAGGCTTTGCGTGGATTAAAGAAGAAACAGAAGAGAACACGTAGGTCTATTCCATCTTATGTGGCGATAGGACCGCAATGCGTCCAAACAGCATCCCATACAAATACTGAAAATGTTGAAAAATTACCGCCACTTCCACATGATCTTTGTTTCGTTTTTGCTTTTGAAGGACTTCAACATAGTAAACTTTCCCTTCTTCTAAGCTGAAAAGAAAAAAATATTTTAACATTTATATGCAGTTGTCAAAACGAATGAATGAAGAATTCATGTCTTCACACGGGTGCTAACTGTACGGCGTCAAGCCTATACTAAATCTACTACTGATATCTTTTTAAAAAATTAAACATTGACGGCATTCTATATTACCCATAAAGACCGTCCAATTTTTGTTTTTACCTGATTTTCCCGGAGATTTGTGACTTTCTTGATGTAAATTCAGCAAAACGAGATGTGGCAGCGTATTCATTACCAGGCTGTTTAAAAAAAGATAACTGCTTTAAGAACTGTTTACCCTAATATGCTCAAAACCGCAAAACTCAAGAACCTACGAGCTCAATTTTGGAATTCATCGGAAATAGGTTCTTATGTTGTTAGCTTCAAAGAACAAAATAACAGGAACTAACAAAGAACTGCATTTGTTGGGAATGAAATCGTAAAAGGTACAATACATGTTCACGAAAAAGAGGCAAGGGACCACGACCATATTAAATTACGTTTTGTGACCATGAGCAACAAGCAGTTTTACCCCGAAAACAATACTCATGTAAGTTGCACATTTATTAGCCTTACATCTCCAAGATACGCAATTTTCCTTGAATTGTGTGGATCGTCATCTGTACTTAACCACAGCTCCGAACCATCAGCGGAACTTATGGCGAACACAAAATCACCTGAAGAGTTAAAGAAACAAAAACCCTCCGTTAATGAAGAATAAAAATTTGTAAGAACATCGATCGGCGTTTTCATGTCATTGTGGCATTATTGTTTTAAGCTGAAATCAAAATACTAAAATAGAGTTAGACTATACTTTTCTCGCTATAATTATTATTCTCAGTAAATCGCATTTGTTCCAAATGTGTTATTAGAGTTACTGGCCTAAAATTGATGATGGTCGTTAAACTTACTCGTTTCACTGAAGCTATAACTAATCACTGAGAAGTTTTATTCACTCATAACAACTAAAAGTGAGACTACAAATCGCTCTATTAATTGCTTAGGGTCCCAAAGAGGAGAGGAAGGGAATCTTTGATACCATGCTGAAGCAAGAACCTGAGCCCAAAGCCTTTGACTAATAAGAGCCTGGGCAAAAATAAAGCCCTTGAGTGAAGTGATGGAGCCCCATATCCCCAATTTTTCCGTATTAGAGCCCTGGAACTCTGCATTTCCTATCCCTTATTCCTGGAGCCCTGGAGCCCTGGAGCCCCTTTAAGACTCTTTTTGCTTTTCTCATTGTCATTGATTTACACATTGCGCCTGGTATACCTGATATAGGTGGATGAATGTAGCCAAATATTCGTCTTCCACTGTTTCTTCTTTCTGTTATATTGGTTGCAAATTTTGCAAGACGATCGTTTACCTGCTAGGAGATTAAAGATTATCAGCTCCAGATAAGAAAAAGAGAAGAAGAAAGAGAACGTCTGGTATCAAAGGGCTTGAATCTCACTGCAAATTCATGGGTCAGAACTTGACCCTAAGGCCCTGATTGGTGGATATTTCATGTTAAAGACTACGCATGACAGCGAGATTCAAGCTCTTTGATATCAGAGGTTTCCCTTCTTTTCTCTAGCTGCTTTTTGTCGCCGCTTTACGACTGAAGTTCGCATGAGAAGAAGAAAGAAAAAGAAAACCTTTTGAGACTAGGGTTATTGCTCCCTAATTCTTAGCTTGAGAAGTCGACCTGAGGCAAGTCTACGGACCTGGGTGTGGAGAAAGATATTGTGAAGCAGAGATAATTGTCAAGAACACATAATAACGGCACAGACCATGTATATACATACTTACTCACTCGAGATGGGGACAAGTATCTTTTTGGGGTTTTTGTTGAGTAAGATGGGCTTGGAGGTTTTGAAACCACGTATCGCAATGGTCGTATCACTTGATATGGGAGCCACAATCGCTCATTGTCTTGCATCTCTTTGCCTAGCTTGAGACACCTCATGTATCCTCCAATGCAAACGTTCTAAGCCGAAGAATGAGAGACGAGCCACATCAGTCATATAATAAGACGTACCTGAGGTTTTAACGGGAAAAGTGGCTCTCTTCTCAAATCATCAACTGCGTGTCCACACCAGCCATGCCACTCGTGCACGTTAAGATAGCCTTTCAACTGAAAAACGGAGACAATTACACGGAATCTTTTGATTTTGGCATTGACCTGCACTGTTAACGCAAAATTGTTTTTATCAACTGAGTTGATGATAAGGTAGTTGGGCATCGTAAAGAAACTCAAAAGCTGACGTTTCGAGCATTAACCCTTTGTCAGGATGTGCGTTTTCATCGCGAGGCCCTTTGACTCACAACACCATCTGGTGTTGGTGTTGGTCGTCCTGCAAGCCTCCGCAGCATGTCAAGCATTTCAAGTTTCAAAAGCCAACTAAAGACACATTTGTTTAGACTAGCTTTTAACAGTTTTTAGACATACTCAATTTTATATATTTATTTTCTATTATTACCATTTATATATTTATGTATTTTATATTTATTTGTATCTATTATTATTCCTATATTTGATTGTATATATTTATAAATTGTACATATTATGTAACTTAGATAGGTATTCATATTTTTATTAGTTAGATACTCTGATGTAATGCGCTCTTGATCATATTTATGTTAAATAGCGTAATATAAATTAATAAATTATTAAATTATTATTATTAAGAAATGTTGCCTGTGATTGATGAAAAATTGCTTAGGATAAAATATTATTGGGGATAGACTCTCTTAATTCTAAGTGACAAGACACTGCAAACACTCCATGAGCGCACCTCTGTATTGACTTGACTATGCCATGCTGATGAGCCCTGATAAGGGCAAAACAGCGGTCTACGACTGCCTAAGGATATGCACGCGGGTAATAGGCTATGCGCATGCGTGAACGGCCCCTGGTGCGTGTACGTGAGCATGTTCGACAGAGTTTGCAGTGTTTTAACTTAACATTTCTCAATTCTGTTTTTCCCAATGCTTTCATTAAAAGACAAACAAACAAACAAACAAACAAGCAAAAAGAAAAAAACAAAGCAAACAAACAACTAGCTAATGGTTACTCACCGAAGTCCTGTTTCTAAGAAGATTACAGTCGTATTCTGCTACTACATCATCATGGCTTAACCTCGTTTTCGTGAAGACATTTGTACTGTTACCATCTCTTGGGAAAGAAACTTTGCTCTCAGTTGGGGTACGGTTCACTGCAGCTTGAACTATCGCAGCCCTTACTTCAGGATTTTCATCAGTTTGATTTGACCTTTGTCTTTCTGAGATAGTTCTTATGGAAACGTCTTCATTCGTATGCGGGTAAAAGCTCGTGGTTATATCGTTGAATTCTTGAGATGGAGCAAAGAAAAGCTTGTTGTAAATGTTTGGTGAACTCAGCTGTGAAGTGGTGCCTACGGAAAGTACAAAAAATGTACCATTCAGTCGTGGAGACAAATAGGAAATATTCTTGTATTTTGCCGAACCTGAGAAGTCTACTGTTTTGTACGGCGGTCAGTTACTGATCGGACTTAAGGATAAAGTCGCACTCGGGCCAAGGAGGCCCACACTCCCCCCTGGACGGGATGCTAGTCCATCGCGGGGTTACCCCCCAGCAGTATGTCACTGGTACCCATTTATACACCTGGGTGGAGAGAGACAATGTGGGGCAAAGTATCTTGTCTAAGGAAACAACACAAGGGGAGGGACTGGCGTCGAACCACCGACCTTCAGATCTGAAGTCCAACGCACTAACCACTACACCATCGCGCCGCCACCACTGATTGAACTTACAAACCCAAAAAGTGACTTGTTTTTCGCGAGATATGGTTTGTTTTATTATTACTACTATTTTTGTATTACCGCGGCTGATTATCTGTGTGTTGCATATTTTCTTTCTCAGTCCCAGGCTGGCAGAACCACAAATTGTAAATGTCTGCCGAGCCAAACATAGTTACCGGACTATTTTAAATTACTTACGTTGTGCTATGCCTGTTTGAGACAATAGAGCATTAATTTCAGCGCGAGACTATTCACCGTTTGACCGAGCGTGAAGCTACAGTTTGACCTAAAGTTATTACATGTAATCTCTCACGCAAATGCTAAGAGAAATCAAGTTGGAGACATTACAATTTGTTCTGTTGCTTACTAATTGCATGCTTTAGTATATATCGATACAAAAGGATGTGTGTGGCGTTTATTCTGAGTGCTCGCTTAATGACGGACTCAATACTGCCTCTCTGTATGTCTCTGTGGTGTCCTTATTAACCGGGTTCCACTGTACATTTTGCAAAAATGGAAAGTCGTTAAATATTTAATACTTTAATATCCTATAACCTATAACCTTCATTGAACTATTTTTCATGCATGCACCGTACACCAAATCATTGCTATGGAAACCTAACAACTAAACTACACAATAGACGACCAAATTGTGAATTCATTTAAGGCGATATATATCTGCAATTTTCTTTCACTAAGAGTTTCTGTATAGCTTTTTGAATGTTTTTTGTTCATTGATGTATAAGCTTCTTTGTAAGAGATGAAAACTATTCTGAGAATAAGATTATTCCGTTAGCTACATTTTCATGTAGCTTTTGTGCTCAGTCAACTTCTAAGCACCATAGAACAAACTATAGCCATCTACTGAGCTAGAGTTGATAGTGTTGATAAGGTTCGTGAAGATTCACAAAACGAGTTTTGTCCGTAAATGGTGTTTCCTTTGAACTCTTGACTGTTAATGTATGTTAAAATGAATTTCTTTCACGTGCCCTCAAGGCGGCAGATTAGCGACATTTTAGGACCATTAAACGCTCGGAAATGAATGTCAAGAGACCTCTCAACTGATTAACCGATAATTTAACTGATAAACTGGAACAAGAGCAGTTTTCAACAAAAATGAGCTTGCAATTACTGCCCGAACAGTTATTTCAAATACCTGTTATTTTAAGTGTAGAACAATCTTCTACGACGGCGTCTTTTGACCAAACTTGATCTGCAACGAAGACAAACAGTTGCAAAAGAACTACAACTGCTGTGAGCCATATTAATGATTTTACTCTCCGCCGATGGAATACTGAAATAATCATCGGTTCCCACTCTCACTTCCTCAAGAAAAAATTTTGGTAAAGTAAAAAAATATGATTTTGATGTTTTGCTTAGTAGCAGTTACGACGTCGTTACAAATCGCTTTATCGTTGATTTCCATAAAGCAAAACAGAATAGTGTTATTGCTAAGCAATCGTTAATAATTCGTGAAGAATGCCATTGTATGAGAGCAAACAGAGTAACGTAGCTTCTTTTTAAGCAGGGCTGAGTATAGACAAACAAATTTAGTCCTGAAAGCTGAACATTCAGATTTTTAGACCATGTCGGTAACAGTTAAAGGGACACTGTCACGGGGATTTTTCCGTTTTGGGGTGAAAACTGTGCTGACATGTAAAGTAAATGCTTTTTCACGTACACAGAATACTCCTAGAACGTCAAGAGAAGGAAATCAAATAATTTTGTCAAAGGAAGAACAAACCATAGTCAGTTACTGGCGATTTTTCCACGAAACAAAGGAAATACTTGAAAACATCAGCCTGATGTTTTCAAGTTGCAACCATTCCAATTCTAGCGATCCGCAGCCAAACACATTTAATTCTAGTCTCAGAGAACTGGTAGAGTAGTTTTAAACGAAACTCAACCAGTATTTTTGTGTTTCCTTTGATTACAATGTCTCTTAGCTTTTCAAAGTTATCCTAAAAATCAGTGACAGTCACCCTTTAAAGGACTATTTGTACAGGAACAGTGAAACCTGTTTAGTTGCTAGGTGCGTTATGTATGGGGGCATGCATGACGTACCTACCGTTGCAACCGCTTGCCAGAACATTTCGGTTGTATTAACGGGACAGAAGACCAGAACGTCATAGCCTGCGTAGCAGGCGTAAACGGGGATGGGGAAGGGGAGCAAGAACGCGGGAGAAGGGGGACTGGGGGCTAGGGACGAGGGAACGCCTGCTACAAAGACCCCCATTTTTTCATTTCTGCGGCCGCCAGCGGCCGCAAAATTCTGATTGGCTAATTTTTGACAGTAAGCTCCACGGGAATGACGTAATTTAATGAGGACATGCAGTTAGAAGATTTGAACTTGGTTGCAGCAGCCAGCAGGCCGGGCCAGGTAGCGAAACCAGAGCGAGAAACTGTAGTTAGAGCTTTCCAAAGGGACAAGATGTTTTAGTGGTTTTGCCAAAGGGATACGGTCCTAGAAAGAAGAGATTTTGTCATTGTCAGAGAGGATTTCAAGAAACCATTGCACCGTTTCACGCGTGAATTTCCGAGGCAGTGTAAATATCCCGTTTAATATCGGAATGAAGACTCGCCCTTTGAGAACTATAAATTAGAAGAAGAAGCCGAAAGAAACGCTCGACACCTTAAACAGTGGAACTCAGAGAACTAAAAGCGAAGAAATTATTCTTTGAGAACAGACGGTTGTTAATGTTTTAAAGTGAAATCTGCGGTTGCAATAAGACATCACTCAAGCTGTTGACTTTGTAGGGAATCCATGGTAAAGCAACCTACATTTTTTCTTGTAAATTTGTATTGAAATATATTTTTTTAATTGTCCGATTCTTCACATTATGGATTTCGCGTTACTTGTGAAATTTCAAAACGTGCACTTCGGTCAATATAAATGCCATGCAAAATGTATCACGGTTCTTCGCTTGCGTGTTTTAAAATAAGCTTACCTTTCCTAAAAGCGAAAATTGAACGTGTTTGATTTTCAGAAGCAAAGAGGGGTTTACCTTAATAAATCTTTTCATTTAGAAAAGCTTCGTGTCTCTTATTTCGAAAAAAGCGCAAGTATAAGTTCTTTGATTAGAAAATAATTCTCATCCTAAGGGGCCGACCATTTAACTCTTGAGGGGGGGGAGTAGTTATATAGTTGGCGGTTCTAGCGCAGTTTTGTAAAAACTTCGCTAAAACCGAACCAACTCTATAACTACTTTCCATATGATGGCCAGCATTTTATGGATAACTATATGTATTTTATTTCATGAGCGCAATTATTTGGATTTGGATACTATATGTTTTATCTCATGATGTATCCAACGCTTTCTTCCATCGCGTGACTTCATACAACAGGAAGTCTAAAATTCTCAGAAAGCAGACAGTCTAATTAAACCACAAAACGCCACAGCTGTGGTGTGACGTCATGTTGTAGTAACATAAAAACAGGAAGTCTATAATTCTTAGAAAAGTAGGAAGTCCATTATGTCATACCAGCGGAAATTTCTCGAGGAAATGAGTCATTGAAATGCTATTGTTATCATGTTACCAAACGGTTGTATGTTTTTTTTTTCAACCAATCACAGTAAAGCAAGGTTGAAGTGTTTTTCATTATAAATTTGGCTGATATAGTTTACTTATAACATTTACTCAGAAAGTTTGTAGTAAAGACTTAATATGCCGAAGTCTGCAACAACCATCCAAAACCAGATTACTGGGTGTGAAAGAGACATCAAGGAATCGTTAGCCCAATGTGCTGTAATTGCTGAAGATAAGGATTTTGAATTCACCTTTAGTCTTGGTGCCTTTGTCAATTCCATTACAACAACAAACCTCAACGATACATCTAATTCAATTACCAAAGTAATGGAATTGTTTCAAGAGTGTGAGAAGATTATGAGAATTGAAAAAAAGAGACGGCAATACACTGAGGAATTGCAGAAACTTTTAACTACACGTCAAAGGAAAGAAACTGTTAAGCGGCTCACTAGGGATCATTCATTTAAGAAGAAGTCAATACTATACAAGATTCCGACACCACCAAATAGTCAAGAAGAGGATATGAACTAATAACATTGTTGAGTACCTATTATACTGACTTATTGGATTGCATAATGTCCGTAAGCGTGACTTTTGATTCCATCGTTTGATATATATCTTTTGTCATCGAAGCAGCTGAGTGATACTTTGTTCATTTCATAACTACCTAGTAGATGTTTGCTGCTTCGAATAGTTTTCATAGTATGTTGCATTTGTTTATTTTCTAATAAAACATTTTTGTAGTCTATATGCTTTATATTGTTTTTGATGATGTTCTTTTTAATTCCCTTAGCTGTTCTTCCACCTTCATGGTTGTCTTTTATGTAACTGTACATTTTTGATCGCAAACCGACGAATTCACAAATAGGAACTCCTGCAGCCTCATCTTTGAATTTACCAATTACCTTTTTGTTAGTTTTATCGAAATATTGAGAGCTTTCAGGGTAGTCGCTGTTGTCAAATCGATCTTTATCATTCCAAAAGTCTCTGTAGACATCTTCAGCTTCGATTTCATATGTCAAACTGTCTGTGTCAGTGAAAAGCAACTTAGCTTTGTCTCCATACTTTTCTTTTATGTAGTTATAATGAAAATCATACATTAATGTCTTACTTAGATCGAGAATACACATTCCTACATATGCAGGCCGGTTGAGAGTAAGCGTTTCTTTTATTTTATGCACTGCGACCAGATTTTCATTGAATATTTTGCTATTCACATAAGTTGGTTTAGAAACCATCTTCAATAATTTCTTTTCATCAGTTATAAGTCTGACATCAACACGCTTTCTTATGTTCTCCATCGTTTTACCGAATACACTGTTGTTCATAAGTTTGAAGAAGTCTTTTTCGAATGAATTTTTCGCTTGAGTACGTTTTAGTGTATTGAAGTCAATGTATTGTTTTAGCCAAGGTGACTGATTGAATTCTAATACTCTGTGTACTTTCTTTACTTTCAATCCAAGATCGAGATACAGCTGTAGGTTTCTGTAATGTAGAACATATTTTTCTTTATTGCTTAATGTAGGAATTAATTTGTGTACTAGTCCTGTCGATATATTATGTTTTGTAGCTATTTTTTTACAATACTCAGACAGCATATCTTTATTTACACAAACCCTCTC
This sequence comes from Siderastrea radians, assembly GCA_964017195.1. Classification (NCBI taxonomy): domain Eukaryota; kingdom Metazoa; phylum Cnidaria; class Anthozoa; order Scleractinia; family Rhizangiidae; genus Siderastrea; species Siderastrea radians. The sequence goes on along the minus strand of OZ024893.1, from coordinate 1,680,888 downwards.
AGCAGCTAATGGATAGTCGTTATGTAGTTCATGCAACTCTTTGGGGTATTCTAGATCAACTTCTAGTATTAATCCCTTCTTGCAGTCATCCATGTATTTTGCTAAGTTGATTTTATTAATCTGCTTTTCTGTCAACCATTTGAAACCACCAGTCGGGAGATATTGACTCATAGCCCAACCGTAAAGGTTGTTAGCATCAAGGTACATAATATACTTTGAGGGCGCCTTCTCATCGTATTCTTTCATGTACTTATTATTTGCTGTTCCATATCGATTTGCTATGTAAGATATACCACCGCGCATGCCTTTTTCAATGAATTGAAACATATCTATGTCTGTCATTAGTTCCAATTTGATATTGGTCATCTTCAACATGGCATCCCAAGATAATCCTGGAGATGTAAAGTAGTGACAGGGATCAAGTTTATAATACTGAAGACAGGTTTTACGGAAGTTTTCAAACACGTCAGCTAATAGAAGTATATCAGACTTAAGATATAGATTGTGGTATTCGCCCATAGATTTTAGGTTAAAAGTATTCCAAACATTTTTAGCATGTTGATAATCTTCATCTGTTATGTGTTCACCACTCAATATGCTGTAAAATTCTTCTTTTGTTGGTAATTCTGTTTTATTGAATTTTTCGAAACTATCCATGTAATCGTAAGGATAAACACCCTTTCGCGTCATCAATTCGAATTTTTTGCCTTTTAATTTTTTGTTTGTATATTTTAAAGCTTCTGCTGGTAAGTTGCTGACTAATTTATCCAAACTTGAACTCATGAATTGGAAACTGTCGATAAATGTTAGATGGTTACCAAGCATGAAAGCCATATACTTCTCCATGTTATTTGGAATAGCATTGATATTCATCTGTTTTACTTCTCCTTTTTTGTCTTTGTACGTGTGCTCTTTTGCTATTTGACCAATCTGTTGCATAATGAAATGGCTGTCATAACCTCTCAGATTATGGAATATAACAGGAATTTTTATTTCTTTTGGATTTATTCTGAGTTTCAGATTACAGTCTTGATGTGCTGAGCCTCTGTATTTGCCAGTTATATGGCAATGATCTCTGACTCGAATGTCCTTTTCAGTATATTTTTTATCACAGATGTGGCATGTTGTTGCTTTTTTGAATTCCTCTTCATCCACTTCAGTCATCCTCAATGGTTTGTTGAAACGTTTCTTCATAATATTTTTGCAATATTTAACTTCTTCTAACATATTTTCCATGAATTGATAAACAGCCTTTTCGCCCCTATATATTTGTATTGTTTTTGTATATTTGTCATCATAACAGCATACAACCTTATATCCATATCCACAGTCTGTATGTCTTTGGTATGCTTCGGTGTATGATTTATTACCGTCTTGTTGACATCCATGAATCTTCTCTGTTATAGCCTCAAAATCAGCATAAATAACAAATGGCACAGGTTGCTGTTTATGAAAGTTGCCGAATTTTAGTATGTTATTGTCTTTATCAGGCATTTTTATTGCTTGCTGACCGTTCACTTGTATGCAAATATCTTTATGGTTGTTTAATACTCTTTCAGAACTGAAACATTGAAGACAGTGCATACAAAAGTGTTTCCTATGTTCGTGTTTTGTTTGATTGTACATGAACTTGTTGAAATCCTTTATGAGAACATAATGCTTGTTTTCATTTTCAGTTATCAGAAGTAGTTCCATATGATCTTTATACTTTTCTTTGGAAACATAAATGGGGTACGGTTGTTTGTCTTCATATCCGAATACGTTTATATTGATACTGTTTTGCTTCTCAATTTTGTTGAACTGTTTGACATTGACTGGAAATTCAATACCTGAGTAATCTAACTTTTCAACGTATTTTTTGTCAGTCTTCTTAATTCTTTGAGGATCCTTATCTTGCGGATTTATATGTCTAATATGGCACCATCTAAAACATTCGTCATCCTCATTTTTCATGTTAATTAAGCCTTTAGCGCTGTTTCGCAGTTCGTGAGGCAGTTGGATATAAGATGATCCTTTTATGGGCTTGTATTTAACAATGTTGAGGTAATGGCTATCAACAGATTTAATTGTCCAACCGGATCCTTGAGAAATCCATTCAGCTATCTTATTTAGTATATGCTGTTTAGACATTTGTAATGCTTTATTGATTTCTGTTGGGTTAATAATTGTTTGGACTTTACTGTTGAAATATCCATTTTTAATTACTATTTCACCATCAGACATTTTGCTAAATGTGACTTTCAATGTTTCAACGTATTTCAAGCCTTTCATTTCATTCAACAAACTAATTACACTGTGTTCTATTGCCTTTCTGGTGTTTTGCATTTGGGCTAAGGGGTCTTTATTGTTCCTGATACTGATTTCATAAGATTTTGTATAACCTTTTAAAGCTTTGTCTGTTTGTTTTATTATGGTTCTTGGCGTTGGAACTGGTTTTTTAGTTCTTGGCGTTGGAAGTGGTTTGTAATCATCCCTGAACTGCATTGGTGGAAGAATGATGTTTTCTTCATATTCTTTAGCCATCTGTTTAACACTCTTACGTGGTGTTGGGACTGGTGGTCTTGGTTTGTATGTCCTAGGTGCTGGGACTGGTTTGGTATCATCTACCACAATGATTTTAGGCTTCATCACAGATTGCTTCAGAAGCAGATTGATTAATTGACTTTTACTGAGTTTCTTCAGATCTTTCTTGTTCATATTTATATGATTATAGTTTTCCATTCTATATATATATACTATAGATATTCTTTTAAGTGTTTTCAATTAGTCCGTTTAAATATTGTCAATAATTCAAATGATCCAAAACATAGGATCCCTTGAACTATATGAAAAAAGATTATCATGGATTTAGTATCCGTGTTATTTCATTCCTTACCTCTTTAATATTGATTTCATGGACATTTTTAATGTGCTTTTTTGTTTTCAAATGACAGGATTTTCCAGCTAGCGTGTAGTTACGTCCCGTCTTACATATATCACAATACCACTCTTTATTTAGCATGTACGTTGTTTTGTGGTTTTTTCTTTCCTCATCGGTGAATACTTTAGGTCTACCTCGACCTCTCTTAACATTCTGATTCTCCATATATAATCTATATATATTATTTTCTCTTTATATGTATGTAATTCGAATGATTCTTTAATGTTTCTGTTGACTTGAATTTTCTGGAACAATGATTGCATTTTATCCTAACTCCATCAAAATAATGGATAATTTCTTTTATAATCTCATCATAATCATTACTAACCAACACTTTGAAATTGTTATTTCCATATTCTTGTAACATTATTTGTTGTTCATCTGATAACTTTCCATTTCCAGATGGAGATTTAAATTCAATCGCGAAACCTGAATACCTCATATGTAAATTCTGTATGATTAGATCAGGAGATCCTTTTTGATAACCCATATTATAAGATCTTAATCTCATATTACTATTTATTTGGTTTTCACCTAATGTTGCATTTAAAAGTGCTTTAGGATAATTGTTTCTGATAAAGTTGACTACCTTTTTATGTAAATCATATTCTGTGTTGATATTGAATGTCAGCATTTTGTATGGCCTGTTGTTGAATTCATACTTACCGGTTTTTCTGATTGATGGTAAAACATCTTTTGTGACCCATCTTTGGAAATCTTTCGCTTTATCCATTTTTGATCTCAATATAAGGCTGTATAGTCCGGATTCATTTATATAAATCACATGGTTATTTTTTAGGGGGAACGAATCGTTCCCCTTGGATTTGAGCCTCTTAAGTGAACATTTATCTTCAGAATCAACATGATCACGAATAGCTTTACGAGTATTTGTATACTTTAAAATAATTGCAACAGTTTTAGCACGGAACCATATGTCATCATCCTTTTTAATGATAGCTAATTTATTTCCTTCATAAGTGAACATATCCATATGTATTAATGCTATATATTATTTTCTGTTTAAATATCCTTCAAGTCCTTGAACGGTATCCAACTGTTGAAGTCATCACTATATCCCTTCCATTTGACTAAAGCTTGTTTCTTCTTATAATCTCTGCGGATTACCTTATCAATTCTGAATACCTCTTGTGTAGCTTTAAGTAATTCGGGTTCATAGAAACTCCCTTGAATGTCTTCATCTCTGAGATCCTTCAGTCTGTAAGTGACAGGAACAGTGGATTGGATTTCATCAACTGTGAAAATTTCCTCAGACCAATTTGGTGCATAGCCCTTATCAAACACATTTCGTTTATACTTACTTATTCTAACCTTATCACCTATTTTAAATTTCGGTTTTTGTTTTAATGTTTCCATATTACCATACAGATTAAAGTAAACAGTTGACTCATTCTTCTTTTTACTTGCTTCTGTAGGCGTCATCTTTATGCTAGAATGTTTTGTATTATTGTATTCTTTCACTAATTTGGGTAGCATGTCTAAATACTGTGTATTACCTTGAACAGTAAACTGCTTCCACATCTTGGTTTTAATGGTTCTGTTCCATCTTTCACAGACTGACGACTTTTCCTCATTCTCAGTTGAGTACAAGGTTATTTTATTCTTATCAAGTAGTTCCTTAACATGTTTGTTGTAATACTCCTTGCCTTTGTCTGTCCAAAGATATTGTGGTTTACGCCCCTCTTTGAATATTGTTTTAAAAGCATTCGTAACGGTTTCACCCTTTTTATCTTTTAATGGAACGATCCAACCGTATTTAGAGAATACATCTAAAACCATAAGAAGATATCTGTAGCCAGCGTTCCATCGACTGAACTTTTGCATCTCAATAAGATCTGAACACCATACCTCGTCAATATGGTTTACAATTACCCGCCGTCGAGTAAAATTTCGTTTTATGGGCTTATGAAGCTCATCAGCTAATTTTTCTTGCCAGCTCATTTCTTCACTCGACGGCCTTTTCCGTTTTTTGTCTTCCTTTGTTTTACACCAAGACCTAGTTTCTGCTTCGTGTTAATCAAGAACCGAGCGTTTGTCCCCATTTTGGCATCTGTCCATAAGGTATTTCATCCAATGACTTCACCATTTGTTTGTCACATTCACCTTTGTTTTTCCCCATATCATAACAAATATCATGATGAGCTGATATTTCATCCACTTTATTGTAAGGTTGTACGTGCCACTTGGTGACCTCTCCAGTGTTCCTATTATACTCTAACTGTTTATCGAGAGGATTGTATGCTCCCATGTACTTATATTTTCCAGGAGTCCATCCAGCTTTGGTCTCGGTATTTTCCCAATTAGTTTATGTATATCAACACCAGCGCCATCCAAATCCTTTCTGTTGGTTTTATACTTTCTATTTGGTCTGATTTTAGTAGATAATTGATCAAGAGCTTGACTTCCGACATTTTGAATCATTGGATTCAACTTATCCAGAGCATAATCGATAGCCTTTTTCTGCAGTTTTGGGTTTCTCAAGGCTTCTGATCCATAATATCTTCCCATTTCAACAGCCTTTTTTCCAAGCCAAGGAATACCGTGGTGAATGAATAAATCAGTACCAGTTGATGCTACTGTATCTAGTACGCCCCCTCCAAGAGAGGGCTGTACTAGTTTCCCTGTTTTTGTTTAACGAATTTAGTCTTAGTGATTCCACATTCAGAGCATTTGCATTTAAGCATAAGCCTCCCATTTTTAGCCTTTTCATATCGTTCACTCCCGGGTACACATTCTGTGACCTTTTTTTGTTTCACGCAATATGATCTCATATATAATATGATTAGATATTTTTGAAATACTGTTCTAAGAATTTCTCATTATTCGTCGTATCATATATGTCGAAAACTTCCAACAGATCAAAATATGATTTGCCCTTATTCATCTCATTTAAAAAGTATAAACAGAAGTAACCACATGTTGTCGTCATTAAATTTTGTATTTGGTTATTTTGATGAAGAAGTGTTAAATTCTTTTTTCTTGCGTGATTGACAATTTCTTGGAAGGGAGGCAAACCAAAGCTATCAAAGTAATTGATGACGTTATCTTTCACATATGTGGATACCCAATGGCTACCGCTCATGTATGATGGTTCAAGATTGTGAATGAATAGAGCCTCTCTATGATTGTGCGGCACTGATTCATCTCTAGACAGAACATCTTTAATTGGGATATTCAAGTATTTGCACCAATCAATTAAATCATGATTTGACAAAGGAATATTTTGATGAAATTTGGGTTTTACAACAGAATGTTCAGAAGAGGGACGTTTTTGAATGGTGAGTTGTTGCCTAATATTAGACCGCTGCCTTTTTTCTGAGCTTTTTTTTGTTTTTTTTTAATTCCCATACCTGATGTTTGATCAGAATCAAGAAGAACATCATCAAAAACACTATCAGGCCAATTCCCATAAAAAGGCGGTGTTCTATACATTGGCGCAAACAAACCACCATCTTGATTGTTAACAGTAGTTGGTTTTGGAATAGATCTGGGAGGTCTTTGTTTAGGCTGTCCCATCCGAGGAGAACCATTACCAGTGATTTTCTTTATTGCCTCAATAGCTAAAGGAACTCCAATTGATGCAAGAAGAGTACCTAAGAACCCACCTGTTTGTACTTTCGTCGGTTTTATATGAACACCAGAGCCTGTTTGTAGAGCATTTAATATATCTTGTTTTTGTTTTGTGGTCAAAAGATGTTTATATGCTATCAACTGGTTGATTTTATTTTGTGGTATGAGAAACCCACCAGTTTGAATTCCTTTTCCAGATATCTTTTTCACGATCTGAGATGCTCCTTCACTAGCTGCTCCAGCTAAAGCCGACAATCCAAGAGTCTTAGCAATAGTGGGAACAAAAGTTCGTCCCAGATTCAAAACTGTAGAGAGGAGTGATCCACCAACTTGCTTTCGAATGTTTGTTTTTGCTAGTTTGATGTCCATTCCCTTTTTCAATTTTCTATTTTTATCCAATCGCTTAACTATATTCTGAGGTACGTATAGAGTGTCATTCCCAGATAATGAATCCTTTGTCAGTCTCAAAACGATAGTTTCTCTTTTATGATACGCGTTACTAAGATTCTTTTTCTGGTTTGGTGATAAACTAACTTTAATTTCGTATAGTTGTGTCATATATTATATGTTAGATAAATTCTATTTTAAAAAACATATTCATTTAAATTTTCATCGATGTAAAACTTATTTATTTAAACTATCATCAATTCGTTTCCAACTGTCTTAACAACAACCTCACTCTCGTAAAATACGATGCTATGAGCTCGGACGTTTGCTGCTGGGGCTACATTGAGACGATAATGGAGAATCAACTGTTTAGGATCTCTCGTCACTACCTCTTTCTGATATAACAAATCGAAATACAATAATCCGTACAAACTGGTGTAATTTGCTATATTCAATTGTGTCCCACTGTTATAATCGTTCTTACGAAATGCATATGACATGAGATCATTGAATATCCTGATTTTTGAATCTGAATCATATTCAAGCTCTGGGTAGAAAACGTTATTCCCATATTTAAGCCTACAGCTTGATAAAGAGCTATTAGCATTAGCTGCATTCAGTTTGAAAGTGTCAAACAAATATGGACTCCTCTCTGCTTCATCATCATTCGGTGCATCTGTGCGCTGGAGATAAATGAAAACGTGTTTAACGTTGTCGATAGCTGGACTGATTTGAAACATATTCTGAACAGCTCTCGTATTTGCTGACTGATTGTAGAGATCTCGCATATATGTCCAGGTTGTTGGCTTGAGAAACTCTGAAACGAAATTACTATACATACTGTCTTTTGGAACTAGTCTTGGTAGCCAAAGATACAATCTTTTTACTACAACCCTACCATCATCAGCTGCTGCTGCTTTGTGAATCAGTTCACTGTCTTCGTTAAGTGTAAGTTCAATTGTCAGCTGCATGGGGGGCAACATTTTTCTTTCTAATTCTTGAAAAAAACTGTATCTGTTCAACGGAATTATCTCGTTAATCGATTTTGCGCCTCCAGTACCGTCGTTTGCAACTGCTTGGGTTAAAATACGACGGGACTCAAAACCTGTGTTTGTATTTGCTGTAGTTCCATTAGTATCAAGATACCAGAATGAATTCTTTCCAACCGATCTACTGAAGTCATCGCTGTATTCAAGGAGATTTTTCACATTAGTTATTCGATGCAAATTATCACTCTCGTATACAATTTTACCAGACGATTTAATAACCATATGTCTAATCAGACTGTGAGATCCGTTTATCATAGTGATGCGATCCGCTTGAGCATATCCAGAACCATCAGCCCTTTTTTGAAGCTCTTTAGTTACTTCAAAATACCCATTAAAAAAATCGAACATAGTCGACCTATCGTTGATTGTGAATCTGTAACCTGTCTTTTTCTGGCTTTGATTGTTAGCAGGTTGCTCAATGACATTATCCAAATGGAAACGAACGTATTCATATCGTTGCAGATTTTCATTTGTTCTGAAACTCATTTATATGAGTAGTTTAGATAAAATTCACTTTTTATATAAACCATTTCCCACTTGCTAGTCTATTTATAATTGGATAAAATTCACTTTTTAATAACATTTTATCGTCTTAATCCAGTACCAGATATAAGTCTATTCAGAATTGTGTTGTAATCTTCTTCTTCTTCTTGTTTTGGTTTTTTTTTGTTTCATGGTTTTAGTAAATGATGGTTTTGTTGAACCGTGTAATTTTCTCATAATAAGCTCTCCGCTTTTTTCAGCTGCTTTTTTTCCCAGTTTGTCTCCAGCATGTGAAATACCAGATTCAAGCGCTTTTTTGGCTAAAGGTTTAGCAACTTTTTTGAAAGCAGATGATGCAAGACTCTTTATTGGTTTGAAAATGTTATCAACAATGATCCCAGACCCTTTATGTTCATAAACAAATCGTCCAAGTTTTGGATGATAAATTCGCTTGTATTCATACGACGACATATATAACTATTAGTTACATTAATCTCTCTTCTCTCTTAAAATCAAACTGAATGAAGTGTCACTATGATTAAGATCTATAATTCTTCGTTTACCGTCGGTGATATAAATTCTTATTTTATTGATCGTATTTTTATTGACTGGATTAAACTGTACTCGTCTTGGCTCTTGTGTGAAACTATAACTCGGGGTGAGAGTTGAGGTACTGAAACTATATATAATATCTGACTCTTCACCATCGACAAGACTGTCACTTATCAAATCACAATGAACATTCAATATTTCTCTGTCTTGTGAGAGATTAGGAATGTAATCTCCAACATTTACACTACTTGTTAGAATCTTTTTATTGAAACCAATAAGATCATTAAAATTACTTTGAGTAAGATCTAATCTGTAATTTGAGGCAAGTGTTATTATTGTTCGAAATATTGTATCGTCAAACTCGAGAGTGATAGGATATTGAGGGTTTGATGATGTCCCTGTTTTTGTTTTTTGTTTGATTAAATTGTCAAAATCAATGTAATTCCACACTCCAGGGTTGAATATAATTTCCGTCCAATTAGTACCACTATCAGACGAATATCTTATTTTCTGATTAGTGAGTTCTTTCGTAATGTTAAACCAAGTGAATGACATCGAAATGATTCGGTCTAGGCCGATTTCATATTGTCTGTTTGAATCTAGTATTATCGGATTACTGTATTTGATTGTGAAATCCGATGGTTTATTACCATTTTGGGTTTTTACTGTATGACTGGATAATACAAGTTGTCTATTCATTTATATGATTAGTTTAGACTAAAATAGTTTTTGTATATTTTGTTATATCGTGGCTTATTGAGTATTGAATTTCTCAACAAGATGTCGAGAAGTGCAACACCTGTGTTTCTTAGCTCTATGCTATTATTACCGGCAACCTTTGATCCTATAATCAGTTCAAGTTTTTTCATCATTTCTGTTGGATTATTGAAAAACATTACCTGTCCACCTCTTTTTGTTTTTTTCTTCAAACCAGACCCTTTAATATTTTTTAATCTTTGATTGTTGTAATCGATATAATCAATAAGAACCTTTCTTGTATCTTTAATAATTTTTCTTCGATATTGAGCCTCAGCTTCAGTGATTGAACCACTATTTAATTTTTTAGTAATATTAATCGAATGGCCATTTAGTTGTTGCCGTTTCTCTTTAGCATCTTTCAAGATTTTTTTCAGATAAGATTTCCTCTTTTTGTCATTCATATCTTCTTGTTGAAGTCGTAATTTAACATCATCGTAGTTCGGAAGATTATATTCATCTAAAACTCGGTTAATTTCATCCTCCTCAAGGATTTCGTAATCTGGTACTTCTTCTTCTTCGTATTCAGGTGGAAGATCTTCTGGTTCATACATGTATTCTGGATCTATATACATTTGTTTTTTACCTGATGCTAAATCCTCAAGGACATCTTCATAAGATGGAGGTTTTGGAACCAATTGTTTCTCGTTTTCAGGTAGAACAGGTTGATCAAACAAATCGTCCAATCCAAAATCAGGCACTTCATCATCAACAGCGATTCCATAATCAGGAACAGGTCGCTTTTTCTTTGGCAATCTTCTCAATGGCATTTTTGGAGCTGTTAGTTCCTTTAATCCTGATGTTATAGGTTTGAAAAGTTTCTCTGCCTCTGCTTCACCCATTTGATCAGATATCTTTTTTTGTTTTATTGTCTCTCTTACTGTGTTTATCTTTTTACCAAGCTCGGATCGTTTCTCAGCCATTTCTTTCCATTTGAGTAAACTCATTATATCATTTGTTTACATAAAATTTCGTATTTTGTTCGGAAAAATTAGGGTTATCATATATAAAAACGCTCGCATAGCGTGTCGCATAGCGTGTCGCCATGCGATAAAATTGTATAAATAAATGATATATGAGAATTCAAAACTATGACATTCAAGACGATGAAAATAACGATTTTATCCAATTAAAGAGTTTCATGCCAAACCGATGTTTCAGGATGCTTATTTGTGCTCCCTCCGGTGGTGGCAAGACTAACCTTTTGCTTGATATGATATATAGGCTTCTCTATTTTGATAAGATATACCTTTATGCTCGAAATCTCTCCCAAAGCAAATATAAGCATCTGTTGAAATCTCTTGAACCAATATCAAAAGAGGTCGGTTATGATGTGATAGAAGCAAGTAACGATGAAATCATCCCTCTGACAGATTTGTCTGATGAAAACCAAAAATTAATCATATTTGATGACTATTTGAATACATAAATGTAAAGAAGATCCTCGCAGTTATTAACGCAACTTATGCAGTTGCGAAAAGAAAGCCTGAAAAAATCAGGCTTGCCGGGATTCGAACCCTGACCTCTGCGATACCGGTGCAGCGCTCTAACCAATTGAGCTATCAAGCCAACTGGGAGCTGGTCATTAAATTGGTTCGTAATATACCCAGGAAAGATGAAGATGAAATTATGAATATATGAAATTCATATATTTGAACTGCGGAATGAAGAAATAAATGTAAAGAAGATCCTCGCAGGTTATTAACGCAACTTATGCAGTTGCGAAAAGAAAGCCTGAAAAAATCAGGCTTGCCGGGATTCGAACCCTGACCTCTGCGATACCGGTGCAGCGCTCTAACCAATTGAGCTATCAAGCCCGGCAAGCCTGATTTTTTCAGGCTTTCTTTTCGCAACTGCATAAGTTGCGTTAATAACTGCGAGGATCTTCTTTACATTTATTTCTTCATTCCGCAGTTCAAATATATGAATTTCATATATTCATAATTTCATCTTCATCTTTCCTGGGTATATTACGAACCAATTTAATGACCAGCTCCCAGTTGGCTTGATAGCTCAATTGGTTAGAGCGCTGCACCGGTATCGCAGAGGTCAGGGTTCGAATCCCGGCAAGCCTGATTTTTTCAGGCTTTCTTTTCGCAACTGCATAAGTTGCGTTAATAACTGCGAGGATCTTCTTTACATTTATTTCTTCATTCCGCAGTTCAAATATATGAATTTCATATATTCATAATTTCATCTATTTGAATACAGGTAAGAAAAATGACGAACGGATACGTGACTACTTTACCAATTCTAGAAACAAAAATTGTTGTTGTGTATATTTAAGTCAAAGCTACTATGGAACTGATAAAACAATAAGACTGAATAGTTCACATTATTGCATATTCGATTTCCCATCAAGAAATGAACAATCCATGATTTGTAGAGAATTGGGTGTTAACAAAGAGGATTATCAGAAAGCTACTAAGGATCCATATAGTTTTCTGTATGTTGATAAGGTCAAAAAAAAGGTAGCCCGAAATTTCGATGAAAGAATATAAACCATTAATATATGAGTTATACTAACGGTATCCTTAATCATGATGATTCTCAAGGACTAGGTAAGATAGGTTCAAGAGGTTTACCTGGTATTGGATTTAAATTAGATGCTAATAATGATTATGATATGCAGAATAAAAAATTAGTGAATGTAAAACAAGGAACCAATAATAATGATGTGGTTACAAAAAGCCAGTTAGATAGTGAAATAGCTAAGATTCCAAGTGTGGATACAACTCAGTTTGTGAAAAAGACAGGAGCAACTATGAACGGAGACCTAATTTTACAACCACAGCCGTACCCAATTCATGGAAACACGGATAAAGCCATCTCTTATAATACAGCCCGGAATATATTCTTGAGTAAAAAAGAAGGCGGGTCTATGCTACAATCTTTAGACATGAACAACCATTTCATAACAAATATCAAAGACCCAGTTAATTCAGATCATGCAACAAATAAAAAATATGTCGATAACCAACTTGTGAAAAAATTGGATAAAAATGTTGATATTGATATGACAAATAAATCAATTACTAATCTTAAATTTCCATCAAACCAAAAAGACGCCACAAGTGTAGAGTTTGTTAACAAAAGACTTAGTGAGACACAAAAAAATTATCTCATACTTGATGGCACAACAAGTATGTCTGGAAACTTGAATTTAAATAACAATAAAATTGTTAACTTACAAACCGATTCAAAAAATTCGAAATCCGCAGTTAATGTTGAGTTAATGGAAAATGAAATAACAGATTTGAGAAATCTTGTCACTCAAAAAATTCATGAATCTCAGATTATTAATTCAGGACAAAAAAAAGACGCCTTCAGATACTTGATGGAAGACACTGATGAATCTTCGAGTGAATACAATATTGAGGTTTTGGGTATTGTTGATTTTTCCAATTCTCCACATCAAATTAATAAAAAAGCTTACCAACTTAAACTCTTGTTTGATAAAAGCTCACCCAACCAGTACCAGTCACGCCTTGGTTTTAACCTTTTTAAACTTCCAGTCGGTTACTATACTTTGGTAGTTGAATGGTTTCCGCCTGAAATGAGTGAGTTGAGTGTGGCAGTGCAAGGCACGACGATTTCAATTTCTAATTATGCAACAAAAACATTCGAGAAGTACACCAAAACAGTTATCAATTTTCACCGATGGGGTAGCTCACCTCCACAATTTATTTATTTCGATCTACATGGTACAGTTACTTTTCCATCACTTTTAACAATTGGACATCTTATTGTTTATGGTGTAAAAGAAACAATTTCAAACGTTGACCCAAGTGTCTATGACACCGCTTTTGTAATTGAGAATGGAAAATTGGTGATGGAAACAGATTTATCTTTAAACGGACATAATTTGAGTGGTTCCGTTCATTACTTACATGGGAGTTTAGATACGAAAAATAATGAAACATTTTTTTCATTAAATGGTAATGCTAATGTACTCCTTCCAGAAAAAAGCTATATATTAAATATAACAGTATTATTTAGAAAAACCCGTGGACGATATCCACGTATCCCTTTAAAAATATTTAAAAGTGGCTCTGCAAAAATTTTCATTTCAAAAACAGCAACTCAAAAACAAACAATAGATATTAATTTAGAACTACCAAATGGTCTTTTAATGGTGCAATTACATTCTCGAGCTTTTATGAATGAAAAATTCTTAATGTTTGTTAAATATAGAGTGCCATGAATATTTTTTCATTTATTATATAGCACAATGCAGGATATCCATCTGATTGGAGCATGGAATGCTTTTTAGAATATATTATTATCCCAAAAGAAATAATGAGGATTCCGAAGAAGATAATGAATAATCTAAACAATATAATATGAAAACATCAACTTTAATCAACGAAATTATTGAGAATATAGAAAAAATAGTTCGAAACGTCAGAAAATTATACATCAGTATTAAGAAATCGTCCAAAAAAGAAAAAAATGTATCCATATAATATATGACCATAAAACATAGAAACATATTCGACTGGAATCATATTTCAGACAAACTAACGGAAGAACAGATCGATGAATTAAAATCCTATTACCGCACGTATCATAGGAAATGTTGGGTATATAAGCAGGCATTAAAAAGGTTCAAGAAGTGGAAATTACTAGGTAATTCATTGTCTATTATCTTTGCTACAGGAGGCATAACGTCTGCTGTAGCTACAAGTGGCGTTTCATTAATTGCTATATCTACAATATCGTTACTAATTCAAGGATGGATGGATCACAAAGACATCGATCTTAAGATACAAAATTGTTTATATGCTTATCAGAGTTATCAGCATCTATTAAACGCTATTAAGGATATGATGAGAGCTGGTAATTTCAATATAAGTAGCTTACATACTTTCATGAACAACGTTGACAACTATGTGACAGATAACAGCCCTGTTGTCGATAAATTTTTGCTCAAATATGACAATATATTCATTGAGTAATATCATTTATTTTATCACCAATTCGGGACATAACACTAACCCAATACTGATTGTAAAAAGCTAATGTTTTTTTCGATTTACTAATTGGAATTTTTTTGTAAGGTATTCCCATCATCTTGAATATCCTTCTCATAATGAAATTAATGCTAATCATTCTCTTTCTTTTACCGTTCACCTCATTAATAACATTACCTATCTCTGTAAACACTCTATCAATCTTACATTTTTGATGATGTGATATCTCTATACCATATTTTTCTTCAATATCGAGTAATATGTTGTTGATGTGGTACTCTCGATGGTATACAGATTTCCTCTTCAGTTTATGTCTGTTCTCATAAAAATTAACATACTCTACTGATGATTTATATCCTTGAACAATACCACAACTTTAGACATGCTAACATCCCATCGTCGTTAATAATATACTGATTATCACAGCATTTATCATCTTTTGGTTTTCTGACAAAATCTATTTGCTGGTCACAAAAAGGACAAACAGCTTCTGATTCTTTCAGTTCATCATGTAATTCCTTGTTACAATTCATCTATACTATTATATGATATATTATTTACGTTTGAAACGGCTTAAATATTATCTAAATCATATTATATATGGATATCATATACCAAGATATAGAAATATTTGAATCTGTTCATTATAAGGATGGATGTACAAAAAAAACAAAAATTTATGAAATGTACAACCCATACTTCCCTATGGACACACCTGTGTTCAAATTTAAGATAGTCAGATTTATATTACGTGACGGTACAATTGATGGTAAAAGATCTTATAATTGCAGAAAGCTTTTTGATGAAAACGAAGAAGTTGTCACTAAATATAAAGAACTAGATTTTCAATTTCAAATGGAAGTAATTATTGATTATGAGGATGGATGTTCAAAAACAATAGAATTGACAAAGATCTAATAAGCAGTATTTTTCATAAAAGAGGTAATCTGACGCTGAATATACAACCTAGACGTTTGAAACGGCTTAAATATTATCTAAATTATATTATATATGGAAATCAAAAATCGAGAATTTGAGATGTTAACGACTATTTGTTACAATAATGAATGTATAAAAACAATACAAATTTATGAATTTTACATGGGTAATGCGAAGACACCTGTACAGAGACTTAAGGTAGTTGAATTTAAATACCATGACGGTACAATTGACAATGACAGATCATATTCTTGCAGAAAGCTTATTGATGAAAGCGAAGAATTGGAAACTGAATATAAAAAACTAAACGTGTTAACATTAACAACTATTGATTATAATGATGGATCTACAAAAACTACACGAGTTAACAAAGATTACAGGGACGATCGGTTACCAGCCACATTTAGATACCCTAACTGTACATCAGACTAAAACAAATCATTTCAAGGCTTGGTTGATAAAAGAGGTAAATCTGACATTGTATGATAAAAATCTTATGTTTCCAGATTTCTGCACGTCTGAAACGGCTTAAATATTATCTAAATCATATTATATATAAATGGAAATAGAATACCAAGATATAGAGATATTCGAAATGTATCATTATAATGATACATGTGTAAAAATAGTAGAAATTTATGAAAATTACACAGACAATAAGAAGACAAATGAATCCAGATATAAGATGGTCAGATTTAAAAAACCTAACGGTAAATTCAGCGAAAATATATATCTCGATGCGCGTGTTGATGAAAGCAAACAATTTGGCACTGAATATTCAAGCCTATACATAAAAATGTTAACAACTATTCATTATAAAAATGGAAGTAAAAAAACAATAGAAATTGATGAAATTTACGCGGATACGAAGAAGCCTATGCTTAAATATAAGGAAGTCATATTTAGATATCCCGACGGTTCTAATGATAAAGACAGATCATATTTTAACAGTCTGATTGATAAAAGTGAGAAATTTGACACTAAATATTCAAGCCTAGACTTACAAATGTTAACAACTATTCATTATAAAAATGGAAGTAAAAAAACAATAGAAATTGATGAAATTTGCGCGGATACGAAGAAGCCTAGGCTTGAATATAAGGAAGTCATATTTAGATCATATTTTAACAGTCTGATTGATAAAAGTGAGAAATTTGACACTAAATATTCAAGCCTAGACGTACAAATTGCACACCGTGAAGTAGAAACAATAACAAGTATTCATTATAATGATGGATGTACAAAAAAAATAAAAATTTATGAAAATTACACAGGCAATATGAAGACACCTGTTTTCAGTTATAAGATAGTCATATTTATATTACCGGACGGCACAATTGATAATAATAGATCTTATGATTGCAGACTGATTATTGATAAAAGCGAAAAATTTGACACTGAATATAAAAAACTAGAAGTAGAACTGTCAACAACTATTTATTATAATGATGGATATACAAAAACATTAGAAATTCATAAATGTCCCAATAAATATACGTATTCAATCATATTTTGTTCCCCCGGCGTTCCATTTCACTTTAACGACAAATGGTGTATTGACAGATATAAAGATGATGAAGGTGGTGAATTTGAAGTTGAACAAGTTAATTATTTAGAACCATGCTTAAAACTTCCTGTTGTATGAAGTCACGCGATGGAAGAAAGCGTTGGATACATCATGAGATAAAACATATAGTATCCAAATAATTGCGCTCATGAAATAAAATACATATAGTTATCCATAAAATGCTGGCCATCATATGGAAAGTAGTTATAGAGTTGGTTCGGTTTTAGCGAAGTTTTTACAAAACTGCGCTAGAACCGCCAACTATATAACTACTGGGGGGGGGGGGGGGGTGGATGATTTCGAAAAAAAATTTCCTGCAAGCCCTTGTCGGAAGAAAAAAATTGCATGCAGCACAAATGAAATAGAAAAAAAATTCTTGCACTGCTGCAAGCAAGAAAAAAAATGTTGCAAAGCTATTTCATCATTCCAGGGGGACTTTACAAAATCCCAGCAAAACTGCAACCATTCTTCCCTTGCTCCCTTTAAACTCTGGAGTTGGTTATGCTTCAGAATGTGCAATACATTCTTAGCTTTATAGGGTCTGACAATCTGTGAGCCAGCGAGCCACTCCAGTTAGTCTAAATCACACTCTGGTTTAGCCAAAACAGCATTCCGGTTAGCCTACAGTTATTAGCTTTAATAGGTAGCTTGCGGTTAGCCCTATATAATGGGATATAAAGGGATTTCTGGTTTGCACGGTTCACAAGGCTCGCGAGTCATAGGAGTCATGCAAGCCAATAACTAACTAATTGCCAAAGAGCTAGCAAAAACAACGGCACAGAGACTTAAAACGGCTGTAAGAACGTAACATAAAACCCTCCAAACAGTTCATATCACAGCTTGAGTACTCTCTTGATCAATAGGTCAACCACTTGCCGGCACAATTGTGTCGCCTTTAGATCACCTTGATCAGAGGGACAAGGCTGTTGCGAATGTACTAAGAAAGCTCTATTTTGAAGGCTAGAATAACTTAAGCAACTAGCGGGAGTCGTGTTTGGCCTGTCATTTACATACTGTGAATAGCAGTATTAACCATGTTTAGAAGTGGACTGAAAAAAGGCTGAGCAAAAATTATAAAGTGCTATTTTTCAAATAAGACCATGATCAACTAACTTCAATTCTGCTTTCACATTTGTTTTTGAGATTTCAGTCCACTTTTAAATTTTAACTTATGATTCTAGCAGTAATTACCATGCTATGAGCATTTCTGAACTGCCTTTTGTTTTTTTTTAAAATAAGAAACTAAACATTTTTAAATCTACCTGTGGAGCATCACTAATGTTATGACGTAATATTAAATGAGTGTAAAGAATGACTTTCCGAAAACATGTTTTTGTATAGCATGATTTTGTATAGCTTACAACATTTTAAGGCTTTGCAGCTCCATATTAAACTATTACAACAATAACCACAATGAAATTGTGAATATATGAAACTCATATATTTGAACTGCGGCATGAAAAATTAAGTGTAAAGAAGATCCTCGCAGTTATTAACGCAACTTACGCAGTTGCGAAAAGAAAGCCTGAAAAAATCAGGCTTGCCGGGATTCGAACCCTGACCTCTGCGATACCGGTGCAACTGCATAAGTTGCGTTAATAACTGCGAGGATCTTCTTTACACTTAATAACCACAATGTAAATGTAAATAATTTCTGTAAATGTAAACACATGACACTTTTTTGAGGAAAAAAAATCCTGCAGAGAAATGAAGAGGAAAAAAAAATATCCTGCAGAGAATTTAGAAAGAAAAAAAATATCCTGCCCACCAGGTTGCTAGAGATGGAAAAATGGTTGCGGAGATGGAAAAATGGGGGTCTTTGTAGCAGGCGTTCCCTCGTCCCTAGCTCCCAGAACCCATTTTTCTCCCGCGTTCTCGCTCCCCTTCCGCTTCCCCGTTTACGCCTGTTACGCGATTACGCAGGCTAGAACATCATGGTAGCCCACATATAAGGCACTAATGTGAAGGTAAGTGAGTACAAGTGAAGGGAAGTGAGTACAAATGACGGAAAGTGAGAACAAATGAAGGAGTGAGTAGTAGTGAAGGAAAGTGTGTGTTAGTGGAGGTAGGTGCGTTAATCAGTTGGTGTACATATTCATATAGGATTGTAATGTTATTAGTGCCTTATATGTGGGCTAGCATAACGTTCTTGCCGGACAGAAAGTTAAATTATAACAGCTACAAAAACAGGAAGGAGGAGCCAAGAAAAAGGGAACAGAGACAGGAAGAATAATTAAGAAACCCAAATGACTTTATTCTGGCTACCAAATGCAGTTTTAAAAATAGTTTTGACGTTTTCTTTGTCAGTTTTTCTTACTTCTCGTCACTTAGCCAGGCATTTCAAGTGGCTGTATTAATGGAGTAAATTTATAGAGAAGATAACAGTTTGGGAATCCATAATATGGTCGTTTGTCGCAATAACGAGGTCGTTATTCACTCTCAAAGAGTTTTAATTATCATCCGCAACTCTCCCTCTCAGGAAGATGTGATACTCGTGTCGCGAGCGTGGGTCAAAGAAAAAATCTGAGTCCCCGACAGGAATTGAACCCATGACCTTCCGTACACCGGTCGGACGCTCTAACCACTGAGCTACCGGATGAATCATGGCGAGCGGGTTATATTTATCATAAAGATTTATTGTGGCACGCATTCTGTATGCTGCGAGGATCAGCAATGTCGAAAGCGCTCTGTATTTTGCCAACTCTCGTTCCGGTTTATCCTGGTTATCAATATGCTTCTTCTCCTTACTGTGTTCCATATATATCTTGTGGGACTAGCTGCAAGAATTAGATTAAACATCAAAACATTGTATCTTTGGTAATCATTTTCTTTATTTTCACGACCTTATGTTTGATCAAGTAGTAATATTGTAGCGTGAGAAGTTTAAATATGCTTATCACTTCTGGAACGACGAAACAAAATAAGTGTTCAGTTTAATCTGCTGACACCAATCAAGTGTAGTCTGTGAAACTCTACACCGTGTTTATGCTGCACCGTTCAGATTCAGGGCTAAAAATTAACTTCAGTGCTTGGTCGCCACTCGGGCCAGTATCTCTGAATTCTTAGTGGCCCAGGCCAAAATAAAGTGGCCCTCAAATTTTCTCTGCTAACACAAAAAATTTTTAAACCATTTTTACTCGAATAAACGCCTCACGGATGTTTCGGCCCGTGTTTTCTAGTAGGGTGTTCGACTGACACGCCAAAAGAAATTTGTTTGATCTTAACATTGTCTTGAAAGCTCACATTTGCCAGTGTACTGTCGAGAAATTGGTTAAATTGTTATAATAATAAAAACTTTGTTCGGTCTGTGTTGGGAATCACTCTTCTCGTTCTTCCTTGCCCTATAGGTCAGAACCTATAGGTTCTGACTTGGTCCATAAACTCCCGAAGAAAAACTGGACCCTTTTTTCCTAATACGGACAAAACGATCTTCTCAACGCCTATAAACTACAGTATCACGATTCTCAGTTTCTTTCGAATGCTTTTGAATTCAGGTGAAAAGTAAGCCTATTATATCGAGCAGTGTTGAGTGATTTTTCCGATATTCATGTTTGAAAACGTACCGCACCTCGTGTCAACAAAATCAAAATGGCGTCTACATATCGGAGCAATCTAAAAACTCGATTTCGAACGGTTTGAATTTTGCACTTTAGAACGAAACCTTTACTACAATTGATGAACTTAGAGTTGAGGAAAGAAAGGAAAGAAAAGAAAGGTACTTCAAGGAAAAACATTTTTTTTGTTATTGTTATTCTTTTCGTACTTCTCGAATCGTAGTCGCCCTTCGGGCGATGAAACCTCAACTTTTAGTGGCCCTAGACACTTCTTAGTCGCCACGGGCGTCCGTGCGACCGCCAAGTTTTAACCCTGCAGATTAAATCATTTTTTGTTGAAAATAAGACAATCCTTGTCCTATCCTTATCTCTAAGCAAAAATTTGAAGTTTTTCCCTTTTGTTTATAGCATTGACCACAAAGTGGAGACAATTTCTTTTCCCTTAGAAGTCGATATCATCATAAGTAATAGGCCCAGAAGCTCTCTTGGCCACTGCAAATACTTCACTTTCTTTTTCCACCGGCTGTGTGTTGTAAAAACGAGCAAACAGCTTTCCTTTATCCATGGACTTCCGGTCCTGGTGTTTCTGTTCCGGAAACGTCCGGTCCAGAGACTTCCGGCGCTCCTGATCAACCTTAGCAGATTGTTCAGTTGCAGGTTCTGGATTGGGATTTTTCGGTGCAAATCCCGTCACTTTTCCTTTGTTCATCTTTTTCCCTTTCTTCTTTTTCTTTGATTTCTTTCCCTTTGTTTGCTGGTCTTTTTGTGCCATCGTTTCCAAATCCTTAGCCGGGACGGCTGGAAAGGTGCAGGGGATTCTTTTGTCACGAATTTGCCACGGCAAGAACAAGTTACAGTCAATCACAACCCAGGGGATCTCAGTTTCGGTGTAGTTGCTTATCACTGGTGTTTTGACCTTGTGAAGATCAAACGAAGACTTCAAAGTGGCACCAGAATTTGAAACCCCCACACTCTTGTACAGACATCCATGCATCTCCCCGGACTTGTGAGAGAGTATAAACTTGCCTTCCGGAAGTCGCTTCAGGCCTTGAATTACTTGAAAAACTACCTTCATCCCTTGAGCGGGGTTAAAGCTTGTTCCTTGTTGTAATACATCGCTAACAGAAAGCTCGTCAACTCGTAACAGTTCTGAATTAAACACGTTAATTCTGCCACAAATAAGATTGGTTTTTGGACGGATATACCCGTGAAGCCATAAACGGGCCGTCTCAGAGCAAGTGAGCTTTTCATGCCCGAAAGTTGGCTGATACTCGAGTTTAGGGAGGACGCTTAAAAAGGTGAACGAGTTTGGTTTCTCAGGATCTGTCCTGTATGCGTCTACACTACACCGTATTAAAATTTTTAACTTCCCGAATCTCCAGAGATTGTAAACAAAGAATTTATTTCCTTTGTTTGTGTCGGAAGAAACGTTCTCCTTTTCAGCAGTATTAGCTTTTGGATTTGAGTCAGCCATTTTTGATTTCTTCAACTCCCTTACTTCGTTTTCGCTTTCTACTGCTTGGCGCTTTCTGCTCTCGGAATCTGAAATGTCAGTGGACGTCAACTTCTTGTTTGAAACTTTATCGGTGTCACAAACTCCGCTTTCCAAGCTGCTGGGGTGTAAACCTTCCATCGCTATTCCTGTTCCAAGTTTAACATCTGAGCAACTGCTTCTTTCGTTGCCATCATCCCTTACGCTGTTTTCGAAACATTTATTCTGACAAACTAGTCTTCGTAAGGCGCCCTTGTAGAACTTCCAGTTCACAGTTCGGGGGCTGACGCTTCGTGGTGGGAGCGGTTTGTCGATGAACACCACTTTGTGGCCACTCGACTGAACACCATTTTCTGTCGAGAGAAAAGAGAACAAGAAATGGTTTTAACCCTTGAGTTTATTGATGACATGACACTAAAATGTGGACATCCAAATCACATGAACTATTTCCTACGGAAAGCTATTATGCTGTGCAAAGTGGTTCAACTTTTGAGTCAAAAGTGCCACTTGTTTGTTTTCTTTTTCTCCAAAGTATCATTTACAATATTCCATTTAAAATATGACATCGACAACTTACTTTGCTCTCTTTATTAGTCTAGAGTAGTTATCTGTGGACAGATCCCATTTTTTGGTTTCATTGCAGTTCTTTTTAAAAGCAATGAATTGGGATAATTTGATGATCAGCTTGCAAAATTAATCGAAAAAATAACAAGAGTAAGATCTTGTTCCATGTAAAGCTAAACAGGATAACATGTATGGAAATTGGGATGTATGGAAATCTTTGCACCGGCACTTAAATACAACTACGAGAATAGAATACCAACAATCCATCTTTTTTTACTCAAGGCATAGTTGAGTAAGAGACGAAATAATTATACGAGCGAGCCCGAATATTGCCTGCCATGCAGAAACTCAACATACCAAGCGATATCAGCCTTGACTCGCGTGATTTGTTTTATGCTGGATATTCTTTGAAACAAAAGAGGGACTATTCTTGACCTACTGCTTAGACCTTCTTGGAAGTGAAATATAAAATCATACTGAAAATTTTGTATATATGAACAGTTTATTTACTATGGGTGAAAGATTCAATAAATGAAAGACCATCAGAGTTATGAAAGCAACTTAGGGAGTTATGAAGAAGAGAGCCTGCAAAAATTCAGGATTTGAACTGCAACTGCTTAAGTTGCTGTGATAACTGCGATGGTCTTTCGTTCCTTAAAATTAATAAGACCTTGTTGTCGCTGAACAGTGATGGGCAGTATCCACTGTTTTCTGTATCCTGGAGGTTGATTATCCAGGAGAGTGTTGAGTCCACTGGATGATATCACAATATCAACTTCATGCTTCATAGCCAGACTTACAGCGACTGGATCCTCACTCACAACCTGTGAGGCAGAGGGAAGGGTGGGAGGAGTCACTAAGCATATTCAGTTGTAATATAAATGTAAACTGTGGACAAAGTACCTATACATTCAGCTAGTTTGCTAGTCTGCAATACATTGTTTTTTTCTCTTGGAACCTCTCAAGGCTCACACACCCCTACCTAGGTATACACACCCCTAAGGTATACACACCCCTAGGGTATACACACCCCTAGGGTATACACACCCCTAGGGTATACACACCCCTAGGGTATACACACCCCTAAGGTATACACAGCCCTAGGGTATACACAACCCTAGGGTGTAGCAGACGTTTCCCTTGAAGAACAAATACTTTTGATGGTCTAATGCAAAAGATACAAACTGTTTTGTAGTCTACTAGTTTACATGCATGCCACTAAAGACACAATATTGAAAATAAAACATCAACTTGTCAAATATACCAGATAATTGAAGGTTGTGCAGTTGATCATTTAGGTGGAGGGAGGAGGGCAAGAAGATAAAAGGGTTTGGCTGGAACTAAGGCAGGGGTTTAATCGGTAGGAAACAGCAGAAACAGAAAAAAATCACTGTAACATAATACCTAAGAATAGCAAAATTAATGCCCAAAGAGATGGGACCATAAAAAAGGGTAAATGGGAATGAGAAGACCCTCCGTGTCTCCTAATTACAAAAGGACGAGTGTGGACAAGTCTTGAACCATTGGCCATCTGGGCTGGGTTGTGGAAAGCTGCATTAAACTAAGTAAACTCAGAGTTAGCCTCAATTTTGATTTTGGCTATGAATTCTTTCTGTCTTATGTTATGACTTAGCTTTGCCGCTTTCAAACAATACAATAAAACACCAGTTAACTTTCAAACCCAAGTTAGTAATAGGTAATCAATTTTTCACCCGCCAAGGCACATGACAAAAGACTGACACATAAATGTGTGACCACCATGTATTCTAATGAATGGAAACTATTTACAGTTACCTTGCTTTTCCCTGCAGTCGTTATTTGATCATCTGTCTCTTTGGCTGCAACAGCTGAGAATTCGGACAGCATTATGCCAGTAGTTTCAGGTAAAGTCAGCCTTGGAACATTCCCCTGTGTTTAGAAAAAATACATTGCATTTAAATAATCTTTGAATGTTGTCCTTCAATAGCATTTTAAAAACTTAAAGGTTCAAAGGTTCAAATGAGGCCTAACACTATTGTAAAAAATTAATTCTAAAATCCAAGCTTTCGCCGATCAACGGCATCATCAGGGATAAGAAAAATATTCTGTGTAGGCCTATATATAAATGTAAAGTAAGATGTGAAAAAAGCGTAAGAATGTGGCAAGTATGTAAAATTTATAAAACTATAGGTACAAATATGAAAAGGAAACGAATAAAGTGGTCTAATGAGGGAGTGTCATTGTACAAAGGGTCTATCCACATACGTTAAAACAGTCACTAGAACAAAAGGTCCGCGAATTCGCTGCATTCCTCTCGGGAGTTGAGGGTAGGTTTGTATCTCCTTATGTAAAATGCTTCAAATAGGCGTAGGTTTAAGGGGTCATCTTCCAGTACAACGGTCTTGATTTCAATGCCTTTGTAGTCTTTGTTTTGGCATGTGGAGATGTGTTTCTTTACAGAGGAATTTTCACTATTGAGGTGTTCTTTTACACGATCGTGGATGAAACGTGTAGTACTCCCGATGTAGTGTTGGTTGCAATTGTTCCATTTATATATAGGCCTACGCGGAATATTTTTCTTATCCCTGATGATACTGTTGATCGGCGAAAGCTTGGATTTTAGATTTAATTTTTTACAATAGTGTTAGGCCTCATTTGAACCTTTGAACATTGCATTTATTTCAAGACAATGCCTTTCAAATAATACTTGGGGTCTTTCAAAATAATAACGGTGTTACGATGCCAGCTTGGATGATAATAAATGAAGGTGACATGGAAGTCACTGCACAAGCGCAGTTCACAAATTCTTTCCTTCTGTTCATGTCATGGACATTTAAGACTGGTTTTACACTCTCAACCTGAAGACTTTTTGCTGAAGTTAAAGGCACACATTTAGAGCAGACAGCAGCTTTTATTTTTGCCATTGATAACTGTTATCTTCATTCTTGAGTACTTCAATGTTCAGTTAAGGGGGCAATATATTTTTCCCCAACGTTTTAGTTTTTTTCTTAATTATCTCCATGAGATTTCATTCAATCCAAAAATGCTATCATAGGATCATAGTGCGAGTTCCCATAAATCTGAGAGAATTTTTTCGTGATTTTTAAATTAAACGAAAAGAAGGATAGGGGGAGGAAAATTGATGAATTTTTAAGAACAATGAAAATTGTTAAGAATTAAAGGTGAGTTCAAATTGAATTTTAAAGTTGATAATTTGTAGACGGATACCAAAACAGGCCACAAACAACCCCAAGCGCTCTTGTCCAGGGGTGGCCTGTCTGGGAGTGTGTACAAAAATTTAATCCCTCTTTTATTTATTTCTTAAATCTTATCCTATTTCCTCAAAATTCATGTATATTGCCCCCCTTAAAACTTACCACTTGCAGTAATGTCTGTTCAAAGGTTAAAACTGCATCTGATTTGAACACGGCACCAACAGTCAACCCAACCGTCTCATGAAGGCAGTAGTGTTGCTAAGTGCAAAAAACACAAATACTGGTGAATACAGTAGGATACGGTGGGTTTTAAATAACAAAAATGCAAAAAATAGAGATACTTTAAACAAAGAAATTACAAACTGCACTATGAAAACTGGTCACCAAAATGTGGGCTGGCTAGTTAATTAAAACTGCCATGGTGATAAAACTAATAAATCAAAAAAAGGATTAAATACAGTTGTACTCACAGGATATTTTTCCATGCTTTCCTTTAGCTTCCTTTCAATTTCTATCTATACAAGAAAAAAGTCATCAATTCAATCCACTCCCCCCCCCCCCACCAACCCCAATGCTTTACCCTTATGACAAACTGTAAAAGCATGTCGTCGCTTAATTCACTTTTCTAGAATTTTTTTTTTATATTTAATTTAGTTACTCCACTCCTGAAAAAACCAGAGCCTAATCAACTACTAGTCTCTCCAAACTATTATTACAGCAGACTTGTCACCATTTTCAAGTTACCAACAAAAGCTTAATTGTTACCTTGAAATTGTCGCAAACATCTGGGTAAATAAAGTTGTAGAGATGGTGGTTGGACTTTGCATGATGATACACAAACTTCTGGAATTCTTCTTGCTCTGCTAACACCACCTCCTTTATTTCCTGCAAATAGTAAAACAACTCAGACTACAGGAAATCAACAAAGCCAATGCTTATCTTAAAATATAGCAAATGAAAGTATGGTATCAATACTTCCCATGGAGAGAAAGTTTGTCCATTGCAGGGTTATCTCCTCCCCCACCCCCCACCCCATTGGAAATTTTCAAAAGTTTAAGGTATCTTAGGCACCAATACTTGGGACAGTTCTGAAAAGTAGTTACGTTTCCCAGGGCACGAAATTAACTTTTTTTTCAAGGAGCCACTTGGCTCCTAAATATTTCAAAGTAGTCGCCAATACCAAAAAGTTAGTCGCCAGTTTTTTAAAAATAAAAATAAAAATGGTTTTATTGTGTGATTTTGAAGAGTTAGACCTTCCAGAATCATGAGTTTTTATCCTAAATGACGCGGTGCATTACAAACATCCAAAATACATAAACAAAATGAATTTTATCAAGAAAGATTCTACCAAAATAGCCAGCTTTAATTCATTCAAACGGTTCTCAAACAGCTGCAAAAACGCTGCAGTACTCTTGCCCCCTCGTGTAGTGTATATCCTCTCAAAGCATCCGCCTCAAAGTAAAGTGAATGTATGGTTCAAAATTCCGTTTCATTTTCATCAAGTATAAATCGAAGAATCGTAAAGACCTTTCCTTTCAAATTGAGAAAAAAATGTTGCTAAAAATCGACTTCTCTTGTGATAGTTTTCCAAAATTGCCCTCCCACAAAACGCACGAGCACTTTTCCTTTATATTTCTTAATGCTTTCTTCACCGTTGTGATAAATTACGGCCATTGTAACTTATTGTGCTTTCGCTTTTCCATGTATGGAGAAGGGACACTAGAAGGGGCCATATACAACGTAACTACTTGAAATCCAAGATGGCGTTTAGCGACAGATTTCCTTCGTGGAGCAAGCGCCGATTTTCTGAAACTAGCATGCTTGAATGCCCATCACTGCCACGGATTTAGATTTATACCTCTTCAGAAATTTACAAGGTCTTCAGGCAGGGTGTGATGAAGAATTCTAGTTGCCAATTTGGTGACTAATTCTCAGGATTTGGTCGCCAACGCAGAAAATTTAGGCGCATTGGCGCCTGCATTAGGCGCAATTTCGGGCCCTGTTTCCTGTCATTTGTGCCTTACTTGCACCCAAAAACTACCAGAATAAATCTAGTGGTGATCACTTAACATTCGAGAACACTAAGTGGTAACAAACAATGAACTTTGATCCTAAAAGGTCAATTCTACATTGTACATGGAAGTTCACCTACCTTAGCCTGACTCTCCCCCCACACTAGCTAGGATTTTAGAATAAACTGGCAAAATGATGAAAGAAACAAAACTACACAATGTTAAATACCTGAACAGTCTTCATCTTCTGTAAATCAACTTTAGCCAGTTCCCCAGCCTTGATCATCTCAAAAGTCTCCAGAAACATTCTCTGACTTTCAACACTGATTTTAGAAACAAATGGAAACTCCATTTCTGGACCAAGACAAGCTAGGGTACTATACGATCCACATCTCTCTGTACCACTGTTGGCAGCTTTGTTGACATTGTTCCCTTTACTTGCTGTGTTTCCTTGGCACACTTCTCCTACATTGTCATGAATATTTTGACCCTGTCTGTCTCCATCTTTGGCTGAACTAAGATGTTTCTCCAGGAACTCCCCAAAGGATGGCAGATATGAATATTTCTTGTAGTTTTCTTGAGTGAAGAACACACCATTTTGAAAAACTGGAGACGGTGATTGAAGCCTATTGAAAGTAAATGTTTGAAAACTGAGAATGATAAATTTGCTATGATTCTCTCATCCAACACAGAATGAAGGGGTTTACCTTGGTGTTAGAACCTGACAAGATTTTTTTTGTAGGCTATTGTTTGTTTTACGTCACGCATGAGTTTCACAGGTTCTTATGCTGACGTGAAGCCAAAGGAAGAGCGTGTTTAATGTAGACAAATCTGTGTTCTTGTTTTAATGATGATGATAATGATGATGATGATGATGATGAAACAAATCAGGTTTCTTCACAGGATCCAAAATTGATGTACACCACAAGCTTTCGATTCCATAAATTAATAATAATAATAATAATAATAATAATAATAATAATAATAATAATAATAATAATAACAATAAAGGAAGATGTGAAGATGAAAGATTAAATAGGAGCACGAACAGAGTATGCAGAAAGTTGCTTGCACAGCTTAAATATTGCTTGCTCTTTTAAGATTTTGCTGTAGTGTGGAATGGACTTATTCTATGTGGTTTCAGGGAACCAATTTTAAAATTTTAAGTGCAAAAGATATCTTTTAGATTTTAGCATGTGTAATATATAGATTTAGCCAAGCCTACAAGTGGAGCTCCCAAGGAATTAGTTGGTGTTTGTTTCTCAAAAAATAGTCCTGAAACTTTTCGGTCCCAAATATATTTTGGGGCTCTTTGGGCTCATTCTTTTTCAAAATCAGTTATCTTATAAGACAATAAGACTGCAATTTGCAAACTAAAACAATCGAATGTCGAAGTACAAAATGTTTAAGTCTTCTGCCTAGTCGCTTGCTGGCGCTTAGAAATGCAAACATAACAGAGTTCTCGCTTTCTATGTCATTGAAACTTTTACATTGCGAAGTACAGATAATTCCAAAAGGGAATTTATTACCTTTCAGTGTTCATCCTCTATGTGGAGAATTCCTCACATCAATGGCGAATAACGTTGGCTCAGAATCGTCGTGTTTTCCGCCATGTTGGTTTCCAGCACGACCGTGAGGGATTAGTACCAAATGTTAGAACTTAGTCCTTCACGAAAGAGAAGATTGATGAGTTTTGCACAGGAGGTTTGGGAACTCAAACTTCGCCCTCACGCTAACAATACCCCAGCTGCGTGCCTACTTTATGCTAATTTGCAATGTAAGTGTCTTAGACACTTACATTGCAAATCTGTAAACCAACTTCAAATACGACCATACCACTATACCCTGTACACCTGCTACAAATTTGAATATCAATGAACACAAACCATTTACAGTTATTTTTGTTTTTATTTTGACATAAAGTAAAATTTAAATTACCGTTTGCTTTAGTACTCTGCTCTCGTAATAAACGTTTGGAATTTTGACCGGAGTGAGTTCTCTTAATGTACGGTTAGTGAGACCGTCTTAACCAGAGTTCAGTGGAAAAAAACGTACTCTCTCATTCTTAAATTACAATAAAACTAAGACACTCCACGGTTGAGTCCCCACTGATATAAGCTCCAAAGAGGCACTAAAAACCTTTGGATGCAGAGGTCCATACGACGCGTAAATATAAATAAACCGCTCTGGTTCGGTATTGGCGATCTCTGGTGTAGAGATACTCGAGACAGATACTGTGTATCTTTTGAAATTCAAATTTAAGGAGTCAATAAAGTATTTCCCTTCACTATACCCCTGGCCTCAAGAAAGGTTATTTTTGTAATTCGAAATATTGGGCATTAAATAAATCAGCCATTTGTCGTAGCGCCAGCCTTACATTCAGTTTTGTCCGAGGAGATAGATGGTGTCAAATCAGTCATGTTTGTAAGATGGATTCTTTATTGAAGTATTTAGAAGAAAAAAAAAAACGAGCGAAAAAACACAACGTTTCGATGTCAACATGACATCATTTTTAAGAGAGAGAATAAAATTTACATGAGTTAATATATACAGGGTGAGGTGATAAAAAAGGTAAACAATAATTAACATATTTGGCGTGTAATTAAGTGTGTGTGCGTGGTAAGTATGTCTAAATAAATAGTTTTGCGCGGATAGAGTCCGATTGCATGTTCAGGCTTGGTTTCTTCTTCTTGATAAACAACATTTCGAAACGTTGTGTTTTTTCGCTCATTTTCATTCTTAAATGCTAAACGAAATTTAATCTGATTTGAATTTAGAAAAACAATGAAATATCGTTTTCCCTGTTTTAAATACTACAATGACATGAAATGACGTCTATCGTAACCCGGCCTAGTCTATTGCGACACCTGTCATGATGCTGGTATATTAAAGAAAACCAATTTTTGACTTAAGGAGAATCCTTCATCTGATCGGTTGTTCGATGTCAGGGTTCAGTGTTTTGATCCCAAGAGGAGTTACAATAAATAAAACAATCCTTAAAAAAGACTTGTCCGAGATAAACGAGAGACAAGCTGTTATCGAATCACTTCGTATTTCTTGCCAGTGTCCAGTTATGTATTTGGTTTTGTTTCCACTGTACAAATACAGTTCAATACTTGATTGCAATGCTATAATTGGTTAATCACAATCTTGTATCCGCAACGTTTTGTTTGCACGCAAGGTGTCAAAGACTGGGCTCGGTTGGCAATGTTCTTAGCTGTGTCGTCAAAGCGGCAGCTCTATTATTTCTTCGTCTATCGTCTTCCGTGTCTAACTCTGCCCGCCCTCTTAAACAGTACAGACCCAGCGCCTTACTAAACTCAGGAATTCTCAATGCATATACAACTGGATTGACACAGGAATTTAAATAATTCAAAATATCGTCAATGTAATAACTGTGCAAAGGCTTCGAAACCTCATAGACAAATATTAAGTAGTTGTTGATTAATAAAGGGAGCCAAGAAAGGAATACAAGAACAGACACAAACAGCAAGGTTTTTGTCAATCGTTTGTTTTGCAAGGCTGACAAAGCTCTGTTTTGCTGGTGTAAACCGATACTTCCTTGTCGAAACTTTGTCCAAATTCCAATGTTAGAGCCGCATAGTATGAATAGTAGAACTAGGGCGTATGGGATAAAAACGTAATAGGCGTGTTTTGTTGAAACTAACTGACTTAATATGTTGACGACGGTAGAAACACAGATAGCCAGCGCCCATGTCATAAAAATAACAGTACGGTATGAACGCATTGACAACGTTCGGTGCTTTAGCGGCCAATAAGTGGCGTAAAATCGCTCAACGGATATCAAAGCTGCAGAAATTAATGATGCCTGGGAGAAAACGGTATCGACGATGTAAAAGGAAAGGTTTAAAGATGCGGTGTGGAACCTGTCTGTCCATAGATGATAGCTACCACCGACGAAATAAATATAAATAGGTAAACAAACAGCCCCTAATATTAGATCAGCAAATGCCATGTTGACGACCAGCGCTAAGCTTTTCTTACGGAGGTTCTTGTTGACAGTAAAGAGGACAATTGTGAGCAAGTTTCCTGCAACAATAAAGACAGCTTCTAACGCAAAAGCGCTGCACCATGCGATGCCTGCTGTTTTGGATGGAAGATCCTCTGCAGATAAAGAAGACGTGTTGTTCAAGCCATTAGTAGCTGATATGTTCTTCATTTCTCGGCTTTTAAATACACGATGAAACCGTTTTCCCTTTTTTCAGGACTGAGAAGAGGTGTGGGAACTCAAACTGACCAGGCGATTAATTTGCAATATGTTTTATGGTGGAATAAACGAACTTTTAATACAAACCCTCTACACCTGCTACAAATTTGAGTGCCAGTCAACCGGTTCAAACCATTTGCAGTTATTACTATAATTTTTGTTTTAATTTGACATCCTCTAAAAGGTTCACCAATAGTCATGCTTCGTATGACAATATAGGGAAACAATTACCGACTGATAGTTAATGGTGAAACTATAAAGCAATGAACTGTCAATTGACAAATAATTAAAAGATCACGCAAATAGCCGTCATCGAAAACTATTCTGTTGAGAGACAGGCTTTCAAAAATACAAGAAAGGAAATCAATAGAACACCCATCTTTCGTTTTCGTCCATAATGGACAAGAAAAGTGAGATTTAGGCGATCTCGAAGTGAAACAAATGCTGAATTTTTATCAGACCAGCGTTTGCCACCACGTGCCTGAAATTGAATGCGAAACAGAGTAACAGAGACGTATGCGGTCTCTATATTACGAATTTCATTTTATGCGTCAAATTCCGGATAGTAACCGTAAGTCTAGTAATGCCAGGGCAAGGGAGCTACATCTACGTTTATACGCTGAATCGGAGTCTGATTTTTTGAAAATGGGAATTTCTTATTTTTGAAAGGCGGAATTTGTTTTTTTGAAAATGCAAAGCCGCCATTTTGATCGACCACGAGGGCGACGAGGATAGCGCATTGTCCGGAACTCATCTTTTCGAAAAAATGAACTCTGAATTAAAAAAAAAAACCAACCAACAAACAAACAAACAAACAAGCAAACTTCGATTTTTAGCGTAATCGTGGGTGTTCCTTAGAAGTTTACGTAAAGATATCTAAGGCGACCTGAATGTTTGACTTTAATAACAGCTTTAATTTGTAACTAAGAAGGAACACACGTAAACCGCTTCACATCTTTTCATTTTGATGCATAGCCGAATTCAACCAGTGGTTTCTCGTGTTGAAAACGGTGGTCAAGTGTTTTCAGTTACCGCTTTGAGGGAGATGAAACCCTGTTTTTAGAATAGCATTTGACTGAGTACCTAATGAGCCCATGCTCTGGTAGACATGGCATGACATGAACTGCCGAGGTAGCCTAGAAACAAAAGGGATAAAGAAATTCGAAGTTTTGTCTAGGTCATTAAAAGGTGAAGTCTGTGACATATTCAGTTGGGGAAAAAGTTCCCTCATACATTGTTGTACACCGAGCCTTGACTTTCTTTGGCCTGCAACTTGCTAAGAATATTGGAAACGGAACTCCGAGCTTAATTGTCGATCATTCTACAAGCCGGCACTCTTCCAGCGTGTTTCAGTTTCAACCAATCTCAAACGATTTCGTTGTTAAAGCTATCAAACAGCTTAAGCCAAAAAAGGCAGTTGGTCGAGATAAAATAAGCGCTCGTTTGCTTAAGGAGGCTCGCAACAGTTTTTTTGGCCTTGAAGTGTATCTTTTGAAGTCAAAATTTCGCATAGAAAATAAACTTCGATTTCCTTGATACTACACCACCTTTTCAACAAATGATCAAAGTTTATTTTCTCACTGGTTTCCTAGCAACAGCTGTCACCATAGCAACGGTAATGGACAACCCCTCATTTTAAATAATGTCGAATATCTCGAAAACTAGTCAGACACTTTATGACGAAACTTGAACTATTTGAACTACTCAACCTACACAACTTGTATGCGAGATTAGGGAAAAATCTGTAAGAGCGTTTTCACGTAAATCATGATTCATTTTTTAGGGACTGATTTTGGTCATTCCTGCAATTTTCTCCAATATTTCAAGAAAGATAAAACTTAACACTTTCTCTTTTCAGTTGAAGGATCTTTTATGATATCAAAACATTCTTAATGTACACTGAGCTCCCTAGGTGGCTGCGATTTTAAGACATTTATATTTAAAAACTGCTAAAATGCAGCACAAATCAGCCAAAAAGTCCGTAATTTGCATAAATAGAAATATTTCTAAACTGCCCTTACAGATTTTTCTCTTAAATTGATTGACGTTAGAATAATAATTCTTTTTGATGTTCCAGCAAGTTTTAGGCTGAATAAACATTTCGTTTATTAGATAAGAAGGCTGAATCTCGGTCAGGTTTCAGTCGTTATTAACTTTCAACGAACAACAATATTTTTTTTTCCTGGTCTATTTCTCGGTTATTCACGTGCAATGAATATTAATACACGCTGCGCTTGTGTCCTCTCGTGCATTTATAATTCCTTCTCATAATAATAAAAAATTTTCGTCTTCTGAGCTTCTTCCTGGAGACTCTTTGCCATTGTTCTTTAAATACTGACTGACGTTTTAGCTTTTTTAATTACGGATTGCATACATGTTAACGCCCACGATGGCATTACACCACTGGGGCCGAAAAATGACGAGAAACAAGCTCAGAAGACAAATATTATTTTATTATGAGAAGGAATTATAAACGCACGAGAGGAGACAAGTGCAGCGTGTATTAATATTCATTGCACGTGAATAACCGAGAAATAGACCAGAAAAAACGAAATAAAACTGTTGCTCGTTGAAAGGTAATAACGACTGAAACTTGACCAAGATTCAGCCTTCTTATCTAATAACAGAAATCTTTATTCAGCCTAAAACTTGCTGGAACATCAAAAAGAATTATTATTCTAACGTCAATCAATTTAAGAGAAAAATCTGTAAGGGCAGTTTAGAAATATTTCTATTTATGCAAATTACGGACTTTTTGGCTGATTTGTGCTGCATTTTAGCAGTTTTTAAATATAAATAACTTAAAATCGCAGCCACCTAGGAAGCTCAATGTACATTAAGAAAGTTTTGATATCATAAAAGATCCTTCAACTGAAAAGAGAAAGTGTTAAGTTTTATCTTTCTTGAAATATTGGAGAAAATTGCAGGAATGTCCAAAATCAGCCCGTAAAAAATGAATCATGATTTACGTGAAAACGCTCTTACAGATTTTTCCCTTATTTCGCATACAAGTTGTGCAGGTTGAGTAGTTCAAATAGTTCAAGTTTCGTCATAAAGTGTCTGACTAGTTTTCGAGATATTCGACATTATTTAAAATAAGGGGTTGTCCATTACCGTTGCTATGGTGACAGCTGTTGCTAGGAAACCAGTGAGAAAATAAACTTTGATCATTTGTTGAAAAGGTGGTGTAGTATCAAGGAAATCGAAGTTTATCTTCTATGCGAAATTTTGACTTCAAAAGATACACTCCAAGGCCAAAAAAACTGTTGCGAGCCTCCTTAAGGATGCCGTCGATGTAGTCATCCTGTTCAACCTTTCTATCGAGTCTGGAAGTTTCTCATCAATCTGAAAATTGGCAAGGGTAACCACGCTCTTTAAGAAGGGTGCTAAACAAGATCTATCTAACTACAGACCAATATCTGTTCTGCCTACAATGAGTAAAATACTGGAGAAAGCTGTGCATACTCAACTGTATTCCTATCTGTGCGATAACCACGTGCTCTCTCAGTAATAATCAGTTCGGTTTCCGACTTAAAGCATCGACAGTCACTGCCACTGCACAGTTCACAGATAAAATCCTTACAGCCATGGACAATGGAATGGTCACTGGCGCCGTATTTATTGACCTTACTAAGGCTTATGATACGGTTAACCACTCCATACTATTGTCAAAACTGAATAGTCTTGGCGATTTGGACGATTTTACAGCGTATAATGGTTTGAGTCATATCTTGCCAACCGATGTCAAGTTACTGCCTGCCGCAACAACAGCCAATCGGATTAAGCACTCGTACCGATTGGAGTGCCACAAGGCTCAATCCTTGGCCCTCTGTTGTTTACCGTGTACACCAATGACTTACCAGACCTTTTGGAACACTGTGACATTACTTTATATGCAGATGACACTGTCTTATTTATTTCTTCCAAATCCATTCATAGCATCGAATCAAAGCTAAATTCAGACCTAGATAAAGTTAGTAAATGGCTCGTATCCAATCAGCTAACCTTAAGGTTCATGTTTATATTGGTGACAACAAAGGATCTGAAATATTATCTGCAACGTGATGAGTTCCCCTGCTGATGTTTGTAACGCCAGGTCTGGCTTATTTGTTTAGTTGCGTTGCAGGATGTTGTGTTTCGCATCACGGAGTGTGATCAATGCACCCTTTTCGTCACGAAATTGAAGTTGTAGCTTCTTTATAGCAATGCAACGTGTAATAGATGGCTGAACTCTGTTTCAGTCAAACATGTGTGCGTAGGCCCCTCCTGAAACTGAGTTTTCTTTCCGGGAGCTTTATATCTTTCCTCCTGTTCTTAGCGAGTCTATCGACCGCGTGTTCAATCCTGCCAATATGTACAGGTTTAACGTTTTCACAAGAACTGGACGTGTACACTCGTAGAAGGTTGTGTCGTATTATGGAATGTGCTCTCTAGCGTGATCGCGTGATTAATTATCGTCGCTATCTTACAATCGCGAGATCAATAATTTCTTTGTTGTTGCGAGCGTTTCGTCCGCCTAGCGGCTTGATTCTCCGGTAGTGATAGAAATTGAAATCAAATAGCAAAAAACACAAAGCAAAAACCATAAAATAAAAACCAAAACCAAAGAGCAAAAAAGAGGAAGTGAAAAAAAAAAAAGCAAAAGAAGCAAAAACGAAAATGCAAAAGAAGCAAAAACGAAATTAAAAAACAAAACCAAAACCAAAACGCACAAAAACGCAAAGACAA
This sequence comes from Siderastrea radians, assembly GCA_964017195.1. Lineage (NCBI taxonomy): Eukaryota > Metazoa > Cnidaria > Anthozoa > Scleractinia > Rhizangiidae > Siderastrea > Siderastrea radians. Next base: position 1,643,902 of record OZ024893.1, on the reverse strand, counting down.
AATACAAAAACAAAAAGCAGAAACGAAATCAAAAACCAAAAAGCAAAAACTAAATACAAAAAGCAAAAAGCAAAAAACGAATTCAAAAAAACAAAATCGAAAAGGTTCGGTGACCCTTCTGGGCTGCCGTAGATAGCTCGCGGTCTCAACTATTTTGCGCGCCCTCTACACTATCCAAAAAGGGACTGCCACCACTCTACACCATCTAACAAAACTCCAATCATACCAAGTTGCCTCTCAACAACTTACCATTGATAGCCTTCCGTCCAATACCTCATATCCGATTTCACCTTCTCTTCACAACCAACCCATTGCACTTCCACGTGCAGTCTCCTTACTGCGGAAAAGACGCAAGCCGTTCAGTCCCCATGGGTCCCCAATTAACACAAGCAAGTTCACCAGTTTCTACTACTCCGATGCCTTTACATCCAGTCATTGCAGAACAGATCCCAAACAAAAGCCGACACTTCTTCTACACCTTTCCGCACACTGGTATTGAGGGGGAGGAAGGGGAAGGGAAGGCGAGAGACTCTGCGTCGCCTGTAAATTCTTCAGAATTTCTTGTTCAAATAGGAACTGGGGTCTTTGGACTTCGACAAATTTTGCTGCAAACGAGTGACAAATTTAAACAGGCCATCCGTAAAGTAAGAATCTGGTTTCTTTTTTATATACTACATCGTAATTATTTATTGCTACTTTAATTTAACTATCTTAGGTATCGATTCGCAATTTCTTTAACATATTGTTTTTTCTTTTTTATGTATATCTTTGTATTAGTTTTATTTTATGTAATTTGGTAGGAGGACCCTTCTGTAAAGCATTCTTAGGCGAAGTAGGTATCCTCCGATATGATTTTTGTTATTATTATTGTTGTCAGTTCAGTCACGAGAAGAGAACAAAAAAAGGAACGGTATTTTTATAATAATGAATGAGACAGACAAAACAATCAACAAGGATCGGCCACCCGGGAATTAAGAAAACGTTACTCAACAAGAAGTGTCGACAGTTCTAAAGCTGGGTACCAATGATATCCCGGTTCACCGAAATCGAAAATAAAACTACAGAAAACAACCCTTGCCCTTTGGATACGAGTTTATATACGTACAAGATAAGCGATTTCTTGGGAAAGTACCACGTGACAATAGCACGTGCCGAAAACAAAAGTGTTTATACCTTAAATATCTTAAGGTCACGTGAACTGCATTGTTGGAGGTTTCCGTACAAGAAATGTACCGTTTTCGTAATAAAATTTACAAAAAAACAAACAAACAAAAAAAACAAAACAAAACAACAACAAAAAAAAGAATTGAAGACTTAGCTTGCGGGAATAGGGCAACAACAAAAGCCGGAACTGCTGACTCGTCAATTCGGCGAATCAAAGGGTTGCTGTACTGTACTTAAATATTCGGCTTCCGTCCAAAGTACGGGTCTAAGCTATTGCCGAATAGCACGCGTGCAACACGTGTACTAAGGTGCAAGGTTACAGTTTTTAAACTGTAACGTTGAACTCAGAAGAGTTTTGTCTACTAGATTACGATAGCTAAGGCGACCTAAATGCTTGATTATTACAATATTTTTCTAACTGAAGGGAAACATACGTAAAACTCGCCTCACAGCTTTTCGTTTTGATGTACAATCGAGTATCACTAAGTCACTGAAATGGTGTCTATCACTTATTTCATTGAAGCGTTTCGCCTTCATATAGTGCTGTTATCAGCCATGAGAAGAGGATTACAGAGAAAACAATGAACAAGGATTCCGAAAGAAAGAAAACGAAGTCTACGGAATTAAGGTGTTGACAGTTAAAAAAAAAAAAAAACTAAAGAAAAAACCCCTTGCCCGTTGGAAACCCTCTATATAATCTCCACGCATCTTCGAAAATTCAACTGCTGTGAGACGCAACAGACTGTAGTTTGCAGTTGCAAATCGATTTCCAGTTTAGTCCTTGCGCCTTAGCTGAACCGACGATGAGTGGAGTTACGATTCAGATTGAAGATACTCGTCCTCCGACAGCTCGTACACCACTGATTGCCAATTCACGCCTCAGCGATCAACTCTCTCGGCTTTCGACCCGCCTCAGCGATGGACTCTCTCAATTCGCGACTCGCCTCCGCGATGGACTCTCTCAATTCGCGACTCGCCTCCGCGATGGACTCTCTCGGCTTCCGACTCGCCTCCGCAATGGACTCTCTCAAATCGCGACTCGCCTCTGCGATGGACTCTCTCAACTCGCGACTTGCCTCCGCGATCAATTCACACTCCTGGACATTTTGTTTATCTTTCTTCTTGCTCTGCAGGCCTTTGGTCTAGCTGCAATAGCAATATACTGTGTTCAAACCTACATCTGCGCCAAAAAAGTGAAATACCCACACTACCATTGCGAAATTGCCGGCACTCCAGTTCCTTATGAGACAGCAATGAAAGTGGAGTTGGCGTTTGTAGTCACTGAATTGCTGAGCCGCTTCATCTTTCTGGCCTTTTCTTTTAAAGCAAAGAGAAAGAAGAGCACTTACCAGAACATTTGCCGGAGCATTTGGAAGGTTCCAGAGTTGTGGTTTGTTATTTTGTATTACCTTCTCTGCGTTTTCCGCTTTAGTGCCATTCTTTCCGATAGGGCTGACTTAGGCCGAAAGAAAAACTTAGCCGGGGCAACGATTGTAATGTATATCTTCGACGGCCTTACAGTACTTTTTGTGGCAGTTGCATTGAACGACGTTAAGATCCAAGACTTGGACGAAGACAACAGGAACGGAACCAAACTATTCCGCCGTCCTGGATATGTCTTTAAGATTCTCCTGGGATGCTTTTGGCTGCAGTTTTTTGTTTATGCAATAGCTGCAGTTATCCAGTTTGCCTTCGGTGTAGACGGATTTACGTCAGATTCAATGGACTTGAAAAAGGCTTTTAGCCTAGCAAATAAGTTTGGCGAGCTTTTGTTCCTGAGACAAATAAGTGGTTGGTTTTGGGTCAAATGTTGTGATGACAGCAGACACATCATAGGAGCAAGAAAGGACGTAGACCAAGGCGCAAAAGAAGAGCGACAAGAAAGCAAGAACCTAGCCTGCCAGTCTCCTTCTTCCATCCCTGAGGAACCACATCCTGAGAACCAGCGACAAACGCCTCAATCCTACGGCATAGACATACCCTGCCAATCAAGTAGAGTTTAACAGTGAAATGGTAGCCAGACTAGTGAGTAAAAATCGAAGTTTACTGATAAGCTGAATAAATCGAACTATTGAGGCCAGTTTAAATGCGCCTTAGCACCTTAGAGGTTCGCCGGTTTGTTCACTGAAGATGCAGTTAACGGATGGCAATGGCGCCAAACGCTAACGTGACAACATTGTAAAACGTAAACGTGGACATCGTTCCTGAGAGTCCTTTGAAGTTTGAATGCCTCGAATCTCAGTTAATGGAAAAGCAGGAACGTGTAATCACTGGAAATCTATAGAAGAGCATAGCAGTGGGAATGCAGGCTTTCGTCAATAAAGTTTCTGCGGATAAACGTTCTTTGCTGTGGAAGAGATTTGTAACATTCAAACTTCAGTGGGGTCAGCGCCTGGGGTTAGCGGGCGCTCAGGATGACGTTTTGATTGTTGCGGGTGAGCCAGGTGACCTAAATCGTTCGCGATTGGCGTCTACGTCAACTGTTAATCGCGTGTTTGAACCAGTTTCCGTCGGCAGTAGTTTGACGGCTGGCGGTTGAATTTTTCTGCGATGTTGAAGCTATCAAGAGGAAATTCCTTGAACGATTTAAACGTTAATGTTTCCTGTTGTGTTTTCAAGATTGTTTTGCTTCCGCTTGTTATCATTCTTTTCAAAACAAGCAAAAGTTTGCTTTCACTGTCATTTAGTCAATTTAGTCTTCAATTATTACCTCATATATTGTGATTTGGCGCAAAGTGTTCAGAGGCCTGTTTCAGCCGTTGTTTGACACTATTTTTCAACTAATGGTGACGGTGGTTTGAAACCCCACTGAAACCCTCCTATTACTAAAAATGCATTATAATGTAACGTTCACAAAGTTCCTGTAAGTCCATGCACCGACGTATAATGGGTTGAAAAACACTAACTAGATAGATCGGAGCACCCAACGAGAGAATTTGAGCAAAATACTTAAAAAGTCATTTCCTGTTTTTTCAGTTTAGGGCCACTAAGGGTATATTTTTATCACCTAATTAAGCTGGAATTTAAACTTCAGAACGGAATCTTATGCCCGAAATTTCGTGGTGCTGTTGGCTTTCCGATCATGACGTTAGCTGGCCTTGTTTCCCTCCCCAAACTGACAAATTTGTAAAAACAGTAGCATCTATGGTCAGGAGCCAAAACCTGGTTTGGATTGCAGGTCATTTATTTCATTCCTCATTGTGCTTTGTATGAAATTCAGATGTTCTAGGGAAAACGATTGTCTAAGTTTAGTATACAGTCAAGGGTCACCCTGAATGTCAGTGACTGATACTGATTGACATCGTATTTACTTCTCACGCAAATGCGTGTAGTTTGCCTGACAGATTCATAGTTTTATTATAAATGTGATTATCAGTGCAAATATGGTTGTAAACTTTAATTGAGCATAATTGGGTCCTAGTCTGAATGTAGTTACGAACGTATTTTAGAGGACTTTGACCAAAATAATCCGGCAAACCATATAAAACTATACCAACGATGTCAATATAGTGCATTGTGTAAAAACGTGGTCTTTAGTCTGAGCCTCCAGTCTTCTAAGATTTTGCTGTCAACTGAATAAATATTTTTGCAATTTTACGCTTCTGATCAGAACAATTGAATTTGTAATGAACATAACTATAATTTTAATTGACACTAATACAGGTGTCTAGTATCAGTGTTCAGGGCATTATTGTAAATAGATATACTTTTACCTTTTCACTCCCAGGAGAAACCCGAGGAAAAGTTTATGAAAATCTTAAAAGTCATTTTCTAAAATATTCCAAACTAAACAATACCAAAACAATGCACCTTCCATTGGCTTTCACTTTAGTGCTATACCACGTGAAAACGTCATTACAAAAAGTTACAAACCGTTAAGCATAACCTGTGGATTGACTCTGGGAGTGATATGGTTAGCGCCTGGCCCGATATGAAGTATCTTTTACTCCATTTAGAGGATTACCTCGTCCTCAGGGTCTTTTTCGGCTTTTAAAATGCAATGGCCGCGTGAGAGGACCCTAGCAAATAGCATAACGTAACCTTAAAATTTCCAAAGACTTCAATTAATTCAAAATAGTGGTAGGCTCCATCATCATCCTTGCCTGTACCACTTCTGTTACCAGCCACTACTGGGAAATTTTTGATTGTTTTCTCCGAGCCATCTTTACTTTACCAATTTGAACAACAAGGTCCCTGGAGACGTTGTATGGAGGACTGACTGGTAATAGACCTTTAATTTCATAGTTTTGTATTTTTGGTATCTATCATTTAAATGAAACTATTTGAATGCATGAGTACCGAATAAAGATCTTTTGGAGTATTCACTGTTGATAATTTCAGTGTTGTATTCCGGGGCTAGCTTTTATTGTGGGCTAATATCAATTTTGCTGTCGGAATTCCTGGGGTCTGTGAAGGCCTTAAACTTAATATCAGTTTTATAAGATGAAAATAAGGAAATATTCTCCGTCATGAATAAACCAGAGCCGTAGGAAAATGATGCTAGAAATTGAAGCAAAAGACATTTTCGCTATCTTGTTTGACTTTATAAATCCTAAAACAAATGATAGATGATGAGAGTTACTCGTTTTACTTTCAATGGTTCACCTGCACAAGGAAGCAAGTTGCATTGTTTATAGTGGAACATTTGTACGGATGTACAGTAAAAACCCGCGTGTAAGAACCTAATGGTTTAAAGAACCTGCTGGCAGAAATTTTTCATTTTAATACCCAAAGATATAAGAACCTGTTTAGCCAAGCAAGATCAAGCAGGATCATATATGTAGGTTACAGTTCAATTATGATAAACTTTTCAACCAAGGAGTTTGACTTTGAGATTGCAAATTTTATTATACAACTCTTGTTATAGAGATAACACTACATATACATTCTGTAATCAGTTTTGTTAGGCTGTTAGTTCCGTTACAGTTGTTAATAAATAACCAAACCCAAGTTTATTTATTTTTCTTGTAATTAACGACTATATCTCCTTGATAGAAATTGAACCTACTTAGCCTAAATTGCTAAAAACTACCCCAAAATAAAAGAACCTATTTTGCCAGACTTAAAAAAATGTGGGTTCTTACCCGCGGGTTTTTACTTTATGTCACGTGGAGAGCGAATAATGAGCACTTAAACCAAAAGGTGGGATGCAAGGGCGTCTGGCTGTTCTTGCATGTAGTTATCTGGAATTCTGGTCTTAACGTTATCATTCGGAGCTAAATCGTTTATAAAAGAGTAATTCAGAAGATGGAGTTATAAGATTGAAACTGAAAAGCACTCTCTTTCACCACAGTACGGCTGTGGCCAAACCTGATATGATTAGCACTTAAAAACCTAGAAATCAGACACGAATAGCTGCTTTGCCCCTTTTTAATTTGGGGCTCGCCAACGTACGTGTGGCTACGACTTCCGCAAGGAACAAGTAGCCTTCCACTAATGTTGGTTGTATATTTACTTTGGAAGACCGGCATAGTACGACTGAGATGCATTATTCGTCTGGAACGAATCATGCGTTTGCTTTATTAACCTATTCAGTTTGTTTTGGAACTGTTTTCTGACTTTCCTTTGGTTAGAAACTCACAAAGCAGGCAAAATGCCTACCATCTTCTGAAGTTGGTTTTCTTTCGAAGATCATTCCACCGATTATATGTGTCCCGAGGTTATTGTTGCGGTCAGTCTGTACCGTGTCTTAGTTTCATTTTTATGCGTCTTCGAATTTATTTTCAGAACAGGCATAATACTTCTTAGACGAACTATACGCCTTCTCAGCCTAGTACCCAGGCGTTCTCCTCCCGCTCATGTGACTTGACTTGGTGCGAAATGTCGTGACGTCACCGAATGAGGTCTCCGCCATTCGGTGACGTCACGAAATTTCGCGCCAGGTCGTGTGAGCGAGAAGAGAACGCCTGGGTACTAGGCTGACGCCTTCTCAGATAAATGCGGCCATTAACGATAAAATTTGACGGTTTGACTCCGAAGAAAACGACTGGTCGAGTAAACACTTTTGTAATCATTTTTCTTTTTAGCTTTATTTTTTGGGGTACCTTCCACGAAGACGCAACGATAGGAACCATGTCTATGTCTAAAAATTCGGAAGCAAGTGGACAGGTTTCATATAATAAAGTGCTGATAAGAAATAAAACAGCACAAGAGAGACTGTCCATTCGAAAACAACCGCCTTTGTAACCGTTAGTAACGTATGCTGAGAAAGAATACAAAAGAAAGACTGACAGATTTTTTTAAGCATAAAAATAGTAAGTTTATGACTATTCTAATCCGTTTAAATCAGTCCACTTGCTGCACGGGATTTTTTTCTACTCATGTGCAAAAAGTAACAAACGCCAGAAAGTCGCAATCCTAACCCATTGTAAGGTCGTTTTTTCAGAACTTTACGCTTTGCCAAGTCGACCAATTCAATTTGCTCAGATAAACTCAGCTAATAGGAAAACTACTGACTGAGCTGACATGTAGCTTTTTTCCCGTGCCTTTTACAGCTATTCATTTAGAGCCATCAAACCTCTCTATCTCACAATAATGACATAGTTATAGCAAACACAAATTATGGACTTGCCACCAAATATCATTAACTGACGGGGCAGTTCTGACGCTGACTTATCTAAACAATCCCCCTGTATATTGCCTTATATAATAGTCCCCTAGCAGAAAAGTCACAAACAAAGGCTACCACAGTGCCTTCTTTATGCTGAAGGCGACTTTGACTAGGCAGTATTTATGCATAGAGGCACGCTTGGTGGACATCTTGAGTGTAAATTAAGGCGATGAAATCCGAAACAATCCATCAAACAGTTACACCTCTGCTGGCGGCTTACATACGTTATAGGAAAGTTTCAATTTAGTTTTGTTTTTATATCAGTACAAGAGCACAGAAATTGAAAATTATTTTACGCTAGAAACTGGAGATAGAAAGCGATGTTAGAAAATGAAATGTTAACCAGCCTTGAAAGCTATCGCGCCCGTTTTAGGTCTGGTAATCTCACATTCTTCGATGTTAAGAATTACAGAGAAAAGTCGTCTGCTTTTCAATGATTCATCCACGCAACAAAGTGTGCTACACTGTTCTCAGTGGACTACACTGTTAGCTGTCCTTTCGATTCTTCAACTGATCGGTCTCCCTGGATTGGCCTTGTACTGTCTTGAAACATTTTCTTGCGGCAAAAATGTGAAGCATCCCCATTACAATTGCAAAAATGGTACATTTATCGCTTATGACACCGTCTTGATTGTAGAGTTGACCTTTGCTTGTTCTGAAGTCCTAAGTCGCGCCATATTCCTGGGCTTTTGTTTCAAGTGCAAGGGATGGATTGGAATGCTGCGCATTTTCAAGAAATTGTGCAAGCTCTCACATATGTGGGTCCTTGGCCTTATTTGCGTCCTCTGTGTAGTGCGCTTCGGTAGTATTCTCTACTGGATTTCTGATTTGAGCAAAATAGCTAAGGCTACCATAGGCATGTACATTGTAGACGCTATTGAGATCACAGTGGTAGCGGTTACATTGAGGTACGTGAAGATCCAAAAACTGGCTGAAGATAACACTAACATTGGCAAGGAAAGTCATCTCACTTTCATCTTCACGTGTGTTGTTGTGAGCTTCTGGTTTCAGTATTTCGTTTATTTGATCATTGTTTCTTTTCAGCTGGCATTCGATATATCGGAAGTTGATCCCACTTTTGAAAGAGAGGATTTTAAACGAGCTTTAAACTTGCTAAGGAAATCAGCCCAGTTTGTTTTTATGAAGGAAATAAGTGGTCACCTGTGGGCTGCGTTGTTTGATGACTACACTGGAGCAGGAAGGATTGACAAAAACAAAGATCGAATGCAAACAGAAGGCATAGAACTAATGCCAACGGCAACAGTCTAATTGACTTAGTGACTGTGCAGATGTATTTCAGAACTCATTAAAAGCTGTTTTAGCTTTGTATGGCGTAGTGCATTCCTCTAACTTGCACATAAAGCGCTATGCTCATCACAGCTTTAAACAACCAAATAATTTTCTGGCGCTTTTAAAAGCAAGAAGGTTTAATTTTCTAAACACCTGAGTTTTTATGAAATAGGATGTAATTAAAAATGAAATCGGGAATAACTTATTTTGCACTTATACTACCAGACAGTTTGCGGACTGTTTTGGTGTCCATTTTTTAATTATTTTAAATATTATTCCCCCTGAAATCTCATTTTTTTGTCAATTTCTTTTAAGTTTATCAAAAAATTCTAAAATATGAATGGAGACTATCATGTTTTAATTACATGAAACCTCATCTGACTTCAGACCTGTCCACAGCTGGTCCATGCAGATGATGCGGTATCGGGGCCTGTTATGTTAAAAAAGAATTAACGGTTTGAGTTAAAGTTATGTGACTGATGAAAAAATGACAATTTTCGTAAACCCTGACATTTTGTTTTGTTTCACCAGTTGTTTTGGTAATTTTAATTTTCCAGTAATGAACATAATAGTCGGGACACGGGACTGCAAAGAAAAAAAATTCAAGTCTGAAAACTCGAACCTTTTTTTTCGACTATAAATGCTCATAACACTAACTGGCATGGATACCGTAGTTTACAGCCTACATACCAAGCCTCATATTTACTATCTTTCTCCTTCTCATGCTATTTGTTGTCTAAGATTTGCATAAAAAATGAAAGTGACAACTAACAAATGAATGGGGAATGGACTTTGGAATTAAGATAAGATGATGATTGGCAGAAAACTGAATGGCTAATATGTTAATTTTATTGCTGCACAAACACAGGCCTCCAACTACCTTTTTGCAGCACTGAGTAAATGGAGCTAATAGCACAGCTGAAGCTTAAAACAAAGGTAAGAAATTATGTTATATATAGGTGAGCTACAGACACACTGTTTCCAATACATCTCAATTAAATTTAATCAAGTGCTGAGCCTATCTTGGAGAAAATTTATGGTGTTTCAAACGTGTTCCTCCCGATTTGTATTAAAATGAATTTAGCTAGGCTGGCTATAACAACCGACTCATTATCTCGTAAACATTATCACCTGGAGGCCGTGCTAAATGATGCACTCCGTTAACCACGATGAGGATTCCATAACTAACGTATTTATGCCGTGCGAACTTCGAGGTCGACTATAGCTCTCTCCCGATTTGTTTTTTTTTTCTATCCTCCATCCATTAGCTTCGCGATCGGTGGCCGCACCTGGAACCTGTATTATTTTCGATATTTACAGGAAACCCACAGTCTATCTGCTTGTCAAGTTGTGCTGAAACTTGTATGAGTGAGCTGAAAACAATATAAAGTGGACTTTGGAACCAAGATATTTACCAAGAGGCGGCCGATTGGAACAAACATATTGATCAGATTGCTTCATAGACAGGGCCTTCGTTCTGATCATGGACAAATGCAGCTAAAACCGGATCTGGAACAACGTGAGCTAAATCTTATGAACAAAAAAAGGTAAACAGCTGGTGAACAATTTAAAATGCACAAAAATATTATTCATATTAGTTTAACTTAAATCAGTACTTCGGGCAAAATGATAGTGTAACATTTGAATAAATATGAACCCCTTTTAATTTTTGTAACATAAGACCTTTGTTGAAGGCCGTAGGTGAAATTATGTTGTTGTTCAACCACAAACAAAATGGCCTGACTGTTACAGCAATCCCTACAGTATCATTAATAGAGACTTTAAGCCTCAAAGGTATTTTTTTTTTCGGTATCAGCTGCACAGAATTGATCCCAATGAATCAAAATTGTCAAACCTCGGCCACTGACATTTTGGCCACAACCCCGGCTGAAAAAGTCAACAAAGTTAGTGCACATCCTGAGGATGGCTGGTGCGTGCATATAGTTCAGATTACGGTACGGCCGTGTGCTTCCATCCTACTGTTTTTCTAAAATAGAACCTTTGTTAACCATTTATATTTTTGCAATAGCAATGACACCAAACACCGAGTTCAGAACGTTTGAGAGTAAAAGTCTCCAAATTTTTTTGCTCGCGGAAATGCGGGAAAATCTCTATCATCGGATGAAGGGAAGCTACTCTAATCTGCTGTCATCTGAAATAGTTTCTTATTTAGATATTTCAAAGGAAAATCAAAACAGTGAGGTTTAACAAGGATCGTTTCTCGAGATACGAGAAAAATCAAAAGATGACAATCTTTTTTACGCTAACACTTATTTTATTTACCTTACGTTTTAGACCTGAAAACTGTATCATTGAAACATAGGGTTTTCATTGGACCGTCTGCTCCACCCGTAGTTCATCTCTTTTTTATGTTGTGGCATTCATACCGAAGATTGTTGAATAGTCAGCCTTCAGTGCCGTAGCAGCTCGCTATGCAAGTGACAGCCCTTCTTTTCAAAATTCATAAATACTATATTTTGAAAACTTCATTTGCCCTCCGGGATTATCTAGTACGTTTATCTAATATTTGTTAAATAAAGGAAGTGCAGTCTTATTAGGTCGGGTGAAAACTTCTCTTCTCTTCGATCTCTGGTCTCTAGAACCCCTGTTCCGCATGGCGGCCTATGGGTAAATAGGCAATACATTAGTGTTTTTTTTTTGTTATCCAGTTGATGGTAAAAATCATTTCTTTGGGGTCTTCAGAGCCAACCGACTTAATGACCTGTTGTATCGGCCGTAGAATCCTTCAGCCAAAAACAAAGCGTGACCTCAGTTCCAGTTACAAACATGAACAGTCGATTATTTCTGATTGTACATGTATCTACCCAGCTCAACGTGTCAGTCCCGTGTTATGTCGCGTGCCGGTTTTGCACACTCGTAGATCACAAGACGCAGCTTACAATATGGCAGGCAAAAATTGTATACAGCCACCCATATTAAAAATTACACACTTTCGAAATCCTGCGGCATCCAAGTTCTTTGTGTCGTGCGAGAATCATAAGCACTTTGTATCACAAGTCTCATCACGAAACATTTCGTGTACGGTGGGCTTGTCGAGGTCACACGAGAGACTCTTGTAGCATGTCACAGGGGTGTAGACTCGTGTTACATGCTTATTCAGTGACAGCTGATGCCCGGGGGCACTATTATACCCTGACCGCTATTTCTGACCGAAACTAAATCATTTCCGAATATGTACATGTTTCAGGCCTCGACTGGCCAACACAACTTTGTCTTCGTGGAACCTCTACACTGCTTTATCAAATATAATGACTTTTCGGGATTTGCCTCCCCTGATGTCATTTCAGTATTTTCTAGTGAACTTTGGAAAGATCTTTATGAGCTACTCTAGACCAATATTATACCTGTTCTCTTTCCACAAAATATTTTATAACTCAATACCTGTCCCTGATTTGCTTAGATTAAGGAAAAAGATTTTGTTAACACAACACAAAAAATAAAGATAAATTAAATCATTTTATTTAAATGTCAACGGTATTTAGCACAAAATGCTTAGCCGTGCCTTCCAGGGCACTCTAAAATTCTGCAAAGGCCAACCATGCAAAGGCGCCGGAAGCACAACGCACGTCCCTATATCCTGATATGGGTCCACCCCTCCGGAAACTCCATTATAATGACCCCCCAGTAAAGGTTTATCTATATCTAGTCACGTCAAATAACGTGGACTTTGACCATAGATGTATAGTTTTACAATCCAGGGACCGACCTCTGAAAAGAGATCACGCCACTCAATTGGGCCATATGTCACCTCCGGTAATGACGCAATAAGTGACACCCTTCATCATCCACTCAAGCAGCGGGATTTTATTACAAAATTTTCATCGAGAAATAAATTTACTACAATGCTGTAGTTTTTCTTGCCTTCTAGGCCCAAAGCAGGCTGAAGTTTCAGACAATGGATCGACTACGGATCTGCTTTGGCCGCGGGAAAAAATCTTCGGCTTGTGCAAAAAAAGACAGGCTTCCGGTCACCCAGAAATTCTGTTATGGTGTTGGACATATTTTGAATGACCTCGCTGCAAACGTTTGGTTCAGCTACCTAATTATTTATCTCACGAAAGTTGCTCGCCTGTCAAACAGCGATACTGGATTAGTTGCTATGCTTGGACAAGTTACGGATGGGATTTGTACGCCAGTAACTGCAATCCTCAATGACAAGACTGTCTGTCGTTATGGGAGAAGAAAGATTTGGCATCTTGTTGGAACTCTGTGCGTCAGTTTATCTTTCCCATTGTTATTCGCGCGTCTGTTCGGAGACGAAGCAAGCGATTCTCTGAAGCTTGGCTACTATATTGGCGTTGCTGCTGTGTTCCAGTTTGGCTGGGGTTGCGTTCAAATTAGCCATCTTTCGTTGATACCGGAGATTGCCGTTAGAGAATCTGAGAAAGTAGAGTTGAACGCCATACGGTAAGGAAGTAATTTTCCATTGCTGTAAACAGAGCTATGCATTGTGCAACATTTATTTACTTATTCTAATGGATTGAAGTGATCAAGTTTTCAGAATTTTAATATTGTTTATCTTCTTACTGAACTAGTGTAGAAGTATTCATTTATTATTGAAACGAAATCATCATGTTTTGTTTTCATTCATCTGTAGACCCAGTTTCCAACGCACTCTTATTTTGTGTGGTTTCCGGCGTGGGCACCCGCGCGGCCTGGTCTTAGGCCACGGTCAAAAGAACATTATTCAACATTGTGGAATACAGCTTTGTATTGCGATGTTGAGTGAAGTGGCCAAAAGAATTCAACATTATTCGTGACATCCGAGAACAAAAGAAAAGTTAAATTAACTTCATTCAAAACAGGGTTGGCTAAACGAGTTAAACGATGTTGAACGGTTTTGAATGGAAAGAGTGAACTCTTTTGTTTGAGGTCTTAGAACAAAAGATGCTGTTTTGCCGTCTTTTTGATATGGAATTCTAAGATCAAATCTTGGCTTTCCTTTAGTAGTTTTTATTGTGCTGCATCTGTGGATGAAATCCTTGAGTGTGACATTCAAATAAAAGCTATTGAGTAGTGCGTTCCCGCTGTATTGCTCTTTTTGGCAATTTTGCTCTGTTGTTAGCTTGGGCGTTCTTGGAATGAATACGTCAAAGGTTAATTAACCGGATACAGGACTGTAGAGAGCAGAAGCAATCGAGCATATCAAACTAAACAATAGAGAACAGACTGAGATTTTTATCAAATATAGCTTGAAAATTATTTTGTGTTAAGAAACTGACCAACCGCGGTACCAGGGCAATGGAAAGTAATTTTTTCAACGTTACTAATAGGAAAATGTTGGTCAAAGGGTTACATTGGGTGGAATATTTTGGGGGAAATAAAGCTTTAGTACCGAGGACGAGGGCGGAATAATTGGACTAATATATTCAATTCGTTTTTCCCGGCTTGAGTGTTTTCTAACGTTGAAGGGTTGGCTCAATATTCGTTGTTTATTATTGACAAGACTAGAGTTATCATTCGATATTCTTTATGGAGCTTTTACACTGCGATACTCGTGCATTTTCGTTCAAGTCTTTTAAAACCTCAATTCCAGTAGTTATTATTCATCGTGATCATTCACTTATTCGCTTTTCACCGCATTTGAGAAAGTATCTGTTCCCACTATTGTCTATTGCTTTTCTTCCATTGAATACCTAGCCCACGAGCAGTCTCTTTTCCGCTGAAGGATTGTCTAACAAAAAGAACACGCGAGCGAACACCAAAATCGCGTGGAAACGTGACACGCGCGTGATGAGCCGCTAGTGTAGTAAGCCTGCGGGGTTCATCACGCGAGCGTCACGTTTCCACACGGCATACGATTTTCGAGTTCGACTATCCCTGAGCGGACAGAGACTGCTTGTAGTCTATTGAATACTTGTAAATATCTACCAAAAGGGCGGTGGACATGGTCGTACAAGAAGGCCTGCGGTCTCCTTTGCAGGGATTTTACCGTGATGATCAAATTTAATTTCTCTTTGTATCAGAGCATTGAACAACTGTCAGCTTGCGAGAATGAATTAAGCGTAAGTATCACCAACAAGGAAAAATTAACTTCACCGCTGAATTCTTAGAACTGGTTTTAAAGGAAACATATCATGACCGTATCACGAGTAAGGAGATTTCGGGAGCCCACTGTATCTGTTTTCTAAGTTCATACATCTTGCACATGATCTTGATCTGTGTTCGTTGATGAACTGGCACTCCGTGGCTTATACAATGTACTGCGTTTGAAAATGATTTTAGATTAGCATGGACCCTGGCAAGCACTGTAGAAATTTCTGACATTAAAAGTTTTTAACTCACTAAAAAAATGAAAATCGACAATTTGTAAAAACGACCTAAAGGGCAAAAATTAACCCGCCTAGCCACACAGAGCTGCTCAAATGTCGATTTCCGGGATGCACGTAGCGAGAAATGCAAGCCGGATTTTCCTGACTTACGCCAGTTTCGTATCATTTAGCGAGATTGACCTTTTCCCGTTATTTTAGTTTTTTTTATCCGTGCAGCACCCGTGCAAGTTTGCATGCACATTTAATCCGGATTAGTGGTATTAGAATTTATAGAAGTGTTGATTTTACTGAAAGCAGGGGAAAACCCTGTTGAGTAGAGGAAAGGCCAGCTCCCTGAAAGGCTACGAGATTAAAACAATGAACCCTCGCGCTTCCTCTTTTTCAGATCGGCTTTGCGGTTCGTGTGTGGCATTTTCGTGTTTGCCGTGACATGGATTTTATTAGGAAGGAGCTCGGAGGAGAATATTTCGTCCTCCATGTGGAAACAATTCATGGTAGGTGACTTACAATATGAGCATGCGCAAATGCCCCAGTGATTCCTCCCCTCCAGGGAGGGGTGCAAATTGTTAACATTGACTGGTGCATTGTCGCTATAAAATGTGAATTTTTTTTCCCTTTGCCAGTACCTCAGTTTGATAATTATCGGCACCGGTGCTGTGTTTAACGTCATTTTCCACGTTGGCATCAAAGAGCCACCTTCAGAAGCCTTACGCCGCTGGTTGGAGGAACGCAAGAATGGAAAAAACAGAAACAACAAATTTGGACGGAAAGGAAGTGAACGAAAGGGTGAGGTTCACAGTTAAATTTCTTTCATCAATCGTCTTTTTTATTCCTCTCTACTGTAGAGCGGTTTTCAATGGAGTGTCGAAAGTTTACTTTGGTTTTCAGCTCTACTTGGTTGGTAAAATTCGTTCCACTTTTTCAACCAATCATAAATTAAACCAAGAGCGCTTTCCATTCGACAAAATTTCGCAAATTCTGATGACAGATCGAATGATATGGCATTTTTTCCTGGAATACTACCCCGAAAACTGTTGCGTTACCAAGTTGCGAACCATTCAACCGAAATCCTGGAAATTCCTCGGAGGCGATAGAAATGGAACGGTATGTACCGGAAAGAAATTTTCTATATATTTGGGTATTCCTCGTGAGGTTGTCTCTTTTCCCGAAAATTAGTTCTCTTAGATGCTTTTTGTTACAAAAAAAGTGACTGAGTCTGTCTGTGACTGTTCTAAAAGCATAGACCGCCCAGCAACCAGAGTGCGTTTCTTACCTGAGTCAAATGATGGTTTTAGCGGAATCCTTTTGAGTAACTATTTTCTTTTCGCATCGCCCTCACCGAAGGCCATTTGAATCATTTTACTTACGTTTCAATGTACGTATATAAAAACTCTTATACTGAGCGACCATACCGCTTATAGGCTATCTTCGTTAAGTCCCTCCTGTATCAGTTCTTAGCCGAACCCTTTATTTAAAATCTCTCGTAAGCGACCGCCTTCACGAAATCCTGCCTGAGACAGTTCTTAGCCGGATTAGAAGCTCTCGCGAGAGACCAACTTTCCTGTCTACGAGACAGGTCTCTTTCGGAGATCTAACTGTTTGAGGCAGCTTTTATTTTGTGAGGGCATGGTGTACCAGTGACTAAAGCGCTTGCAGACTGGGCAGTCGAAAAAATAAATTTATGTGAAAAAGATACTAATACGATAATTAGGTCACAATAAAAACTACATATTTACTTTGTTGCAGCTCTTCTGACGCAGGTTGTTTACCAGCCCTCCTCGGCCAGTAGAAGAAGCGGAGCTTCGCCTGCTGTTGTCATGACGATCCGTGAAAAGAAAGAAAAGAAGACCGCTGGTAATGACCGGGAGGCAGTGCAGGCGGATTCCCAGATGAGTGTAACACAGCACGCTTCACTTGAAATAATTGACAAAAGCGCTGTTCACGGAGGAGGAAAAAGCAAAAAGCAATGGCTGTGTAGTCCTGGACTCTACAAAGTTAGTGTAAATTTTTGTACAACTGTCTATCTTTGGCATAGGCTTTATTAAATGGAATCTTTATGTTTTTTTTCTTTACATTCTGTTGTCCGGAGTGTCATTGTTTTAGAGAGGTTTAATCGTAGCTTTGAAGGATATTTTAGAAATCAGTTTCGAGATGTTTTTAAAGAATGATTTGTCGCTTCGGAACTTTCAATCCTCTTCCCTTGTTTCTGCTTGTCTCTTTTTCCCGCTTCTTGGAAGAAGAGACACCCAGAAAACAATTTTGGAAACTTTGCAGCTATTTTTGTGTCTGTTTTTAGAATAAGTTATATTTTAGAGTACTTTTCAATTGACTGTCGAAAGTAATTCGGGTTTGCTTTGGTTTGGCTTTACCACGCTTTGTGATTGGTTAAAAAATCTTGCGCCACTTTCTCAACCAATCAGAAGCACCCTTGAAACGGAAACCAACTACGTCTTGCTCCCACACGTTTTCCCGCGCGTTCCTTTTTTTTGCATGTATTTGCTTCGAATTCTTATTGGTTCATCGTGTTTTTTGCATCTGTTATCATAGGTCAGAGCAATGTTCCTTGTCTTGGTTTTATGACACTCAATTGAAAACCGCTCTAGTCTATAGAACGATTTAATTAAGGCTCAAAAACTACTTTTTTTGTCGTTACAGATGGGTGTTGTTTATATCTGTACTCGTTTGTATGTGAACGTTTCACAGTCCTACTTACCGCTGTACCTGACCGAGACAATGCGATTTGAAAAGGTAAGCTGCAAATAAACGTTAATGGTTTAGTTTTTAGGTGTTCCGAGTGGAAACCTGACAGGTTTTGAATTTCCGTTCAAACCACAAAAAAGTACTGCTCTTTAGCTTTCAGCTACTTTTTAGGATTTTATCCACAGATTTTTTTAGTATATATCATTAACAATACCATAGGAAAGTACTCCTTGATACCATTTGTTTCAGTGTTGTCACACTAGGAATCCTTCAACAAAATCAAAAGTTGGAACCACCTTCAGTCCGGCTACAGCAGAATTTTTATTACCACAGGAACGTTAGGTTCAAAAGCTTGAATAGCTTTCTTCTCTAATTAGTCAGACTTAAGCAAAACCGGTAAGCTAGCTCCACCTTGTACAGAATAATAAACATTTCGAGAGACAGGTGCTGCTCAGAAGGTTTTCAGTACTAGATTTCCTTTCTAACTTTGGTTACTGACTGTTTTTATAAAGCTGCCCTTTTGCCGTGAAGGAAAGTTATTCTCAAACTGTGTTTGTCTTGTTTCCGTGGTAAAGGAATCCATTGCATATTTTCCCTTGGTTGTACTCGTGACAGGAGTTTTGGCAAGCACAGCTGTCAAGCCACTTAACAAACGTTTTGGGAGCAAGGTTAGTTAATCCTCCTCCTTCTTCTCCTCCTCCTTTTTCTCCACCTCCCAACAACAAGGCGTCATATTGTAGTGAACCAATAGAACGGACCAAAACAACAACAACAACAACAACAACAACAACAACAACAACAACAATACTACCTTGTGCTTGGTACCCAGCCAGCCTCCTCTCACTGGCTTTTCTTTGATACCGCCTAGTTCCGAAAATGTCGACGCCTGATTTGAGTAGCGACCCTGTCATGACTTTCTGTCTTGAACAAAACTCAATTTAAACTTGGAAACACTTGGTATAGAAATGATGCGACATTAAACGACGTAATGTTTTGTTTTACCTCTCTTTCTGATTGCATCATTTTTTCCCAAATGTTTACCTTCGGGCTTTACTTTTTCCTGTTTTTATTAAGATGAATCGCCTACACTCAGCCAATTTTTAGATACCTGAAATTTAAACTTAATGGCAAGATGATGGAGAATTGTGGTGAATGTTTTAATCCATGCAGTGTGTTGTAAAACTAAGACATATACCTTTCACTAGCAAATCCTTCATCTCATTGCAAGAGAAGATCAATTTACGTTACTAAGCCCAGACCCCATTGGTCTGTACTAGGGATAGAAAAACACTTGTTCTGACGTCTGTAGTTGGACCCGATGACGTCAAAAAGCGTTAAAACAAAAACATAGGACTTCTGATAGCTGGCTCTTCTCGTTGCTTAAGGTGACTTGATTTGACAATCCGCAGATCACGTTCTGTTTGGGCGCCATTATGGCGATCAGCGCAAGTTTCTGGTTCTTTGTTCAGAATATCGATGGTCGAAAAGCTGTGTATGCGACTTCTATCCTTATGGGCAGCGGTGGTTCAGTGATGTTAGTGACTTCACTTTCTTTGATCGCGCAGCTCATTGGCCACGACAAGGTAAAAAAAATGACATTTATATACAGTAATTCATTTATAATACAAGCATTGAGAGCAAAGAGACAGACCGAGACAGAGTTATCTACATTATAGAGTTCAGTGATATATGGTCACTCCAATAAAGGCAATGAATTTTGTTTGTGTTGTAGAGATCCGGTGCTTTCGTGTATGGCTTTATTGGATTTTTCGACAAAGTGTTTAGTGGTGCCGTTTTTAAAATCATTCAAGATTTAAACCCTCAGGACGAACAAAGGTGAGTTTGCACTGACACATCGCATCTAGTACACAGCCATACAGCGCTTTTGTTATTAAACAAACGTCGTGCAATATTGCGGTGTTTCCTCTGACTTTTTCTTCCGCTTCGCGCCATTTTATCTTGATTCCCTCCCCTCTTATCTCGGGTGCCGACCGCCTGTGCACCTCTCCTTCCCTGTTAAAGATTAGAAGTCTGACACTCTTTACCCTTTTTGGTCGGATGGGGTCATTCTGGACCTCTGAGGAGGAATGCAGATTGAAGCACGAGCTTTAATTTGAGTCAAGCAATCACTTTGATAAACAACGGATTCAAAAAGGACAGATCTTTGCATACGTGCCTCATTTTGGAATCTGTCACCAATTCTGCCACCGATGCACAAAAACCAGAATCGTTTCCTTGCAAAATGCTTAAACACCTAGCTGGAAATCCCTCAGCTATGCAGATGTCGACGCCCATCTCACGTTGTTCTTCAAGATCTCTCACCGCCTGATCTCAGTTGACTCCAGGAATTACTTATTTCAACGTGTAACGCGCAGTACTAGACGCACTCATCGCGGCAGTTTCATACCTTTATCCACGACTTCCTCCTCCCGCCGACTCTTTTTTGTATTCTCTCGGAGTCCTTATTACATTTTTCTTGCATTGCAGAGGGGAATGTTCCACTTGTGACAAGTATGTACGTCACGTGCAAAGCGTAGTACCAGGCGCGGCCGCTGTGTTGGGACTTCTCTCTGTCGTGGTGTTTTTTGAATCGATTTTTGTATGCAAAAGAAGAGGTAAAGACAGTTATGTTTCCTTTGTACAGGATACGCCATAATTATTTGTTTAATTGGGATGGAGAAGGGAAAAGCAATGGCTACATAGCACTACGAACTTGTTTGTTACTTTTTCTGTTAGCGTTAGGTTATTTAGTGGCGTTCATGGTGCACAAACCACAAGAGGTTTGGACCATGTTTTGTCAGCAAATAGAAACGACAGCAAATAGAAACGTTTTCGTCAAGGAATAGCCATTTCCGAATTGCCTTTAGCCTTACTGTCAAAGTGAGGCCTGTGACACAGCATCAAATATGATCGAGAATTTTATTTTCATGTAAATTGGAATTAATTTTCATATGACAAGGGTGTGCCCGAGGTCTCACCCCGAAAAAGAGGGTCAAGGCATTTCGGAAATGGACTATTAAGTTGTAAGGTAGTTTGTGAACATAATGCAAAAGATTGTCCACGATTCTGGTACTTCTACCATCAAGCAAAAGACAACTGTTAGCGCCCTCATAGTGGGCAGCATTTCATAACCAGGGCTAGCAGCGTGACCCTTGACTAAGGACTGGGGTGAATGGTATATCAGTGTTGGACAACAGAGCGTGTGCAGTAGCACTTAAGCACTTAAGAAATCTGTATGGCGGCACAAAAGCCCGGATGACACTAGTCACCCCTTTATTTACTCCTCAGGAAAGGTTTTTGAGCATGTTTGAAATAAAGAGTGAAATAAAGAGTGAGAAAATCATTTATTAAATTCTCAATCTCGGTTATTGAATTACTAGCCTTCTCATTGGCTTATACACAGGTTAACTGCTTTTTGCCTTATAAGGAAATTGGCTGCCATGTCAAATACCGCGGGCACTCAAAAGTTTGCGCTGCCAAGTTAACTTTTTGTCCAAAAATGAGGCAAAAAAATTAGCAACGATTCCGCCGGGATTAAGAAATTCATAAAACAAATTTTTATTCGCTCTTGCTGGATATGAGCTGATTGTAACCAACTCGATATTTAGCGCCTGATATTTGGGAACTTTAGATTTGAGTACGAGTGCGAGGTTAACTACGAGTACGAGTTTTCAATTCCACTGAGTTTGCAGGCTTAACATTATCACGTCACATTCCAATCTTATTCCTGAAGCTTCCTTCTTTACTGGTAATTAACACAAAGAAGTGAGGTCTCTGGAAACGTCACAGGTTTGAAATTCAAAAGTCGCACTCGTACTCAATCTCGTATTCGTAGTCCATATAGCTGTGTATGGATGTGTATAGCCATGTATAGCCATGTATAGCCATGTATAGCCATGTATAGCTGTGCAATCTCGTATTCGTAGTCCATCTAAAGGTCCCTATTCAATGCGCGCTCGTGGAATAATTGATAAACAGACAACTAATAAAAATCTTTTATTAGGATACCCAACGTCACCGTAAGGTGATTTACAGACGGGTCCTATAATAAATACAGAAAAACAAAAACTAATTACAAACTAAAATTAAACTAAACGACATACTAAAATAACTAGTTTAAGTTATATTTTTCCTTAAGAGTCCATTCTTAAACTGATTCAAAGTTGGGGCTTCACGCAGAGACATGCTTAGACTGTTTTAGTCATCAGCGGAGAAATTAATGGTTCTCCTGTGCCCACATTTTCTTGCTGTCAGTGTTTATCGCAGATTATTCTTTCCTCTAGTGTTATAATTGTGAAAATGTCTATCAAAAACGTGGGAAGGAATGAGAAAAAAAGTTTGTTGAGACACATGTTCATGAAAATCCTCTTGGAATCTGCTCTCCTTCTGCAAGGAGGTTGCCATGAGAGTTCATTTCATGCTCCTGAGGCAGAGGAATAAAACAGGCGGCCGAATTTCTTTGAGATTTGAATGAATTAAGGGACTCGAGCCTTGGGCGGTAAACCCCACATGAAATCCCTCGGACAGGTCCCCCCTTTCTCTTTCCGCTACAATATCACTAACTCGTTTTCTTGATTTAATTTTCAGCAACGATGGTAGACGCTGAAATCCAAGTTAGTTTAGACGAACACAAAGAAGACGACGACAATAGTTCGAGCGGGATCGATACGGCATCCATAACTGAGAAACCTACAATGGAAGACTGCAACTTGGAAAGTGTGGAGAATGGAGTATCTCAGCCACACAGAACTTACGATCATTCATTCGAGGCAAGAAACTTTTCGACGCCGCAAAGAACAAGCGCAATGGAAACCTACGTTGCTATGCGCCTGGCGTCACCATTTCTTCCTTCTCCAATTTTAGATCGAAGAACAATCTTATGATGAATATAATGAAGTTGACGGTGTGTTCGCTAAGATTGGGGCGATATGATTCGTGGGTTGTTCCTGCCATTACTCTGGGCATGTTCATGTTCCTCTGAGGAGAGGTTATCATGCGTTCCTTTCCGTTGTCATGGTTACTGGACTGCGAACTCCTTCAGCGAGGAACAACGTTAGACGAACAAGAGTTAGTTTGGCTTGTTGATGATATTGTTGATAGAAAAAGAAGGAGAGTAGTATGAAAGGGCAAGATAAGCACAGAAAAGTGAACTACGAACAAAGACTGTATGACCCTCCAAAAGATTGTCCTAGATTGTCCCTCCAAGATATTGTCTCCAAAAGAAAGTCGATTTTACGACTCATTATCACAGAGCATATTGCTCTTTGTATACACTAATTAGCGGATAACTTGAACAAACAAACAAACAAACAAACAAACAAACAAATCAACAAACAAACAGGTCCATGCCGACCACAATTATCATCGAAATAAAGTTATTGTCATTATCATTATCAACAATTAGCAGCGATGACAAATCTTCTAACACGGAAATAAAGCTATTTACATTTTCGTTATCGTTATTGTTTTTCCACTGAAATAAACTTTTGTTAATTTATTACAGAATTTATTACGTGCAATTAGATTAAGTTTTACCACTGACTTTTACAGAGCTGCGCATCGTACTGTTTCCGCTTTCATGGTTTCCGTGGCGACTGACCAGTTAAAATCAAAGAACTGTGAGAAGCTGAGTTGTGTAGTTTGACGCTCGTGCTCTCATAGCTGTTGGATTTGATTGGCCACTTGAAGTGGAAGCCATCAGAAAGTTGTCAAAAAGATGGCATAAGATTGTCACAATTAACCGAAAATGGTTTTGCAAGTTGCTGCGGTCAGTACAACGCGCGGCGCCTTTTATCATGGAGTTCGACTGACCAATCAAAATTCAAGGGCAACTGCCAAGAAACACACTTAAATCAATAACTGAATTTGTATCTGGTATTACTGCCAAAACTTGTTTTGGCAGTAACTGCAGACATAACTTGGCGTGTTTGATAACATGTTGTCAAACTGTTTCTGCGACACACGCTAACTTGTTTTTGTCAACTCCAGTTTTCACTTGTTTTCGTTTGAAATTTGGAGAGACTGTTGTCAGATAATTTTCCCACAATACCGTGTCTGCGAATTCTTTTTATTCCTCTCATTACAATTTATGACTTGTTTTCGCAGGCAGTTCTGTTTTTTTTCTCTTTTCTAACTTTATCCTGTAGTAAAAAAATAACAAACGCACGTCTCAAAAGTCTGAGACACAGTTTTGGAGGTCAATGTGGGAAGAAACGAATGCCATCGTTAATCGTTTTCTCCCGGCTAATTTTAGCGGGCGTATAACTTGATTTACGCAGACGTGCAGTTTTGTAGACATATTCATATTTTCAAAATACGGTGAATTTTAACCGATTTTGTTATAATCTGTAATTGTTAAGCTTTCAAAAAAATGTATGGTTTCTAGGGGTTTTTGTTAAAATAAAAAGTGCTAAAGTCGACCGCGCGCGGACGGTAACTGAAATGGATTATAGTGATACCTTAAAGAAAATTCTGTAATCTTACAGTCATGGCAGTACACCCTTTTAAACCTTACACTGTACAATTGAGGGAGAATGTAACAACATCAGTTTAATCTTTGAAACCGAAATTAACTATGTGTTACGCAAGTAGTCAACACAAACTTCTTCTGTATTTTCCATCAAAAACATATCGTTTCCTCAAAGTGTTGCAGGCGACAGGAAACATTTTGAATAGCTATTTTTCCTCGCTTTCGTTTTAAAGTTAAAAAATGTGTTACTAAAAGTACATAATAAGCCCTTTCCTCCAAAAACACTGGGAGATACGTATTTTGTTTTAAAAACGACTAGTTGTTTAATACGTTTGGTTAAATAAACTGGCCGCAAACATGGTTAACATATGAGAGTGACTATAAACCTTTTTCGACCAAAAAAGATGAATCTTATAACGGATGGATGAAAGCCAAAATCATTTGAAATTACTGACTAAAACGTATGTGCTTGGCAACGCAAAGACTAGACTAGAAAAAATTATTTAAAATTGAGTATCCATTCAAATGTATATAATAGTAACAAGCCTTTTAAATATGGGGGTCATAACGTATTCACATCAAGTTTATTATATTCGATTTAGAAGGCCGTTTCGTTGTCCTTGCATCGTTGAGCTATCGGCATGTATAGTTACCCTTTTTAAGAGCAATTTTGAAATTAATCAAAGTTTTCTCAGCGTTGTTTGCGATTTTCCATCTCGACGAAGATCGCTTGTAATCAGAGTAAATGTTTAATAAGCTTTTTTAATGTTTGTTTTACCATCGCGTCGATATTTCCTGCAACCTGTTGCGGGTTTTTTTTTTGCCCCTACAAGACGCAAATATTCTCATTATCACATTTCGACAGCTCAGGAAATACAATCAGCTTTTTCAGAGCCTTTTAAACCTTTCACGATCTAATTGGGTTTTACATCCCGGCATTCGTAAATCACGCGCTATTGTTCGTTGAACTACGAAACACAAGTAATGAAATAATATCTTTTTAATAACCACGGTTTTCATACTCGCCGAACTCTTCCATCATGGCCGTCATCGGATGTTTTAAAGGTTTGCAAGACAATAGCTCCTCACAAAAACAACACAAGAAGAAGGAACGCTTACCTTTTCGACTCAAGTTCTCTCATGCTGTCGGACACATTTACAACGACCTCACAGCTAATGCGTGGTTCAGCTACTTGATTATTTTCCTGACCAAGGTCGCGGGTCTTTCTAACGCGAATGCTGGCTTAGTTATTCTGCTCGGTCAGATCACAGATGCAACTTGCACGCCGTTCAGTGGATTCTTAAACGACCGCACTGTCACTAGATATGGCCGACGTAAGGCCTGGCATTTGATTGGCACTCTTTGCAGCACAGCAGCGTTTCCTCTTCTTTTTAGCCGTTGCATAGGGTGCCAAGACAGTAGCGAAGCCGTAAAGTTTGCGTATTATTCCATGTGTGGATGTGTGTTACAGTTTGGTTGGGGTTGTGTTCAAGTCAGCCACTTGTCTTTGATACCAGAAATTTCCAAGTCAGCCAGTGAAAGAGTCGAGTTAAACGCCATTAGGTAAGTGCACGCCCCAAACCTTCCCTAAAACCTTCCCCCCCAGGGGGCGGGGAAGAGGGTGGGGGTGTCGTCTCGGCGTTAATAATGTTGGGCCCATGCAGATCTCTGAACTGTAACCGGCTTGTTCCGGATGAAACAATACTTGTTTGATCCGTACATACTTCAGGCCTGAGCGTTAATAGGCGCTTCCCTTTTCCAAGCCAAAGAAAAGCACTGTTGTTTTAAGTCTAACTATTCAAACTCTTCAGTGTTGTATTACCACGTTATTATGACTAAAACTAAAACGTGCTGATCATTTATGAGAAATGATGGTTCGATCTTGATGCCTGATTATGCCAATGCCTTCATTAGGATTTAATTTACACACTAGAGCCACATCAGTACGTCATTCAAGGTGATATTTCAGCTGTAATTAACAAATAGCTGAGATGCATTCTTTTAAACGACGGTATGACGTCACATCATAGTAAAAAGAGAATGGGGAATCACGAGTGAAGCGAATGTTTCCGCGACTGTCTTGAGCATATTTGAGCGTCTTAAGGGGGAGGGAGCCTTCTGAATAATCATTTTTTCCCCAAAGTTTTCAGAACCGTTTCTCTTAATTATCCCGTCAAGGATTCATGCAATACAAATTCCGAAAAAAAAATCCACTCCACCCCCCAAAAAATAATAATAGTAATTCATTCTTGAAGAGAAATGTGTTTTGCTGTTCTGTGCTTCCAACATAAACACTATGTGACCCAACAACCGTGGATGCGCCTTGCCAGCGAAACACATGGACCGATTCGGGCTATATTTTTAGATAAAGAAGGCAGGTATTTTTTTAAATTAGTGATTGAAGGTTGGTCAAAAATCAAAACATTTGAAAACCCACCACTTAATGTATTCTTTTTAAAATGATTGAAACAAGTGGTTTAGAATTGTTTTAATAATAAACAACATTCCTTTCAACCAATTATTCGCCCGGATACTTTCTGTTTCTTTTTTTAATTCTCTACAAAATATAGCAAAATTAAAAGTTTCAAGCCTCATGTCTTCAGAAACGAAAGGAAGTCGTAGTTTTGGTTATCATGTACTTTCATTTTCCAAAAAAAGGTATTGACTAAATTTGTTCATTATTAATTAGTTTTCCTCTCCCGAGAAGTGGTTTTAAACCACAGATAAATTGGTGGGTTGATGCAATGGTGAAAATGTGGGTACAGCTGAGTTGAAAGAAACTATGGTAAGAAAACGTGTCAGCAGTTTTAAAGCATTGTTTTTGAAGAGGCAGCTTACTAATCAAACGTGTTGGCCAATAGGAACCTATCCTCCTTTCCACTTAGCCGGGTCTCCTGTTGACCCTTATTCTGCCAAAACAATCATAACATCATGGGATGTGGATGTCTAATTAGTTGAAGGGATTCGCTTTTCCGTCGTTGTATGTCGTAATGGGTTTCTGCCGTTTCATGTCGAAGAAGGACCACCTCTCGTTAACCCAACGTTTCTGCTTTTCTGTTGGCCACATTTTGAACGATTTGGCCGGTAACGCATGGTTCAGCTACCTCCTTGTATTTCTCACAAAAGTCACCGGCCTTTCTAACGCTCATGCAGGTTATGTACTTCTTATAAGCCAAGTTTTCGAAGGAATTTGCACACCTGTAGCTGGAATACTCTGTGATAAAACAGTCTGTAAATATGGACGAAGAAAATCATGGCACTTGCTTGGGACTGCCTGCGTTACGCTGTCATTTCCTTTCATCTTTAGCCGATGCATAGGTTGCACAGAGAGCAGCAATACTGTGAAATTTTTTTATTATACGGGGTTTTCCATGGTATTTGCCTTTGGCTGGGGAGGCACTCAAATTGGACATTTGTCGCTCATTCCTGAAATCAGTAAAGGGGAAAGCGAACGAGTTGAGCTAAGTGCGTTACGGTGAGTGTGTTGTGTTTGCCTCTTACATTTCATAGTTTTAGTTCGGTGTGATCTAAAACCATGTTAAACACAATTCATTGTAACCAACTTTGTTATTATCTTGAAAAGAAAAATTTATGTCTTCAAAGGATCTGTGACCGGAAATTTATTTACTGTACAAAAAACAGTTACTGAGAAAAGCCAAAAGTTCAGAAAAATTCTTTCATCCTTTCTAAATTCACGTTCAGTAAAATAGGCATTGAAATAGGTCAAAGTGATTTGTTGTGTTATAAATATAAGTCGAAAATAGACCTCAAAGTCCGGGGTTTACTTAGTATTGCGTGATATAATCTCTCATGAACGCTATCATTACTTTCCATGGGAACGTCGTAGCAAAAAGGAAAACAGTTACAAAAGAAATTTGAAAAAATGCAAAAACATATAATTCACTGATGTAAAGATTTTTTTCCAAAAGTATGACGGACTTTTGCAAAATGAAAGTGTCGTTTCAGATGTGTTTCCAAGGCAGGGTCATTTCGCTGCGCGCGTGCGTCTCCATACTGTTATTTTAAAATATTTAAAATAATTTGTTTTCCCAGTTAAAAAACCTCTCTGTCAACAAAGAGGCTGATTATTTACCCTTGAGCCATAAGGGTGTACCGCTACCGAGGAACTTTTACAGTGCAGCTACTTGAACCGGGCCACTTGAAAGAAAATTGGCCAATCGCAACGCTAATTGAGAACAAAAGAAGGCAACATTTTTTCATAATCTGACCAATAACGTTGAAGGATCTAGACAATATATCTCCAAAAAAATTTGAAACTGTCTCATTCTGCAGACCTCTCGAGAAATAGCCGAATTTTTTTGTTGGTTACCTTCAATTATCGTTTTTTAACATTTTCAAACCGTGCAGTGTTGACTCGATGTGATTGAAATCTGGCGGATAGTTTTTACGCGTCGCATAAGCTATAAGCTTATTGCAAATGCAAATGTAAATGAATATAAATGTTTCCAAAATGGCTTTTGCCCAGAAAACACAAGTAAGACTGAATCGAGAGGGCAGCATATACGGCAACAGTCGGCGAGCCATCAGCAGTTCGGAAATTCGGCAGATATGATTCTGTTTCTTAGCTTTTTCTGCGGCTTCAATTTTCAGCTAAAAATGCCGAACAGATCAACCTGTATTAGCTTACACAAACATGCCTTTAGAAAGCTCTAAAACAATCTAAGAACACAGAAAATGATATTTCAATTATTTTACTAAAATGTTCTCGTTGGGTGCCCCTGAGCTATTACGAGACTACGTTTCAGACTTGTACCACACTCACACAAAGGATTTGGATTTCCTTGCGGTATTGAGATCGCAGCTGCGAAAGGGCTGCAGAAGCCAGGATCAATACATCAACGATAAGCACCTGTTGATTCAAAAAAGCACTCAGTAAATAAGGAGATTTGGGAACCTCCGTTATACTAACTGAACAATCAAAGGGCGCAAAGTCGATATTTATCTTTACATCTGTATTTTTTTTATATTCGCCGCGCTGAGCGAACACTTATCAGAATCAAGCAAGTTTGTTGGGTTACCGTATTTCATTTCGGAAAAGGTTTGTTTTACAAACTCATACATTAGCTGCACTGCTGAAGCGAAAGTATCGTTTAAGGTTTGTTTATGGGCGAAAATTTTATTATCAATTCCGAATTCGACATCCCAATGTTCTGCTCAAAATTTAGCACATTTAGGATCGAAAGCAACCAATCATAGACGTGACAGTTTCCCGAGCGGTCATGATCGGAGGTCACGGTGTCAAATTTTTTCGAACGTGCATTGTCTGCCTGCTTCAACGTTATTAGTTGTTTACAAAAAAAAAACTTTGCTATCTTTTGTTTTCAAGTAGCGTCGCGATTGGTCAGTTTTCGTCCAAGTGGCCTAGTTGGGGTAGAAACATTTTTAACGGGATTCCTTAGAGGTTAAGACATTTTCAGAAGAGGGGTAGCGGAGTTGCATAGGTCACATGACCAGTTAAACCTGCCCGACCGGTTTTTACTTTCTAGGTCTGCTCTGACGTTTCTCTGCGGAATATACGTTTATGGGGTAACGTGGATTCTTCTGGGTCAAAGCAACGAAGAAACACTTTCTCCAAACGTTTGGAAGCAGTTTATGGTAATTTAATATATACGAACCAAGAGCTAGTTTTAACACTTAGGTTTGAGTTTAAGAACAGCCAACATCCAGAGTGCAATTTTTTTTGCAAAACTGAGTAACTTGAGTCTGCGAGGCAAAACTTAAAGAAAAGCAGTAACAAAAACAACAAAAACAAACTTTATTTAGACATGGCAAAACTATACATCATTTTGTCAGGAAGTTGAAAAGTGAATATTTACTTCGTAGTATCATTATTTGATTTTTGCTAATTTCGGTTGGTGAACCTTAGTTTATAATCGTGCTGTGACGTAGTTGATGAGTTTAGGAGGTCTTCTCACACGAAGGATTTTCGGTGCCGTTTAGTGTCATTTCCTACTTGTCTGTGAGTGCTAGAGTTGGCGATGATTTTAGCTGTGTTCACGTTTGGGAAATTTCCCTGACCTTGGCTAAAGACCACCATGAATGGTAAACGTTGGGTAGAATTCTGGATCTTACTGACTTATTCCCCAGTTCTAGGTTATGACTAGTACTTTATCCTAAAATTATCCAGTGTTTTCAATTATGTCTAGATGTCATTAGTTTCCGTTTGTTCCGTTGGTATTTTTTGGTGTTCTTGGTCACATCACTGAACTATTTAATTATCAGCGATAGGACGTATAAGGAATAGAGAAAATTCTTATTTCAACCTCATATTTATCACCTCATTCCTCTCCTCAGTACCTCGGTTTTATTGTCGTTGGAACTGGTACGTTGTTTAATATAATATTTCACCTGGGGACAAAAGAGCCTCCTTCCGATGCGTTACTGAAATGGCAAGAAGAACGAAAACTGAAGAAACTTGGAAAAAGGGCGAGTCAGGAGAGAAAAGGTAGTTAGTAAAAAAACGAGATATTAGGCGCGCTTTTATTGACTGAAGACTATGCATTAACCAGAATTCTTAGAAAATAGTTATTTTCTTCCTATGCAGTAAACTTTCCCTCTTTGTTTCATAATTTAACGCTCCTGAGTTACTCGAAAAATTCCACAGATTTTGTCGTTCTTTTGCTACTATTCTATAGTGTCAGGGAAACGTGGAAATTTTATCCTTAACTTGGACATACCCCGTAGGTATATTCTAGGGAACTGCGGTTCGAGCGACAGACTGGTGCTAGCTTACTTTTGCCAAGTCCTTGGGTTGAATTAAAACCGACAGGATGAGTGAGCATTATTTTCCTCCCGCAACAATTGCAGCTTTGTAATCTTAAGCCTTCGATTTAACGTCAATCTCATTTTGCCTCGTTAGTATGTATCGTACCATGTCGCTTTATTTTTTACAATAGTGTTCCTCGTTGTTAAGTAAGGATATTATGAATTCAACTTTGTATTTTGCCACTTAATTGTTATCTGAAGATGACGGTTTAACTGTAGAAACATCTTTCTAAGACTTCGATAATTGTGTCTTTCCTACTTTAAAAATAATTTTCTTCTGGACTTAATCTGCTTGCCAAAGTTTAAAACACAGTGGTATTTACATCCTTACCAGCTCTCCTGAAAGTGGAGTGTGATCCTTCTCCATCAGCCCGCCGCTTGTCCTCTCAGCGATGTAAGACTTCTGTGTGCAAGAAACTGACCACGCCCTCTTCCGGTAGTGACGAGCTCACTTATTCGGCTCCGTCCTCCATCGAGTCAAAATTGGAGAAAAATGAACTAGAAGAGGTGTTCAGGGAAGAAATAATTGACAGAAGTGCATCAAACGGATATCAAAGAACTTGGAAAGACTGGCTAAAAGACCCTGCTTTCTACAAGGTTTCTTGTTTACGGTCGAACCCCTCCTTGCGGACACTTCTCTATTACGGACAGTTCGCTTGGTCTAGAAGAGACCACAATCCATAAAAACTTACCGTTGTAATACAGAAACCTCCGTAATACGAAAACCTTCCCTTTTCCTCCGGTGTCCGTTATAAAGAGTTTCGACTGTATTCCTTTGCTAAGTAGGTTTTTTGTTTGAGAGTGAGATTTAAAGATGGGATGTATTTAATGGATCGTGAGAAGAATAAATCGACTTAATTAAGATCTTTCACGCAATGAATTGACACGAGTAGTTGAGAACTATGCCAAAAAAAAGTGGCACAAAGATCTCTCTCCTTCTGTCAATCTATTCGTTTTATCAATGTGTGGTACAAAATAGTCTTTTCGTTCTGACGGTTAAATCTATAAAGACAAGAAATAGACATAGTATCTCCTACCAAAAACAACAAGAACAAGAACACGGTAAAATGTTTATTACACTTTGAATGTCTTTGGTCCTTTTCATCCATAACAAGGCCTTAACAATTTCGAAAAATTTCCTCTACTTATAGAATATAATCATGTTGTACCTTTTTTTTCGTAGACGGGATTAATTTACACATGCAGCCGCCTTGTTGTGAACGTGTCACAGTCCTATTTGCCTCTTTATCTTACGGAAACTCTCAAGTTTGAAAAGGTTAGTCAGTCTCTCATTTAATCCGATGCAAAATAGACTTTTTCGCTTTTTCTGACGCCATCTTGATTGGGGGCAGGGAGAAGGGTGAAAACACAACCTAAACTTACAGATAATCGGTGCGGGAATTTGGCTCAGTTGACCTTTACTATAACTCCTCTCGAAGTTTACGGAATTTCCGTATCACTTACACCGGCCATTCAACTGATCTAAAATTAAACCATCGCAGGTGCTAATACGTCGCTTGTACTTTCGAGATAACATATTCTGTTTGGAAGGATTTGTCTGGAGTTTAAAATTTTTAATTTTCTTAAGGCAGTCATATCCTGAGTCTACTCTAGATTTTTCAAAAGGATATTTATAGCGCAAATACCTCTTCGAAGATTTGTTGACTGTCAATATGCCACAAATTCGAGTGAAGCTAAAGAGGTTCAAAATCATGATGACGTCGAAACCCAACGGTTGTTTCACACACCTCTTTTTGTCGATTTGCCATTCTCCCTATTTCCTACTAACAAACTGGCTGTTTTCCGGCTAATCAATGGACTTAACCTTGAGAGCGAAACACATGACAGAGGGTCTATTATAGGGGGTCGCACATTCCGCAATCCGCCTTATTTGATCCTTCCTAGACCGCAAACCGCTTTCTTTTCCTCCTAGAGACCGAAACCGCCTTTGTGGCAGAAAAAGAATCGCAATAACCACCTTTTAACCCTTTCCCGTCAGCGTTTTTTCTTTAGAAAAACGCATTTTTTACCGCTAAAGCGGTTTTTAACTGCTATGTTGCCAAATGTCACTAAACTTTGCTACAAAAGCGTTTTCTTACAGTTTAGCTAAATTTTGAGCCAGCTTTTGTTGTAAGTTGTACAATATTTTGCTTTCACGCATGCGCATAAGCCATGCGGATTCATATCCAATTTTTTTCCTCTCTTTTTTTGCTTTCCTTTTTTTCTCTCTCTTTTTTTCTCTTTATCTTCTACCCCTTATCCTCTTTCTATCCACTGAAAAAGTTTTGGCCTCAGCCCTTCTAAAAACCTGGAAATGGAACATTGATCAACTAGGTGACTTGGCCTATTTTACCACCAACTTTGCACCCAAAATTGGACACGTTTTTCCTGGTTTTGCTCTGCCCGAACTTGGTCGATATTCAAAATGGACACACGTATGGATGGATCTGTCCTTGCTGTGTTAGCTGCTTATCAAAACAACCTGGTGACGTCAAAAATGATGACGTCACAAGTGGCTAAATGGTTCCCGACTTCAACGTCGGGAAAATACAACTCTTGACGGGAAAGAGTTAACAGTAGTTTACACGTTTTTACCGTATGTTCGCATAATAACCGTAATCGTGACGCAATGATCTCGAGATCTTAAGTGTATAACATCTTTTGTTCTAATTCCTTACAATACCGTAACCTGCGATTAAATAGCGTCAATAGTCTTGGCATTCAGTGCATGGGCAGTTTCACCGAACGCAAAGAATGCACGGTGTTAGAACGAAACATAACAATTTAAATTTCAGGCCCGTAGTCAGTATTGAGGCAACCGAGGCAGTTGGCTTGGTAAAACTTTTCCCTTGTTGTTAAAAACTTAAATAGAAAAATAAATTATTTAATAATACATTAATAATAGAACATGTTTTTGGCAGTAAACCACGCCAACGGTACCCTAAAGTGTGATAGCCTCAGTTAATACTTCACTTAATTGCTGGTCGCGAGCCCACCAGTTACTCCAGTGGGTCAGCGTATACCACACCCTCCAGCCTCGTAACCGATTCAAAACGTGGTCAAAATCAATAATGGGCACAGACCACCTGAAAGGTCTTGCCCTTGCATACGTTCACGACATCACTCCAGAGCCGTTGCAAATATTCCAAAAATGGGACACCAGTGATCAGCATAGGAGAATTGCTTTAGCCGTCTTCAAATAAAAGCAAGGCCTTAGATTAAGAGAGTACACTGCAGCACTAGTACACTTGAGCTGGTGCACGTGAATAAAACTGTGGAAATTTTAAAGAGAAGAACGGATAGCAAGAATAAATGCTATTAAAGTTAGTTAGGATTTTGATAATGTTCGGGGAAAATACCACCAGGAAAGCGCTAAAAATGGCATTTCCGAGAATCTAAATTTCGAAATTTTCCGGGTGAGCATGCCCCAAGAACCCCTAAGAGCTTGCGCCTTCGGTGCTTCGCAGTTGCCTCGGGTATCAGAAAAGTCTGGCTACGCCCTGTTAAATTTAGAGAGTTCGGTGTGCTCTTGTGGTCTTTCTGAGATGAATTTAGTGACAACACAAGCGTGTGAACATTAGGTTACCTTTACTGTGGAATGTTTCCAGCACAGCTTAGTGGTCTTGTGTAATATGCGCCAGGGGAGTTATTCGTAACCTCATGGTGGCCGAACCTCCTATCCCTACACGACTACTGCAAAGAGCACTCAGACTTATCTTTGCGGAGAACTCCTTCCAATTTAATAGAAAAAACTACCTACAAATACAAATGCATGGAACTGCCATGGCCACCAAAATGACAGTTGCTTTCGCTAATATTTTCATGGCTAGGGTAGAAACAGAGACCTTAAATCAATTATTTGCAAAGCGGTTTAACTGGCCGCTCATCTGGAAACGATTCACTGACGACATCTTCTCCCTCTGAAACACAACCAGAGAAGACGTCACACAGTTCATTGAACAAGCTAACAAACACCATCAAACTATCAAGTTTACAAAGACGAAAGATTTAAAACTGAGTCGGTGCTACACACCCACTTTAAGCCTACTGAAACATCTCAATACACCCATTTTTCAACCTGCCGTCCATCTGACGTAAAACGAGGCTTCATCAAAGGAGAGGCTCTAGCACTACTCAGAGCTAACTCTTCTAAAACATTATTTGAAGAGAGCGTCACAAACTTCAAAACACATCGTCTTGAGAGAAGATACCCAGAGAACTTTATTCAAACAACCCTCTCAGAAGTTACTTTTGAAGACAGGAATCAAGCCCTCCGACAAAAATAAAAACAAAATAAAAACATCTTGCCCTTTGTAACGCAATATCACCCAGCTGCAGTGGCTAACTTAAAAGCAATACTCATGAACAGCTGGCGTTTTATAACACAGCAACCATTGCTTAAGAACATTTTCAAAGAACCGCCCCTAACATCGTACAAAAGAGGCGTTCCCTTAAAGAAATACTCGCGAGAGCAAAACTCTAGAAAGGCTAAAACACGCGCGCAGGAGTCGCGCAGGCCTGTAACTCTTCCAGGCACTAAAATGAGGATCACAAAACAAAACTGCAGTTACAACTACTGGCTCAAATTTTAAAGCCATTTTAAAGGTACACACGCTTGCGGGAGTCGTGCAAGCCCGTCACCCTTTTTAACAATATCTGACTCAAGATCCACGGCCGCCATCTTTCCATGTGCTTTTTTTTGGCTTTGAATCCAGGCCTATTATCAAATTACCTCCCTTCAGGGACCTGCAGAGGGAGACAGCAGAAAAACTTCTGCCTTACTGTACCCCTACAAGGCACTCTTTTGTCTAGGGAGAAGCTTCAAGGAAAAAAAAGCGACCGCACATATGGTTGGAAGAACCACCACCAAACACGCAAAGACCGAAAACCGCGTGATAAAGTTATGATTTTCCGCAACCGCGCGATAATTTCTTAACCGTAAACCGCCAGATTATTACGAATGTAACCGCAAACCGACACTCAAAATTGGCTCAAACCGCCAAACCGCCAGAGTATAATAGACCCTCATGACAGAAATTATAAATATGTACTATTAAACTAGTAACACTTCAGTTGGTGGAAATTCTGTGTCGAACCTGTCCTGTATTTTGTTGTGAGCAGCTGATAAAAAGCATCAGCCTTGACAAGCTCGTTCCCTCGTAGTTATGCTTCTAAAATTTGATGTTCAGTCAATTGACGAGAATCAACACTTTAAAAATGATACTTAAAATTTATCATGGGCTAATTTTAGCTTGAAGTTATTGGATTTTATTTCAACGAGAGAGAATAATGCGAAGAGAGTCCATCCCCATACATGCCCTGTTTCAATGGTAATTTGTCTCACCTTGTGTTATTTTTAGATCAGCAGTAGGCACCAGGTATTGGATGTACTTTATCTTCTTACTTGTGATTCACTTTTTGTTTCAGGAAGCTATTGCATATTTTCCGTTGGTGGTCTTAATCAGTGGAGTGTTTGCAAGCGGAACAGTCAAAGCACTGAACAAACGGCTTGGCAGCAAGGTTCATAGTAGTCCGTTCCAAGCTCTCAGATAGTAAGGAAAGCAAATGCCGAAATAAAACGCGTGAAGATTTAGGGTCAAAGTGGGCAGGTCGGGCGTTTGCTTTCTCCGTTTTGCCGTTCTGGCTATCTTTAATTGGAGCCTGGAACAGACTTCGTCCAAATCTCTTACTGTGGTGTTTTAAGTTATTACGCTACCTTACAGAAAAGGAAGAAAGAAACAAACCCTGATTTTCTCAATATGGACCGAACAAAACTTCTCCTCTTTTCATCAATTTTTCCCCGGTCTATTGGTCAGTTAATTAAAGACAATTAATTATGAAGCACTCGTTTAGAGAAGCTATTGGCTCAACAGCATGTCTTACTGTAGCAAAATAGAGCTCAGCACGTCATTCAAATTATTCAGGGATGCGTTTTCAGTCACTATTTATCCGAAAAAGTCGGCAAACGTGCGTGGAATTTTGCGAAAAATGTTTGAGTGTTTCATTACCTACTGCAGCATTAATAGTTCTGTCATGGGTCTAATTGGAATGAATCTTTAAACAGGATTAAATAACGCCTTAAGTAGTCTTGACAGTTCAAGCAGTAATTCAGTTTCATAAATTTATTTTGCAGATTACTTTTTCTTTGGGGTGTATGCTGGCCATGAGCGCGTGTTTTTGGTTTTATGTTCAGGATATCAAAGGAAGAAATGTCGTTTATGTGACCGCAGTAATTATGGGATGCGGAGGATCTATCATGCTAGTGACGTCATTATCCCTGATAGCTGGACTGATCGGACATGACAAGGTAACGCTGCAATTCATCAAGGAAGCATTTATTTTGGTTGTTTCTTCCATTTAATTCTCATCAAATATAATTCGAGATAACGCAAATGAATTTCCTTGCCCCAATTCAGACCTAACCACTAAATCTTACCCCTTCTTCAAGCCAAACATTTTAATCTTTTTTCAGACCAACGCTTAAAATATATTCTATTTCCGACCAAAATGGTGAAAAACTATATCCTTGTACATATCAAACATTTATTCCTCCAAGTTAAGCTAAATATCTACCACTAGTCACCAACAAGGCGTTGAATAATTGTATTAGCGCATATCATTCATGTGTATAGCCAGCTCTCAAAGATTACTTATTTTGTTCAGTTTCTGAAAAATGGGCAAAAGTCACACGCGAGGCGAACGCTGCTTCGCTCGGAGGTGAATAGAAAATAATATCCTGAGTTTGTTAAGCCAATCAGAGAGCGGAAAAAAGCACTATTCACCTGTATGGTATATACTAATATATAATATTCTCCTCGATGCTTGCAGTGGCTATTCATCGTCTCCAAGACTTAACTTACGAAAATAAATGCGGCTTTGCTTTTTCTTGTTAGAAATCCGGAGCCTTCGTCTATGGGACAATTAGTTTCGCCGACAAACTGTCCAGCGGTGTTATCATTGCCATAATACAAGAGATGAACCCACGAACTAACATGACGTAAGTTGTCACTTTATTTACCCCCGCTGTACCTTGGTGCCTGAAATGTTTGCAGGCTTTTAGGCTTGACTTTCCATCCGCAAAAAGGAAAAACTCCATGGAAACATTTCCCTCCAAATTTACTCTACTCCGGTAGAAATGACCATGTCAGTGCAACCACTTTCAGACTTTCGCCGTACCCGAACTTCAAAAGTAGTTGGGAACTCGAAAGCTGGGAAAAATGGACGATCTCAGAAGTTCACGTACAAAACCATTTTCAAATAGCTGAAAGGAAAGTTTTGATGCCCGTCTCCTGTCCCCTTTCAATGCTGGAGTCTTGGAGGCCAGTCTCGTGTGAGTTAAATCGTTTAACACTCAACGTTGAGATGAGGGGGGGGGGGGGGGAGAGGAAAGCTAAATAAGAAATAAAAATTGGTAACCTTTCCAACATATATGGATGTAATTTAAGGGACCTACGTCATAGTGTAGCATACTTCCAGCGCATATCCTGACTCTTGACAAGGACTGAATTACAGTTTATTGACCGAGCCGTCTTATCATCTTGCTTCTCTATCAACCCCTTTCGACTTTCCATGTCGTTTATAATTAATGGTAACAGCTGTTACAAGATGTGCCAAAGACCTTTGATTCGACTTGAGATATCATGTTCACGTAGTCTTTATCAATTGTCTTCTAGCAATGATCGTAATTAATTAAGGCCCTTTCTGGAAAATAAAGCACTTGTTATTTTATTACCTTTTATCTTTCTTTAGTGTCGTATGTCCGTCTTGTGACGAATTTGTGCGAAACGTTCAGAGTTTCGCCCCAGGAATGGCTGCGCTGGTCGCGTTAGTTTCCATTCTCCTGTTTTTTGATTCCATCTTTGTTTGCAAAAGAAAGGGTAAGGTTTTTTGTTGTTAACCTATAGCTCATTAGCTATTTCTCCATAGTAATCTTATGTTAGAGCAATTGCGGCCTCGCGACTGGTGAATTGGAGCTCAGTTTAAGAAAATACCTTTAACTTAAAGGGACTATGTCTGTTATTTTGATAACACTTTTGAAAGATAAAAGTTACATTTACGTAAAATCTACAAATAATGGTCCACTTTTGTTCAAAGATACTATACTAGTGGAGTGAAACTATTAATAAGTGTCTTGGCCACGGAAGTCCAGGATGGAAATGGATTACATTTTATAAAAAAACGTTGGGTCAAGTTCTGCGGTTCTTTCTCGCAAAAATCGTTTAAAACTTATTATGGTATGCTCTCCTTGCGACAATTCACTTGATATCTTCCTCTTGTCGTTGTAAGAGCATTTCGTACATGAGAGAAAGTACTAAACCATAATTGTAATTTTAGAACAGTTTTGATAAGACGCCAGCAAAATCTCCGTAGCATATTCTTCTTAAGGTTAATATTTTGTTATTTTATCCAATCGGCGTCTAGCTCTCGGCAATACTGATTTGTATGGTTATATGTTCAGTCCCACTGGCTAGCCGCCCTTCTGTTCTAGTCGCTAGCTGAGGGTTAATAAAGGCGTTTATTTGTTTTTTATTTATCGGTTGGATTACAGTGGACAAAGTTGACATCGCAGTGCAGACGGTTTTTGAAGAAGAATTGCAGCAGCATGAAAAAAGTGACATCCCAGAATCCTGTGAAGAGGTCAAAGAAGACGGAAGCGAAAAAAATTTGGCTTACGACTTTGAAAATAACACAAATCCATTTGTGCAAAGAAATCTTTGCGGCATTCAACGAACCAATGATAATTACGCAGCATGTAGACTTGCTAATCCATTTATGCCATCACCGCTGCTGGAGCGGCGTACTATTCTGTAGACTGGTTCTACATTTGTTTGATTTGCTCAAGAGAACTAAACATCGAAGTTCAGATTCTCTATCTCTTGCTGTCACTTGTTGTATGTTTTATTACTGAGGCTGTTGTAAAATGAGTTGTGATGCTTGTTTGCATTTGTCATTATTTTATTTTGTTTTTATTAATTGAGGGAAATAAAGTAAGAAAGGGGGATTCAGTGTTATATGTTGTCGGCAAAACACTAAAGCTACAATCTCAGACACATATGTTGGAACACTTTCCCTCCCCAATGTGTAAAACAATTACTTGCGACAACCAAAATTAGTTCCGTCGACATTGAGGGGAGGGGAGAGCCGCGCACACAGAAAGGTGAATCGTGAAAATGAGAATGTTCCAATGTTCCTTGTGCTCTATGTGAAGCCTTCTCGCAAACCTTCTCTTTCATGCCAAGAACTCTAGAGGCGCCGAAGTACAGTGCAGAACTCTCAAGGAAAAAGATATACATTGGCGAAACCGGGAGGAGACTAGGCGACCATTTCTGCGAACACCTACGAGAAGTTGAAAGAAATGACAAGGACGCATCCAAACCAGTCGCCCGACATTTCAAACTGCCTAATCATTCTAGCCAACACATGACGATCTGCGGCCTTTCCCTACACCAGGGTAATACGGAAAGCCGTATTACCCTGTATTACCGTAATCGGCAACGCTTAATCCCCACGGTATCAACGAACACTTTTCATCCAGCTCATTTATTCTTGTTTTTCACGTTGCGATATTCCCACCAATAGTGCAGCTCCACCACTCCCCATATAAACGAAGTGCAACCCACAATTCCTTGATTCGCTCTGGCAAAGGGCTAACGCTCGAAACGTCAGCTTTCAATCTCTTTACGGTGGCCAAATCTACCTTATCAACTCAGTTGATAAATCCAAAATTTTGTGTTTCACGTCCCCACCGACGCAGCACCACAGTTTCTTTAGAAACTAACCCCCTTGTAAATGAACATTAATATATGAAATTCATATATTTGAACTGCGGATAAAGGTAGAATTGTATGTAGATCATCGCAGTGAAGGTGTTTCAACCTAAGCGGTTGAAAAGAAGAAAACTGAAAAAATTTCAGGCTTGAACGGGAATCGAACCCATGACCTCTGCGAATACCGGTGAAGGCGCTCTAACCAACTGAGCTATCAAACCAACTGGGAGCTGGTCAATTGAGAGTTCGTATTTATCCCGTAGATGGAGAATAAATGAACATTAATATATGAAATTCATATATTTGAACTGCGGATAAAGACAGAATTGTATGTAGATCATCGCAGTGAAGGTGTTTCAACCTAAGCG
The DNA here is from genome assembly GCA_964017195.1 of Siderastrea radians. Lineage (NCBI taxonomy): Eukaryota > Metazoa > Cnidaria > Anthozoa > Scleractinia > Rhizangiidae > Siderastrea > Siderastrea radians. The sequence continues at coordinate 1,602,454 of OZ024893.1, read as the reverse complement.
GTTGAAAAGAAGTTCTAACCTAAGTTCTAACCCCTTTTCAACCTAAGCGGTTGAAAAGGGGTTCTAACCCCCTTGTATCGTTAAATTGTACGACCGAAGTTCTTATACATATTGTACGGGCCTTACGTCACCCGTGGTTTACCGAGTTAAAATACTCTTAGCCTACGTCACGAGTTACAACACACACGAATTCTGGGTTAGATACTCTACTCTCTGTTCAAAATGACGGCAAGAGAAGACCCTGGCACATAACAGGTCATTTGTCTTCAAAAATATTGGAGATTTTGATTAATTCAACACGACAGAAGGCTCGCATTGAATATTGGTTATTGTTTTTGACATCACGTGACCTGCTATGTGCCGGGATCTTTTTTCGTCGCCACTTTTGAATAAAGAGATTACCATGGAGTCAAGGTTGGGCTTAAACTGCCAGTGATAGTGTTCTTATTCCAATGTTCGTTGCTCATTTGTGTTTCAGGGGGGATGCTAGGCATGCCGCCGCCGAATCAATTTTAATTAGTTGCAAGCTTGTGCAAAACGTATTTGGCTTACGTTTCTAACTTAACTGGTTGCTAATTTTGAAGCCTGGATAAGGTCTATTCGAAAATGTTTAAAACTTGCACTTTCCTTAAGTGCTACTAGTCTCTTCTTTAGTTCAACGTGCCACATTTCCTGCTATCTTCAATTGTCATATTACAGGTAATCTTGCCCCGCCGACGAAACGTTTTTGGGATGAGCGTTCTCATCCCTTTGTCATCACGCGCGTTGTCAGTGTATAAAATTTAATTAACTGAGTTGATAAGGTAAATTGGCCACCGTGAAGAAATTGAAAGTTGACGTTTCGAGCGTTTCGTAAATCCAAAGTTTTGTGTATAAATTTATTTATTTGTTTGCCGGTGTGATGTGACGTCAGAATATAAAGCAAAGTCTGCAAAATACTTTGGATGTCAAATAAGACGCATGCTACGAGGAACGAGTACTAATGAACTTGATAAGATAAGAGTACGATATTGTTCGTTCGATATTTGGCGTGTCGAACGATATTAATGGTGTGACAACTGTGACATCATCGTTCAAGGAAAAGTCGAGGTTTAACCTAAGCCATTAAAGGGGTTATGCTTTCTAGAAACAAAAATTTACCCGAACACAATAAGGAATGTATTTTCCTCTTCTCAGATCAGTCACCGCTCGCAAACCTATTATTACCTATTTAGCGAAGTTATCGAATACCGTAAATCCTCCTTTAAGCCCCCCGGGGGGCTTATTTATTTCAAGCACGTTTGGGGGGGGGCTTAATAAAGAGGGGGGGCTTATTTAATTTAGCGAAACGCATTACCGATAGCAAAAAAAGAGGAAGAAACAGACTAGAGTTATGGTTCCCTACTTCCTGTTTTAGACCAGTTGAGGGCGAAAAACTCACGTGCAAGCATAATACAAGAGAAGAAAGGAAGTTGTATTTGCGGTTGGTATTTACCGCCTGTCTACCAGCAGCTCTCAAGATCAAGAATACTGGATCAGTCCACATGAAGCGTTAGGGTCGTAATTAATAATTCAGGCTATCATTTATTAATTTGGTTGTGAAGAACAAGGGGGGGGGGAAGGGGAGCTAAAAAGAGAGGGGGGTGTTAATAACTTTCTTCCTCTGAAAAGGGGGGCTTATTAGAGAGGGGGCGCTTAATAGAGGATTTACGATGTATGGTATCGATATCACCGCATCACATTGTTACAATTGTCTTGACAGGCACTGCTTGGTAGATTTGGCTCCAAACCTCTCCCTCCTACCCCATTTAAACATTTGTTACCTGAATTTGTAGCAATTAAATTAGGTTTCTTGTTACCAAAAACAACACTTTCGATTTATTAAGTCTAATAAACTAAAATGTTCGAGGCGTTGAAATAGTGGGAAGGGAAGCGAAGTGAAAGCGAGGAGAAAATGGACAGGGGACTGGGGAGAGAGTGCGAGATCACGACTCCCTAGGATACAAGGTAAGCGCTTGGTACAGGCTTGGCGTGGAGTATGCACGCGTATACATAAAAAGAAGATTTTTAGTAAAAACAAGCAGAGTTGCAACAATTTCCATGGCCAGGGAAAGGTTTATTTTCTCGTTGTCTTACGGCAAAAGTTACAAGTTGTAATTCTAAGGCACATTAGTTATACAGGTCAAGCCATGGATTCTTGATGGGACTTTAGTGGTTGCTTGTTTTCAATTATTCATTCTTCTGAAAGAAATGGAAATAATATACTTAGATGCGAACAAAATCCTTTTCAATGTACATACGTCCTACTCCGGCCCAAAGTAGTTCATTTGAAAACGGAAACGCACCCTTTTCAGATGCATTTTCGCCTGTCGTCTACACCGCATGCGCAACGCGATCGAAAACGCTGATGAATATGGACACCCTCAAACACGGTTTCAAAAGTGGAGACATCTGAAAAGCAAATATACTAGGGACTATAATTTCAACTGACTTACGTACCCAACAGTCCGGTGAAGACGCGGGAAAACTCATAGTAAAAAGTGGACGGGTGAGAAAACGAAGACTTTCGAAATCGCTTACGTCATTTTCTCTCGTTTTTCAATGCGGACAATCAGGCGAAAACGCTTAAAAAGATGTTGACCTTCAAATGGAACGCATTGGTGTGGACAGGAAGAAACGATATGAAGAAGCTGGTGTGGCATAAGATATTTTGGTACGTTTTCCGGTAAATGAAAAAGAAGAGCTTTTCATTCAATTGATTGTTTGTACCATCTCAAACTGTATACAGCAGCCTCGTTCCCAGGCGTTTATGTGCCATCAGGTGACAGTGGGAGGCTTGGGGCCCAGCGCGATGGGCGAATTTTCTCAATGTGCTCGTCGGATGACGTCACATTTGATTCCGCGCCGAGTACGACTGAGAACGAGATCCAGTGCACTGTAATGCACACGGTTGCTGGAGGGCAAGACAAATCTTATAAGCCGTCCCTAGAGAAATAAATGGTCTAAGTAACCCCAGTCCGTAGGATTTTAAGTGCAAGTTCAAATCACCTGTGTAAACTTCACCGATTTCGGTGCGATTGCTCCTTGTCTCGATTGCGATTTTGAGGCGACGAGAGCTGAGTGTATGTAAAACGTGAAATGCACTTATACTTACGCAAGCAAAAGGGAAAAGCAGAGAAAACTTTAAAACGTGGCTTCTAGAAATCTCACATGCCGTATTGTCCACCACCTTTATCATGTCTTTTGTAAACTTACTCGAGGAAAATAGGTGAAAAGGTTAAAAAAAAGCCTACGAGGTAATTTTAAAATATTCTTATTTGATCGCACGCAACACATTGCGTCACACCAGCGGGCAAATGGTCAACGCTTTATTAAGGTGATTCCATCGAAATAGAAGAAATATTTAAAATTTTCTAAGACTTCGTCCAATTGGTAATTATGTTTAGAACATTTCAAAAATGCAATTAAAAATAGGGCTCACCGAGCTTGTTTTGGCACAACATGGATAGCTGTTGATAGCCACTATACAACCCGCAAGGTTTTCCTGAGAAAACCTAGTACACTCCCAGTTTTTTAATAAGAACGTCGAGGTTGAATTGGCCAAAATTTTAAGAACATGCTAAGAACATACTCTGGCTGAGATTTTGTTAAGAACGTCTTTATCTTGTCTTCATATTTGTAGAATAAGCTATGTGAGAATAAAATTAAGTGTAATAATTTGGTCAGAGTAAGTTACCACCTTTTTGAGCCCCAAATGCTAGAATTTTTGTGATGTCGCAAGTCATTTCTAAAACAAGAAAACACGTATAATTTTTAAGAAATTGGTAGAACTTGACCTATTTGTTCTTTATTTCATTCAAAACTATAATTTATGAAATGCTGTTCAATTAATCTTAAGAACATTGTTAAGAACGTCTAAGGCTCAAATCACCAAAAAAATAAGAACATTCAGTTCCGGTTCAGCCTCAGCTTAAAAATTAGACGTTCTTCTAAAAAAAAAAGAATGTAATCAGAAATGAGAACTACAATTGCTTTAAAAAGTCATTGCTTGTATTGAAATATTGGAGCAGTTCAACAAAATAGACATTTATCTTGCATCGTATACTATTTTAGTTGAGCAGGAATTAAGGATATGAAAAAAATTAAAGAATTTGCCGCGTGCGTACATACCCTGCTGTACCTAAAGACGGGTTCTTTTCGGCATTGAAATAAAAATATCTCAAAGCAGAATTTTTAACTCTTCTTGAAATCGCGATATATTGTACTCGATTATGTGCCATTTGAATTTATGTATTAAAAAATCCGGGTCACGGAGCTCGTTTAGGAGAAAACGACCAATTATTTCTCTGAACTGCTCAGATTTCATAGAAAACCTATCAAGTTCCGAAGGCAAAAAAAATGTTGCGCAGAAAGGATGCGCAAAGCAATTGAAGGGAATCACCTTAACCAATCAGGGCGCTTGTTTTACTTAAGCTGTGTTATGATACTCATCTCATGCGATCTGCTCCTTCCGCTGCATTCTAATTGCCCTGAAATCGCCGAAAATCGTAGCAAAATCGCCGGTAGTTTCAACAGACGATTTGAAGTCGTCCATAAAATCTTATCAAAATCGCGCTAACCTCGTACAAAAAGTGGGTTTTTTGCCTTTTAGACTGTTTGTTACATGTTACGCACCTTTCATCGCTTTCCAGGTGGCCATCGGCACTCTGGTCGTTTCATCATATCCAGTTCCGTACAATATATTTCAGCCGCGTCAAGATCCACCTAGTGTTAAAACCAGGTTTTGTTCAAAAAATAATCTTTCCATATTTTAGATTGATTAATCCGACAATAACAATATTAAATTGTAACCATAGAAATATCTAAAAGACCTTAAAGGAGGATTGTAACAATTGGGCAGCAATTGAGAGAAAAATTGAACTTGATGAAATGAGAGGACTGGGCTAAGATTGAAACAGATTGCACTCCACCCCACCCCAAACCATTTTATAATTGTCAGGCCGGAGTTAAAGCCTTTGGTCAAGAAGTCTTTGAACAGTCTCATTTTTTCCATAACAAGAGCGAAGTCTAGGTTCTTTTTGCCACCTTCTTCTCTATGAAGAAACCTATTCACAGTCTGCTGTCTATAAGGCTTATAGGTCAGTACAGTATTCAAGAGTGCTTTGCAGAGGATGGGTGAGGAGTAGGTGGCCGAGCTGGGGGAGTGAATGGTCGACCACGAAAAACATCGAGGAGTTATCTTCCTAACCCTTCTTGGTATTTTTCCTCCTCCTCCATCTCAAGTTTTTTTTAAAAATCCTATTTCCCAATTCAAATCTAATTTTGCTAAATCCTCATTTCTACTGAGTAGTAGTTTTTCCCAGCCCCATGCCTCAAATCCCATTTTCCCAGCGCGTGCAACTTTTAATGCCCTAATCCAAGTTCCTGTGTTGTCCCTTCAACCTCCTACAACGTCGTGGCTGCAACCCCAGTGTCGGTAATCTCTTGGCAACAGCCCTGATTTCATTAATCACATTTTAGGATTTCATCCACAGACTCAAAAGGTACCACCAACTTGTGCAGCATAAAAAGAACACCGAAGAAAAGTACTGCTCACTAGTTTTCCTGGGGGGTGTACTTCCTAGTAATAGGCTAATGGGGATGTGCCGCTGGATGGGGTCGCATTTTCACGACTGGATTGACTATAATGGGGTTGCATTTTCATTAGGAGCTAATAGAGTTACTAGAATGGGGTCGCACATTTGCGGGATTTCAGGGGTAAGTAAATTCCGGCAAGTAGGGATTTGGGGTATATTCGCCCAAAAGTGACTAACATGGGGTCTATAATTGGCTACAGAATAGACTATAATGGGGTAGGGGTCTGGAGAGGCCAGCGGCACATACCCAGCAAAAATTGACCCAAGTACCCCCCCGGGGCTAATTTTAAATGGAATTTTTACAAATTAGGAATTAATCCAGAGACTCAAAACTCAGAACCACTTCACAGACTAGTAGAACCACTTGAAAAAAGAAAATATTTAAGTAATTCGAAACTTTCTTGATGCAATTAAAATTCAAAGCTTTAACAATATTTGAGCTTTTGTCCTCTGCGTTACTGTTGCGCATGGAGGTTGTGAACTGGCAAGTTCCTTGTAGTTTGTTTTGCGTTCATTCGCAAATGCATGCATTGTGTTTTCTATATTTGCAGTTCTTTTATGATTTCATTTATCAATTCTTGCATAAGCAGTCAACCTACCGATCGTTTGCCGAAGCACGATGCATCCGAAGGATCGCATGGTTGCCTTCCTACGTCGTATGTCTCGATACCAGTCTTCCACTTGGGAAATGTTTTACTCGCGGTCTTCTTAACTGCGAATTTCTTCTTTCCTGCTGGCCCGCGGCAAAGGGGATTATTCTTTGTGCAGAATTTACTTGAAAATGCTCGAATCAAAGGGTTCTCAATATCATTTCGGCTCGTAAGGGTTCTCCTTACTGCTCGTTTTCTTCCAAGGAAGACTTTGCATCTGGCGTTATTCTTGTCTTTTGGATTACATTGAATGCCTCGTCTAAATAATCTATCTTCAGTTTTGCGGCGTCCTACTCGATTTGGTGTCTGACATTCAGCTAAATCACTGCATTCTAAAGGCATTTCTTCTCCTGGTACGGGATTACCAAAGCCCTCTTGTTCATCTGACATTTCCTCAGGAGACGCTGAAAGCAAGATTACACGAAGAGATAACGGTCAAACTTGCATAAAAAGGGATAAAAAGGGATTGCACCTCGTTTTTTTCATATTTTAGAGTTGTATCCACAGAGGTAAGACTTAAAAATTATGACAAGATATGTGGAAATCCGAAAACCGTAAAGACGAATCATTTGCAAAAAGACAAAAACAATGATAAGTGAAAGGCCAAGTGGCTTCGCTCTGAAACTTTGTACGGTTTGAACTCTTTGCTGTTTAGCTACCAAAATCGACGTATCAAATGACCGCTTGCAGCATTTTGATTTTCACCGCGGTATTTATCACATTGACATCGTTGCCAGTTGAAAAAAAAATTGCTTTGCACTGTAAAGTAATAATTTTACTAAGAGCATTTTGCTGTAAACAGGTGAACTGCAATTGCAAGTGAACAATAAGAAAAGAACCTAATGAGCATGTCACTAGCGTAGGGCAAACAAAAATTCTGTGTTCCGATAGGCGTCGAAATCGCATTCCGGCCGAATGCTCTAACCTCTGTTAGATCAGATAGTCCCCTTAAAGGTTAGCCGAGAATTTTATTTTCTGGTTTTACAGTTTTAAAAAGCAGTGTGATAAATATTCACATTGTTAATTATTTTATGAGGTATCTCGATGGCTACATCTTAACTGCAAGTTCAGCCTTGTCAGCATGCGTTTTTACAATATATGGCACTATGCTGGAGGCGCACGCCTAGCAGCATGGCGACCTATGGCTCACTGCAAGAGAGAAGATTAGTCCCACCCTCCCCTGAGGGTTAAACTTTGACTTTTTTTTGTCATGACAATTTTACCTGAGTGAAGAAAACAAAGGATCGCGTACGTGAGAAATATGACGGCGCCGAGACTGGACAGCTTCGCCATCATAATCTTGCCTTCCTGTTGAAGTAGTATTATTAAAGAATAAGAAGGAATAGTTTGACTCTTTCGCTTCAGAAATCAAAACTTAAGCTTAACGTGGATTGACTGAGTTCAAAACTGGAGTGACACTGGTTATATTGTTGTAACAGATGATTCTAGCTTATGAGTGTGAGGGTGAAATCGTAAAAGCTTCTTCTCAACCAATGTAATCGAGCAGTACTTTCCTGTGGTGCTGTTACAAGATTGCTCTAACTTTTGAGTCTAGTGGATAAAATCCTAACGAGTGATCATTCAAATTAAAGCTGTTGAGCCACACTTTCCGGTGTTGCTGTTGTTTTTTTCAGTAATTTTTAAATGAATTTGTGATTGTTTCTGAATTCGCCTTGTACAATCTTGGCAGTAAAAGAGTTTTTTGTAACATCATTTCATGAGCGTTGGAATAAAAAATAATGGCTTAGCCAACTGTAAGCGCAATATCACATCCGACAAGAGCATAGTTTTAATTTTAAATACTGCTTTAATATCAACCCATAAAACAGTTAATTATTTAAATAAATTTGAGTTAGAAATTTCAAGATAAAACAGTGATCACAAAAAAATTCGCTAAACTACGCGCTTTCGAAGAATCCCAACAGGAGATGGTGTGTGCTCGCTGGCTTAATCATGCGCTGTGTTTCATGGCGCATTTTTAAATGCTCATCTCAGTGGAAAAACACTGAGAAGAGCAAGGTAGATAATTACATAGTATAATATGATAAAAATGAAATCAGATCATTTTTCACGATAGGAATACTTTGAGTTAGTTACGCCAACAGTTTTCTTAACGGTCTATTAACAGTAAAAGAAAAGAGAAGACATCCATATTTGCTTGACTTAAACCATCGAGCTTTTTAATTTCATGAATCTGCATGCCGGTGATGCAGCAGATAATTTTGGAGAACAAAACCTTGCATTTTTTATATTGTAACCTTGAAGATTTTTCAACCGAGCTTAAAGGTAATATGTTTTACGAATAACATGAATTTTTCAGCTAAAAATGCTTTACCGAATATTTCAGTTTTTTACTAATCATTTTAAGTACCTAACTGAAAGAAAAGCATGCATGGTTGAACTTGCTATGGATACGCGATGTTTAGGAATAAGTTTCTTCATTATTTTTATGTAAAATAACGTAAAAAGCTACCAACTGAAAAACGTTGACCTACCTTTCAGCGTAACGCTATTCCTTCCCTTTCGTCGTTTCTTGAAACAAGCCTCAGTAGTCTCGACTTGAATGGTGTTACTCAAAACAAACTGGCCTCTATTTATCTCATGAATCCTGTTATGTTGTCGGAAATCTCTGTGAAAGATTGTGAAACACACTTCCTGACTAAACCGGGTCATTCTCTTCTTTGAATTTGCTGTAGTAGGCGTTTGCCGCCTAAGACAAGTCCGTTGATCCGGCCATTAATCACTGCAATGTCTCTTCCCGCCATCTTTGGCGCACCGTATTTTGCATGGTTAATTTCCAGGACAAAACGCAGACGGGTCAATAAACGATTTATTACTTGGGATTACAAGCGTAATGCACTTTTCCCGCCAAAATTAAAGCTTTCTTACACATTTTTGTTTTAATCTGTTGTTTTGCTGGGGCAGGTGCTATGGAACTGTTAACAAAAGGCTTCATAAATTTCTTCCTACTCTTGGTCATTAGGCTAAATTTATTTTATTTTGTTATCACCCAGGTCCGCTAATAGCCCCATAAAATGCGAAATCCCACCCGCTATTAATCCTTCTTTCTCTAGTTCACTCTTTAAGCTTTCCTTTACTTAGATGTTGCCGGTGCTGATCAGCGAAAATCTTTCGGGCATATTTTGAAAACATCCCGGATAAAGGAACTTTCAGCGAGAGGGCAAAAGCAGAAACCACATACACACGCTCATTCTGTAACGACGTATCTTATCCCTACGCACAATCTTGCTAAGGAGACTGCATTATGCATCTGCAGTGTTTTTGCTCAATCAAAGTTTTAATTATTTCGCGCTGTGATACAAAGTTTTCCTTTTGCGAAAGACTATCTCACAAACAGTTTCACATTATGCTAAAGAGTGACTAACTCTCTCCGAAATGTATATATTTTTCTTACAGTTTCAACATTTCAAGTAAGCTTGTGACCAGTTTTAAGACCTTCGACAGCCTGGGGACATTCTCCTAATTACTAGTAAAGAAAAGCGTGAAAAAGGGTGGTGGTAAGCAAAGAAAATTAAACCTCTAATCCATTCAACCACCCCTGGTTATTTTCGGTTGTTATTCCGCAATGTTTCTGCCTTTAGCAGCTGAGACTACATAATAAATAACATGAGGATAACAAAATATTAGTGGAACACGCAATCCTTTCACCTCGGAACTTAAAATTGGTGAAATATTCAATTAACGCAATACATCAATTTTTCACAAATAGTATGTACAATTAGAGTAGGTGATTAAAGAGTCCCTCTCGCTCGCAAATAAATTATCATCCACTGAATTGTCAATTTATGGGAAGATATATTGGCATTTTAAAACAGGCACTTCCTGATTCAGGGAACAAATCTCATATTGATCTCGGTCGAATGGACTCTTTGCCACTTCTCCTTCTAGAGGAACGTTCTAGTAGTCTTCACAGGAACTTGTTTGACTAATGAAAAAAAGCTTATGTTTTCCTTACTTGTTAGGAACTGGTTTACCACTTTAAAGTATCAGTTCTCGTATGTTTTCCAGTTAAACAATTTGAAAGAAAACAAATTTGGTTGAGAAAGAGCAACTGTGATTTTTTGGTTCATCTGGATTCTCTTCTTCCAGTTTTAATAGAAATAATCACCAAACCGCATGATACAATGAAAAATCATATCTATTTATACTTTGCACAATGTTCTAATACAATAATATTTGGATTTCTGTTGAATTGAAGGTACACTTAATCAAGAAAAATTCAGGTCCGTGCGATATATCATATGCTATTTCTTTAGCCTACAATTTTTCTTGTCATCTGATGAAGTTTCATGGCTTGATATTTTATTTGGATGTCTTATCTTCAATGCAATTGAAATGGAAAACAATAAATCTATACTCTTTCTATTGTAGACGGGGATTTCTTGTTGTCTTGTGATTTCTCCTTCACTTATCGTGGTCGTTTTTTTTTCTTTTTCTTTAGCACTATAATACGTCTTCAAACCACAGAGAGAAATTGTACTGGAAACCATATTCTGGGAAACCACCTAGTAGTGCTAATGTTTCTTCTTGATTTCGTTTCAGCAGAATCCAACCAAACAAGATCTCAAAAAACGTTGAAACAAAAAAATACAATTTTCATCAAAAGTCCATGCTATCATTACCACACCGTTCCTTGCTACTAAAGTTTATCGCAATACGGAAAATACTGAACAAGACGTGAGGTATATGTTTGTTCTACCGCGGGCGTTTTGTTTTAGCCCCGTCGGTCTTTCTTCCTCTAAAACGCCGGCAATATCTGCTCAATTAAATTGAGTGATAGTTTCATTTACTCCCTGAAGTAAAATATTCAGTACAATTATATAACAATGAAAGATTCGCCGCCAAGAATGGCCGCCGGAAAGATTAGAGCTGAACTTCCCCGTTTTGTTTTGATGTTAAGCGCCCGTTTTGTTATTCAAAATAGTTCTTTGTGCAAGGCAAAGCAAAAAGGAATTCCAAATAAACGTATATTAGTTGTCTTTTGAGTTGTCCATAATATATATTTTATTCTATTATAATTTTCGAGTTTTTTCGAAACGTGAAATAGAGTTATTCCTTTAAATAAATTTACTGCCACCTCCATGTGGGCCTCGTAGATGTTTTTCTCCCTTCAACCATTCAGTGTGGCCTAAAACATACGTACCTTTAGAGCTCATATTAAGATTTATATTTATTTGTTTTGTAATTTTCAGCAATGTACATTCTTTACTCAAAAATTAGCTTTGTTTAAAAGTTGTTGTCATATTTTCCCAAAGTTCAGTTAATACTTCAGTTTCAGTTTTATATACAGTATATTTAACTTATTTGTTAATTTGTATATAAATATAATAAAATTAGTGAACTACAAATAAACTGCAGCACTGGTGTTGACGCAAACTGACGTCAGTGGTGTTTTTTCAGCGGTGTTTTTCATATTGCAAGGCCTATGTATTGCAAAGCGCTGTATTCAGCTGTTAGCTGTTAGCCGCTGTTCCAAAAAAGCTAGAGGAAACCTTGCGGTGGCTTAGCATCCTACTGAGAGGGGAGGGGTAGTAGTACGTAGCAATACTCTTGTTTGCTTCTTGCGACAGACACTGGGTTAATTTCCGGCTGTGTGCATAGGTCATCCGTGTCAGTGCGGACTTTGACACTAACCTATAAACTAGAGGGGAGAAGAAGGAGGGGCAGATTGATAGAAACATGGCGGCGTGCAATGGTAGGGCGGACTATGAAAACAGAAAGAGTGAAGATCTTGGACTGACCACTGTCGGGTAAGCAAACAGTACAGAAAGAGTTAATATCCCGTAAAAATGCATTGACGTTCTGTAACCTTTTCACAAGTCGGTCGAAAACGCCGCTGTGGACGCAACTTTTTCCGGTTTAAGACGATTTAAACGGAGGAATTTGAAAAAGTGTGGATGATATCAACTGAACTCCTAAGGTAAATTGGCCACCATAAAGGAATTCAAAAGCTGACATTTTGAGCGTTAGCCCTCACGTCAGAAAGAATCATTTTCGGCAAAATTATGCACTGGAGATAAAGATCTCCTTTTCCCATCGTTTTACAGTGGACAATTAGCAAAAACGCATAAAAAGTATGCGTTTTTGCTAAAAAGTACGCACTTTCTATGCTTCGAAAGCTTTTAAGACCATCACACGCCTTTCTCTTGGTTTAAGGGTCTGACGCTAAATAAGGGAATCACTTTCCGGATAAAAAACACACTTATTGTTCTATTACTCTTCTTGAGTAAGGCTAGCGCCAACCGGTAAGAAAAAATGGTGCAATTTGAGTTACTTTAAAGAACTGTCTAGAAAAGAATTCTGCTGCCGACTAAAAATCTGTTTACCTTGGATTGATTTTCCAAGCTGCTCTTAACTCAATAGTACATCGTCAGAGGATATGTTTTATATTTAAGCAAACCAATGTCGCCTGAAGGCGAGCTGAAATTGTTTGAATGTAAGTCGGAAAACAATACACGCTGGACATTTTGGCATGCAGTAACTCACACCATCCAAAGAGTACGTTCACTGTCAAGAAAAAGTCTCCTGTGTATACATATTTGAAAACTAAAGTCTAAGGCCAGTTTCAAACGTCGAACTTTACGTGTGAAGAATTTCATGCAAATAAGTAAAAGAGGAAGTTAGTTCTTTTCTTTTTTGGCTAATTTGCAAATTTTCGTGTTCATGTTACTGCAGAGTTTTTCGCAAAGTCTTCCCACTGGACACAATGATTTCAAAAGTCTCCAACAACTAATATTTGTGTAGAAAAACTCTGAAGTTCATCTAATACAAGAGCGCGACTTGAATCAAGATAAAAAGACGCTTACGTACCGTTGCGTGCATGCACATTTTGGTCACATAATGAAGCGATTTTCTTGTTATTTACTACAAGGTAACTCAACTGAATCACAACACCTGTTGCTCATTGATGAGAGGGAGCGTAGAAAATCTCCGAAAAAATCCTCCCGCTTGTGAAGGAGTGGATTATTGTGAAATCAATAATTTCCAAAACGATACACCTTTGTCACAATGTTGCAATACATCTTCCTTGCGTGCTTTATCACAGAACAAAGCACAGTTTTGGCTTTTTTATTTGTTAACTATACTATGAAAAAATAAAAATAAACCAACACACGACTCTTTCCTTCTCAATCATGATCACGGAAGACAAAAAAAAAAAAAGAACCGGTACCAAAGCATACAGGCGGGAAATGATTGTCCGAATGTGGATAATTGCGTCACGAAGTTGCACGCAATGCTGTAGGATAGCGAACAAACACCGGCTGAAATTGTTACACGCAATGTTGCAGAAGAAGCCATCGATTCTATTTCGGTTATATTAATATTTACAAGGATAGACACAAAGTACAACTTCACTTTGCCTCTATTATTTGTTACTCCATTGGCGGGCGTTAATCTGATTTTGTTACGAGACATGAGTTGCCCGAAACATGACCTAGTGTAACATCGTTTTAAAAAGCTTTAAAAGCTGACATTATAGTAAAAGCCAAAGAAGATAAAAAGGAGAATTAATGCTAAAAATAACCAAGATAAACAGTTTAATTGGTTAGATTTAGAACTCAAACGAAGCCAAAATATGTTGACGCAAAAATAGTTTCCACCAACAGGATATATGAGGCCGGCTATTTTGAAAGCCAAAGACTTGTTTTCGTCTATTCATAGGAGACCTAAAAATAATGGTTTTATCATTCACATTATTTTTTCTGGCGTTTTGATCGATAGAGAAAACATTACGTCAGAGCAAATATTACCTACGAACTGAATGGTCTTGCTCACGCCAATCACAGTGCCAAGTTGTTTTTTATAATATTTTTTGCAATTCTGGTCTTGCGCAGTTATGTCCTCTTTCGAATCACAATCGCACCTAACGCTCAGGAGTCATGGGAAAGAGGTTTAGCGAGTTTTCTTGAGCAACTTAAAAGCTGCAACTGAAGGGAGGAAGCCAGAGTTTGTAAAGGCGCTGTTACACTAGGCAATCTTTTTTGTAACTTGTCTCGCAATTTTGTTGCGATACAAGTTACAGGAAAAACTTCCCAGTGTAACATACCCTGAAAGGAACATGCCTCGCAACATTTTTGTTACTGCAATCGTTGCGAGAAATAGAAGTCGGTTCTACTTTTCGCAACGATCCTCGCAACGCTGCAACGAATTTTTCCAGCGTTGCGTAGAAGTATTACACTAGGCAACGTTGCGTGCAACTTGTTTCGCAACGGCACAACAAAATTGCGAGACAAGTTGCAAGAAAAACTAGGTGCAAACAAGACATCTTTGACCGCCAAACATGACATGTTTGGCTGCCAAACATGACATGTTTGGCTGCCAAACTTTGAAGTTTGAAGGCTGTTAGAGCAGGTTTCGCTAAAATGGCAGGTGTCCAAAAAACGAAGAAGACCTACAAAACGCAGATTTTAGATGGTTTTCTTCGAGATTTGGGAATATTAACGGGCACCTGAGAAAACATATTGACTTTGTCGAATATTTATGCAAATTTTGGCATTGAAACCCGATCACGCACGTAGGAATGCAAGTTTAACGGCTGACAAACTTCAAATGTTTGGCGGCCAAACATGCCACGTTTGTTATCCAATTAAAACATGTTTTTTCTTCACGTGTCCACGCTTAGATGAAAACGACGGTAATTGAAGTGCTCGCCACTGGGTCTTTTTGATGTTCCTGAGCCTGGGGGTGAGAGCAAGAAAGTGTCCCGGCTCCTTAACTTCGAGTGTATTAAGGCTATGACGACAAAACCTCAAAGATAAATAGTAAGATCAAAAAATGGTGTTTCCTTTGTGGTCCGCAACACAACCTTATGATATTATATGACGTGAAAATTACGTCACAATTTCCAAACGGCAGCAATCTTGGATCCACCTTCTTGGATTTCTTGATTTCTTTAATATCTCCAAAAACCACCAAAATTGGCCAAATATTAGTATTAAACCCAATAAAAGAACACTTAAATGATGTACGTTACCGCAATGTAGTCATATTGTTTCATGAAAAACAGGAAAATTCAAAATTTGGGGGAAAAAACTGCCTGGTTGTTGCTAACATCAAATTTAGTGAATTTTAAAAAGCTGTTAACACTCAAAGTCAGCGCGGACTCTCTGTTCCCTTCCCCGTCAGGCTAAATACCAAAACTAAAAATATCGAGTTTTAACAGAGACAGAGTCTGAAGCTAGTTTGACCATTGGCACAGGGCTTGTGGTAGAAAAAAGAAAATGGGACACAATTTTCCGTTCGGATACTCCTGTTGGGAATTTTGGACTACACTTTCAGCCAGTACACTGACATTTTTATCGATTATGAGGTTAGGCTGAGATCGCCGGCGTGTGATGATAACAATAACTTTGTTCTGACTGGGCATTCTAAAGCGAGCGCGCGAAAGAGACGCACAAAGGTTGACTCATAGGGTTTATATGGGAGATGGAAGCGCCAAGATGGGCTTCTGACTACCTCTAAAGACGTTCCGTTTAATTTGAAAAATTTCCTGTTGGGCAAACCAAGCAGCCTTACCATTTGCACACCAACGGAAGATATCGGGCTTTTTTCCTGTAAATGGTAAACACTTACTATGCCGAGAAGCAGTATCAATGTTAACTCGTACAACGCTAAAAGCGGGATCGTGGTTTGGATACTTGGTGGTTCGGGACAGCGAGACGGACGGGACGAAAAGCGGATTTCATGAAATGGTCTGAC
Organism: Siderastrea radians; assembly: GCA_964017195.1. Taxonomy (NCBI): domain Eukaryota; kingdom Metazoa; phylum Cnidaria; class Anthozoa; order Scleractinia; family Rhizangiidae; genus Siderastrea; species Siderastrea radians. Next base: position 1,586,469 of record OZ024893.1, on the reverse strand, counting down.
GTTACGTATACTGTATAATTTGAGCGCCATTTTGACTATTTACAGAAGTTCCTGCTATTCACTATTAAAATAATATGACAGTCTTACCTCTCCTATCGTCTCCCGACCACCGCTCACATCTTCATACTAAATTGCTATCTATACTTTGATAAACCAATGCAAGGGGATGAGAGAAGAAGGGGAAGACTAGTCAAGTCAAGGGAATGTCAAGGAAAACAGTTCCAAAACTCTTACCCCTTGCTTTGTTCACCCTACGACAGCTGTCCTCGCCAACCTCATTACCTTAGCAGCTTAGTGAGAGGAGAGTGCTTTTAGGCATAGCAAAATTATTAATTCTTCCCTTCGTAAAATATTCCGTGCTCATTATTTTTTCCACTTTTTCAGTTTTCTAGAGTACAAGGAAATGTTGCTTTTTGATTCATATGGCACTGACACGTTCAATGGGACCACCCGACTTCCTTTCTATTGATTTTAACTTTTATTTAACTGTTAATTTCATTCTTTCGCGAGTCCAAATGTGCTGTGCACATGCTTGAGAGATTGCAAGTTGAGTAAAGATTCAAAATATAATATAACATATATGCGTCTTAGTCTGACACTCTGCCGATCATTTTCCCGCGAGCCTGCATTTTCTTCTTCAGAGCTCGGAATTCTTCTGAAGTGTACTGTTTCTTGGATGTTTCCTATGGAAACAAATTTCAGAATTTAATGTGCAGCAGACAATCGTCCAAAATGTGAAACAACAACAACAACAACAACAACAACAACAACAACATCATCGTCATCATTAACAACAACAGCAGCCTCAACAACAACAACAACAACAACAAAAAGGATTCAAAGAGCTTAAGAGTAAATAACAATAGAAGACGGTCAATCCCCATGCCCTCAATACTGATACCTACTAATAAAATAACTAGAATAACTCAGTCAACCCTCTCTCCTCCGCTGATGGTTTTTTAACATATATATTCTCACACTGCATTATTACACCATAAAAATAAAACGAACACAGGCTGACTGGGCGCTGTACGACGCATTGTAAGATAGGCTCATGTACGACTCTACTGATTTCGTGGATTAATCGTTTAAATTGTATTAATACCTTTCTTTCTGGGCGTTTCTTGTCTCCTCTTTTCTTCTCACTGAGGAATTAGAAGAGTATCAAAAGATTGAGCGAAATATAATTAGTAGTGAAAAGGCCAGGACCTGGTAATAAAATGTCCTGGTATAATACTTTGTTCCAACGTAACTGAAGGCTTTCGTTTGTTTTAATGAAATTGAAATCAATAAAGGTGATGATAATGTTGAATCCAAATTGTTGGAGTGTCACGTCATGTAAGGTTGCATGAAAATAAGATTATTTCTGCGGACTATGAAGAAAGTAGATCCTCGCTTTCGAATTCAGGTTTTTATTAATGTAGGTTAGAGGTGTTTACAATACCCACTTCGCCAATCAAAGTAAGCGCGTGCATATCTATTATTTTTATTACAGTGACTCACCTTGTCTTAAGTTCTTTTTCTTTGTAAGTTGTGTCTCCTTTACTTTCCGCGGGATTGTTTTTTGTTTCGCTTTTCTTGGCTGCTTGTCCCCCCAGAAACATACTTGCTTTCACTGCTTTTCCGATCCCTTGCCAGCGGTTAGCAAGCGGCTTTATTTCCTCCAACGTGTGACGTTTCTTTTTCAATGCTTTCAACTTTTCTTTGTGTGGCAGGGAAATTGCAAGCTCAAGAAGATATTTGAACAAGCCGTTAAGCCGTTCAACTCGAAGTCTTAATTTTGTGATGACAACCTTTCTCAGCAACTCCAGTGTTTCTGGACTACGCCGAGCAATCAGTCGCTGAAAGCTCGCTTTGCCAAGCTCGTACACTTCCAACGTTTCAACGCACTCTACGCTAGCACAGAACTCTGGGACATCAAGAATCATTTCTACGTCTCCTATGACGTCATTTGGTCCAATGGTAGTGGCTTGTATTTCGCGCTGCCGGAGTCTGGTCTCCATAGCAGCGAAACCGTGTGCCAGTCGTCGACGTCGCCTTTCAATTACGGTCAGAGGTCTCACAAGGTCTTCCAATGCATTAAGTTCAATTTTTTCCTGGTCATCGCCCAAGTTTATATCTCGTTTCTTCGCTGCCCTTCTCGGGTTTAGAGCCTCGTACTGTTCCTTACACTTGCGCGGATCGGACAGCACCTTTGCGGCGCCTTTAGCGATGAAATAAATTGAGTTACACGGGGAACCTTGTTCCACAACGCGATTTCCAAAATTCACTTTATGCATTTTCAGGTTTTCCATCAGCAATGATTTCAGTGCTGTAGGCCAGGAAACGAAGAGAGGACAAGTAAGAACAAAGCTCGACTTCTCCTTCCATTCAAGATTATGGACTTGAAACGACTTCTTGTACAGCTCCTCGTTGATAATGAACAGCTCGGTGAGTTCATCAGCAATGACTGTAGCATTTCGTTCTTTTTTGTCGCTCATCAACACCATCTCGCCAAAACTGCTTCCGCTTTTCAGACTCCCCAGATCGGTGCCAAATAACGCACGTCTCTCCTGCATACTGCACCTGCGATCATGGTGAGCATGGAATTCGCCGTGATGTTCATCTTCTTTCCTGGCGTACATTGACGCTGATCCCTTGAGAATCACATAGAAACTACGACGAAACAAAATCTGATTGAAAAAGGCTCAAATGAACTCAGCTTATACACAGGTAAAAAATCGTCAAAACAACTGTCAGCGGCTAAATTACCACTTAGCTGAATTGATTGTAAGATCGCCTCACCCAACTTGAGATTTTGGCCCTGGGGCTCGGACTCCCAATTTTTAAGTGGTGGGGTTTTCAGATTTTTTGGGATTAAAACCAGGAGTTTAAGGACGGTGCCTCCTTTTGTTACTGCGCATACGTTCTGCGCATCTCGGGATATTCGGGTTTCTTAAGGAATTTGCCCCCTAATACAACAATTTTTTGCGCGGCTTATGACTACGTAGTGGAAAAAGCAGATCTCAGCAAGGGCTATCAGAATCCAAAAAGAAAATTGGGGTAACCACGCATTTTTCAGAGATAATTGAGCTTAAATTTGGAAAGAAATTGCCATACATTCTTTGTATTTTAACGCTTTTTTAGAATTATGGTTGCTTAATTATCTCTGAAAAATGCGTGGTTACCCATATTTCTCTTTTTGGATTCCAATAACCATTGCTAAGATCTACGTTTTCCTTATAGTCATAACCTTTGCAAAAATACATTTCTATTAGGAGGCACCGTCCTTGAGGCGCCCACAATTTTCTTTTTTGATTCTAATGGCCCTTTCTAAGATCTGCTTTTTCCGCGTAGTCATAAACTGTGCAAAATACCTGTGTATTAGGAGGTGTGAGGAGAGAAATTACGATGATTTAGTTTGATTTTATTTATTCGCTTTCGCTGAGAAAAACATAGAAAATTCCAACATAGAAGTTATTATTTTAGTTTGGAAGTAGCAGGTTAATGTTCCAGTTCATGAACCGTAGCAAGCACCTGTTGTTTTGTCGTGGATCATAACTCTAATTAGTGTTGAAGTGTAACGGAACCCGTACTAGCCTTTTGTATAACTGTTATCTACCTGCCTTGTTTTGAAAGTGATTAATGTTGTAAAAGTTAAATTCCGCTTAAACCAATCGTGCTTTCTGAAACACATGATCTAATGTTTGTTAAGACTTTCTGAGGAGATGATGTAATGCTGTTATTCCTCATAAATAGAAGTGTTTTGTAAAATATTCTTTGGTTACGTTTGTTGGATTAAACTGTATGTTGGACCAAGTCTGCCTGTTCTAGTGTGTCTCCGAAGATAATATTCCTGTAACAGATCCTGGACTTCCGCAGCCAGCGTGTGTTCCCCCAGAGTTGAGAGCGCTACAGAGATATTGCAGAAATAATCAAGAGAGCCGAAAAACTTATTATCACAGTGGTGGAGAATCCGGGTAGTTACAGCGAATTATCAAGAGACGTTTAGAGCAGTCCAGAACGGAATGTAACCCCTTGGAGCAAGTAAAGCAGTTTACGCCCAAGTAAGTCAAAGTTTATATAAGAAAATTTATGCCCAAGTTCTGGAAAAGAAAAACTCCTTATGACTTAAGGAGCAGAAACAACAAGCATAATACTCCAAAGCCGAAAGTGGACGCCTGCGTAGAGTGCGATCTACCTTTCGACGAGGACGAGATAGCCCCAGAATTAAGACGTGTGCCAATCGCAAAAGAAGGAACTAGTTCGGAACCATTGGAACTCTGTCAAAAGAACGCTGAAGGGTTTAACAAGACAGACTTGGAAACCGTAGATATCAGCGTTGATTCCAATAGCGACGAAAGTTACAGTGTTTTGGCTCCGCCCGTTCTCAGTAGCTCTACGGATACTGAGGAAGAAAATAATTCAGAAAAAGAAAAAGAAAAACAGAACATTATTGGAGAAGTTGGTGCGACAGGTGGTAAACAAATACCTGTAAGCACAACGCCTTTTGCTGGCGAACGTACCACTGCTAACACCATTTCAGCTGGTGGACAGCAGGTGCCAGTAATTAACTCACCCGCCGATATTTACAATCACTTTGCTCGGAAGAGGTTGTCTTACGACGAAGATATACCAGAGGATCTGAACTCTGAGGAACATTTCACGTTATCGGACAAAAGTGAGTCCAGCAGCGATACGGACTCGGACGATTTTCTACGAAATTCGGACAAGAGGGAGCCCAGTGCGACTCGAGATTCTACAACAGGTACCATGCAAGCAGAGGTGGTAACCGAGTTACAAGACCAAATAGCTTCGTTGCGACGAGAATTATTGGAACAACAAGAAAGAAGTCGTCGGCAAACTATAAACGCTGTTGAACATGCACCGCTCCCGGATACAACTAGTACCCACAGGCCACCTGCTTTTCATGGCTTCGACTCAGAAGATATAAATCGCTGGTTGGATAAGGTGAAAAACTACTTAAAGTTACGCCGGATAAATACAGCCACTCCCACCGCCTTGGCTGAGTTGGTGCTTAACCTTGCAGGACCTGCCGAAGATTTCTACTATTCTTTGGAGGAGGACAAAAGGGACACTTATGATAAATTACGCGATGCTATGAAAGAGAGATTTGCTAATGAAAATCAAAGTTGGATTATCTGGCAAGCAATAACCACCCGCCAACAAGGACCTGTCGAATCCCTTGACACATATTTGACTGATTTAACAGCTAAGTTTCGCCGAATAAACATTTCAGATGCCGATAAGATGCGTTACTTTGTTCAAGGACTGAGAGCCAACTTAAGGGAAACTGTTTTACTAAAACAGCCCAAAAGTTTTCGGGAGGCTGAGGAGATGGCTCGCCTCGCAGCGGCAGTGAAAACTACTATGGGCAATTCTAATGAAACTATGGCCGTCCAGTTAAATAACTTGACAAAGACACTTAACACTATGGTAGCAGGTACCAGTAGGCCATCAAACACCTGTCAACAACAAGCTATGCAAACACAACTGGATGTGATAACCAGGAAATTGGACAATTTAACGACTCCGTCGCCCAAAACAGAAAAAGTTGCCGCCTATTCTGAGTCACCAAGGCGTGATGAGTCGAATATATTTCAACTTATGAATGAATTAAAAGAAGACCTGTCACGGAAGTTCGATCACATCGACCGGCGTATCAACGGTTTGGCAAATCGCGAACGTGACACTAGGAATAACCGACAGCGATCAAGAGATGGCAGACCATTGTGTTTCTATTGTGGATCAGAAGGACATCTCCTAGTTAGTTGCCCACAACGAAATGCCCATGCCAAGAACGACGACCAGCAGCAAGGAATGCACTGCCTGCTCCAGAAGGCGTTACTCGGCGTACATTTCAGCCTGGTTTTCAACCCCGACAGCGTGCACTGCCTCCGTCGGACAGACAAAATCGTGTTGCTGCTGTACTCGATGATTTTGCCGAACCAATATATGATTATTTGGCTTTTATGTGGCCCGATGGCGAGGATCTAGAAGAAGAGGACTATTATGATGCCTATGCTAGTGACGGTGGCGTTGCTGATGGCTATGGTGAATGGGATTATTACTATGATTACGAACCTGAAGAAATCGGGTACGACCAGCCCACAGAGATTGAATTAGTATCAGGCCAAGTTGTCGGACAGTTGTCAAAGACAGACATCTGCGTGGACACCACAACTGACCACGAAACTGCTGACCAGACCCTGGGGAGAGTCTGTACTTTTAGTTCACGTCTTTTGAATAAAGAGAACTTTAAGGAAATACAGACCGCTGACCAGCTAGTAGGGCCTAAGCCTATCTCGGATCCGGAAGAGTTACCTGACGGAGTGTGGAAAGAAAACTTCAGCAGCCGCAGCTTAGCCGTTGAGACCGCTGACCACTTAAGCCTGGCTAAGAATGACCTCCAGGGAGAAACAGAGAATCTTGACCTGTTTGCTTTACCTCCGCATAATTTGCCGGAAATGTCTCTCACTACAGGAGAAGCCGTAAGTGAAGACTTCCCATCAAAGGCAGAAGCTACTGACCAGTACGTGGAAACGACATTGACGGGTGACATTCCACCAAAGTCTGAAAATGTGGTCCAGTTTTCAGAACGACCCATGGGAGAAGCCCAAGCGCCGGAGTTGGAAACCGCTGACAAACCTGGGGAGCCGCCTAAGACTGATAATTTTACATCCCAAGAAACAAGTGCTGAGCCAACCATGCCGCAGGATGCAGTCCCGGGCGAGTTAACTGAAATTATCATTGAGGTCCCTAGGCCCAAAGTTGTGGGAAAGCAAGTGATGTTTGCAGTTTTCCCGCCACCAAAGGCTGACTATGAGCTGGAAATCCACACAAAGGAAATTGTCACCAAGTCTGCAGGTGATGACGTTCTACAACCAGACGATCAGAGGTACCAATCTCAGAGTTACCCCGATGATGCAAGATTCCCGCTAAATGAGGAGAAAGAACATGTGGTTGATTATGAGCGGTTGGCCAACAAGACAACATCCACAATAGCCACACAAGCCAATGCAGACCACAGGGAACCCAAGCCAGGCGTGCCTACTGGAGAAGTTCCTGTATCGAGGCAGAACAGCTCTCATAATGCATTGAAATCCACAGATGAACGACTTAGACGCGCAGACCAGCCTATAGGAAAGTTAGCCTCAACAGGCCCAACACCACCCCCCATGGATCTGACGGTTGAGGTATGGATAAACGATAAACCTATGAGATGCCTTGTGGACACAGGAGCCGCTGTCTCCGTATTAGACGCTCGTCAGTTGATGAAATTGTATGACGATTGCCCTCCACCGTTGGTTCAGAGCCAATCTAAGTCACTGAAAACAGTTAATGGTGAGTCTATGGCTGTCCGTGGAATACTGAAAACTAACATCAGCATCGCGGGAGGTAATTACCCTTGTGAGTTCAGAGTGATAGAGGGTGTAGAATACTGAGAGACTTCCTACGAGCTACCCGTGCCAACATCGACTTTGACGAATACACCTTGCAGCTGAAAGACGAGACACCCGTGACCTTTTCAGAGGACCTCTTGTCTGTGATTGCTTCAGAGACTTATGTTATACCTCCACAAAGTGAGACAGTGATCCCAGCTAAGATCAAGAGCAATGTGCAACCAGGTACAATTGGACTAATTGAGTCTACTGCCCGCTTAGCCGGCCGCTATGAACTTCAGGGAGCAGCTGCCTTGGTAAAAGTTGCAAAAGATGAATCTGTCCCCTTTCGTCTGATCAATCCCACCAACAAGCCAGTGACATTGTACAAGGGCGCTAGTTTGGGCACCTTCTCAGAAGCCGATGGCGACCCTGATGTCATTCCTGTGGGAGATTGCAACACTATACAGCCTTCACAACAGGAGCCTGACGATATCCCAGTAGACTTACAGGGTTCAGCACTGACCCCAGAGCAACAGGAGCAGCTGAAGGCTCTGCTCAAGGAATACAGAGATATATTTGCCGTCAGACCTGAAGAACTTGGAAGCACGGACCTGGTACAGCACCACATAGATACGGGAAATAATGCACCACTGCGTTCCCGTCCCTCTCGCGTTCCTCATGCACAAAAGGAGACGATAGAAAATCATATTAATGATATGCTCAGCCGTGACGTCATTCAGCCTTCCACATCGCCATGGGCCAGTCCAGTTGTATTGGTTCCAAAGCCTGATGGCTCCACAAGATTTTGCTGCGACTTCAGAAGGCTAAATCAAATCACAAAGAAAGATTCCTATCCTCTTCCATTGATATCTGAAAGTTTGGAGGTTCTTGGAGGCGCCCGCTATTTCAGCAGTATAGATTTAATGAGTGGATACTGGCAGGTAAAACTAGACGCTCAATCACATGAGAGGACTGCTTTCGTGACGCATGCAGGATTATATGAATTTACCACAATGCCTTTTGGGCTTTGCAATGCTCCTGGAACTTTTCAGCGATTAATGGAGTGTGTTTTGCGAGGTCTAAATTGGCAAATTGCCCTCATTTATCTTGACGACGTTTTGGTTTACTCAAAAACCTTTGAGGAACATTTACAACACCTCCGCCTGGTGTTTGATCGGTTCCGAGCTGCGGGACTCAAACTCAAACCAAGCAAATGTCATTTTGGACAATCAAAGGTTAACTACTTGGGTCACGTGATTACACCTGATGGTCTACAACCTGACCCCGCGAAGATTAAAGCCGTCCAAGAATATCCCGTCCCAAGTTCAGTCAAAGATATCAGAGCGTTTATGGGATTGGCCAATTACTACCGAAAGTTTGTGAAGAACTTTGCTAAAATAGCCAGCCCCCTCCATGATTTGACGAAGAAGGGAACCAAATTTGTCTGGACAGAGGCTTGTCAAAGTGCGTTTGATACCTTAAAGAAAGCCTTGACAGAGGCTCCAATCCTCTCGTACCCAGACTTCACTCAGCCGTTCCTCCTTTCTACTGATGCAAGTGATGATGCTATTGGCATGGTTTTGGGACAAAAACAGAACGGCCGCGAAGTAGTGATAGCTTATGGAGGTCGCAAGCTTAACCCTGCAGAAAGGAACTACAGTGTCACAGAAAGGGAAGCCTTAGCAGTCGTTGATGGAATTAAACATTTCCAACACTACTTGTACGGACGACAGTTCACTGTGTTTACAGACCATAATGCTGTACGTTGGCTGATGAACATAAGAGAACCAACGGGTCGCTTAGCTCGATGGGCGTTGCTTCTACAGCAGCACGACTTTACGATTGAACACCGGTCGGGTAAATCCAATGGTAATGCTGATGCCCTCTCTCGTCGCACGTATGACCCAGTTGTAGCAGCATATACTGACCCAGGTTTGCAGGTAGAGAGAATCTGGACCTTGCAACGAAACGATCCTACTCTAGCTGACATCATCACCTATCTGGAGACTGAACAGCTACCTACCAATAATGCTGCAGCTAAAGCCATTATGCATTCCATTGACAGCTACTATCTGGATCCTAATGGCCTGTTATGTCACATTTGGGTTCCGAAGGGACGCCGTATACAGACGCCGAAGTCACAGTTGGTAGTCCCAACCCTACTGCGTTATGAAATTTTGGTTGGTGGACATGATGATCCCTTAGCTGGTCACTTAGGTGTCAACAAGACCTATGATAAATTGCGTGACAAGTACTATTGGCCGAAGATGTTTGCAGACGTGCAACACTGGTGTCTCTCCTGTACCCATTGTCAAATGAAGAAGAGTCCTAAGCAAAGACAGACCGCACCTATTTTGCCCATTCCAGTTGAGGGTGCATTTGACCGCGTCGCGGTTGATTGTCTCGGCCCGTTCCCAGTGACGTCATCAAATAATCGATACATTGTCGTCTTCTCCGATTATTTGACACGATACCCAGAAGCCTTTGCGGTACCAACGATTGACGCTGCCACAATTGCTGACCTTCTGGTGAACCAAATCATGCCTCGTCATGGTGCACCCCGTACCCTTTTGTCAGACAGAGGCTCCAATTTTCTTTCCAGCCTGGTACGTGAAGTCTGTTTTCTGATGGGAACAAAGAAGGAATTCACAACCAGTTATCATCCCCAATGTGATGGCCTTGTGGAGCGTTTTAACGGAACCTTAGCACAAAGCCTGTCGCATTACGTCAGCAGTGATCAGAAAGACTGGGACCGATACTTAAATCCCCTTCTTTTTGGTTATCGTGTTTCGCCCTCGGAAGTGACTGGCGAGTCACCCTTCTATATGTTATACGGGAGGGAACCACGCCTTCCAATGGATGTTTCCTTGATTCCACCGCGAGAAATCTCCCCGTCCATAGCTGACCATCGAGCACGAGTTGTGGAGAATATCGAAATTGCTCACCGCGTTGCCAAGGAAAATATTCAGCGTGCACAGCAACGCATGAAAGACTACCACGATAGAATGGCAGTACCACTTAAATACAGACTTGGAGATCGCGTCTGGGTCTATACACCAAAGAACCGCAAGGGGCTTTCCAAGAAGCTTGCGCATAATTACCATGGCCCCTACCGAATAGTCCAATTTCTCTCCCCAGTCCACTGCATCTTGCGCGCCACGGATAATCGCCGTGTTTCCACGACAGTCCACATCTCTAGAATGAAGCCCTATGTGGATCCAGCTTCCCGGCCAATTCGCGAGCCGCCTGAGGATGTGAATGACCCTTTCCTCGCTGACGACGACCTACCAGCTGACAGTTTCCTTCCAGATCCGCCTGAAGCTAACTCTCGGCCCCAGGTCCCTCCCAGCGAGCAACCAGACGCAGCCCCCTCCGCTAGAAGCTCGCGTGCGTGTAACTCGCCCCAGGCCACTGCACGTGACGGAACACATATTGCCGCCCCGACTACAAGCAACAGCGAAGACAATCCCTCTGTTTGTGAACAGGAGCCAAGATCTACCGGAATTCAAACCAATCCTACGCCTCTGTCGTCTTCTGCAAGTGCTCGTAGATCTCCTGGGAAGAAAGCAGATACTACGCCCCAGGACCCTGATGTCGCCCAGGCGATTGATGTCAACCTTGGCACAGACACCAAACAAGCCGAACAGGATGTATATCAAGTCGAGAAAATTCTTAAGCAACGTCGACTTAACGGCGAACACCAGTTCCAGATTAAATGGCTTGGCTTTCCCCACAGCCAAAACACTTGGGAGCCCGTCTCGAATATTATTGATAAGCGTTCTATTGAGAAGTTTTATCGTAAACATCCGCGTGCAAAACGTTTTGATGACGATCCCGATTATCAGCCGCGAGTGGCCGCCTTGGTAGAAGCCGAATTTCCAACAGACATCCCAGTTATCGCTGCCTTCTCACACGAAATAATACGCAGCAAATTGGACGAAGATTCCCGTGATCCGCGCCACGGAAAGAACCCCTTCACTGCGCCACAACATCTTCATGTAATCAGTCACGAATTGAAACAGAACTGCGAAATTCTGCTGTCGAAGAATACCGCGGACACAAATGCGCTCAAACCGCTGACAAGTAACACACCATTACATGCAAGCGTACTTGAAATGTCTCCCTCTACAAATCACGTAGGGCCGACGTCACGTCGTATACAGCAACGTGGATTGTCCACTCACAGCACACCGGTGACCACTGAGGCGACGCGCTACGCCCCAGGACCCCACAACGATAACAAACCGATGTTTTCTGGCCCGTTGGACCCTAATGCTGTTTCTAGGGTAACCCCTGGTTATACACGAAGGTCACCCGTTTTTGCCTGGTTTCTACTCTTAATGGCTTTTTTGGCGGCGATTATTTCGCCTGTAAACGCACATGAATATGACGCCACAGGAAAGAAAATTACGTTCTTTCCGAACGCTTTGATGTACGCAACTAATCCTAAAGTTTTGATTTTCTATAACGACACAAAGTTGGTCAACATCCACACCGATCTCAATGCTTTTCCGAGAGGTCCAACGCCCGAAATAAACATTACATGCGACCCCGTTCAAGCTACTTTTTACCGACAAATTTTGGATTCTGTGCGTGGCATACAACGGACCACGCATCGTTTATTATCTATCCCTGGCGTAACGAATTTCCTGGAGTGTGATAGTTTCCTTCGCCGTTACTATCAATATGAAACCGGGTTGCCTTCACAGCTCTTTTGTCCCACCCGCCATTTTGAAAACACCCTTAAAGAATGCAAATCATGGGCCGCTCGCACGTGCCGCGTTACTTCTTCGGATGAATTAACATGGCTTCGCTCACGCGCACGTAGAAGTCCGTTTGTATGTCACATGGGAGTTTTTGGTCTCTTTAGAGCAATGTACAAGCTCTTCACGAGAAAAAGTTGTGACTCTTCGGTTAGCGCTCCGCTAGTTCACGTCTTAAAAGAAGCTGGAAAGTCTTTATCAATAAATCAACAGCTGACTGAGACGGTTAACGGGAAGGTGGTCTATTTGATTAAAACAACCGATCTACTCAGTTCTAAAATAAAACAACTCATCTCTACTATGCGGATAATGGACACCACATTCAAGTCGTGGAATCAACAAATTAACGCGGAGATAAACAAAGAACGCTGTCACTACCAAGCTAACATGGAATTTATTTCACTGTATTCCTTGCAAGTTAATCGCGCGATGAGTTCTATTTTACGCCTGACTGAAATCGAAGACACGTTACGGCAGATGTCGCATATCACGCGAAAGACAGTTATCAGCTTTGCGGACCTTCCCCGTTTTATAACGGCCGAGTTGGAAATTCGTTTGGCCCAAATTCCTGCGATGGTCCATACGATAGCAGCCCTCAAAGAAGGATTTTCACTTATCCTTGAGCCCCTCGTGGATTATGAATTCGCAGCTAACAAGAAAATGCAATTAAGTCTATTGTTTACCCTGCCGGAACTTTCGTCGCCCTCCGCTTTGTGCACCGTCGAACAACTGGTTCCAATAACGTACCAAACCAACGGTAATTGTTTTGGTGGTCCGCTACCACGCGATGACCTGTCATTGTTGACATGTGGAATTCAACGTTATGTTTTGAAAAGCACCGAGCTCGAACAATGCTCGAAGGACGATACAACAATTCTGTGCCCAGCGAATGTTTTGACCACCGTGAAAGACCCACAATGGCTTGGCTTACCCTGGACACCACATACAAAATTACAATTTCGGCAAACTCATCAAATTCTTTCACATTGCCACCAGCCGCGCCCACTGATATCGTTAGGCGGACGTTATCTTATGGCAACAGTTTTTCACAACATCACGCTCGCATCTTCGCAAGCGATTCATTACCTGCAGTTATCTCCATTGTCTATTGTTCATATCCCTTGTAATATGTCCTTGCATTCACAACACACAGGTATTGGTTCTTGCCCGAAAACACTTCGTTTTTCTATCCCACTTTTTCAAAATGATCACTTTTCCTATATTCCCTGGCGCGACGTCCCCGCTCACAAATTCACTATAGCGGTACCTAACATTCCCATTCCAAAAGACTTCAGTTTGGATAACTCCACTTTACAATCTTTGGATCGCACTTATAATTCCCTAGATCGTGATTTAACTTTACGCCTTGACAAATTCAATCACGACGTGGATAATTTGAATGTTGATACAGCTACATCACTGACTGACGTTTTCACCTATCTTTCTTTCGCCCTTACTTTATTAAATCTACTCGCGCTTTTCTTTCTCTTTCGTCGTTTCCGTGTGGTATCCCTTTCATACCAAAGCAGGCACCCTGCGCCCGTTTCAATTCCCTTAGCCACGCACACGGACACATCAACTTTGGACTGAAATTTACACCTTCCCTCAGCAACAGTGTTGCTGACACCTGTTCCACGTTCCCTCCTTGAAAATTAACTTTATTTAACTTTATTAAACTTTGCACCTTTTCATGGTAAGTTGCTAGATTCCCACATTTGCTATTCCTTTAGTTCCCTTGCCGCCCTCATTGCTTTTACTATTTATACCAGTCCATTTTGATCCTCCACTATGTTCGCCTTGTGCTGTTATCGCCTTGTGCTCTTCTGTGTTTTCGCTCTCTACCTCTTAATATCGAGATGTATCCTTTCACTATTCGCGTGGCTGACAAGAACGGCTTATTATACGCTTCTCACATCAGCACGCCTCTGGCAGCTATCGCCCGTGTGAGTGCTTTTATCAAGGCTAAAGTCGATTCCCCTTGCACTTTCTGTCCGCGATGTCCAGAACGTCAGCATCCCGTGGACGTCCTGTGCTATTCCCCTGGCGTGATGGACAGAGATGCTTTGGCCATCATGACCAAGCTTTTGGATCGTCAGGTCATCTCGCCTGCCTTCTACACATTTTCACAGGTCTGGGACGTCGCCCAATACCTAATGTTAGAAGAGGCCTACTTGGCGACAGTACTGATGCCTCTTCTTGCGTCGACAAGAATTTGCAGCGACCCTGTTACCATTATATGTATAGAAGAACTTTATTCCGCGGGATACGGTGACCTCGCCAAACATCTTTACATCCTTCTATGCTCCAAAGCGCCTCCTGAAACAATTACAAGGGCTTTTGCTGAAAACCCGGCCCTTTTCACGGACACGGACTTTTTTTGGGACTAATTGTTTGTCTAGTTATTTGTTCGCGAGTTTCTGTTTTGTACCGTGTCCTTATTATAGGTCGAGATTTTTGTTACTTTTGGGAGTATTCTCATTTCGTTATTGAACTATTAAGTTATGTTCATTCCAATTGCTAGTTTTTCTTTTGAACCCCCGAGGCCAGTATATTCAGGCTTGTTCGGTTTATGCCGCGGTTCAGGCACAAAAATACAATACAAAAATTTAAAATTTTATAACCCAACAACAAATAATAGCAATGTTTTTTACAATGACTTTTAGTGAATTTTTGATTACTTTTTTTTAATTGCTTGACTCAGGAGAGTTTCAAGCTAAGGTCGGAGGAATGTGAGGAGAGAAATTACGATGATTTAGTTTGATTTTATTTATTCGCTTTCGCTGAGAAAAACATAGAAAATTCCAACATAGAAGTTATTATTTTAGTTTGGAAGTAGCAGGTTAATGTTCCAGTTCATGAACCGTAGCAAGCACCTGTTGTTTTGTCGTGGATCATAACTCTAATTAGTGTTGAAGTGTAACGGAACCCGTACTAGCCTTTTGTATAACTGTTATCTACCTGCCTTGTTTTGAAAGTGATTAATGTTGTAAAAGTTAAATTCCGCTTAAACCAATCGTGCTTTCTGAAACACATGATCTAATGTTTGTTAAGACTTTCTGAGGAGATGATGTAATGCTGTTATTCCTCATAAATAGAAGTGCTTTGTAAAATATTCTTTGGTTACGTTTGTTGGATTAAACTGTATGTTGGACCAAGTCTGCCTGTTCTAGTGTGTCTCCGAAGATAATATTCCTGTAACAGATCCTGGACTTCCGCAGCCAGCGTGTGTTCCCCCAGAGTTGAGAGCGCTACAGAGATATTGCAGAAATAATCAAGAGAGCCGAAAAACTTATTATCACAGAGGCACCGTCCGTAATGTGTTCATTTCAATGCAGTCAAGGACAAAGATCACCTACCAGTTGCCTCTCTCTCCTTGCCGTACGATCAGGTGATCCTTCTTTACTTTGATAAATTCAACATGTTTTATGACATAAACTAAAACATCTGTCGAGAAAGAAAAAAGCTTTTCTTTTCAAAATGGCTGAATTGCCGCTGGCTATTCTGGCTAATTATGGTCAAACAGTCAATCAATCAAGCAAAAAATTGACCTAATTGGTCAACTACTAAAAGCGTAATTCACATATGAAGGAAAGTCGAAGATAAAAACAAAACCACAAACCCTAAATTAGCCAAAAATATATATATAAAATTTGCAAAAATATTTACTTTTGTATAAGTAACAGGATTTCCACGTAATATTATAAAGTGTGTCAAGGTTCCAAGGTCCTTCCTCCCTTCCTCTTAATTAACCTTTTGAAAGCGATTACAGCGATGGCGAACCGTTAGTACTCTTTGGTTGGTCTTGACAATAGCGGCCTGTTATACCATTTTCGGCTAACCAAAACAACAGTATCTCGAAACAGTAGTTTTGTTTGGCAAAGTGCGCGGCCTTGGACTATTAAAATAAAGTATAAAATTTCTTACCATCCTCTAGATTCTTGAACAGGGGGCTCCTGTGTCGGATCCAAGGCAGTATTCGAAGAATATCGTTCTCGTATCTTAGCTCTGGCGGTCTGCAAAGCAGCTCCTCAGAAAACTGTAAAGACGTGTCTGACATGACGATGAAATGACTGTCAAAACAACAACTTATCATTAGTTAAATAAAAATCTTTCGTTGTTGAGTAAAGTTTTGACGTCACAAAGATTTCTTGTTTGCAGTGTTCGCTGGATTTTTGCGCGCGCGCTGTTCCATGTGGTTTGATTGCGACAGCTACACCATCCTCTGCTTGAGTGGAAGACTGTGCTTTTAAACGGCTGTGTTGGTTATAACATATTAGCCGTTCTGAAGAAGTAGTCTGAAGCATCTTAGACTGGTTAAAATGGAATAAAAACAGACCAAATTTAAGCACGTTATTGGAAAAAGCTTTAAAATTGGAAAGACCACAGTGACAAGACGCTGAGAATTGCCAGATTAGTAAACCTGATCAGTAAAATACTCAAAGTAAAGCTACATACGATAAGGCGGATCCTTACGGCGCTAGACGAAAACAGAAAATTTGGATATGTAAAGCAAAAAATATATGTAACAAAAAATTGCCCGATATTTCATTTTGCAATACACGTTATCGTACGCTGTCTAGAATATTCCACCATACGAAGGACGGGGTGGTTGAGGGTATATGAAAAAGGAAAGGAGGGCTCGAGATCAGTTTTACGGAAGATATATAACGACATTTTACGTTGATTCACGCTAAGCCCAACTTATTACCATTCACAAAATTTTGCTTGTTGGATAAAAAATCACAGTTCACAAAAAATTAAAAACTCGGTTCTTATCTTAGGGATTTATATTGTACATGTTATGGAAAGTCGCAGCTCACGACCGGCAACCAAACTAGCTGCAGATTATTGCATTTTCACGTCCAAGTGGCCCACAAAAATGCCACAAAACACCTTGTATTTCATAGGCAGCTGAATATGTTAGAAATAAGGTACTTTAGTGTAGTCACCTGTTCTTGCGATTTCGCGAGATGGAAAGAGGCGCAAAAATTGAAGCCTTTTTTTCGCAAAATTTTGAAGCTTCGAGCGCTTGTTTTCTCTGAATTCGAGAAAATAAGAGTAGCCGCAAAAATTAGTGAGCTTAACAGCCAAACTTGTATTAAGTTAAACGATCACCTTCTATAAAGCAGCAATTATAAAAGTCTCGTCTAGTCTCTAAAAACTCTCCCTTACTTGCTGTAAAACTGAAATGTTTTCTTTTAGCAGACGCCGCGTATAAGCAGACACAGGAACCATTTACAAAATCCCACTGAGTTATTTCTATTGTCGGTCATTTTGTTGAAGGATAGCATATGACCGGTCTCGACGAGTATCATTAGAAAATTTATCATTTTGTTTTTGTTATTGTTATTATTATTATTATTATTATTATTATTATTATTTTTAACATTCCTTCAATACTGATTTTGATTTGTACGTTTCTACTTGGATTTACAAAATTCTTCGATTGCTCAGTCAACACTTACGCAAAATAAGGTTTATTTTACGTGAATTTTGATACCTCAAGCGAGCTTTTGATTTATAACAACATTTCGTATGATTCCGCAATAATAATAATATAAATAATAATAATAATAATAATAATAATAATAATAATAATAATAATAATAATAACATATAAAAATAGCGAAATTCTAATTTCCAAAAGTTTTTTAATTTATTTAGCATTAATAAGAATAATAAAGAATAATAAAGCAAAGAAATGGTAAATGCAAGACAGATGCAGATAAAAACGGTATTCCCTTCTGCGCGCGTAAGACTTCACGAGTTTAGATGATCAGTAAACTAGAAAAAGGCAGCTTGCTAAAGCTGTTTTCATGGGTACGCTTAATACAGTTGAAACCTGAATCGAAAGTGGCTGTCAAATCAATTCACTTTCCCGTCATCCTCTGAATCGCTCGTTTCAAAAATTCGTGATGTGAAACAAACTCAGTCCTACCACTGCACCCTTTTAGACTTTTGTTTTCCAGGCCACTTCAAGTAATCAAACAGTTCTCCGCAATGGCGGCCATTTCAGCGGCCATATTTATTGTTTTCAACCTTGTGCCCAGATCTTTCGCACATGTATGACGACGCCGGAGCGGCCTTTGGGTTTTTCTTCGCTCGTAAAATTAAAAGCTTAGTTTTTATCAGGATCAATTTAGAGTTGATAAGGTACCTAAGCTAGGACGTTCTTGTTCTTTTTTCATGAACGAAAACACCTATAAAATTTTTCTGAACGGATCTTGGACATTCCTCGACAGACTTTATCTTGTACTTTTAAAAATTGAAGTCGAAGAATATTTTAGATGTGTGTGCTTTAAAAAAAAAGTGCTAGTCCATATCTGAAACAGGGTGAACATTGGAAAAGGTGGAAACGGCTATCCGTATACATGCCAATTGTTTGTCGATTCTTGAAAACGAAAAATTAGTGTAAAATGGAATGGAGCCTCACATTCCTTGCCAAATCAATAGCGAAAAGAAAAAAACATAAATATTTGATTATCATAATTGCACAGTCAGAATTATTTTTGTCGGGACGAAAGAAATGATCATTACAAATGAAAACCCTTCAGAGCTCGAATCCACACTGGCATTAAAATTTATGCTCTTTGTCAGTTCACGGCAGAGTGCATTGTTTGAGTGCTCAGGGACTATTTATTTCACAGGATGTACGCTAAGTTCGCTCTTTGTCTGGTTGTCAAACAAGGAAATAACCATAGCAATTTACAAGTCACCTTTTCGATTGCTTCATTAATTAACTTTACCGTCGTCGACCATTTATTTCAATTTTTTGTCATTTTTTTCGATGTTCAAATTGATTCGCTTTTTCTTTCATTTAAAAATCAAATTGTGTAACAGATAAGAATACAACAGCAAAGGTAGTAAAGACCTTAGAAATGCTGATGATTTCCACTTGACCGACTTAATTGAAAAAGTAAGCTGTAAATTAATTTAAAAAATAAAAAACGCCCCGACATTTTATTAATAACTAATAAGCTACTCACTTTGCATGTCTTTTGCATATATAAGACAAGAGAAATTTAAGTGGAGGATGTGTGATTGTATTTTGGTAAGAACTTAAAGTGAGAAGAAAAGATTTAAAAAGCAGAGAGCAAAACGTCCCACAGGCATGCCTACTGTGGGTCACTCTACATATTTCCCGCCAAATTTTAATTGTGTTGCGTGACATGACGTGACGGAAATATGAATTAGCAACGAGATTATTCAAAATTATTCATGGCTTCACATAACAATGTAGTGTATCGCTCGCTCGCCGGTTATAAGTTAATCGGGTTTCAGTGTAGCTACACGCTTGAAGACGCGTGTGGAGATTTAGTTCAGAATGCAGCGATTTGATGAGGACCAGGGTATTAGTTTTCAAGGGAAGAAAAGAAGGTCAGGTTCTTTCATATGCCTGATTATCTTGGCCGTAGCTACATTTGTTTTGCTCGTAATATCAATCGTATTTATTTCACTGTACGCCTTGGAAAAGTCAAAGCCGGGGCCAACTATACCACAAGTTCCAAAAGAGCAGAAATACTGTGGGACAAGAGCGTGTTTTGAGACTTCAAAAGGTATGCTGGTATTGTCCTATTTCCTCAGAATGGTACGTTTTGAACGTAACATTATTGTCACTATCTGAGCCCGGAATAAATGCATTATATATGCCATTATCGCGATGGCATCATGTAGAACTATTGTGCGGTATACCATAATTTACTTAGTTTTTCTTTTCCGATTCAAACCTTGTAATCCTGGGGGATTATCTCACAATAGCCGTGAATTGCACGAGAAGACAACAAACGGAAGACTTTTGGTGGTAGTAAAATTAGTCAAATTACACCATTGTGAAAATGACTTTTTCCGCAATATACTTGTCAGCGTGCGTGTAATCTAATGGCATCATTTTGCAGTCAGAGAACGCTTTTCGTTTAACTGTCACGTGATAAAGACAAGCTCACCCTTTCATCGGTTCCATGAAACCTATTTGCAGACCCTAGATATTGCTTTAAAAAATTCCCTTTTTTTAAATACGAGTTCTAGATATCGTGAGGAAATTATCATCTACTTATCTTTAAAGGAATTTAATCGAAGTGGTTTGTTTATTTAAAGCTCACCTCAAAAGCGCCCGAGAACTTTTCATTTTATTTTAGCATTTTGCTTGGCGCTTTAAACATGTAGCCGCAAATTAGGGTAGCCTCTAAATCAACACGCTGAAAAGCCCTGCGAAGCACCGGTGATGAAAAGAAATTGATTTACCTTATTCTATAACTTTTTTGGAGGAAATTTCCTTATTTTCATTTGCGGTAAAGAAGTTTTTGTAGTTTTTGTGGATTCATAAATTGTCCTTTCTATCGCTGTCCTGTGTTTAGCATGGCTGGAGACTGTTAATGTTAATTCGACTGTATCGAGACTAATAAAACATGACCCTTGGACAACAATAAACAGGAATAAACTGTCTTGTGTTTTTAATTTATGGATAACTCATTCCAAATTTCTCTAGAGTCCAGCAGGATAGCGCTTCTCGTGTACCAGTTGTTTGTTTGTTCGTTTTAAAAATGAAGTTTAGGGACGGTTCATTATTTATCTTACAAGAAGGCTTCGTAGTAATGCTGTAAGACAATCCGGATTATGAAAGAGTGCGGTCTCAGAGTGTCAGAGCAATTGTGAATACTGCCTGCAGAAAGATACTCGCGGGCGTGCGAGACTGGCTCGCGCGTATCTGCGCTTTCGGCAGCTACGTGTGGTATGTCAGTTTCTTATGGAACTTCATAGGGTGTAGGAGTCGAATTCCTTTGTTCGATGGCATAAACAACGAAAATAGAAGTTCGAATTCCGTTTTCCGATTTTAAAATTTCATTTCGAATTCCGTTTTCCCATGACGTCGGTAGTCGCTCTCTAGTTGTTTACGTTGGCTGATAAAATATGCCCTCTTTGTCAGTTGATGTTTTGATATCAAATTTAAAAATTTTTCGTCAACTATACGCTTGCAACTGTTCCCTTTGCTACCAGTTGATGTAAAAAAGATATTTTTATCGTTTGACCAGAAATCGCCGTTTAAATTCACAATATTTCACATGCCGTTAGTCTTTCATTTCTTTAAAAGAAACAGTGAAGCAAGTGGTACACAAACACACTTCTTTGCTCTTCCTTTTTCTTCCACAGATGTCTTCAAGCAGCTGAACCAGAGCGCCGACCCTTGCACTGACTTTTATGAATACGCATGCGGTGGCTGGGAAGATGAGAATGCACTGGGATCTGGGGAGACATCCGTCACTGGCTTTTCTTTGGTCAGAGAGAAGAGCTACAATGTTCTTAGGGAGGCTCTGGCAAATGCCAAGAAAAATTACTCAGACGTGAGGACATGTTTTATTGCTTCCACTCATTCCTTATTCCTCATTCCTTCGTTCGTCTATTTTTCTTGTGTTCTAATTCTCACTGATGCGCTGCATTTGCACAACGGCACAATTGGGTTTGGACTAAACTTGTTTAATCTTTACACCAGTCACCAGTCACCAGTCACGATATCTAAAGGGCACACATCGGACAATAACTGCTTTAAGGACCCCGTTAGGAACATTGTGTTGACACTGAACTGTGGCTGGGGTAGTTTTCCTGTGAGTGTACAAATTGCTCAAGCCAAGTGCAGATTTGTCTGGACAAAAGTCAGCGCTGCAAAACAAAGTTGTTTGATCGTTTACACAAGTGGTGATATGTTGGTAGGGTTCAGATGAAAAACGTCTTGAGAATCCAGTTTGGAGCATGCTGTTTAGACTCAATTCAACAGAACCTGGACAAGTTTGCATGTGAACTGACTTGTATTTTGCCAGCTAAAACTGTCGGTGCCTTTCATGCCCACTTAAAGATGGTGGACATTTGCGTTTTTCGTTGTTTTGAAAAAGCTATGACGTTTTCAGATTCATGAAGCTTCAAACATATAAATTAAGCACTGTTATACTGTTTTGCGATCACAGTTTATGTTTAGACAAATTTGGTTGATCATTATTAGAAAACTGCTGGAGTTGGCCTAACGCAAGATGTTACGATGAAAACGTTAAAAAAGCCTAGTTCGAGAAATTGACATTTCCGTTGGCTAGCGTAAAGAAGCAGCGGAAAATTGGTTTAAATTCAACCAATTTTTAATTGTTTTCTGTTTCTGTGCTAAAAACGTTCATCGGCCGCTATGTTGAAGTAGGCGAAACTTTTTTTTAGCCCGGAGATGCCTTTGCACCGTCCTATTAAACCACAAAGATTTTTTCCAGTTTTTAGGAGTTTTGAAGCCTTCTAGGAGGAAGCTTGTGTGTTGATAATGGCTCTTCATTGTGGTACACGTTTTAGGACTCGAGATATCTGATACTGCCGTCTCCCTTATTTTTTAAAATAGAGTTTGACTTATTACTTTTAATGTATAATTATCCCTATGGGTTTTTTCTTTTCCATCAGAATGAAGCTGTGATGAAGACAGTAAAGTTCTACAACGTTTGCACTGATACCGCGGCAGTAGAGGCACGAGGAGACGCTCCGCTGAAGACTTTAATCGGCTCTTTGGGAGGATGGAACGTGACGGGTAGTATGACGCCTTTATCGTCTCTGGATATCACGCAGCGGATTGGCAGAGTATCGAGCGAACTTTTCATGAAGCCGTTCATTGACATCAAAGTGTTTCTCGATCCACATGACTCTAACAAACACATTCTGCAGGTCAGTTGTCTTTTGCAATTTTTTGGCGAAGTTTTGTAGTGACTTTTTGTTATATAAAGCAAACTAATCCTAAAGCAAAATCCAATCATATTTGATCAGATGGCGGTGTTAATGTATAATGTCTTTCGTGCAGAGGCGACGATTGAGCAGAGGATCTCCTCCCCATTCTCTTCGCGGCTTATAGACGATCGTTTTCGCGGCGTTACTTTTACTGCCAGCCACGCAGTCGAACGTGCACGTGCAATCAGTCCTACAGTCGATCGATAAAAGGCCTCTGGCAAATGGAAACGAATGTTTCTGAGAATGTTGTTTTGACTTAGAAAGTCTTCTCTGATTTTCTGAGAAAACAATGGAACAAACAACAGAACAATAGACCCTAGCCCTGAAAACAATAGAGCTGCGTGATACCAATTAAATTAGAGGTTGTTAAGAGTTGCGTCGTATCTGGATGTATTGGGGTTGTAGCTAACCTTATCAAACAATAAATGCAAATAAGCGTAAATGTAGTAGAATTTTAAACAACAACTGTTTTTGTTGATGGAGTTAACTTAATTTCAATATCTTAATTGAAGTCCCCTCTTATGATTTTACTTGATTTGATTTTAGTTTGGGCCCGGCGAACTGGGAATGGCTAAGTTCTACTACACAAAGAATACGTCAGACTACCGGGCTGTAAGTAAAACTTTCACCCCGCAAGAGCGGGACAAGCACATTGAAAATGTTGCTTAAAAAGTTAACTCAGGAATAGGAGCCATGAGGCGAGAATAGATATGCACACCTAATAATGAATTTGAGCAATGATACTCCTACCATTGAGGCTTTAAATGCCTTCGGCTGGGAAACTCTGGAAACTCAACGGGCAAAGTCAAAAGCAAAACAAATGTATAAAGTGGTCAGTGGCCTGGCACCTGACTGCGCGCGCATGCCTTGCAGATCTTTTCTCTAGTAAGAATAATACAACGCACTGTAACCTCAGAGGCTCCTCCACCTCTCTGCAATTATTGCTACCCAAAACTGAATGTCTAAAAAAAGTTTTTGCCATAGTGGAGCAAAACTGTGGAACTCGCTTTCGGTACTACGTGAATCCGAAAACCTTCTTATCTTTAATAATAGAATTAATGCACACACTTTTTTCTGATTTTATAAAATTGTTAAGAATATAATTAGTAAATAATATAAGTAACTAGATATGTAAGTTCTTATTTTAAGAAGTTTAAAGTAGCTTTATTCTTTTTATTGTAACCACACGCCCCTTGTGGGAATCAGCTTTTTAAGTATTATATTAGTTACGGCGCATGCGTGTTTAACTAAAGTTTAGGACCATCTTGTCACTATAGGAAAGTACTTCTCAGTAGCTTTCATTTCACACTTTAAGAATTCTTTCAATCTCAAAAGTTAGAACCACCGTGTAGAGCACAATAAACAGTACCACAGTACCACAGTAAACTACTGCTCAGTAGCTTCTATTTCAATGGTCGCACTTTGGGATTTTGTCCACAAACTCAAA
Organism: Siderastrea radians; assembly: GCA_964017195.1. NCBI lineage: Eukaryota > Metazoa > Cnidaria > Anthozoa > Scleractinia > Rhizangiidae > Siderastrea > Siderastrea radians. The sequence continues at coordinate 1,562,131 of OZ024893.1, read as the reverse complement.
AGTTAGAACCACCTTGAACAGCATAATAAGCAATACCACAGAAAAGTGCTGCTTAGTAGCTTTCATTTGAATCGTCACACTTTAGGAATTCATCCAGTCTCAAAAGTTAGAACCACCGCGTACAACATATCAACATCACCGCATTTTGACAGGTTTTTGTAGGTTTTGGGGCTGCACATTGCTAAAATAATTAAGCCGCCCCCCTGGGAGTTTAAAATCAATTTGTCTCCTGGTTACTGTAGTGCTTGAAGCCTAGGAAGTGGATTGTTTTGCCTTGAAGGGTTGGGGCGGAGGGAAAGGAAAGCAAGTAAGTCCTGTTTTCACACTATACTGCACGTTTGTCCACTAAAATGAGTCAGAGGTGAACGTTGTTTTGATGCTGTTTTAGGTTCGTGATGCTTACAAGACGTACATGAAGAAAGTCGCTAAGCTTTTAGGGGGTGGTCCTGATTCTGATGAGCAGATGATGAAAGTCTTTGAACTGGAATCCCAGTTGGCAGAGGTTAGTAGGAGGAGGAGAAAAGCGCTCTGATTAGGTATTGCCAGAGGTGAACATTTCTGTCTGTGGCTATGTAAGCCAGTAGCTGATTGTCAGGCCAGTCCTTGTTGCACGCTTCGCAAGTTAGAGATCATTGAAGTGGCTTGTAACTGGTCGTAACGAAGTATATGTTGAATAACGGATCAAAGGAGTGGTATCTGAAAATAGAGGGGTAGGGTCAGGGATCAGCGGGGTGGTGTCAGGAATCTGGAGTATGGGATCAGGATTTGAAATCACCAGTGGTGTTAGCCTCCAACGCGGACGTCCTTAGTTCTCCTCACGCAATCCATTCCAAGCAGCTCAAAGAGTGTCACGCAATCCACCCAAGCAGCTCAAAGGATGTCACGCAATCCATTCCAAGCAGCTCAAAGAATGTCACGCAATCCATTCCAAGCAGCCCACAGAACGTCGTGCAATCCATTCCAAGCAGCTCAAAGAATTTCACGCAATCCATTCCAAGCAGCTCAAAGAATGTCACGCAATCCATTCCAAGCAGCTCAAAGAATATCACGCAATCCATTCCAAGCAGCTCAAAGGATGACACGCAATCCATTCCAAGCAGCTCAAAGAATATCATGCAATCCATTCTTAGCAGCTCAAAGGATGTCTGCTTGGAGGCTACACTGGTATCACAAACCTGGGATTTGGAATCAGAAACACGAAGAAAGGATTTGGGAGTTTTTGTAGGAAACAACATGAACAATTTTTGTGGGATCCTAAATCAAAGGTTGTGACGCTTTTGGGTTCATAGATTCCATCTCTCACGCAGTATTAGACCACGGAAAAAGTTCTTGTATATATTTGTGAATATGTTTCTATGTTTCGTTTGCTGAGGCTAAGTTTACACTAGACGAAAAGTATCCGGATTCGTCACATCTTGGGTGCTCGGATTCGTCAAGTGTTTACATTACAGTGTATGCGGATTCCTAATAGTTATACTTCGAATCCAGAGTTAAGTGATTGCTTCAAAGAGCGATCATAGACTAAAATGTGAAAAACATTGTTCAGATTCTTAAAAAAAGCGTACATTAGGCAAAGAAGACGGAATCGTCTTACGCTCATATTTCCTCCACTGAGAACTAAAACAAGAGGTCGGTATTAGACTAAGAAAAAACGACAAACTTGTACTCATCACCCAGTCGTGGATTAATTCAATATAATGAAATTCAGTTTCCATAGTGCCCTACGTTTTTATATCGAGAAAATCTTGCTAATAAAATGCACGATTTGAAGACGCGAAGGCCATAAAGCCGTAGAGAGCCTTCGGATTCACTGAAAAACCCGTTTACACACTGCAAAGATTCCGGATTTGAGTATTCGAATACAAGGTATTCGGGTTTGAGACGCAACGCGGGTAGTTTGTATCTTTTGTCCTTTTGTTAGTTTCGTCCTTTTGTGTGTGAACGAAAAAACGAATCCTGTACCAAAAGTCACTGGATTCGTCACAACAACAACAACAACAACAACAACGAATAACCCGGTAACTTTTGCTCCAGTGTAAACTTAGCCTGAGAAAAAAACCGACTCTCGTTTTACTTAGCTTTTTGCTTCACTACACAGCTTGATAAAGACGCCGAGGAAACTAACATCATTGAAGCTCTGAAGAAAGATTTTCCGGCTGGTGCGATAATCTTTGACCTGAGAACAACACTGCAGGCACTTAGCGATATGGCTAAAGTCGATGTAAGTTTTTAAGATAAAGAAAATAGGGCGATTTATGATATTTGTTTAGAGCGGTCTAAGCCACATCATCGGCAGGTACTTCATATCGAGATGGATTTTTGGGGGCGGGAAAAATTTCAATCGGCTTCTGCAAAATACCTCAAGTAGCGAACCCGTGCCTAGGTGACGTTCGAGTTTAGTCTTTTTCCGTTTTCATATTGGGGTGGTAGCCTCTTGTGGGTACATTTACTTTAGTAGAGTCTGTTCTTTTAAGTGTGCCCAAATAACAGGAGCCTGGTAGTACAGGATACCCAGGAAACCAGGTACCCAAATTTTTGATTGCAAAACCACTTCACAACTTGGGTACCTGTTCTCAACTGTATATGGGCAGATCCGTCTTACTAAATATTAAATATTTTGTGCAAGATTTTTTTTTAGCAGATCAATCTTTGTCTAGGTCTTTGTCATTTTACGGTCAGCGTTATTCGCTATGCTTCTCTTTCAACTTTAACTTTGTCTTTCACGCTTGTTACGAGCGTTTATAAAATTAGCCTGATAGCGATGATAAAGGTAGTGATACAAACAATGAATAAACTTATTATCAATTTCAACGAATTACGAGTATTTTGTACGTCATGTAGGCTTCTTTTTAAGCTAAGTATTTCAAATACTTCGCTACCTTTGAAGTTTGAAGTCGCGTGTTATTGAAACTCGTTCTAATTTTGTATATCTTATCTTGCAGCTTGACAAACTTGTTGCGCTCGTAAATGCTGTCTTCGCGAGGCAAGGCCGTAAATTCCAGAAAGACGAGAAAGTTCTCGCTTACCCGCCAAAGTACTACGTCCGTCTCTTCAATTTCTACGAAAATATAAAGAAAACGTAAGTACTCGTAACAAACTATGCCGACTTAACCTCTCACACCCATGAAGCGGCTAAATACGAAACGAGAAAACACTGAAACGTTTTGCAGAGAAACATCAGCTTAACCAAGTGGAAGAGCAGCACAATTGCTTTCTTTTAAATGCCAACAAAGAAGATCTATAGCCACAACAATGACAGTAAAAAGGTTATTTTTAAGTTACGAGCTAGTTCTATCAGTTTTGTTCATCTGAATGATGCGAAGCAGTGTGGAGTAAATTTTGTCAGTGGTGTATAAAAAAAAAACAAGGACAGAGACCAAAAACCATCGCTCTTCAAGTGAAGAGCCCGGTGTACCAGGGTGTGTCCTACAGCGTGTCCTGCATATGTCATGCTCGGTCTTGTTGATAGTCTCAGTGTACTTATCATGAATTGAGTCACCTTTATATTATTTTTCCTTAGGCTGTCGTAAAACAAACCAAAGTTAACACATCAGACCAATTTTACATAGCTAAAAAATCCTAAGCCTGTTGACGATAGCTTCTGGTAACGTTTTCAAATTCTACCGCTCTTTTTCCTTCCTCCCTGTTGGGGCTGCCTCATTCTCTCAGATATGTTTAACGATTTCTTCCACTGACTAGAATGTTTTTGGTTTTCGTTTCTTTAGAGACCCAGTGGTTGTCGTGAATTATATAATGTGGACTGTTATCCACAACTTCATCAAGGTGATGCCACAGGCATACCAAGATGCTTACAATGAATATGCCGTTACGGTGACAGGGAATAGGACACGTTACAGATGGAAGGAGTGCATTGACAAAATGCAACCAGTCTTTGGAATGCCGCTGGGGTTGTTGTTTGTTGACAAAGAATTCGACGAACGAAGCAGAGCAGCGGTAAGGATAAGGCTGGCCCTGAAGTTGACTCGAATGTTCTTGATGTTCAAATTAAAACAAAACAAAAACAAAATCAGAAATTTGATTTTCTGAGGTACATTAAAACTGTACCGTTGGCAAGTACTACTCAATAGCTTTTATTTAAATATTCACACTGTAGGATTTCGTCCACAGAAAAGTTACAACACCACAGGACAGCACCACAGGAAAGTACTGCTCAACAGCTTTGTTTTGAGTGGTCACACTTTAGGATTTCATTCGCAGACTCAAAAGATAGAACTACCATATACAGCTTAATAAGCATGCAGTACCACAGGAAAGTATTACTCAATAGCTCTTTCCGGCCTCGTTCGCGCTGATGCGCACGGGCCTCATACGGGGATTTTCTAAACAGTACTGCCGTGAAAGCATATGATAAGATAAGCAATTTTATAATGTAAAACAAACATACTGTTAACATGAAGGCTTCTTTACACTCACAGAAGTTTTTATAACCCTATCGCTGTTAGTGAAAAACTTTTTGTTGCACTTCTTTTTAGGTAGTACAGATGACTCAACTGATGAAAGACGCATTTATCAAAAATCTTGATACACTCCCGTGGATATCCGAGGAAACTAAGGCCAACGCAAAAGAGAAGGTATGACGGACACTTTAAGGCCGCGGGTGACAAGCTGCTCATGAATAAATTTATAAAGCAAAATTTTGGTGGAGGTCGTACGTTAAAAAGCTTTAGATCTTGATCGTTTGGGAGCCGATTTCGTTGAAACTTAATAGAGAGCTTGAAGAATGTTGGAAGTGCAACAAGACTGTTTTTCCTGCAATAAATTGTTTTTCTTTGCGATGCTTTGACCTTCCAAAGTTAAGATTTGGTAAAACGCGACTCCGTGTCCAAGTTTTCTCCTCGTGGAGAAGACAACACTTCTTGATTTTGCCACTAGTTGATCAGTTAAAACCTCTATTGTGTCACAACAGAAGCCGATTTTGTGATTTCAAGTTCCACTGAAAGTTCTAAGCCTTTAAATTAGTAAAATCGTACTTAAAACTTCTGTTAAAAAGCCTGTTTGAAAAAAGTGCTTCTGTTGTGACAACCTACAACATACCTATTTTACCTGTCTGCTGTGTCAGTTCAGGAAATTTTATATCCGCGCTGTATTCTTGGACACAAAATAGTCCACTTTACAGTTGTGTGCTTAGTGACCTGGCCTTTGAGTGGAAGCGAGGCTGGAGTTGACCTTGTTTTGATACAAACCCTCTTGCTTTTCATATGTAAATACAAACTAGTTAGCATGAGAATAACATGATTTACAGGTGAAAAGCGGGAGGGTCTTTATCAAAACAAGGTCAACTCCAGCCTCACTTCCACTCAAAGGCCAGGTCACTAAGGACACAACTGTAAAATGGCCTATTGGTGGTTTTAGGGCTTCCGAAGGCTTATCGAAGAAACACGAGTGTTTAAGCCAAGAATATTTTATTATGTAAATTATGGATATAAAAATTACGAAGCTATTGTTAACACTCCAGAAACAAACAATAGGTTGCATGTGAATCTAAAAAAATCGTGTGTTTTCCGTCGAAAATAAACGAAAGAAAAAAGCATTGGTGCTGAACCAATTAATATTTATACCGCACACAAAATAGAAAGAGAATTTTACTATCGAAATTTTCAAAGCGGATTTTTTCCGCTTAAACGTAGAATTAAACACTAATTAAAACCAAAAAGAACGATGAAATCGAACTCTTTTATTATTTTCCGGTCTGTGGAGCAGTGTATATATACACAGAAAAACTTCACGGAGTTCCACTTACGAAAGACCCAGACGTTGATAAATATTGGACACAAAATTGGTGATGTTGATAAATATTCGAGATAGAGATAGAAACAGTATTTTATTTTCGTTTTGTTTTGCTATAAAAATTCTAAAAAGTTGCAATTAACGTTTCAACTAGCAAATAAAGAATAAAAAGAACGGTACAGATACAACAAGCGAGCGCTCAACGCATTTATATTAATTATTGTTGTTATGAAAATTTTTATTTAACAATACTTAAAGTGCCACTGGGACGAAAATTCATAGGTTTATTTCGGCAAAATTCTGTCGCAGAATGTCGCGTTTTGTTCATATTTCTCCAGAAAACTGAACAACAAACCTTCCATCCTAATATTTTTTAGCTCCAAAGTCGCGTAAAATGTGTCCGCCATTACTAAAAACGTGTTCCTGGGTGATTGCGCAATTTAATAGCTTGTGACGTCAGAGGCTCACCTCAGTGGCGTTGCCTTGTGTTTTGACTGAAGATGTCTACCGTCGACTGCGAAACCTCCGAAGAGTATTTCTACGATTCGGAACAGTCTTTAGCTTCCGAAGCCTCTGAGGATTCGTTTCATTCGGCAAATGAAGAATTTTTCTTACCGTACGATGTAAGAACTGATGTGAGGTTTCAACTAATAATCTTGTCAACAAACCGTTTAAAGTTTTTTGTCTCGCCATATTATTTGAGTTATTTGGCGGGAGTTCAAAACATAAGCGAAATATGCTTAGACAATGATTGTAGTTCAGGCCCCAGTTGCTCAAAAAGTGGATAACTCTTTTTCAACAGATAAGTCGCTGTCCGGTGGATAAAATTTAGCGCTTCATCTCAGTTGTTCAAAGTTTGGATAGCGCCGATCCAGCCAGCTGTTCAGCCGCTATCCAGCGATCATAAAGTTGTCCATTCCAAGACAGGTTGTGTAACTTTTATCCACTGTAAACCTGTAGCAAAATAGACATGGCTATTCCAAGAATTGATCTTTTAAGCTGTGGAAATTTAGACAAAACACCTATGAAAACTTTAGACTTTGATGCTCGCGAATTCTCAACCATGGGTCGAGCGATGTTACTGTTGGTGTGGGAGAAAATAAAAGAAGCGATGCTTTGTCTGCCGTTGTTTATGTTCATTATATATTATAAAAAAAAGCATTGAAATTTTTGGCCATTCTTGGCATAGTCTGCAAAACTTTCTTGAAAAACCGTAATTGTTGTAATCAGCTGGCAGGCAGCTTATCGTGTCTATCATAGTACAGTGGTCACTCAACACATTGAAACACAAGTGCTTGGCGCTGCTAGATGTTTTAAACAGTTTTTGTAGAATTCTTTTTCTGAGCCGAAAGAAGTGAAATAAATCAAAATCTTTTTTTTTTTCAAGAACTGGAGGCCTTGTGTGACCGGAATCTAAATATTTGTAGTCAAAATTAAAAGCCACAAGGAAAATTTTCCGCTGCTCAACAACAACAACATGCGGACCACCGAGGAAACGAAGCTTTCGCTTGCCTTATTCGCCTGGTAAAAATAACAACTTGACATTTAATCATTTTTCTTAGTAGTTCATTTACTAAGATTGCTATGACAGGTAAAAATAAATAACATTGTTAAACCCTTAGGCAAATAGTGGCGTGTGATATTTTTTCCCAACTTCAATTTCCACGCACCGACGATCCGATCTATTAAAGCCTTTATCTCGAACAACAACAACAACATTTTATTTGCATTTCCAATCACAAATGCCATTGCACATAGAAAGAAGAAAGAAAAAAAGTTGCAAAATCGATTAATTTACAATTCCTGTGTCTATTGATCCATTTCTTAATGCAAAAGCTTCGTAAATGAAGTAACCTAATTTTTTACAAGTGAAAGCGTCAATGCTATTTAAGAGAAATACAATTTTAAGAATCGAAATCGGAATATTTACTAATAATATCGTCCATTAAAGATTTTGAATTTGCATCATATCTATTGCAAGATAAGAGGAAGTGTACTTCGTTTTCAACTTCATTTGAGCTGCAGCATTGACAAATTCTCAGATGCTCAGGGAGTTAGGGATGGAATGTCTTCCATTTTCAATTCTTAGGTTGTAATTACCTAACCTAAGTTTTGCTACTGCCCGAACAATAATGTCAATCGACTGTTCACCGACATGGAATAAAGAGAGAAAAGTTTCTCCACATTCAGGATGGTATGTTATAAAATAAATGTCCATGCTTCTAAGCGATTACTGCTCTGAAATTAACACACGAGGAATTAAAAAAGGAAAAGATAAGCAGTACAAACTATATCAGCTCAATCACGGCGGTCAGGATTGCATTCGCCGAGGATCTTCGCGCTAGCAGACGGCAGAACTGAAAGGGTTTTCCACGACGATAATAAATTTCAAAATACGTTAAAAGAAAATCAGTTTTGCACAATGGTGGATGCGTTAAAGAAGAAACAAACTATCACTTCAACTGCGTTATAAGATTAGGTAAGTTACCTTTCGTCTTGTTCGCGCAGACAATGTTTTTTTCGGTCCCTTTTTCCATATAGTTGGAATGGGCAATGGAATGATCGACCTCTGGGATCTTGCGACATGAACAGCCTTCTGGAAAAACTCGTCCGTGAAGTGATCAAAATGCCTCTCGGGTTGAAATTCGCACTGTGTGTGAGTAAAAACACTGTCCTTTTTTCCATTGCGGGTCCGCTCGCAGGGCTTCAGTGAAGGAAAATACCAGCTCGGTGGTTGGATTTATTGTTATGGCATTGTACAACACAAGTACTACCTGTCATTACCGCTGCAGCAAGGAAGATTTCAAAGTCGTAGACAAACACTTGGCAAGAAAGCTTTCCTCGATTTTACTTTCCCGTGGCAAGTAAACATGTGAAGGCACTAGGTTTGAGGTGAGCCTCTGACGTCACTTCCGCTCATTCGCAAGCCAGCTTCCGGAACAAGGGCCAGTAATGGCGGCCGCAAAATCTCGACAAAAACCGTCCGAAAAAAGCGACTTCTAGTTGTCGTAATAAGTTAAAATTTGGCATGGTGACTAAGAACCACAAACTATGTTCGAAAATGTAAAAATATGGAATACCAAAATTCTGGTCTCAGTGGCACTTTAAAATGCACACTGTTTCCTGCCACACGATTAAACGCACGAGCAATCATTGATGCATAAACCAAAGATTTTATACTGCAGAGCTTACTCATGAATATTTCGCGCAATGTCGCTATCATTCGTCGCACTTCGTGCATTCGCTTTAAATAAATGAATACTGATGATCTAGTCTCTCACCCGCGGGCTTAAGTGAGATTGTTTATAGATCTAATTGCGTTGGAATTCATGACCTTAATATTTGTTTCTTTAGTTAGCTTTAAGGTTGATTTCCACTGTCGCGTAAGATTTACGTGCGTACGGGCGTGAATTTAACTGGCTTTACGTGCGTAAATAAAATTAGAGATGATGTATGAACGGCTTACGTAAACGCAAAAAGCTGAATGTAACTTTTTACGTTTACGTAAGCCGTTCATACATCGTCTCTAATTTTATTTACGCACTTAAAGCCAGTTAAATTCACGCCCGTACGCACGTAAATTTTACGCGACAGTGGAAATCAACCTTTAGTTAGAAATGAATTTGTAGATAAAACGAAAAGCCAAGGTCAAATGCGAGGGCACGTAAAATAACAGATGGTTTCGTCTTTAAGTCCTTATTAAAAAATAGCTGCCATTGCTTTTCGGCTCAGTTTGATTAGAGATGAATTGTTTATCCCGGAAATTTTGTTGTGCTGGTTGGAAAGGCTTATAAGTTCTGGAGATTTGTATGGGAAACTGAGTGGCTCTTCTCCTCGCCCCTCCACCATCCCCAGCCGTTTCTGTTAATGTCTTGGCTTGATTTGTTGAGTCAATTATACTCTGTAAAAAAAAAACATTCCAACATTTGCTACCCTGGAAAGTTTGGTAAAGTTGTTTTGTAAAAGTAATCTTTTTTTTTTTACCGTTTTTGATGAAAATGCGTTTAGGGTGATACAAGGACACTCGCCACCTCGGCGCTGCCCAAATCTTAACCCATGATCTCTGCAAGACCCTATACTTTTGAATATTTTGTTAAATTTATTAGTATTTAATTAATACTTAATATTTAAGTCACAGATGGGCGTTTTTTTTTATTTGCAGGCTCTCTCCATCGAGGAAGATATAGGTTATCCAAGTTACATCAAGGATCCAAAAAAACTGGCTGCCAAAATCCAAGGCGTAAGTTGTTGCCGTGCCATGTCTTTCGTACCGCGTGAGCGACCACATCTCTCAACTGCCACTTGCCTATGTTGCCGATTTTTTCCTTTTTCTTTTCTTTTCTTTTTTCTTTCGTTTCTGACGTTGAACAATTCAAGTTGTTGAAGTAGGTTCAATCAAAACAGACGTCCCACGTGCGCGTATAGTGATGCCATTTGTGTTTCTCTCTCCTTTTCGTTTCACAGCTGAAGGTGGGTGATACGCTGTTTGAGAATGTAGTCAACGCCCTGATGTTTGTCGCTGACCAGTCCTACGGATCACTGGACAAACCTGTTGATAGAGATCAGTAAGACCGCCAAAACGTTCATTGTGTGCCTTAACGTAGGCTAAACCTAGATGTGTCAAGTGCGAGTTCAAATCGCTCTTGTAAAGTACCTGCGACTGTGGGTGCGATTTCACTTCGTCTTGATTGCGATTTTGATGGAAAGGGAGCAGAGCGCATGTGTTGTGCGCAAAAAAGCTGTTAATACTCACACCGCCTGCCTTTGGACAGTATTCCACATCGCAGCGAAAATCGCCCGTAGTTTACAAAGACAACCTGAAATGCGTAAACGTCACCTTCCTCGCTTAAACGTCTTCTCATACCGCGTGGAGAATCCTCGTGCCGCGAGGCAGGCAATTTTTTGCGAGCAATGAAAAGTTTTTTTTTTTGCTCGGTTATCGCTGAGAGACGCTAAAAAAAGAAGGACTTCTCACAGTCGAAATTGGCTCAGGGTTTTGGTGTGAATTTTCCGTTGTTGTTTTTGTTGTCGACAAATGTAAATCAAAAGGGCTGTGAGCCAACTTGTGAATGGAGGAGTGCTAATTTTGCGGCCACAAACGTTTTTCCAGAAAAGTAAGATGTGATACTAATATGTGTAGCATGATATTTAACCGATTATTAGAGCAGAACAGTTATTTAGTTCTATGAATCCAGGAATGGACGTAGAAGCGGGGAATCAAAAAGAGTTTCGTCTTCAAAGTTAATGTCTATCACAATGTTCTGGCCTTTACTATAGTGAACAGTTTTCTAGCTATTGAATAGTTAACAATGAAGACTCAGGAACATATAAACTTCCGCCCTTTTGGAACGCTCTGTTGGAGAGCCGTGTCTCGGGAAGAACAAGGCTATAGAATCACCAATTTCCGCATTCGCTACGTCTACGTGAACAAGTCCACAGATGTGGGCGAAAGCTTAAAAATTCTGATTCTAATTTTCCTGAGGCACAAAGTTTAAACCTATAAAACTATGAAGAAATATGTAAAAAAGTTGGTTTAGCAGTTTTCATGCTTTTTTTTTCTCCTTAGATGGTTCTTGGGTCCATCACAAGTAAACGGTTATTATTCACCAAGACAAAACCGAATCGGTAAGTTAAGTTTCCATTCCTGAAGCCAAAGGTGCTTTCTTTATTTCTGTGCACCGTGGTGAAGAAAATGGTACTCAGGATAGAGGTGCGTGTAAGATGAACTTGGAAAAGGTAAGGGAGGACGAGTGATGAGAGCGAATCCCCCATACTTGGGCCTCTTCTGACGAAAATTATTTGAAACCTATTTTTGGTTCTGTGTCATACTGCATGGTTATTTTAAGGACGACATTTCATTGGTCAGTTAACTTGACGTCATGTAATTTTGTATTGTTGACATGGTAACAACAGATAAATATAACCTTCGCAGGATGGGTGCGAACTAATACTAAATTTCAAATAATTATCATGGGGCACGGGGATTCACTCTCTTAATTCATCCTCTCTTGGAAAAGGTAAAGAGAGGAAGGATCAGCAAGCAGCGTGAGGGAAGTCAGGGAAGTTACAAGGTTACGCCACGCTCGCGAATTCCCACTTCCTTCCTCTTTAAGCGCGCTCTTGCGACCACGAATTCCCATGTTTTCTCTCTCCTTTCGGCGCGCATCGCGCTTCCGAATTCCCATATTCCCTTCTATTTGGGCGTCTTCCACGCTGGCTAGATTTTTGTTTGGGTTTTACTTTTCACGTAACATTTTCATCTAATGGAAAAATCTTCCCGCGCAATAACTTTCCCCAGGAATATTTTTTGTTTTGGATTTTTTTTTGCAAAAAAATTCTCGCTCAATGAGGTTTATCCAAAACTATGAAATCTCAGTTTTAAAATGGCCAATTTTCCTTGGGTAACACCTTTAACTTAGCACCTGACTTACGCCGAATCATTGGTGGAAGGAGAGCCCTTTCACCATTTAGCGCCATCCTTGCTACTTAGCGCATGTCGACGCAAGCAGCACTCAGTATTGTCTACCTCAGTATGGCCATGCGCGCGATCAAGGTTACATTAAAATTTCTCTAAGTTGTCTTGTTCACTGTATTCTTGCGAGTTGTCTTCATGGGTCACCGCATGACGAGTTCAAGCCATGTCTGCACAAATTTTCTTATTCTGTTGTCTGTTTTCTTATTCTGTTGTCTACCTTAATACTTGAGTGCTTGTTTAATTTGAAACGAGTTCTAACAAGGCGTTTTCAAAGTTATATGAAGAAATTCCTATTTTCAATCGTTTTGTTTCAGTTTTCCTGGCCGCCATCTTGCAACCACCATTTTACAATCCAAACTACCCCAAGTAAGTTTCATAATTTTTTTTTTGTGCAAAACACTGACGTAGCCTCCACATACATCAGGCACCACTTCTTCCTCTGTAAAGCTAATCACCCGTTCTTGCAGATAAATAAAATAAGTTTATGAATTAAATTACATTTGAATTGTGCGGTGCCATATCCACGGAGTGAGATATGCCACTGCACAGGGAGAAAAACGTAACAGGGTGGAAAACCGGCAAATACCGGCAAAAAACCGTTCGAGCAAGAATGAGAACCAAAAACAGCCAAGTTTTGGTGTCATCTCCTGGATTCGTACCCAGGCCACATTGGTGGGACGCAGGCGCTCTCCTCACTTTCCATCCCTCCTTCCCTTTGCTTTATGCGCCTTTAGAGAGGAACACTTCTTCACCCGGGATATGGAAATGCTGGAGAGAGAAAGGCCGGACCACACAGAGAAAAATCTCTCTGATCAAGGCGCAAACCAACCGCAAACTTGGCCCACATTAGGATGCGTCCTCTTCTTCCATCCCGTCAGTATTCCGGCCTCTGTTTGGATCTTGCCCAAATCTCAGATGTGTTAACGTGTGAGAATATTTTGCGAACGTAATTTTTGCGTGTTTAGTGCGGCGATTCTTCAAAAAATTCATTTTGTCCTGTCCTGATGTGAGCGTTTTCATATCACGTCTAGGTGGCCATATTAGTGCACCAAAAACAATGAAACGGCAGCCATATTGATGTACTAAGCCAATCCTGAGGGAGTTGAAGTCTTTTCTTATGTAAACACTTTCTTTTGTTAATAAATTTTCATATCACGTCTAGGCGGCCATATTAGTGCACCAAAAACAATGAAACGACAGCCATATTGGTGTACTAAGCCAATCCTGTGGGAGTTGAAGTCTTTTCTTACGTAAACACTTCCTTTTGTTAATAAATTTTCATATCACATCTAGGCGGCCATATTAGTGCACCAAAAACAATGAAACGGCAGCCATATTGGTGTACTAAGCCAATCCTGTGGGAGTTTAAGTCTTTGTTAATAAATTTACATAGCTGCTGGTCACGTGAGTGAAAAGTTAACGCTCTATAAATAGAAGGCAGACAAAAATCACCAAACCAAACACTGTCTAAAGAGGTTATTGTGTTCTTTCGTAGATATTTTAATTACGGTGGAATCGGCATGGTGATTGGGCATGAAATAACCCATGGATTTGATAGTACTGGTAAGGAAGAATTTAATAGTTCTTGTAGAAGACTTCAAGAAGTCCGATAAATTACTAGACCTTCTTTGAACTGGACCAGACGTTTATTTGCGGTGTTTTTGCAAATTTTCAGGGAGGCTTTTTGACAAGAATGGTAACGTGAACAACTGGTGGTCTATTACGTCATCGTATGGATTCCTTACAAGAGCGAGCTGCCTCGCCAAGCAGTATTCACAATTCAAGGTTTACGGCCAACAGGTAGAATGACGTGCTCTCGGTAATTTTTTTACCATTTTTGGGCAGGAAAAGAAAATTGCTAGAATATGTACAGAAATAAGTAATTCTAGCAACATTTTCGCACAACTTGTCTCGCAACAAAGCTGCGTTGCATGTTGCGGACTGGTGCGGCTGTACGTATTACTATCTCCTGCGCAACAAATGTACTGTACCTCTTGCAAAAAGTCTACTCTTCGACGTCATGGACAATTTGTTGTACGCAGGGGTGGTAATACGTAAAACATCGCTCCGCAACTTGCAACGCAACAGTTGTTGCGCGACAAATTGTATCCGGGACAACGGGAGACAGAAATTTCTACCACAGCGTAGGAAAAATCAGCTCTACAGTGATACACTGAAAAGGTACCAATAACCAAAACCCTTCAGGAGATTCCTCGGATATTTTCGGCAACCTCCGGAAGTCCTCATTGTTTTTAAATTTTATTTTTGTTTCGAAAATATCGAAAATTCTCGACACAACTTACCATATTATTACTCTCTAAATATCGAGCGGACAAATCATTAATAACAGAGGGCAGGGCCTCCACAGACTAGACAACTAGGCAACTAGACAGGGCCTCCACAGACTTGACAACTAAATGTTATCGACAACTAAATGTCGTCGACAACTAATTCTAACCGATGCAAGCATTCCACACACTGGAGTGTTAGTTGTCGTCAACTAAGTCAGGCGAGCGATAGCTTAGGAACTAACGTTCACTACGCCTGCTCATAACGTAGTACGTGATCACGCAGTTACAATAGTTGTCAAAAACTAAACCAATCATTCCCACACACGGGTAAAATGGTCAAAAACGTAGTTGTCGACAACTAAGCAGTTTTCCTTTTCGAAAGGGAAACTGCCCAGTTGTCGAGAACTAAAAATTTAGCGTTTAGTTGTCGACAACTAATCTCACACACAGCGTTTTTTAGTTGTCGATAACATTTAGTTGCCGATCGAAAACTAAATGAGGGTCCACAATAGGGTTCTCAGATCCCGCCATCCCGCCTTTTTTTTCCTGTTAATCCCGCCATCCCGCCCTTCTTTACGTTGAAACCCCGATCCCGCTCAAATTTTTAAATAGTTTTCTACTTTCATGATGAAAACCTCACATACATTTATTCAATGGATAGACGACAAGTAAACACGTTCTTATGGTCGATCTAAAATTAAATAACGTCACTATAAATGACCGTAAAAAGTTTTTCGTTTGTGTTCTTCTGTTCTAGACCTGTTTTACTGTTTTCTTGTCCACGTATGAGTGAAAGGTAAAAATTGACAAAGATTGTTTGCTACGATATTCTGCCCATTCTCGGTCCTTCCTTTTTTTGGAAGACAACCTACTGAATATGTAAGTGAAATGGTGGTTGTTCAAGTGTGGGGTGGTAAGCGCGCCTTGGGTTTGATCTGAAGGTCGGCGTTTCCTTAGAGACAAACGCTTTTTCCACAATGTTTCTCTAGGTAAATCCTGCTGTATATAAATTTGTTGTGTCCTTAGACAAGGCTAGGGACACAAAGGTCATGCAAGATCGGTACAGTTATGCATGAGGTATGCAAATATGAAATGTAACAAAAGATTTATAAAAGTGGACTACCTAACTCACAGTTTATTTTGAAGCTTTCAGCGTCTTTATATTACTCGCTTTCAGTAAATTTCTTCTCGGAAATGTTTTTTTTCAAAGAGAGGCATTCCTGCTCGCACTCTTTTCATAATATATAGCAACAAAATGTATGATGCCGAATTCCTCGTTTTTGGCGACCGCCAAAAACTGTTGCCTGGCTAGACTAACCATAGCTGATCATAGCCGCTCCAACAAACGCTCAATCGGAAAGGGTTGGAAAAGTTAAGAACGCAGACGAGGCCAAGAAATGCAACACAGCATGTGACTTGATACCTCTTTCCGAAATCAACACAAAGCATCACAAAAGGACTCATAATAGCTTGACATGCAGGCTACTCTTCCTTGATCAATTCATTACTTGAAAGCCGACACACTTCATTCACAAACGATCAATTTCTATCATCCTGAGCTGGTCAAATCATGCAGTCTCGTAAAAATTAAAATACCGTATCCAGCTACTTTCCCCTTGCGATTCTCGCATCCCGACCCCTTAATAACACAAAATCCCGCTCCCGCTCTAAATTGAAATTCCCGCTTCCCGCTCCCGTTTTCAGCTCCCATCCCGAACATCGCCACAAAAATTAGCCAAATCCCGCATCCCGCCAAACCTATTGTGGACCCTCCTAAATGTCTAGTCTGTGGAGGCCCTGCGTTCAGTGTTATGAGCATGCGTAGTGAACGTTAGTTCCCAAGCTCTCGCTGGCCTGACTTAGTTGTCGACAACTAACACTCCAGTGTGTGGAATGCTTGCATCGGACAGAATTAGTTGTCGACAATATTTAGTTGTCGACAACTAAGTGTGTTGTCTGTGGAGGCCCTTAGTTAGTTAAAACAGAAGTTATATAATTTGGCATAAGATTAATTAATCTATTTAACATCATTGTTTTTCAGATAAACGGCAACCAAACACTAAATGAAAACATCGCAGACAACGGAGGGGTCGAGCTAGCATTCGAAGTAAGATTAGAGACGTCTAAATTGGGTCCATATCCGTAGGAAAAGCTGTTGGAAGCAACCCTTTGCTTTACCTTTTACACGTGTAATCTTTGGGCAAGGTTGATTTGGACAGAAGATATTGTTTTCACTTTATTAAACGGTGTACAGACCAGTTTCCATCCCAACCTCCATTGACATGTATTTCTAATTCTCACTGGTTCGTTGTGTTGTTTGAGTGTTGTGGTTGAGTGGAGTGATAACCGACTATAATTTTGGTTTTACGATACTAGGTTGAAATCACCTTTAACCTCGGATGGGATGGGACGGTCGTAGGGTGGATGATACCCACTTTGCTTGGCCATAGTTTTTCACCCCTGTCAATATATTTTGCAGGCTTATAAAACGCTGGTAGACAAAGAGGGTACTGAGGGAGCCCTCCCTGGGGTGGGATTAACCGAGGATCAATTGTTCTTTGTTGGATTTGCGCAGGTAGGCATTGATTGTAGATTATAAAAACATATAAGAGATTAA